>CP130735.1:8817698-9417698 GCA_030553155.1 Nippostrongylus brasiliensis
ACCTAGCAGTAAACCTCCGATTTTTCGAAAAATCCAGTCAAAGAGCGGCTTCGCCGCTCTTTGACTGGGCCCCGTGAGTACTACTCTGTCGAAGAGTCACTAAATGCTTGTGAATTTGACTGAACCTAGCGGTAAACCTACGAATTTCCGAAAAATCCAGTGTAAACCTCCGATTTTTCGAAAAATCCAGTCAAAGAGCGGCTTCGCCGCTCTTTGACTGGGCCCCGTGAGTACTACTCTGTCGAAGAGTCACTAAATGCTTGTGAATTTGACTGAACCTAGCAGTAAACCTCCGATTTTTCGAAAAATCCAGTCAAAGAGCGGCTTCGCCGCTCTTTGACTGGGCCCCGTGAGTACTACTCTGTCGAAGAGTCACTAAATGCTTGTGAATTTGACTGAACCTAGCGGTAAACCTACGAACTTCCGAAAAATCCAGTGTAAACCTCCGATTTTTCGAAAAATCCAGTCAGGCCCCGTGAGTACTACTCTGTAGAAGCGTCACTAAATGCTTGTGAATTTGACTGAACCTAGCGGTAAACCTACGAATTTCCGAAAAATCCAGTGTAAACCTCCGATTTTTCGAAAAATCCAGTCAAAGAGCGGCGAAGCCGCTCACGGGCCCAGTCAAAGAGGGGCGAAGCCGCTCTTTGACTGGGCCCCGTGAGTACTACTCTGTAGAAGCGTCACTAAATGCTTGTGAATTTGACTGAACCTAGCGGTAAACCTACGAATTTCCGAAAAATCCAGTGTAAACCTCCGATTTTTCGAAAAATCCAGTCAAAGAGCGGCGAAGCCGCTCACGGGCCCAGTCAAAGAGGGGCGAAGCCGCTCTTTGACTGGGCCCCGTGAGTACTACTCTGTCGAAGAGTCACTAAATGCTTGTGAATTTGACTGAACCTAGCGGTAAACCTACGAATTTCCGAAAAATCCAGTGTAAACCTCCGATTTTTCGAAAAATCCAGTCAAAGAGCGGCTTCGCCGCTCTTTGACTGGGCCCCGTGAGTACTACTCTGTCGAAGAGTCACTAAATGCTTGTGAATTTGACTGAACCTAGCGGTAAACCTACGAATTTCCGAAAAATCCAGCGTAAACCTCCGATTTTTCGAAAAATCCAGTCAAAGAGCGGCTTCGCCGCTCTTTGACTGGGCCCCGTGAGTACTACTCTGTAGAAGCGTCACTAAATGCTTGTGAATTTGACTGAACCTAGCGGTAAACCTACGAATTTCCGAAAAATCCAGCGTAAACCTCCGATTTTTCGAAAAATCCAGTCAAAGAGCGGCTTCGCCGCTCTTTGACTGGGCCCCGTGAGTACTACTCTGTCGAAGAGTCACTAAATGCTTGTGAATTTGACTGAACCTAGCGGTAAACCTACGAACTTCCGAAAAATCCAGCGTAAACCTCCGATTTTTCGAAAAATCCAGTCAAAGAGCGGCGAAGCCGCTCACGGGCCCAGTCAAAGAGGGGCGAAGCCGCTCTTTGACTGGGCCCCGTGAGTACTACTCTGTCGAAGAGTCACTAAATGCTTGTGAATTTGACTGAACCTAGCGGTAAACCTACGAATTTCCGAAAAATCCAGTGTAAACCTCCGATTTTTCGAAAAATCCAGTCAAAGAGCGGCTTCGCCGCTCTTTGACTGGGCCCCGTGAGTACTACTCTGTCGAAGAGTCACTAAATGCTTGTGAATTTGACTGAACCTAGCGGTAAACCTACGAACTTCCGAAAAATCCAGCGTAAACCTCCGATTTTTCGAAAAATCCAGTCAAAGAGCGGCTTCGCCGCTCTTTGACTGGGCCCCGTGAGTACTACTCTGTCGAAGAGTCACTAAATGCTTGTGAATTTGACTGAACCTAGCGGTAAACCTACGAATTTCCGAAAAATCCAGTGTAAACCTCCGATTTTTCGAAAAATCCAGTCAAAGAGCGGCTTCGCCGCTCTTTGACTGGGCCCCGTGAGTACTACTCTGTCGAAGAGTCACTAAATGCTTGTGAATTTGACTGAACCTAGCAGTAAACCTCCGATTTTTCGAAAAATCCAGTCAAAGAGCGGCTTCGCCGCTCTTTGACTGGGCCCCGTGAGTACTACTCTGTCGAAGAGTCACTAAATGCTTGTGAATTTGACTGAACCTAGCGGTAAACCTACGAATTTCCGAAAAATCCAGTGTAAACCTCCGATTTTTCGAAAAATCCAGTCAAAGAGCGGCTTCGCCGCTCTTTGACTGGGCCCCGTGAGTACTACTCTGTCGAAGAGTCACTAAATGCTTGTGAATTTGACTGAACCTAGCAGTAAACCTCCGATTTTTCGAAAAATCCAGTCAAAGAGCGGCTTCGCCGCTCTTTGACTGGGCCCCGTGAGTACTACTCTGTCGAAGAGTCACTAAATGCTTGTGAATTTGACTGAACTTAGCGGTAAACCTACGAACTTCCGAAAAATCCAGTGTAAACCTCCGATTTTTCGAAAAATCCAGTCAGGCCCCGTGAGTACTACTCTGTAGAAGCGTCACTAAATGCTTGTGAATTTGACTGAACCTAGCGGTAAACCTACGAATTTCCGAAAAATCCAGTGTAAACCTCCGATTTTTCGAAAAATCCAGTCAAAGAGCGGCGAAGCCGCTCACGGGCCCAGTCAAAGAGGGGCGAAGCCGCTCTTTGACTGGGCCCCGTGAGTACTACTCTGTAGAAGCGTCACTAAATGCTTGTGAATTTGACTGAACCTAGCGGTAAACCTACGAATTTCCGAAAAATCCAGTGTAAACCTCCGATTTTTCGAAAAATCCAGTCAAAGAGCGGCGAAGCCGCTCACGGGCCCAGTCAAAGAGGGGCGAAGCCGCTCTTTGACTGGGCCCCGTGAGTACTACTCTGTCGAAGAGTCACTAAATGCTTGTGAATTTGACTGAACCTAGCGGTAAACCTACGAATTTCCGAAAAATCCAGTGTAAACCTCCGATTTTTCGAAAAATCCAGTCAAAGAGCGGCTTCGCCGCTCTTTGACTGGGCCCCGTGAGTACTACTCTGTCGAAGAGTCACTAAATGCTTGTGAATTTGACTGAACCTAGCGGTAAACCTACGAATTTCCGAAAAATCCAGCGTAAACCTCCGATTTTTCGAAAAATCCAGTCAAAGAGCGGCTTCGCCGCTCTTTGACTGGGCCCCGTGAGTACTACTCTGTAGAAGCGTCACTAAATGCTTGTGAATTTGACTGAACCTAGCGGTAAACCTACGAATTTCCGAAAAATCCAGCGTAAACCTCCGATTTTTCGAAAAATCCAGTCAAAGAGCGGCTTCGCCGCTCTTTGACTGGGCCCCGTGAGTACTACTCTGTCGAAGAGTCACTAAATGCTTGTGAATTTGACTGAACCTAGCGGTAAACCTACGAACTTCCGAAAAATCCAGCGTAAACCTCCGATTTTTCGAAAAATCCAGTCAAAGAGCGGCGAAGCCGCTCACGGGCCCAGTCAAAGAGGGGCGAAGCCGCTCTTTGACTGGGCCCCGTGAGTACTACTCTGTCGAAGAGTCACTAAATGCTTGTGAATTTGACTGAACCTAGCGGTAAACCTACGAATTTCCGAAAAATCCAGTGTAAACCTCCGATTTTTCGAAAAATCCAGTCAAAGAGCGGCTTCGCCGCTCTTTGACTGGGCCCCGTGAGTACTACTCTGTCGAAGAGTCACTAAATGCTTGTGAATTTGACTGAACCTAGCGGTAAACCTACGAACTTCCGAAAAATCCAGCGTAAACCTCCGATTTTTCGAAAAATCCAGTCAAAGAGCGGCTTCGCCGCTCTTTGACTGGGCCCCGTGAGTACTACTCTGTCGAAGAGTCACTAAATGCTTGTGAATTTGACTGAACCTAGCGGTAAACCTACGAATTTCCGAAAAATCCAGTGTAAACCTCCGATTTTTCGAAAAATCCAGTCAAAGAGCGGCTTCGCCGCTCTTTGACTGGGCCCCGTGAGTACTACTCTGTCGAAGAGTCACTAAATGCTTGTGAATTTGACTGAACCTAGCAGTAAACCTCCGATTTTTCGAAAAATCCAGTCAAAGAGCGGCTTCGCCGCTCTTTGACTGGGCCCCGTGAGTACTACTCTGTCGAAGAGTCACTAAATGCTTGTGAATTTGACTGAACCTAGCGGTAAACCTACGAATTTCCGAAAAATCCAGTGTAAACCTCCGATTTTTCGAAAAATCCAGTCAAAGAGCGGCTTCGCCGCTCTTTGACTGGGCCCCGTGAGTACTACTCTGTCGAAGAGTCACTAAATGCTTGTGAATTTGACTGAACCTAGCAGTAAACCTCCGATTTTTCGAAAAATCCAGTCAAAGAGCGGCTTCGCCGCTCTTTGACTGGGCCCCGTGAGTACTACTCTGTCGAAGAGTCACTAAATGCTTGTGAATTTGACTGAACCTAGCGGTAAACCTACGAACTTCCGAAAAATCCAGTGTAAACCTCCGATTTTTCGAAAAATCCAGTCAGGCCCCGTGAGTACTACTCTGTAGAAGCGTCACTAAATGCTTGTGAATTTGACTGAACCTAGCGGTAAACCTACGAATTTCCGAAAAATCCAGTGTAAACCTCCGATTTTTCGAAAAATCCAGTCAAAGAGCGGCGAAGCCGCTCTGGGCCCAGTCAAAGAGGGGCGAAGCCGCTCTTTGACTGGGCCCCGTGAGTACTACTCTGTAGAAGCGTCACTAAATGCTTGTGAATTTGACTGAACCTAGCGGTAAACCTACGAATTTCCGAAAAATCCAGCGTAAACCTCCGATTTTTCGAAAAATCCAGTCAAAGAGCGGCTTCGCCGCTCTTTGACTGGGCCCCGTGAGTACTACTCTGTCGAAGAGTCACTAAATGCTTGTGAATTTGACTGAACCTAGCGGTAAACCTACGAATTTCCGAAAAATCCAGTGTAAACCTCCGATTTTTCGAAAAATCCAGTCAAAGAGCGGCTTCGCCGCTCTTTGACTGGGCCCCGTGAGTACTACTCTGTAGAAGCGTCACTAAATGCTTGTGAATTTGACTGAACCTAGCGGTAAACCTACGAATTTCCGAAAAATCCAGTGTAAACCTCCGATTTTTCGAAAAATCCAGTCAAAGAGCGGCTTCGCCGCTCTTTGAAGTACTACTCTGTCGAAGAGTCACTAAATGCTTGTGAATGTGACTGAACCTAGCGGTAAACCTACGAATTTCCGAAAAACCGCTCTTTGACTGGGCCCCGTGAGTACTACTCTGTAGAAGCGTCACTAAATGCTTGTGAATTTGACTGAACCTAGCGGTAAACCTACGAATTTCCGAAAAATCCAGCGTAAACCTCCGATTTTTCGAAAAATCCAGTCAAAGAGCGGCTTCGCCGCTCTTTGACTGGGCCCCGTGAGTACTACTCTGTCGAAGAGTCACTAAATGCTTGTGAATTTGACTGAACCTAGCGGTAAACCTACGAATTTCCGAAAAATCCAGTGTAAACCTCCGATTTTTCGAAAAATCCAGTCAAAGAGCGGCTTCGCCGCTCTTTGACTGGGCCCCGTGAGTACTACTCTGTCGAAGAGTCACTAAATGCTTGTGAATTTGACTGAACCTAGCGGTAAACCTACGAATTTCCGAAAAATCCAGCGTAAACCTCCGATTTTTCGAAAAATCCAGTCAAAGAGCGGCTTCGCCGCTCTTTGACTGGGCCCCGTGAGTACTACTCTGTCGAAGAGTCACTAAATGCTTGTGAATTTGACTGAACCTAGCGGTAAACCTACGAATTTCCGAAAAATCCAGTGTAAACCTCCGATTTTTCGAAAAATCCAGTCAAAGAGCGGCTTCGCCGCTCTTTGACTGGGCCCCGTGAGCACTACTCTGTCGAAGAGTCACTAAATGCTTGTGAATTTGACTGAACCTAGCAGTAAACCTCCGATTTTTCGAAAAATCCAGTCGTAAAGAGCGGCTTCGCCGCTCTTTGACTGGGCCCCGTGAGTACTACTCTGTCGAAGAGTCACTAAATGCTTGTGAATTTGACTGAACCTAGCAGTAAACCTCCGAGCGTAAACCTCCGATTTTTCGAAAAATCCAGTCAAAGAGCGGCTTCGCCGCTCTTTGACTGGGCCCCGTGAGTACTACTCTGTCGAAGAGTCACTAAATGCTTGTGAATTTGACTGAACCTAGCGGTAAACCTACGAATTTCCGAAAAATCCAGCGTAAACCTCCGATTTTTCGAAAAATCCAGTCAAAGAGCGGCTTCGCCGCTCTTTGACTGGGCCCCGTGAGTACTACTCTGTCGAAGAGTCACTAAATGCTTGTGAATTTGACTGAACCTAGCGGTAAACCTACGAATTTCCGAAAAATCCAGTGTAAACCTCCGATTTTTCGAAAAATCCAGTCAAAGAGCGGCTTCGCCGCTCTTTGACTGGGCCCCGTGAGTACTACTCTGTCGAAGAGTCACTAAATGCTTGTGAATTTGAATTTGACTGAACCTAGCGGTAAACCTACGAATTTCCGAAAAATCCAGAGTAAACCTCCGATTTTTCGAAAAATCCAGTCAAAGAGCGGCTTCGCCGCTCTTTGACTGGGCCCCGTGAGTACTACTCTGTCGAAGAGTCACTAAATGCTTGTGAATTTGACTGAACCTAGCGGTAAACCTACGAATTTCCGAAAAATCCAGAGTAAACCTCCGATTTTTCGAAAAATCCAGTCAAAGAGCGGCTTCGCCGCTCTTTGACTGGGCCCCGTGAGTACTACTCTGTCGAAGAGTCACTAAATGCTTGTGAATTTGACTGAACCTAGCGGTAAACCAACGAATTTCCGAAAAATCCAGCGTAAACCTCCGATTTTTCGAAAAATCCAGTCAGCGGCTTCGCCGCTCTTTGAGGCCCCGTGAGTACTACTCTGTAGAAGCGTCACTAAATGCTTGTGAATTTGACTGAACCTAGCGGTAAACCTACGAATTTCCGAAAAATCCAGTGTAAACCTCCGATTTTTCGAAAAATCCAGTCAAAGAGCGGCGAAGCCGCTTCGCCCGTCAAAGAGGGGCGAAGCCGCTCTTTGACTGGGCCCCGTGAGTACTACTCTGTAGAAGCGTCACTAAATGCTTGTGAATTTGACTGAACCTAGCGGTAAACCTACGAATTTCCGAAAAATCCAGCGTAAACCTCCGATTTTTCGAAAAATCCAGTCAAAGAGCGGCTTCGCCGCTCTTTGACTGGGCCCCGTGAGTACTACTCTGTCGAAGAGTCACTAAATGCTTGTGAATTTGACTGAACCTAGCGGTAAACCTACGAATTTCCGAAAAATCCAGTGTAAACCTCCGATTTTTCGAAAAATCCAGTCAAAGAGCGGCTTCGCCGCTCTTTGACTGGGCCCCGTGAGTACTACTCTGTAGAAGCGTCACTAAATGCTTGTGAATTTGACTGAACCTAGCGGTAAACCTACGAATTTCCGAAAAATCCAGTGTAAACCTCCGATTTTTCGAAAAATCCAGTCAAAGAGAGCGGGGGTTCGCCGCTCTTTGACTGGGCCCCGTGAGTACTACTCTGTAGAAGCGTCACTAAATGCTTGTGAATTTGACTGAACCTAGCGGTAAACCTACGAATTTCCGAAAAATCCAGCGTAAACCTCCGATTTTTCGAAAAATCCAGTCAAAGAGCGGCTTCGCCGCTCTTTGACTGGGCCCCGTGAGTACTACTCTGTCGAAGAGTCACTAAATGCTTGTGAATTTGACTGAACCTAGCGGTAAACCTACGAATTTCCGAAAAATCCAGTGTAAACCTCCGATTTTTCGAAAAATCCAGTCAAAGAGCGGCTTCGCCGCTCTTTGACTGGGCCCCGTGAGTACTACTCTGTCGAAGAGTCACTAAATGCTTGTGAATTTGACTGAACCTAGCGGTAAACCTACGAATTTTCGAAAAATCCAGCGTAAACCTCCGATTTTTCGAAAAATCCAGTCAAAGAGCGGCTTCGCCGCTCTTTGACTGGGCCCCGTGAGTACTACTCTGTCGAAGAGTCACTAAATGCTTGTGAATTTGACTGAACCTAGCGGTAAACCTACGAATTTCCGAAAAATCCAGTGTAAACCTCCGATTTTTCGAAAAATCCAGTCAAAGAGCGGCTTCGCCGCTCTTTGACTGGGCCCCGTGAGCACTACTCTGTCGAAGAGTCACTAAATGCTTGTGAATTTGACTGAACCTAGCGGTAAACCTACGATTTTTCGAAAAATCCATGACTGGGCCCCGTGAGCACTACTCTGTCGAAGAGTCACTAAATGCTTGTGAATTTGACTGAACCTAGCAGTAAACCTCCGATTTTTCGAAAAATCCAGTCAAAGAGCGGCTTCGCCGCTCTTTGACTGGGCCCCGTGAGTACTACTCTGTCGAAGAGTCACTAAATGCTTGTGAATTTGACTGAACCTAGCGGTAAACCTACGAATTTCCGAAAAATCCAGCGTAAACCTCCGATTTTTCGAAAAATCCAGTCAAAGAGCGGCTTCGCCGCTCTTTGACTGGGCCCCGTGAGTACTACTCTGTCGAAGAGTCACTAAATGCTTGTGAATTTGACTGAACCTAGCGGTAAACCTACGAATTTCCGAAAAATCCAGTGTAAACCTCCGATTTTTCGAAAAATCCAGTCAAAGAGCGGCTTCGCCGCTCTTTGACTGGGCCCCGTGAGCACTACTCTGTCGAAGAGTCACTAAATGCTTGTGAATTTGACTGAACCTAGCAGTAAACCTCCGATTTTTCGAAAAATCCAGTAAACCTCCGATTTTTCGCCGCTCTTTGACTGGGCCCCGTGAGTACTACTCTGTCGAAGAGTCACTAAATGCTTGTGAATTTGACTGAACCTAGCGGTAAACCTACGAACTTCCGAAAAATCCAGTGTAAACCTCCGATTTTTCGAAAAATCCAGTTTTTCGAAAAAATCCTCTTCGCCGCTCACTGGGCCCCCAGTACTACTCTGTAGAAGCGGCTTCGCCGCTCTTTGACTGAACCTAGCGGTAAACCTACTCTGTAGAAGCGTCACTAAATGCTTGTGAATTTGACTGAACCTAGCGGTAAACCTACGAATTTCCGAAAAATCCAGCGTAAACCTCCGATTTTTCGAAAAATCCAGTCGCCGCTCTTTGACTCCGTGAGTACAACTCTGTAGAAGCGTCACTAAATGCTTGTGAATTTGACTGAACCTAGCGGTAAACCTACGAATTTCCGAAAAACCCAGCTTGTGTAAACCTCCGATTTTTCGAAAAATCAGTGTAAACCTCCGATTTTTCAGCGGCTTCGCCGCTCTTTGGCTCCGTGAGTACTACTCTGTAGAAGCGTCACTAAATGCTTGTGAATTTGACTGAACCTAGCGGTAAACCTACGAATTTCCGAAAAATCCAGTGTAAACCTCCGATTTTTCGAAAAATCCAGTCAAAGAGCGGCTTCGCCGCTCTTTGACTGGGCCCCGTGAGTACTACTCTGTCGAAGAGTCACTAAATGCTTGTGAATTTGACTGAACCTAGCGGTAAACCTACGAATTTCCGAAAAATCCAGTGTAAACCTCCGATTTTTCGAAAAATCCAGTCAAAGAGCGGCTTCGCCGCTCTTTGACTGGGCCCCGTGAGTACTACTCTGTCGAAGAGTCACTAAATGCTTGTGAATTTGACTGAACCTAGCAGTAAACCTCCGATTTTTCGAAAAATGGCTCCGTGAGTACTACTCTGTAGAAGCGTCACTAAATGCTTGTGAATTTGACTGAACCTAGCGGTAAACCTACGACGAATTTCCGAAAAATCCAGCGTAAACCTCCGATTTTTCGAAAAAATCCATTTTTCAAAAATCCAGCGGCTTCGCCGCTCTTTGACTGGGCCCCGTGAGTACTACTCTGTAGAAGCGTCACTAAATGCTTGTGAATTTGACTGAACCCAGCGGTAAACCTCCGATTTTCGAAAAATCCAGCGCTCCGATTTTTCGAGTACTACGTACTACTCTGTAGAAGCGTCACTAAATGCTTGTGAATTTGACTGAACCTAGCGGTAAACCTACGAATTTCCGAAAAATTAGGTTCAGTCAAATTCACAAGCATTTAGTGACTCTTCTACAGAGTAGTAACGGGGCCCAGTCAAAGAGCGGCGAAGCCGTTTCCGGATTTTCGAAAATCGGAGGTTTACGCTGGATTTTTCGGAAAATTCGTAGGTTTACCGCTAGATTCAGTCAAATTCACAAGCATTTAGTGACGCTTCTACAGAGTAGTACTCACGGGGCCCAGTCAAAGAGCGGCGAAGCCGCTCTATGACTGGATTTTTCGAAAAATCGGAGGTTTACGCTGGATTTTTCGGAAAAATCGGAGGTTTCTAACGCTAGGTTCAGTCAAATTCACAAGCACTTAGTGATGGACAGAGTAGTACTCACGGGGCCCAGTCAAAGAGCGGCGAAGCCGCTCTTTGAGTGGATTTTTCGAAAAATCGTAGGTTTACCGCTAGGTTCAGTCAAATTCACAAGCATTTAGTGATTAGTACTCACGGGGCCCAGTCGAAAAAATCGGAGGTTTACCGCTAGGTTAGTCGGAAATTCACAAGCCAGCCGGATTTCACAAAGTCGGACTCACGGGGTCGTCATCATATGGATTTTTCGGAAAATCGGAGGTTTACGCTGATTTTTCGAAAAAATCGGAGGGAATTCAGTCAAATTCACAAGCATTTAGTGATGCTTCTAGAGAGTATACCGACCAGTCAAAGAGCGGCGAGCCGCTCTTTGACTGGATTTTTCGAAAAATCGGAGGTTTAATTTTCCGAAAAATCGGAGGTTTACCGCTAGATTCAGTCAATTCACAAGCATTTAGTGACTCTTCGACAGAGTAGTACTCACGGGGCCCAGTCAAAGAGCGGCGAAGCCGCTCTATGACTGGATTTTTCGAAAAATCGGAGGTTTACGCTGGATTTTTCGGAAAATCGGAGGTTTACGCTGGATTTTCCGAAAAATCGGAGGTTTACCGCTAGATTCAGTCAAATTCACAAGCATTTAGTGACTCTTCGACAGAGTAGTACTCACGGGCCAGATCAAAGAGCGGCGAAGCCGCTCTTTGACTGGATTTTTCGAAAAAATCGTTTACGCTGGATTTTTCGGAAATCGTAGGTTTACCGCTAGGTTCAGTCAAATTCACAAGCATTTAGTGATGCTTCTACAGAGTAGTACTCACGGGGCCCAGTCAAAGAGCGGCGAAGATTTTTCGGAAAATCGGAGGTTTACTGGATTTTTCGGAAAATCGGAGGTTTACCGCTAGGTTCAGTCAAATTCACAAGCATTTAGTGACGCTTCTACAGAGTAGTACTCACGGGGCCCAGTCAAAGAGCGGCGAAGCCGCTCTTTGACTGGATTTTTCGAAAAATCGGAGGTTTACGCTGGATTTTTCGGGAGGTTTACCGCTAGGTTCAGTCAAAATTCACAAGCATTTAGTGACGCTTCGACAGAGTAGTACTCACGGGGCCCAGTCAAAGAGCGACGAAGCCGCTCTTTGAGTGGATTTTTCGAAAATCGGAGGTTTACGCTGGACGAAAAATCGGAGGTTTACGCTGGATTTTTCGGAAAATCGGAGGTTTACCGCTAGATTCAGTCAAATTCACAAGCATTTAGTGACTCTTCGACAGAGTAGTACTCACGGGGCCCAGTCAAAGAGCGGCGAAGCCGCTCTTTGACTGGATTTTTCGAAAAATCGGAGGTTTACCGCTAGGTTCAGTCAAATTCACAAGCATTTAGTGACTGCTTCGACAGAGTAGTACTCACGGGGCCCAGTCAAAGAGCGGCGAAGCCCTCTTTGAGTGGATTTTTCGAAAAATCGGAGGTTTACGCTGGATTTTTCGGAAATTCGAAAATCGGAGGTTTACCGCTAGGTTCAGTCAAATTCACAAGCATTTAGTGATGCTTCGACAGAGTAGTACTCACGGGGCCCAGTCAAAGAGCGGCGAAGCCGCTCTTTGACTGGATTTTTCGAAAAAATCGGAGGTTTACGCTGGATTTTTCGGAAAATTCGTAGGTTTACCGCTAGGTTCAGTCAAATTCACAAGCATTTAGTGATGCTTCTACAGAGTAGTACTCACGGGGGCCCAGTCAAAGAGCGGCGAAGCCGCTTTTTGCTGGATTTTTCGGAAAATCGGAGGTTTACGCTGGATTTTTCGAAAATCGGAGGTTTACCGCTAGGTTCAGTCAAATTCACAAGCATTTAGTGAGCTTCTACAGAGTAGTACTCACGGGGCCCAGTCAAAGAGCGGCGAAGCCGCTCTTTGACTGATTTTCGAAAAAAAATCGGAGGTTTACCGCTAGGTTTCAAATTCACAAGCATTTAGTGACGCTTCTACAGAGTAGTACTCACGGGGCCCAGAGGTTTTTGACTGGATTTTTCGGAAAATCGGAGGTTTACGCTGGATTTTTATCGTAGGTTTACCGCTAGGTTCAGTCAAATTCACAAGCATTTAGTGACGCTTCGACAGAGTAGTACTCACGGGGCCCAGTCAAAGAGCGGCGAAGCCGCTCTTTGACTGGATTTTTCGAAAAATCGGAGGTTTACGCTGGATTTTTCGAAAATCGGAGGTTTACCGCTAGGTTCAGTCAAATTCACAAGCATTTAGTGACTCTTCGACAGAGTAGTACTCACGGGGCCCAGTCAAAGAGCGGCGAAGCCGCTCTTTGTCTGGATTTTTCGAAAAATCGGAGGTTTACGCTGGATTTTTCGGAAATTCGTAGGTTTACCGCTAGGTTCAGTCAAATTCACAAGCATTTAGTGATGCTTCTACAGAGTAGTACTCACGGGGCCCAGTCAAAGAGCGGCGAAGCCGCTCTTTGACCGATTTTTCGAAAATCGAAAAATCGGAGGTTTACCGCTAGGTTCAGTCAAATTCACAAGCATTTAGTGACGGAGGTAGTACTCACGGGGCCCAGTCGGAAAGAGCGGCGAAGCCCTCTTTGACTGGATTTTTCGAAAAATCGGAGGTTTACGCTGGATTTTTCGGAAATTCGTAGGTTTACCGCTAGGTTCAGTCAAATTCACAAGCATTTAGTGACTCTTCTACAGAGTAGTACTCACGGGGCCCAGTCAAAGAGCGACGGTTTCGAGGGATTTTTCGACAAATCGGAGGTTTACGCTGGATTTTTCGAAAAATCGATGCTGGATTTTTCGGAAAATCGGAGGTTTACGCTGGATTTTTCGGAAATCGGAGGTTTGGCTGGATTTTTCGAAAAATCGGAGGTTTAGCGCTAGGTTCAGTCAAATTCACAAGCATTTAGTGAGCAGAGTAGTACTCACGGGGCCCAGTCAAAGAGCGGCGAAGCCTGGATTTTTCGAAAAATCGGAGAGCTACGCTGGATTTTTCGGAAAATCGGAGGTTTACGCTGGATTTTTCGAAAAATCGGAGGTTTACCGCTAGGTTCAGTCAAATTCACAAGCATTTAGTGACGCTTCTACAGAGTAGTACTCACGGGGCCCAGTCAAAGAGCGGCGAAGCCGCTCTTTGACTGGATTTTTCGAAAAATCGGAGGTTTACGCTGGATTTTTCGGAAAATCGGAGGTTTACCGCTAGGATTTTTCAGTCAAATTCACAAGCATTTAGTGACGCTTCTACAGAGTAGTACTCACGGGGCCCAGTCGGAAAGAGCGGCGAAGCCGCTCTTTGACTGGATTTTTTCGAAAAAAATCGGAGGTTTACGCTGGATTTTTCGCCCAGAAATTCGTAGGTTTACCGCTAGGTTCAGTCAAATTCACAAGCATTTAGTGATGCTTCGACAGAGTAGTACTCACGGGGCCCAGTCAAAGAGCGGCGAAGCCTCTTTGACTGGATTTTTCGAAAAATCGGAGGTTTACGCTGGACTTTTCGGAAATTCGGAGGTTTACCGCTAGGTTCAGTCAAATTCACAAGCATTTAGTGATGCTTCTACAGAGTAGTACTCACGGGGCCCAGTCAAAGAGCGGCGAAGCCGCTCTTTGACTGGATTTTTTCGAAAATCGTTTACGCTGGATTTTTCGGAAAAATACGTAGGTTTACCGCTAGGTTCAGTCAAATTCTAGGCATTAGTGACGCTTCTACAGAGTAGTACTCACGGGGCCCAGTCAAAGAGCGGCGAAGCCGCTCTTTGACTGGATTTTTCGAAAAATCGGAGGTTTACGCTGGATTTTTCGAAAATTCGTAGGTTTACCGCTAGGTTCAGTCAAATTCACAAGCATTTAGTGATGCTTCTACAGAGTAGTACTCACGGGGCCCAGTCAAAGAGCGGCGAAGCCGCTCTTTGACTGGATTTTTTCGAAAATCGGAGGTTTACGCTGGATTTTTCGGAAATTCGTAGGTTTACCGCTAGGTTCAGTCAAATTCACAAGCATTTAGTGATGCTTCTACAGAGTAGTACTCACGGGGCCCAGTCAAAGAGCGGCGAAGCCGCTCTTTGACTGGGATTTTCGAAAAAAGGTTTACACTCGGAAAATCGTAGGTTTACCGCTAGGTTCAGTCAAATTCACAAGCATTTAGTGACGCTTCTACAGAGTAGTACTCACGGGGCCCAGTCAAAGAGCGGCGAAGCCGCGCTTTTTGACTGGATTTTTCGAAAAATAGGAGGTTTACCGCTAGGTTCAGTCAAATTCACAAGCATTTAGTGATGCTTCTACAGAGTAGTACTCACGGGGCCCAGTCGGGGCGAAGCCGCTCTTTGGATTTTTCGAAAATCGTAGGTTTACCGCTAGGTTCAGTCAAATTCACAAGCATTTAGTGACGCTTCTACAGAGTAGTACTCACGGGGCCCAGTCAAAGAGCGGCGAAGCCGCTCTTTGACTGGATTTTTCGAAAAATCGTAGGTTTACCGCTAGGTTCAGTCAAATTCACAAGCATTTAGTGACGCTTCTACAGAGTAGTACTCACGGGGCCCAGTCAAAGAGCGGCGAAGCCGCTCTTTGACGGATTTTTCGAAAAATCGGAGGTTTACCGCTTACCGCTAGGTTCAGTCAAATTCACAAGCATTTAGTGATGCTTCTACAGAGTAGTACTCACGGGGCCCAGTCAAAGCGCGGCGAAGCCGCTCTTTGACTGGATTTTTCGAAAATCGGAGGTTTACGCTGGATTTTTCGGAAATTCGTAGGTTTACCGCTAGGTTCAGTCAAATTCACAAGCATCTACAGAGTAGTACTAGTGACTTTCTGGATTTTTTCGAAAAATCGGAGGTTTACGCTGGATTTTTCGGAAAGTAGTTTACCGCTAGGTTCAGTCAAATTCACAAGCATTTAGTGATGCTTCTACAGAGTAGTACTCACGGGGCCCAGTCAAAGAGCGGCGGCGAAAAATCGTAGGTTTACCGCTAGGTTCAGTCAAATTCACAAGCATTTAGTGATTTCTACGAAAATCGGAGGTTTACGCTGGATTTTTCGAAAAATCGGAGGTTTACCGCTAGGTTCAGTCAAATTCACAAGCATTTAGTGACGCTTCTACAGAGTAGTACTCACGGGGCCCAGTCAAAGGCGGCGAAGCCGCTCTTTGACTGGATTTTCGAAAAATCGGAGGTTTACGCTGGATTTTCGGAAATTCGTAGGTTTACCGCTAGGTTCAGTCAAATTCACAAGCATTTAGTGATGCTTCTACAGGTATAGTACTCACGGGGCCCAGTCAAAGAGCGGCGAAGCGCTCTTTGACTGGATTTTTCGAAAAAATCGGAGGTTTACCGCTAGGTTCAGTCAAATTCACAAGCATTTAGTGACGCTTCTACAGAGTAGTACTCACGGGGCCCAGTCAAAGAGCGGCGAAGCCGCTCTTTGACTGGATTTTTCGAAAATCGGAGGTTTACGCTGGATTTTTCGGAAATTCGTAGGTTTACCGCTAGGTTCAGTCAAATTCACAAGCATTTAGTGACGCTTCTACAGAGTAGTACTCACGGGGCCCAGTCAAAGAGCGGCGAAGCCCTCTTTGACTGGATTTTTCGAAAAATCGGAGGTTTACCGCTGGATTTTTCGGAAATTCGTGGGTTTACCGCTAGGTTCAGTCAAATTCACAAGCATTTAGTGATGCTTCTACAGAGTAGTACTCACGGGGCCCAGTCAAAGAGCGGCGAAGCCGCCCTTTGACTGGATTTTTCGAAAAATCGTAGGTTTACCGCTAGGTTCAGTCAAATTCACAAGCATTTAGTGACGCTTCTACAGAGTAGTACTCACGGGGCCCAGTCAAAGAGCGGCGAAGCCGCTCTTTGACTGATTTTTCGAAAAATCGGAGGTTTACGCTGGATTTTTCGGAAATTCGTAGGTTTACCGCTAGGTTCAGTCAAATTCACAAGCATTTAGTGATGCTTCGACAGAGTAGTACTCACGGGGCCCAGTCAAAGAGCGGCGAAGCCGCTCTTTGACTGGATTTTTCGAAAAATCGGAGGTTTACGCTGGATTTTTCGGAAATTCGTAGTTTACCGCTAGGTTCAGTCAAATTCACAAGCATTTAGTGATGCTTCTACAGAGTAGTACTCACGGGGCCAGTCAAAGAGCGGCTCGCCCATTTGATGGATTTTTCGAAAAATCGTAGGTTTACCGCTAGGTTCAGTCAAATTCACAAGCATTTAGTGATGCTTCTACAGAGTAGTACTCACGGGGCCCAGTCAAAAGGCGGCGAAGCCGCTCTTTGACTAGATTTTCCGAAAACCCGGAGGTTTACCGCTAGAATCAGTCAAATTCACAAGCATTTAGTGACGCTTCTACAGAGTAGTACTCACGGGGCCCAGTCAAAGAGCGGCTTCGCCGCTCTTTGACTGGATTTTTCGAAAAATCGGAGGTTTACGCTGGATTTTTCGGAAATTCGTAGGTTTACCGCTAGGTTCAGTCAAATTCACAAGCATTTAGTGATGCTTCTACAGAGTAGTACTCACGGGGCCCAGTCAAAGAGCGGCGAAGCCGCTCTTTGACTGGATTTTTCGAAAAATCGTAGGTTTACCGCTAGGTTCAGTCAAATTCACAAGCATTTAGTGACGCTTCTACAGAGTAGTACTCACGGGGCCCAGTCAAAGAGCGGCGAAGCCCTCTTTGACTGGATTTTTCGAAAAATCGTAGGTTTACCGCTAGGTTCAGTCAAATTCACAAGCATTTAGTGATGCTTCTACAGAGTAGTACTCACGGGGCCCAGTCAAAGGATTTTTCGAAAAATCGGAGGTTTACCGCTAGGTTCAGTCAAATTCACAAGCATTTAGTGATGCTTCTACAGAGTAGTACTCACGGGGCCCAGTCAAAACGGCGAAGCCGCTCTTTGACTGGATTCAAAAATCGGAGCTTTACGCTGGAAAATCGTAGGTTTACCGCTAGGTTCAGTCAAATTCACAAGCATTTAGTGATGCTTCTACAGAGTAGTACTCACGGGGCCCAGTCAAAGAGCGGCGAAGCCGAAAAATCGGAGGTTTACGCTGGATTTTTCGGAAATTCGTAGGTTTACCGCTAGGTTCAGTCAAATTCACAAGCATTTAGTGATGCTTCTACAGAGTAGTACTCACGGGGCCCAGTCAAAGAGCGGCGAAGCCGCTCTTTGATGGATTTTCGAAAAATCGGAGGTTTACACTGGATTTTTCGGAAATTCGTAGGTTTACCGCTAGGTTCAGTCAAATTCACAAGCATTTAGTGACGCTTCTACAGAGTAGTACTCACGGGGCCCAGTCAAAGAGCGGCGAAGCCGCTCTTTGACTGGATTTTTCGAAAAATCGGAGGTTTACTCTGGATTTTTCGGAAATTCGTAGGTTTACCGCTAGGTTCAGTCAAATTCACAAGCATTTAGTGATGCTTCTACAGAGTAGTACTCACGGGGCCCAGTCAAAGAGCGGCGAAGCCCCTTTTTGACTGGATTTTTCGAAAAATCGGAGGTTTACACTGGATTTTTCGTAGGTTTACCGCTAGGTTCAGTCAAATTCACAAGCATTTAGTGACTCTTCGACAGAGTAGTACTCACGGGGCCCAGTCAAAGAGCGGCGAAGCCCTCTTTGACGGATTTTTCGAAAATCGGAGGTTTACTGCTAGGTTCAGTCAAATTCACAAGCATTTAGTGACTCTTCGACAGAGTAGTACTCACGGGGCCCAGTCAAAGAGCGGCGAAGCCGCTCTTTGACTGGATTTTTCGAAAAATCGGAGGTTTACACTGGATTTTTCGGAAATTCGTAGGTTTACCGCTAGGTTCAGTCAAATTCACAAGCATTTAGTGACTCTTCGACAGAGTAGTACTCACGGGGCCCAGTCAAAGAGCGGCGAAGCCGCTCTTTGACTGGATTTTTCGAAAAATCGGAGGTTTACTCGAAAAAATCGGAGGTTTACCGCTAGGTTCAGTCAAATTCACAAGCATTTAGTGACTCTTCGACAGAGTAGTACTCACGGGGCCCAGTCAAAGAGCGGCGAAGCCGCTCTTTGATGATTTTTCGAAAAAATCGGAGGTTTACACTGGATTTTTCGGAAATTCGTAGGTTTACCGCTAGGTTCAGTCAAATTCACAAGCATTTAGTGACTCTTCGACAGAGGTAGTACTCACGGGGCCCAGTCAAAGAGCGGCGAAGCCGCTCTTTGACTGGCGAATCGGAGGTTTACGCTGGATTTTTCGGAAGTTCGGAGGTTTACCGCTAGGTTCAGTCAAATTCACAAGCATTTAGTGACTCTTCGACAGAGTAGTACTCACGGGGCCCAGTCAAAGAGCGGCGAAGCCGCTCTTTGACTGGATTTTTCGAAAAATCGGAGGTTTACTGGATTTTTCATAGGTTTACCGCTAGGTTCAGTCAAATTCACAAGCATTTAGTGACTCTTCGACAGAGTAGTACTCACGGGGCCCAGTCAAAAGCCCCTCTTTGACTGGGCCCGAAGCCGCTCTTTGACTGGATTTTTCGAAAAATCGGAGGTTTACGCTGGATTTTTCGGAAATTCGTAGGTTTACCGCTAGGTTCAGTCAAATTCACAAGCATTTAGTGATGCTTCGACAGAGTAGTACTCACGGGGCCCAGTCAAAGAGCGGCGAAGCCGCTCTTTGACTGGATTTTTCGAAAAATCGGAGGTTTACGCTGGATTTTTCGGAAATTCGTAGGTTTACCGCTAGGTTCAGTCAAATTCACAAGCATTTAGTGACGCTTCTACAGAGTAGTACTCACGGGGCCCAGTCAAAGAGCGGCGAAGCCCTCTTTGACTGGATTTTTCGAAAATCGGAGGTTTACGCTGGATTTTTCGGAAATTCGTAGGTTTACCGCTAGGTTCAGTCAAATTCGGCGAAGCCGCATTTAGTGACTCTTCGAAAATCGGAGGTTTACTCGCTAGGTTCAGTCAAATTCACAAGCATTTAGTGATGCTTCTACAGAGTAGTACTGGTTTTTCGAAAAATCGGAGGTTTACACTGGATTTTTCGGAAATTCGTAGGTTTACCGCTAGGTTCAGTCAAATTCACAAGCATTTAGTGACTCTTCTACAGAGTAGTACTCACGGGGCCCAGTCAAAGAGCGACGCCCCTCTTTGACTGAGGTTTACCGCTAGGTTCAGGCTTCGCCGCTCTTTGACTGGATTTTTCGAAAAATCGGAGGTTTACACTGGATTTTTCGGAAATTCGTAGGTTTACCGCTAGGTTCAGTCAAATTCACAAGCATTTAGTGACGCTTCTACAGAGTAGTACTCACGGGGCCCAGTCAAAGAGCGGCTTCGCCCCTCTTTGACTGGGCCCGTGAGTGGCTTCGCCGCTCTTTGACTGGATTTTTCGAAAAATCGGAGGTTTACACTGGATTTTTCGGAAATTCGTAGGTTTACCGCTAGGTTCAGTCAAATTCACAAGCATTTAGTGATGCTTCTACAGAGTAGTACTCACGGGGCCCAGTGACTGGATTTTTCGAAAAATCGGAGGTTTACACTGGATTTTTCGGAAATTCGTAGGTTTACCGCTAGGTTCAGTCAAATTCACAAGCATTTAGTGACTCTTCGACAGAGTAGTACTCACGGGGCCCAGTCAAAGAGCGGCGAAGCCGCTCTTTGACTGGATTTTTCGAAAAATCGGAGGTTTACTGCTAGGTTCAGTCAAATTCACAAGCATTTAGTGACTCTTCGACAGAGTAGTACTCACGGGGCCCAGTCAAAGAGCGGCGAAGCCGCTCTTTGACTGGATTTTTCGAAAAATCGGAGGTTTACGCTGGATTTTTCGGAAATTCGTAGGTTTACCGCTAGGTTCAGTCAAATTCACAAGCATTTAGTGACTGCTTCGACAGAGTAGTACTCACGGGGCCCAGTCAAAGAGCGGCGAAGCCGCTCTTTGACTGATTTTTCGAAAAATCGGAGGTTTACTGCTAGGTTCAGTCAAATTCACAAGCATTTAGTTACTCTTCGACAGAGTAGTACTCACGGGCCCAGTCAAAGAGCGGCGAAGCCGATTTTTGAATCGGATTTTTCGTCAAATTCACAAAATCGGAGGTTTACACTGGATTTTTCGGAAATTCGTAGGTTTACCGCTAGGTTCAGTCAAATTCACAAGCATTTAGTGACTCTTCGACAGAGTAGTACTCACGGGGCCCAGTCAAAGAGCGGCGAAGCCGCTCTTTGACTGGATTTTTCGAAAAATCGGAGGTTTACGCTGGATTTTTCGGAAGTTCGTTTACCGCTAGGTTCAGTCAAATTCACAAGCATTTAGTGACTCTTCGACAGAGTAGTACTCACGGGGCCCAGTCAAAGAGCGGCGAAGCCGCTCTTTGACTGGATTTTTCGAAAAATCGGAGGTTTACGCTGGATTTTTCGGAAATTCGTAGGTTTACCGCTAGGTTCAGTCAAATTCACAAGCATTTAGTGACTCTTCGACAGAGTAGTACTCACGGGGCCCAGTCAAAGAGCGGCTTCGCCCCTCAGTCAAAGAGCGGCTTCGCCGCTCTTTGACTGGATTTTCGAAAAATCGGAGGTTTACGCTGGATTTTTCGGAAGTTCGTAGGTTTACCGCTAGGTTCAGTCAAATTCACAAGCATTTAGTGACTCTTCGACAGAGTAGTACTCACGGGGCCCAGTCAAAGAGCGGCGAAGCCGCTCTTTGACTGGATTTTTCGAAAAATCGGAGGTTTACGCTGGATTTTTCGGAAATTCGTAGGTTTACCGCTAGGTTCAGTCAAATTCACAAGCATTTAGTGACGCTTCTACAGAGTAGTACTCACGGGGCCCAGTCAAAGAGCGGCGAAGCGCTCTTTGACTGGATTTTTCGAAAAATCGGAGGTTTACGCTGGATTTTTCGGAAATTCGTAGGTTTACCGCCAGGTTCAGTCAAATTCACAAGCATTTAGTGACTCTTCGACAGAGTAGTACTCACGGGGCCCAGTCAAAGAGCGGCGAAGCCGCTCTTTGACTGGATTTTTCGAAAAATCGGAGGTTTACACTGGATTTTTCGGAAATTCGTAGGTTTACCGCTAGGTTCAGTCAAATTCACAAGCATTTAGTGACTCTTCGACAGAGTAGTACTCACGGGGCCCAGTCAAAGAGCGGCTTCGCCCCTCTTTGACTGGGCCGTGAGCGGCTTCACCGCTCTTTGACTGGATTTTTCGAAAAATCGGAGGTTTACACTGGATTTTTCGGAAATTCGTAGGTTTACCGCTAGGTTCAGTCAAATTCACAAGCATTTAGTGACGCTTCTACAGAGTAGTACTCACGGGGCCCAGTCAAAGAGCGGCTTCGCCCTCTTTGACTGGGCCGTGAGCGGCTTCGCCGCTCTTTGACTGGATTTTTCGAAAAAAATCGGAGGTTTACGCTGGATTTTTCGGAAATTCGTAGGTTTACCGCTAGGTTCAGTCAAATTCACAAGCATTTAGTGACGCTTCTACAGAGTAGTACTCACGGGGCCTGACTGGATTTTTCGAAAAATCGGAGGTTTACGCTGGATTTTTCGGAAGTTCGTAGGTTTACCGCTAGGTTCAGTCAAATTCACAAGCATTTAGTGACTCTTCGACAGAGTAGTACTCACGGGGCCCAGTCAAAGAGCGGCGAAGCCGCTCTTTGACTGGATTTTTCGAAAAATCGGAGGTTTACTGCTAGGTTCAGTCAAATTCACAAGCATTTAGTGACTCTTCGACAGAGTAGTACTCACGGGGCCCAGTCAAAGAGCGGCGAAGCCGCTCTTTGACTGGATTTTTCGAAAAATCGGAGGTTTACACTGGATTTTTCGGAAATTCGTAGGTTTACCGCTAGGTTCAGTCAAATTCACAAGCATTTAGTGACTCTTCGACAGAGTAGTACTCACGGGGCCCAGTCAAAGAGCGGCGAAGCCGCTCTTTGACTGATTTTTCGAAAAATCGGAGGTTTACTGCTAGGTTCAGTCAAATTCACAAGCATTTAGTGACTCTTCGACAGAGTAGTACTCACGGGGCCCAGTCAAAGAGCGGCGAAGCCGCGCTTTGACTGGATTTTTCGAAAAATCGGAGGTTTACACTGGATTTTTCGGAAATTCGTAGGTTTACCGCTAGGTTCAGTCAAATTCACAAGCATTTAGTGACTCTTCGACAGAGTAGTACTCACGGGGCTCAGTCAAAAAGGCGGCGAAGCCGCTCTTTGACTGGATTTTTCGAAAAATCGGAGGTTTACGCTGGATTTTTCGGAAGTTCGTAGGTTTACCGCTAGGTTCAGTCAAATTCACAAGCATTTAGTGACTCTTCGACAGAGTAGTACTCACGGGGCCCAGTCAAAGAGCGGCGAAGCCGCTCTTTGACTGGATTTTTCGAAAAATCGGAGGTTTACACTGGATTTTTCGGAAATTCGTAGGTTTACCGCTAGGTTCAGTCAAATTCACAAGCATTTAGTGACTCTTCGACAGAGTAGTACTCACGGGGCCCAGTCAAAGAGCGGCGAAGCCGCTCTTTGACTGGATTTTTCGAAAAATCGGAGGTTTACGCTGGATTTTTCGGAAGTTCGTAGGTTTACCGCTAGGTTCAGTCAAATTCACAAGCATTTAGTGACTCCTCGACAGAGTAGTACTCACGGGGCCCAGTCAAAGAGCGGCGAAGCCGCTCTTTGACTGGATTTTTCGAAAAATCGGAGGTTTACGCTGGATTTTTCGGAAATTCGTAGGTTTACCGCTAGGTTCAGTCAAATTCACAAGCATTTAGTGACGCTTCTACAGAGTAGTACTCACGGGGCCCAGTCAAAGAGCGGCGAAGCCGCTCTTTGACTGGATTTTTCGAAAAATCGGAGGTTTACGCTGGATTTTTCGGAAATTCGTAGGTTTACCGCTAGGTTCAGTCAAATTCACAAGCATTTAGTGACTCTTCGACAGAGTAGTACTCACGGGGCCCAGTCAAAGAGCGGCGAAGCCCCTCTTTGACTGGATTTTTCGAAAAATCGGAGGTTTACACTGGATTTTTCGGAAATTCGTAGGTTTACCGCTAGGTTCAGTCAAATTCACAAGCATTTAGTGACTCTTCGACAGAGTAGTACTCACGGGGCCCAGTCAAAGAGCGGCGAGCGGCTTCGCCGCTCTTTGACTGGATTTTTCGAAAAATCGGAGGTTTACACTGGATTTTTCGGAAATTCGTAGGTTTACCGCTAGGTTCAGTCAAATTCACAAGCATTTAGTGACGCTTCTACAGAGTAGTACTCACGGGGCCTGACTGGATTTTTCGAAAATCGGAGGTTTACACTGGATTTTTCGGAAGTTCGTAGGTTTACCGCTAGGTTCAGTCAAATTCACAAGCATTTAGTGACGCTTCTACAGAGTAGTACTCACGGGGCCCAGTCAAAGAGCGGCGAAGCCGCTCTTTGACTGGATTTTTCGAAAAAAAGGAGGTTTACCGCTAGGTTCAGTCAAATTCACAAGCATTTAGTGACTCTTCGACAGAGTAGTACTCACGGGGCCCAGTCAAAGAGCGGCGAAGCCGCTCTTTGACTGGATTTTTCGAAAAATCGGAGGTTTACACTGGATTTTTCGGAAATTCGTAGGTTTACCGCTAGGTTCAGTCAAATTCACAAGCATTTAGTGACTCTTCGACAGAGTAGTACTCACGGGGCCCAGTCAAAGAGCGGCTTCGCCCCTCTTTGACTGGGCCCGTGAGCGGCTTCGCCGCTCTTTGACTGGATTTTTCGAAAAATCGGAGGTTTACACTGGATTTTTCGGAAATTCGTAGGTTTACCGCTAGGTTCAGTCAAATTCACAAGCATTTAGTGACGCTTCTACAGAGTAGTACTCACGGGGCCTGACTGGATTTTTCGAAAAATCGGAGGTTTACACTGGATTTTTCGGAAGTTCGTAGGTTTACCGCTAGGTTCAGTCAAATTCACAAGCATTTAGTGACGCTTCTACAGAGTAGTACTCACGGGGCCCAGTCAAAGAGCGGCGAGGCCGCTCTTTGACTGGATTTTTCGAAAAATCGGAGGTTTACCGCTAGGTTCAGTCAAATTCACAAGCATTTAGTGACTCTTCGACAGAGTAGTACTCACGGGGCCCAGTCAAAGAGCGGCGAAGCCGCTCTTTGACTGGATTTTTCGAAAAATCGGAGGTTTACGCTGGATTTTTCGGAGGTTCGTAGGTTTACCGCTAGGTTCAGTCAAATTCACAAGCATTTAGTGACTCTTCGACAGAGTAGTACTCACGGGGCCCAGTCAAAGAGCGGCGAAGCCGCTCTTTGACTGGATTTTTCGAAAAATCGGAGGTTTACGCTGGATTTTTCGGAAATTCGTAGGTTTACCGCTAGGTTCAGTCAAATTCACAAGCATTTAGTGACTCTTCGACAGAGTAGTACTCACGGGGCCCAGTCAAAGAGCGGCGAAGCCGCTCTTTGACTGGATTTTTCGAAAAATCGGAGGTTTACGCTGGATTTTTCGGAAATTCGTAGGTTTACCGCTAGGTTCAGTCAAATTCACAAGCATTTAGTGACGCTTCTACAGAGTAGTACTCACGGGGCCCAGTCAAAGAGCGGCTTCGCCCCTCTTTGACTGGGCCCGTGAGCGGCTTCGCCGCTCTTTGACTGGATTTTTCGAAAAATCGGAGGTTTACACTGGATTTTTCGGAAATTCGTAGGTTTACCGCTAGGTTCAGTCAAATTCACAAGCATTTAGTGACGCTTCTACAGAGTAGTACTCACGGGGCCCAGTCAAAGAGCGGCGAAGCCGCTCTTTGACTGGATTTTTCGAAAAATCGGAGGTTTACTGCTAGGTTCGGTCAATTCACAAGCATTTAGTGACGCTTCTACAGAGTAGTACTCACGGGGGCCCAGTCAAAGAGCGGCGAAGCCGCTCTTTGACTGGTGACCTAATATGTGGCGAGGAGAGGGCGGAGCTCAGTCGGTGGTGAGTCACCAAGCGAGTGACCAAAGCGGCAACGTGATCCGAAAATCGAGGGGTCAAAAAGCGACTGAAAGTAAGTTGCACGAATTTGGAAAAAGTGGCATAGCCCTCCATTTTTTCCCTCATGGATGGATAGGGCTCGAGCTGCTGAGCTCAAATTTTGGCCTAATTTCACAAATAGTTGAATTATAAGAAAGTTATTCGAAAAAGCCGCTCTGGAACGGTTTTTGTCGGCTTTTTCGGCTTTTGATCAAAAGACACGTCCGGTACTGTATTATAGTTCTTAATGAGCTCTGCCTTCATTCGTTTGATGAGATCAATCCCCCTTCATGGTTCATCCCTGTTTCATGGGTACTAAAAGAGACGATTATGTCTTAACACCTAGTATATTTTCGTTGTCCGCAAGATGAAGGTTCACAAATTGTTTTCCGTTCACACGTAGGCGAAATGGTATCGCCTTCCTTTGAGCCCTTCTCGATTGGGATGCTGATTGGACGAATACCAACATGATGTCGAATATTTTATTTAATCCAGATCTTCAGGTTTTTGCGATGGTGGCACTTTTTATACTGCTCATTGGAAAAAGATGTGCTCTTTCTAATGATGCTCGAATCCGGAAGAACTCCACAGTCGTAGAACTGTGGCGATAACAGTCGGCCAGCGTTCTTATGTAGGACGAGTCCACTCCTTGATCGACTAACGCAGACAGGATAGCATTCGTTTTGACGCTGTCGAAGGCCGATTCGTTGTCCCTCTGCTCCGAGTGCGAGTGAGGGTTGTAGGTTCATCAATTGGAATGGGTTTTTGGAGCCATTTTCTCAGTGGTTTCCAACCTGCGACAAAGTATGGATTTAATACTATGATAAGGAGAGCATTGAACGCTCTTTAAACAACGACGAGTTTTCTAAGACGTTTAAGAAACCAGATCTTCACTACACGTAGACAATGGTGACGGTACGATGAACTGCAGCAGTACTAGTGTGCCTTTTGTTCCTTACTCTTTACCAAACGATAAAGAAAGAAGTGCGCATCGTAAACATATGTAACATTCAAAACGGTACAGCCAAAGCTAGGAACCATAAAGTTTCGCTACTTTTTACAACAACGCAAATCCACGTGTTCTAAAATATGATCCTCCAGAAGTCAAACCAACGACAGGTTGGAATTCTCCTCCGCCCATCATAATTGCCAGACCGCGTGCTCACTAGGTACCAATTCTCAAACGTTCATATGACTTTTCAAGGAATAGAGAGTTCGGATACCAAAACGATGTCAAATCCGCCTTCGAACATTCATCTTAGTTCCTATCTTCAGGCTTTCACGATAGAAGCACACATTATATTGCTTTCCTCAGAGAAAGATGTGGTATTTCGAATGGTGGTCAAATTAAGAAAAACGGTAAGAAATCAGCAGAGTTATGGCGTTTTCAGTATAAACTGTGGAAAAGGACGGAACTTTCTTCACAACCTACTATTACCAGGCCAGTACTACGCAAAGCCGAGCTTTTCATGAGCTAGTTCCATCAAAAACTAGAAGAACACCCTTCAAAACATGGAATCCAAGGTCAAGACTGGAAACCAGGGCTCATTCATTTACTATAACGGTCACTCTGCCTGATACTAGAGAGCAACAGTGTCGTTTTTGAACATCTCGAATCTGTCAAACTTCTTGCAAAGAACGCTCTCCTCAAGCTTTATTTAGGGGTGTTTTTTTTTCAAAAAATTTTTTTCAAAAAGCGGAATGCGGAACACGGAAACCGGAAATAGTGCAAAAAGCACTGAATTATTGGAATTTAGCCAAAACTGGACCACAAAAAGTTTCTATTTCTATTTCTAAAGGTACCCATAGGTCCTCCTTTTGTTTCCGCTAGAATGTGTCTATTATTTTGGTGAAGGCATTCAACGTTTGGTGATAGCTTCAAAGTAAACGGTCATCTTGATAAACTTCATTATAAGATGAAGACAAGTTGGTAGAGACAGACTTTTTTGGCGTGATAGACGGGAACGCTTTCAAAATAGAATTAAAAGCCTAAAACCGGCATATTATGGTGGAGAAACAGCAGTTTTTTTCAAGATTTTGGGAAGAGAGGCTTGTTCTCGGATCGTTAACAATGAAAACAGCAGAAGAATGCAAACTCTCGCACCCCGATGATGTGGCAGCTGCCTACAAATACTTCATTGCAATATTTCCCAAGTTCTTCCTTCTTGAAACCTCGACATGGTGTTAAGCTTCGCAAATGCTTCTGGGAAGAACAGGTGGATCAGTCCTTATTTTGCCCTAACGTTTCGACCCTTTCGTCGTCGTCAGAGGTCCCGTGATCCACTATCAGAGCGTAGCCGACATGGGAACCTGCTCTCTATATCAGTCGAAGCACGGGGCCTCTGCCGACGACGAAAGAGTCGTAACGTTAGGCCAAAATAAAGACTGATCCACCTTACTAACCTCGTTCGGCACAAAAGCATTTACGAACTTCATTGCAAGTTTTCTTAGGAGGGGGGGGGGTGCACTTCGCTGCATAGGTTTCATTCTACCAGAATTAGAATGGATCGCATCGACGTCAGCACAATAATTAGTGTCCATTTTGTTAAGTTGCACAGTGGAGGTACTCGATTTCTTCTGAAGTTTCCGTGTTCCGCCCAAAAACAAGGCGGAACACGAAAAAAACGTGCCAAAAAAAATGATGCTCTGAACACGGAAACGGAAGGCTGTTTATTGTACTTTGTAGTCTCAATATCTGCATTTAACATATTCACGACCAAGCGGTCCTCGCGCGCAACGCGCGGGACGGCCCGCCGCATTTCTGGGCGCGCACGTGTCCACTCTTTTGTGTGGACACGGTCCCTCGCGAGGTGTTGCGGTGAGTAGTGGGATTTCAACTGATCCCTGGATCAAAGTTGAGTCGTTCTGGACCAGCCTTTTTGGTATGGCAGTATGTAAGGGCTTGGAAGATCTTAAGAGCGATTTAAGAGCTTAAAAGCTTAAGAACGGAAGAATTTAAGGGCTTAAAAGCGAAAGAGTTCAAGAGCGGAAGAGTTCACGAGTTTAAGAGCGATTGAAGAGCGTCCTTAGTGAATGCATGGATATTGTACTGCCAGAAAGATCAGAAGACCCCTTTTCTCCAATTCAAGGAAGACGTGGTGTTTGGTGGACATTGACGGCAGAGGAGTACAAAAGAACTGTAAAAGCAGAGTCCTGGAGAAGATTAGTGCTGACTCAGGGAGAATCCTCAAAAATTATTCAGGTTGCTATAAAAGATTGAGTAGTGGCTCAGGTAAAGATGCTGCCAAAAAGAAACTTAGGAGGGTTCATACGCGCTGCATCCGTTGCTAGGAATTTGTTTGTTTGGAGTGTTTCAATGACAAGAGTTGTTCTTGTTGGATGTTTTTTTCATGTTTTCCATAACCACTTCCAACTAGACTGCATTGAAGGAGAAGTGTTATTTCATCGTTCTGTTTTATTTTGGAATGCTTGAAGGATGGTTGTTTATCTTATTGTCATATTTTATTTTTGAATTGCTGAAGGACGGTTTTATAAAGGTGCTCTTCAGTGGGAAAAGTTCTTGTCATATAAGTTCCTATGAACTCAGTAATTTCTCTGCCAACGCAAACGTAGCATTGATTTGGTGGTATATTTTACGAAATGACAAATCACAAGTGGAAAAACGCCGTTAGAGAACGTTCTAGAAAAGGTTTTCCCGTCCACTCAAATGAGTGGACACGGTCCTTCGCGCCCACTTAGCTGCCCAATCGAATGAGTGGACATTGTCGCGAATGTTTGAAAAGGTTCCATTTCTCGTTCCTGTATTCTGACGACTGTCTCTCTTGGTCGTAATAAATTGAATAGAGTTGAATTATCATGATGTAGAAAAAACCAGAAATGCAGAGAATCGGTAACACCAAAGATTAACTCAGCATACTGTACCTTTTCTCCACGCATGGAGAGAGTTATGTCACAGCTTAATTGTAATACAGTTCCGGATTTTCTCAGCGAAAGGATGGCATTGGAAGAGGTCATCCAGCATTAGAATACCAGAACGTAAAACATTCTCCTCTCCATGTGGGGACAAGATGAATTGTCAACAATACGCAGCTCTGCTTAGCCCAAGATTTTTTCGCCTTTTCGCCTTATAATGGTCCGACGTCGTGGACCACAGAGGATGATGCGCGGCGGTTGTTCTCCTTCTGGTCATGCATATTCCTTCTCTTATTAGTTCCGAGCCAGGCATCAACAGCTCATTTCGTTCATCCATTCCGCAGGCTTAACGTGTTCGACTCCAGCGGAACGGATGAAAGAGTGAAAATCGAAAATCGAATTCCAGGAACAGTATGAAAGCTGAGTAGTTCGCAAAATTTTTTTTAAATAGGTATGATGAAAGTATCCCGAGCTTGCAACAAGACAAACAAGCAATTGCTGCTTCACATTCACAAAATCAGCGAGGCTTATGAATAGATAAACAGAAAGTAGTAGGGATGATGAACGTTCTAAACGTCCTTGAAGGGGTATATATAATATTTAACCCAGCCATAAGTCTCACCAACGGCTAAATGAGCTTCGACGGTGGGCGGGGGAAGTCTGCAGCCGCCGGTGCTCCACCGACGAGTGAAGGATTCTGGGCTTTGGCATATTCGCTGCCAAGCAGCCGCTAATGACGCGAAAAAACCCGAAAATGTTGGAATTCGTATGCAGCACAACGACCTTGAAATTAGTCCGAAACTTCCAATTTCGTCGCGAAAACAACCCAGGCGATCAAGAACCTATTCATGAAGTTTGGAACAACTACCTTGTCGGATGCTTGGATACAATCATAAACTGAAAGCGATCAGCCAACATTGCCACAGGTTTTTTACGGTTAATATTTGAAAGAGGGCCGGCGTGGCACAGTGGTAAGAGGCGCTGCTGACACCCGCACGGTCAAGCGATCGATCCCGGCCCAGGCCAACCAAGCCTTCCATCCCTCCGGGGTCGGGTAAATTGGTATCAGACTTGTCTGGGAAGGTAAAGACAATGACCTGGTATGGCGGCTAGCTACCGCAGGTCATTGTATAGGCCAAATACACATTCACCGTGCCTCTACGATTCTGATATGAAGTCGAATGCAAGGCGCGTTCTTAGGAGACTGATCAACGCAGGCACCTTTACCTTTAATGTTTGAAAAAGTCTGCCTCCGTTACAGTGTCGAGAATATGATAAAAATAATACTGGAAGGTAATGCTTTGTATTCCGCCTCAGCCGCGATTTTTGTGATGATAAAAGTACCATCATTACAACATCAACTTCTAGCATAAGGAAAGGAAAGGTAGAATTATGACAACTGGACGAATCTATGTGAAGCGATGGATGAAGCATTAAATGAAGAAAAATGTGGGTACAGTATGATGGTGAGAAAAGAGCTGAATGTCTTCGAAAAATGTCCATGCGACAACTGGAGGTGAGCTGTGATGAGACGATATAAATATTAATTTACTAGGACGGGATTAGATAGATTCTTCCAGATTTTTTTCATTATGGGTTAAATGTATTTAAGCGTTTTGATGGTTTTTTTGTTACAGATTATATTAGGTTGCTTTACTTTCTTGAGTTCGAGGAGCCTGGATATCTTCAGCACATTGCAATACACGGCCGGCTACAGTACCGGACGTGCCACAACGATAAAACAGCGCCTGCGACGCGTTCTTGAGCAGAAATCGCCGTTTTCCCATAATTCCGCTAAAATTGATCTATTCGTGAAAATAAGTATGTATTTGAACTCAGCAGCTCAAGCTCTATCTTTTAGTATCCAAATTTTTTATAATCGTGGAACTTGTTAACAAGCGACTCTTTTTTATCCCTAGATTTTCGGTCCCTTGCCCCTTTGATTCCTCGGCTGATGACTCATCGTTCAAAAAGGCTACGCATTCGGCCGGGCTACCACGCGGGGACCATGAACTGAGGTAGACTGTTCAGGTCACTAAGCGCAGACCCCAAGAACCTTTCGGCGTAAAAATGCCTCGCTACCTCCGCATTACCGTAGCGGCACGTCCGGTACTGTATCAATCTGTAAAGCACTCCGAGTAAATCCACTGTATCGCCCTAGCATCGTAGCTCCCCTTTCTACTTCCCATGTGACGGGACATCTCAGAATAAACGTGGGAACATGTGAAAGTAACACTTCCAAACGCCGAGAAGGCTCATTAGTTTCTTCGCTTCAAATCAGCAAAATTCCAGAACTCCACATGAGCTAAGCGTGAACCAGACAAGCTCTCAGTGGCTCTTATCAGATTTGCAAACTATTACAGGCCATCAATTTCCTCGAAATATCCATTCTTCTATCCGTGGGGTCGAGGTTCTCTACAGTCCCGCCGCTAAACGTTGGCCAAAACGCGGCGTAGGCGCTGCCGCGAGTGCCGCTTCGTCATAACTCTCTCCAATTTTACTCGTTTTGAATCAAAAACACATGGTTGGAATCAGAATAGCGTGATCCATCTTCTGATTTAGCAATCGTTCAAAAATTTTGAAGTTTTCAAGGTGTGAAGTGAACGGTCGTTGACCTCGCGAGAGCGGCGAGTTGATGAGGTCGCCCTCATTCTACCGTCCTCCGTAATTACAGCCTGTAGGCACACATGGCTGAATCACAACTGAAATTAGACAATTCTTCGTTCTTCGTGAAAAGTCTACATCTACCAAATTTTTCGTGGCCATCAATTTCATCTGAAACATTTTTCTGTTGTGCTAGATATAGAAATGATCGGCTTGACGCTCTCTCTTCGAATATGCAGATGAAATTCGATTCCGCTGAAGAATTGCTTAATTTCAGTTGTGATTCAGCTATGTGTACCCACAGGCTGTAATTACGACCGTTCACTTCACACCTTGAAAACTTCAAAATTTTCAAACGATTGCTAAATCAGAAGATGGATCACGCTGTTCTGACTCCAACCATGTGTTTCTTAGTCAAAATAAGTAAAATTGGAGAGAGTTATGACAAAGCGGCACTCGCGGCAGCGTCTAGTGCCGCCGACCGCGTTTTGGCCAACGTTTACCGGCTGGACTGTACTGCCAATGACTTGATTTCTGTAAACTCCCGTCGAACAGCTGACTCCAGTGAGAAGAGGAAAGAAAAGAAGAACAGAAAAAGGACAATAGTATCTCATCACTAACAATATCGTTATTGATATCCAACATTCACAATAGTATTATGTAGTTTTGTAATATTAGTCTCTTGACATTCTGTTTGAGTTCTAACTATTCGATAATTACTAAAAGATAACTGAATCTTCCATGCTCTCTTTAGTCTTAGCGTCGCAAAAACAGCTACGGTTCTTCAGAAATTCAATATAATCAGTACTTTTCGCATTGGACAGCGATAGATTCCTATTAGTATTACTTCTATTATTTTCTAACCACAAGACAAGCTTTAGAAACTTTGCCAACTTTTTGATTCAACTCCCACATTTTCAATTTCACTACGACGCATTGAGCATCCGCATTTCTCTGTTCTTCTAGAGGTGATGGATATTCGATTATAATGGGAATTCAAAGAAGTAGCATTGAGTAGGAGTTGTGACTCTATCGCATCTCCTCACACAATTCCAGAATAAGTTTAGCTTTCTAGGTTATTCTTAACCAAAAGAATTGTTAAATATGAAATTACAACTAAGAGAGCAGGTGATTTAAGCTCTAATTGACGTATTATACATTGCCACATCTTCGAATCGTGGGTGTTGGCTTCATTTTCTTTTATAACGCCCTGAAATTAACCATTTATTTATTTGTAAATTATTTATTTACTCATGAGAATGGCATGGACCACATGGATATACAAAAGTGAAACGCAAATCAAGTTCAACCAATAGCTGCACCACTATCTTGGACCTATGTATCTTCTAATTTGAACACAGAAAGCAAAAAAAACTGTGCCGATTGAAAGGCTCAGTTTTTTTTTTTTCTTAAAATTAGAGTACCACAAAGACGTTGATGCCGGTTTATCCAAATGTTGGTTGATTTACTTTCAAGAGAATGGTGTCAAAATGCATGAAAAAAGTTAAACACTCTTGCCGAGATTTGGAGAGAGTGTAGCGACTGTAGTGTCTTAAAGAATTTCGCCGGCCTAGACATCAGTATAGTCCCCAAGAAAGATTGGCAATTCACGGTGAAGATTTTCCATGATTCATTCAACGCTTAACCTCACCTAAATGTTCTGAAACGACTAACCAGCCCAAGTTAGAAAGGTATTCGACAAATTTGCTTGGATCACCCTTTTGTGACGTCTGCATTTTCCCTGCCCATCGAATAAGCATTGAGAAGTTTTTCTCTCTCTTTTTCAAACCGAGACCTCGCTTTCTAAGGCTCACCATTTCAATTGACTTTCTGCCTGAATACTGAGTCAGCTCTTCTGGATAAATCTGATTCCTTTCTCACCAGCCACTTTTCCGATTTCGCTTCACATCTACATTCTCCCAGGCAAGGTGAAAAGCGATGCGTAGCAAGCAAAAGGCTCAAAAACTAGCAGCCTAAAGTAAAGTCAAAGTTATCAGGGATGACGGTTGTATAGTTGCAGATACTCATGGGAAGGTGCGCTGACGTCCGACGACCTCGTTGGGGCTCGATTTGCATCAATACGAAAGAAGTCTGGTCCGTCGTCCCCCACAGCCAATGAATCTTTCAAATTTGAAACACGAAAGCTTCGTGTTTTGAAGCTGAAGAAACCGAAAGTTTCGTGTTGTGCTTCAATGCAATAAAACAATACGAAAGTACGCGAGTGGGTGTTAAACTGACGTCTTATGAGTCAAGTATACGTAATTCCGTGGTGCAGTTGTAAGAGGCGCTACACGCACCCGCACGGTCGATCGATCCCCGCCCGGACTAACCAAGTCTTCCATCCCTCCGGGGTCGGTGAATTGGTACCATAATTTTCTGGGAAGGTGAAAAAAACACTGACCTGGTTTAGCCGCTTGCCCTAGCAAGTCACTGTATAGGCCAAACACGCATTCACCAAGCCTCTTCGGTTCCGAATTGAACACGAATACAAGGTGCGTCTTCAGGAGACTGATCAACACCAACACCTTTACCATGTCTCTACACTTTGAATGGAACACCAATGTGGCGACGTGTCCAAAGACACGGACTGATCAACGCCGGCATCTTTACCGTCGTTGATCTGTCGCCTAAAGACGTGCCGGTCCCGCTTCTACCCTTTACCCTGACTTATTCATTTATTTATTTTCTTACTGATGACAACAAGAAGCAGTTGATGAACCACCACCTGCCCGATAAATAGGACGAATGTCAATAAAAAAGTCGACTTCAAGGCTTTTGCTTTCATTGGTCTTGTTTTTGAATACTGAAAGTGGAGACGTGTAAAGGAATCCCAATATGGTTAGCTTGACCCTTGTACAGGGCGATTCATATTTCCTTGTAATTTTTATAGATCTTTCACGTATTTCGTTGCTAAATGAATTATAGAAATCAAAGAACTAAATCGTTGATGACTGTACCCCACTGGTTCATTAGGAAGTGGATGCCATGTTGGAAGAACTGTGAAGGATTCGATTCGAAAACAATGAAATCAGTTTGGAGTTATATTCCATTATTTCGGGGAATCGGGACCAAGACTACTTAGTTGGGGTAAGATAAGTGGTATGGAGGTGAGAAATCACACCTCATAAAAGTAGCAAAAATTTTTGACTGATGAACTTTGTTGCATGGAATTTCTTCTTTTCGCGACCATGCTTTAATGAGCCTTGACTCTGAAATGGTCTACCTTTTGGAATTTCGCAATTCCCAATCTTCTTCTGAAATTTTCAAGGCGCCGCAGCTTCAGCTTGTTGAAGGAACGCTGAGTTTAGTCGTAGTGAAGTGGCACGCAATCATCCAAAATGGAAAGTTGATGAGTTTGTGATCTCGACCTTCAGCTCCTCCTTAGTGTATGAATAATATTTAGAAGGGACAACATTTCTCCATAATATCTTACGACGACTTTTGAAATTCTGAATTCGTACTCATGTACTCCAACGCCGTATTGTGTGTCGCTTGCTAATCTCTTAATCAAATTGTTTAAGCTCACAGGCTTAGTCAGTTATCGTGTCTGCTCCTTCTAACTAATTGGCACCCCAAAAGGAGTATGTGATTATATTTCATTTTTAATTTCAATTTATTACATGCAGTAATTCCACATGTGTTGCTTAATATTATAATATAATAATAATAATAATAATAATAATAAAAAGTACAATAATCAACAACACAAAACTCAAAATGGTAATTGGAACAATTTGAACAAGATTTCGAGATTTGTTAGAGAAACAAAACATTACATTAAGCCGCTAATGTATCAGATTCGGCTTCACGTAGATAGGAACCTCCGTGTCACTTTTTCAAATACGAAGACAAGTCAAGTTTTGAAAATGTCGTCAAATTATGAGATTCTTGCATTTTTTGCTCAGTCTGGAGTACTCCATCGCCGCTCTCACTGAGAAAAATTTTTGCCTGAGTCTAGTTTGCGGATTTTTTAGAATCAGCTTTTTCTCAGGGTCTCTGGTCCGTGCATATGCAAAGAAAAAAACTTCTGAAGATTGAGTCCTACCATCCTTTCCACTATTTTATACGCTTTAATCAAATCGATCTTCTTCCTCCTGAGAGAAATACTATCCAGATTTAAGATTTTATTTCTGATACAGCTACGAGGATACTCCTAATAGTGAAACCTAGAGCACGAATGAATACATTTCTAGTGAAACTGTTTTGTACCTTTGCCAACCTATCTATTATAGTCTTCTTCCACGAATAGAAAATAACTGTACCATATTCAACGATTGGACGAACATATATCTTGTATGCCTTTATAAGAATAGAAGGATTCCTGGTGTTAAGCGTTAAAAAAATAGAAAAAAAACGATACGAGGCTTTACTGGCGATATTTTCACAATGTTGTCCAAAACCAAGTTTCGAGTCAATAAGAAAGTCAAGGTCCCTAATGCAACCGACTTCTTCCAGTGCAATTCGATCCATTTCATATATGTGTCTAGGATTAGAAGACCCCAGATGCAAGACCATGGTTTTGTCTACCGACAAAGGGATATTTATGGAAACACACGGCACAATATGAAGCTGTTTAAACAGTGCCTGAAAATGTTGCTCGAGATTTTTTGAAGACTATGGTAGGCATGAAAAAAAATAAATCCAGGATCAATTCATTAGGCATTGGACGACTCAGAAAGTTTTTTTACAAACGTCCAAGCTTTCTCACATTGCACTTATACCTGTTGAGAGTGAGGGAAAACTGCATATAATCAGTTATAAAAACGGTATTAAGAAATACCAACTTCGAATTGAGAATTGGATACCTCAAAAAGCAAATCACGGGGAAAGTACCTGAAAAGCGAGAGGATACGTGCACACAACAAAGAGGAAAACAGGAAACAAGAAAAATGATAGAATAACATAATAATTGATGTATACAATGGATGGAGGTCATGAGCTCAATGCATAAATCCGACTACGAAGATTAGCAAAGTGGAGGACTCGAATGGTTGGAAATTATGGAACTGAAGACTGATATATAGACATCATAGGCTCAGCCCTCGATTTCTCGTGGGAGACGACAAATTTAGCTGCGGTTGAGGAAGTCGACAAATTAGACGTCTGCTCACTTCACTCATGCCAGACGTCGCTTGTACGAATATCTTCTGGCCTTTCTAGAAAGAAACACAGGAAAGGTGCTCTTTTGGGACTATAATCAATCGATTATAAAAGGTGAAAAGGTATTGATTGATCAGTCCCCTAAGGACGCGCCATCGCATTCGTGTTAGATTCAAAATCGTAGGGATATGGAGAATGCGAGTTTGGCCCAATCAATGACTTTTATTTTTCTATTTATTTTTTATTTTGCCGGGGTTAGACGTTATACCTACTCAGTGCCTTTACCTTAAAGAGGTGGATAAAGCGGATAATTGGTGCCAGACGAGTCCGGTACCAATTTACTTCTTTATTTAGACACTGAAGGCTTGGTTAGCCCGGAAGGGGATCGATCGCTCAACCACTGCGGGTATCAGTAGGGCCTCTTACCACTGTACCACACTCGCCCTAGCAAACGATTTTCAGCGATTAGAGACATAAATAACTCGGTCTTACCCAGACGTTTTCCAGGTATCTAGGCTTTTCGTCGCCTCCTTCTCGGAAAGCGACCACAATAACGATGTTGCATAATCCAGTTGTTTTTGTCGCGAAATGGAGTCTGAATAGCCGTAACAAACAAACCGAGACATTGTTTCAAAAAGCGCAAGAAGGTGGGAGCCGGTTGTTCAGAATTTCCACTAAGGATAGGAAGGTGGCAGTGATCTTAATTTTAGTTTTTTGGTAGATACAACATGAAATCAAATGTATGTAGGAGTGAGCGCTGGTAGTAAGTAGATAATGGCTGAGCCACTCGGCAGACATGGAAGACATCGATGGTCACGAATTTGAAATTCAGACAGCCATTGTTTGTGCCTAGATTGCATAAGAACCGCAATTATGAGCAGTGTTTGTTACTCGAGAGCTGAAGACTACAAGGGAGTGATCACCTAAAGAATTGATGAGGTTTGTGATATCCGAGAACAAATAATATTTCAGCACGTGATCTTAGTTTTGCTCTTACTTTTGTCTCAATTTCCGTTAGTGACCCAAATAAATCCAATTGAATATGCTCCAACTCCCAGTCAATTGTATCGCTTTTCATCTACGGGATTCTATTAGGTCATTTCATAAGTCCTTGCCGTTTTTTTCATCATCCTTCTGTAAGTTTACTAGGAAAGCTCTGTCAGAGAGCCGTATAATCTTCGATAGAGAATTGTTTGTAGTTTTAGAATATGTGTTTCGTTTCGATGGATACCCAAAATTTTGCTAATTTTTTTACAAGTGAAACGGAAAATTAAATTTTGCAAAAATAGCCCTTTGCGGCATGGAATTTTCTCCAGAAAAAGTGAAACATTTTGTAGATCTTTGTACACTGTTTGAAAGCGAAAATCCTCTTCTACGAAACGTTGCATTGCGCTTTTTCATTGCTTTTAGTTTTTGATAACTTTAAGGTGCTCAAGTAGAGTGACCTAAAAGTCGTTAATTATTTTTGGACTCAACGCTAGCTCTTTGTGTGAAAGTTTTTGCAATTCTTTATACATGTCTCAAGTCAGAATTTCTTGCCCTATCAGAATACCTGTGTAGTTTTTCACGTCACTGTATTTTAAACAAAATTTAACAAGCTTGACTACCACTTGGTCGAAGCATCATTAGTCTTTTTGTTGAGATAGTTTTGCCAAGCAACACATACTGTTCGAAAGAGGAAGACTTGCTCTTTAAGATAGCGTGTTGGATGATTTTATGCATATCGAATTGAATACGTTTTTAGCCCCTCGAAAGTGACCCTAAACGAGCCCTCTCGCGGCCCCGATGCCGCGCGGGTCGTCCAACGCGACCGTCGCGCGATAATGACTTTTGGCTCACTCGACTTGAGGACCTTAAAGTTATCAAAAATCAAAAGCAATGAAGAAAACGCAATACAATGTTTTGTAGCAGAGGATTTTCTCTTTCAAACAGTGTGCAAAGATCCACAGAATGTTTCATTCTTTCTAGAGAAAATTCCATGCCGCAAAGGGCTATTTTTGCGAAATTTCATTTTTTGTTTCACTGGTAAAAAAATTAGCAAAATTTTGAGTATCCATCGAAACAAAACACACATTCTAAAACTACAAACAATTCTCTATCGAACAGTATACAGCTCTTTGACAGAGCTTTCCTAGTAAACTTATAGAAGGACGATGAAAAAAACGGCAAGGACTTCTGAAATGAACTAATATGACCAAGAGTTCAGGAGCAGAGGACCATTACCATTATGCTACCATCATAAATATTTACGGGCTGCCAAACGCACACGAAGCAGTTGTTCATCTTCTACTACAAGCAGATATGATATGTACACTATGGTCCTTGTTTCAACGAAGAAAATTGGCATTGAATACAGTGGGACAGTGATACTTCTGCTGGTCACCAAGGTTTGATACTATAAAGATTTATCACGGCTACACTCTACAGTATCCGTTTTGGCGCAACCACCGCCGTCAGAGCCACGAATTATCAAAGAGAATATCAGAAATCATCCGTTCAAGTATCATTTCAAGACATACGTATGTAGCAGAGAATCAGAAGATTGGTAAAAGGGAAGGGGGAGACGAAACGAAGGAGTAAGTTAACAATTGGCGACCGTGACAGTGGTTCGTTACCTAGCTATACTGACAGAGTGAAACGGTTTTCTCTAGTCCTGTAGGCGCACCAGAGCGGACTTTGTCATCTGCTTTTGAATTTTGGGAGGTGAGACGCGGCTTCATGCTAGTTAATACTGACTGTTCCGGTCAGCCAGTATAGCGCAAGCCATTTTCGTCTACATTATCCTGTTGCTTACAGAATCAGAAGGCCGGCTACGCATCATACTGTTCTCTGACGGGTTTACACATGGATTGGCCGCCTACCGCTGCACATAATACAATTTAGGGAAAGGAAAGTCTTCAAGGAGCAGTTGCCGGACGTTGATCTGTTATCATTGTAGGACACTTCTTCACCGTTCTAACTAGACTGCTTATGGATTCCTTACGTTACGTCGAAGCCTTACAGACCATGGTCTTCAATTTCTACTACTTATAAAGCCATTCCTCCCATGCTGATAAGTCCTGGGGATGGCTTTAAACTAATGTTAGGTCGTACATGGTGGGGACGAAACGAGCTCTCTTGGTTTTATTCCCCTACTACTTTACTTTCGTTTTTCTTCCAGTTTTGACTGGTTTCTGTTTCTTTCCCTGTTTTTTTGGTTACATTTCGCCGTAAGATGGTCCGGCGAAGGGTTGACCCTCTTGGTTTTTCTCTTCAATACATTTCGTTCACGATAGCAAGTAAATCCTGTGCTGTGATTCTCAGCCGGTGAACTTACTCGACCTTTCCACTGTTCTTGTTACCGTTGGACTACGATTTACTGAAAAAGAACCACTTCAGCAGTGCTGAAGGGGAGCTTGGCGTGCCGGACACCAAAGTGGAAACTTTATGGCGATCCTGTCATCATCTGCATCAGTCTTATCTTTGTTCCTCATCTGCTCTTATTTAGTTATTTACCATGCACTTAACGTGCGCCGTACAATACACGAACAAACAATACAATGCAAAAAACACACCACTTACGATATCACTATTTGGCCAATAGCTAGGACGTCATCACTGTATAACTTTTATTGATAAAGCTTATAAATCAATTACTGTTATTGCCCAGTCCATCACGGATGGAAACTAATGGTTTAATAAATACTATTCCGGAAACGATATCATATCATATAGGACTTATGAATGAATCGAAATCCACTGACAGTACATCAAGTAAGCAGTACCACAGCAGAGAGTTTCACCAACAAAAGAGTTATTTATAAAATCACGGTATATAATGAAGATCAATTACAAATGAAGCAATAAAATAATGGAACCTGGGCACGCCATACCTGATCATATAGGAATAAATATTCCAGCGTGACATAGCCAAAGGGTCCATAGTGGCATCAAACGAACACCTAATGCGAAGAGAGATCTTCAATGTTAAGTAACTGAAGCAAATCAATGTTGTCAAGTTGCCTTTTGAAAATATTACTTGAAACATCCAGTCGAAAACTTGGTTTATTATCACTTAGCCTTACTTATTCGATTATCCTTAACTTACTTATTCCATTTAACTCGAAAACTTATTCGCTTTGAATGTTGGTTGATGTGGTTCTAAGTTTGTTACTTTCTACTTACCGCACTTTGCTTTTCAGCACCCTTTAGCACCTTGTGGAGACCAATAAGGGTGAGGAGCTGAGATTGTGGACGTTTTTGCCCAAACCTAAGACGTGATAAAGCTTTATCAAGCTTGGTTACCAGTTGGAGCACATACACTCCGGTGCAAAATTATAGGTTCACCCCGCCATTTGTCCATAAGTCGTGAGCGTAGTTTTTGGGCACCTCTAGTTTTTGGGTGATATTTTCCGATACGAAAAAGTGAAACCTCGATAAGCCTGACGGCTACAAGCAGTACCGGAGAGATCTAAGAAAGGAGAAACGAGTATTCTGTGGACGCAACTTTGGCGGTGGAAGTGTTATGGTCCGGGCTGCATTTTCCGGATATAGACTTGGTGCTTTGAAGTTTGTCTCATGTAATATGGACAGCGAAGATTATCGGGATGTGCTAGCAGAACACCTTCTCCCTCATTTGAGAAGATTTCGTGGGCACAATCTTATCTTCCAGAAAGAAAATGCTCCCATACACGTGTAGAGGTCAACTTCGAGTTGGTTCGATTCCAACAGAATCCAACTTTTAGCGTGGCCCAGTTGTTCTCCAGATCTGAACCCGATGGAAAATTTGTGGGGCATTCTTGTTCACAATGTTTACTGTAGAGGGGTAGAGAGGGCTGACAGAGGAGAATGGAGTAAGAAGGGGGGATAGTGATAATAACATAGTATATAAACCCCTCGTACAGCAATAAAGATGTTAGTCCAACAGTGTCCTGTTCGCAACTGGCGATCAGGCACTACTCACCAGCGGAGAGGAGCACACTCCAGTAATCGACAGAAGAAGAAGAAGAAGAAGAAGAAGAAGAAGAAGAAGAAGAAGGGACGCAAATCACCATGGAATCGCGTCGAGAAGTGAAGACGGAGAACGTTACCGCCAGGGCAACCGTGACGCTGGCGGACCCCGGTATGGAAGTTTATCGGGGCCGCACCCCAGGCCCGTATGTGCCTGGGACGTCATGGCGGACCTGGTGGAAGCTCTTCTTGAACTTCCTGACATTAAGGAAGGTCACAGAGGAGCGAGACCAACGGTTGATCTTCCTCCAAGAGGTAGGTAACACTAATTATGAATTGCTAGAGTCGTTGCTCCAAGGGCGGGAGTTAGAAGAAGTGGAGCTACAGGAGCTCCGCGCCGCCATGGAGAAACATTACCAGCCTAAGAAGCTGGTATTGGCCGAGAGGTTCGGCCTTATGTCGCTGGTGCAGAAACCTGGACAAGCACTGCATGAGTTCTATGCAGAACTCCAGAAAGCTGCAAATAGCTGCAGTTTTGACACGATCAAAAACCATCGTGACGCCTTTGTAACGATGGTCTTCATCGGTGGAATGGCCTCAGTGGAGACGAGGAAAAGGCTCTTGGAGAAGGAAGAGCTAACCTCGAAGGAGGCACTAGAGCAGGCAGAAGCCTTCGAAAGGGTAGTGAGGTTCACTTATGTGGATTTGGCAGTCCGAGAACCCAACGACAACAACGACTCCGGCCGTCGTCAGCAGCTCAGTGCCGCCTCCTCCGCCTACCGTGGTTGCCGCGCCACCGATGGTGTACGGAGGTTACGGGGGATGGGGCCCCGCCAACCCCTACCAGAGGGGCCCATGGGCCCCACCATGGAGGGGTAACAGGCGGCGGCCCCGGGGTCGGCGGGGAGCCATCGCGGCCCTGCAGCGAGAGCTGCAGGGCGTCCGCAAAGCGCTTCGCCGGCCCAGAAGCAGGAAGAGGAGCCGATCAAGGAGCCGATCAAGGAGCCGATCAAGGAGCCGATCAAGGAGCCGATCAAGGAGCCGAATCAGGAGCCGACCCAACAGCCGGTCGAGGCTGAGAAGCCGTAGCCGCCCGGGGGGTGATCGCCCCCGGGCGGAGCCCCAAGAAGACGATTTATAGTGAAATAAAGAGTTTTTTGAGTGCCGTCTTGTGGTGTTGAGGTAAAATCAAAGAAGAGTGAATAAACCCCTGTGAGTTCCTCCGAGTGACACGTTGGTCACTAGGGGGAGGTGTAGAGGGGTAGAGAGGGCTGACAGAGGAGAATGGAGTAAGAAGGGGGGATAGTGATAATAACATAGTATATAAACCCCTCGTACAGCAATAAAGATGTTAGTCCAACAGTGTCCTGTTCGCAACTTTTACAAGAACGGCACCACGTACACCTCGGTTTCCGAGCTGATGAAAGCCATTCTTGATGCTTGGGCTCATGTAGAGCAAAGTGCTCTTGATAATCTCATTTGAAGTATAACACATAGAATGTTTGATGTTATTTATAACAAAGGTAATGTAACAAAGTACTGAACTTAACTTGAATGTTCATATTTTTGAAAACAGACAGTTTTTTAATAATGTGAACCTATAATTTTGCACCGGTCACTATCTCTGATTTTTCAATAAAAAATTGTAGTATTCTCCAATGACAAGACATGTCGCCCGGAATTTTAATATCTAGGTTTTCGATGGTGAGGAATATGACAGTAATGTTACAAGATCCCCTCAATAGGTTCTTTAAACACTTATGGACCAATCGCGGGGGGAACCTATAATTTTGCACCGGGGTGTATCACTATTACACTGTATTCATCCAAGGTTCAATGACAGTCGTACTTGAAAAATTTGGCACAATTGGACTTTTTTCGATGGTCGGTGACATCTGGAGCGGACACGCCATTTTGCGGCGTAATGTCGTTGATGACCGCATATCGTAGTGTTATGTGTACAAATTCAGGTTTCTATAGCTGCAAGCCGAATTCCATGCGGAGAGCATGACCATACAGGGCCATGACGCAGACGAAATCCGAAAACTGGTCCCAAGACTGGTTTAGCATTACCAAAAAGATGGCCCTCGAGAAGGGGTCTTAACAAGGAGTTCATTCGCTATTGAAGGACAGTTATTGTACTGCGTTTCTCTAAAGTTAGATTAAACGATGACAGATTGCTCCTACCGTAACCAATAAAGAGGAAAGGAATGAAGTGAATCGCATGCATAAGCAGAAACAATGAAACAAGGTGGAACTATGAGCTCATCGACCGCATACATATAATAGAGAAACGACTCATCTATCTTGGGAATTCTCAGCAAGGAGGGTCGGCGAAAAACGTCTAAAAAAGACTGAAAAGTCGAAAAAGTGTCGAATTAACACAATAGCGCTGAATCCCATGTATTGGTCCCTACCCGAAGCGTTGCCCGAGCAGGAAACATCATTCTCTTAGAACAGAGAAATAATCGAGGGATGTTGATGTCATTTTACGTAACAAGCTCTTCAGAAAGAACAACGATTTTGTTAGGGGTCGGTTCTTTTCACACTAGAGCCGTAACAAAATGAAATGAACTTGCCATTCAGGTAGGATATTGCCTTTCCAATGATTTTTGACAAAGCAAGGTCTGACTGTGCTCCAAAAGAACAAACTAAAAAACGGCAACCCCATGCAATGAACACGGACTACTCTAAATGACTTGCGATACCATCCGGTATACCTAGCTATTTACCCGACCCCGTTGGGATAAAAGGCTAGGTTAGCCTTGGCGGGGACTGAACGCTCGTTAAAGACAGGGATCAGTAGAGCCTCCTACCACCACGCGCGATCATTTTGATGATATCCGTTGAAAGTATTATATTAGCAGGGGTTACTGGGTTAGGATAAAGGACAAGGTAAATGTGCCGGCATTGATCAGTCCCCCAGAGACGCCCTCCCATTCCTGCTCGATTCACAATCATAGATTCATAGTGAATGCGTATTTGGCCTATACAATGTCTTGTGGGGGCCAGCCGCTATACCAAGTGTGTCTACCTTCCCAGACAAGTCTGGTACCAATTTACCCGACCCCGAAGGGATGGAAGGCTTGGTCATTCCGGGCCGGAATGGACTACAAGTGATTCTGTATGACGTAAAAACCTTTCAGAATTGTGCTCCACAAGACTCCTCCCTTTTAGTCGGTTATCGGTTATGCACAAACAAACGAAAACAGCTGGAAACAAAAGTAAAGCCGTCTCGCGAGTTTCAATAGCTGTTTACCTGAGTTTATTCGCTGTCGTCCGTCAGACAATAGCGCCACATCCAAAACTTGTCTAAGCTCTTGCTCTTTATTCACGGGTATTGTGCAGAGGCTTTCTGCCGGAATCGCTTTCTGGTGGCAAATTTCGGGTAAGTTTAACTCTTCAGAGGTCCATGATTGCGTATCATCGGCACAGAACCCTTCTTGGCCCAGATTCGTCATTGGTTAACCCCCGATAAACCTCGATATATAGCTCCAATGGCGCCCATCTTTGTCTGCTTATCCTTAACTTCCTACGTTAAACGCAATCTCTCATCGACTCTGCCGTCTGGTTATGGGTGCGCCGCGGTTTCGGAAACCGCTCGTCCGTTCATGAATCTGGGCCCTTGATAAACTTCTCATCGAGTAAGTGCTCGTGTGTCATCGAGTGAGTCACTAAATCGTAATGTTGTTCAATTGTAATAACCATATTTTTTAGATCCTAGCGCACAATCACGATTTCAATATTCTAAATGCGTTGTGCTGTAAAGAGAAATATAATAATCTGTCGGAAAATTATTTTATGTATTACAACAAAAACGTTGCACGACAAAAATCAGCGGTCAGACTCCCAGTCAGAACACAGTGGGTTGGTTTCCAGGACGACAAGCCTATAGCAGTACTTTTACGGTACTTTGAAGGAAAATGAAACTGAAAAAAGTGCGTGCTTTCAGTGGAAAGCAACAATAATAGCTGACGAGTTATTTTCGTCCAGAGAGAAATTTCTATTTAGACTGAAATTTTCAGATCAAACAACTGACAGTATCCAAATCACCAGAAGCAGGATGAAGCGAAAATTCCCAAAGTGCGAAGATTACTCGCGCTTCTACTTGTAATCATAAAGTAATTTGCTGATACCTGCAGGCGGTCTGGAAAACGAAACAGAAGACAGAAATGAATGTGCAACTCTGTTAAAAAAACTGCCTTATGTTTTTAGAAGTGGCGTGCCTGCTGGAATTAAGCCAACGATTTTGAAACGAAAAAACAAATGTCTAATGAAAATGTATCCTCGTGCTTTTTTTAACTCCCACTGCTTAATTCTACTTGTTCATGCAAGTATCCTTCAAAAACAGGAATTACCACAATAATTTTGCAAGAGGGACGGATTGAAACGCCTTAACTACAACGCTAATTTAATTCAATGAATACCGTACACAGACACTTGCAACTTTTGTAGCGGAAGTTGGTGGAACTTCAATTACGACTGGTCTCATCTCCGATTCAAAAGCGCCAATAGATGAGCTTTTCTCTAGCAACGGTGGCGGATAAAGTCAGTTGAGCGATGAACGACACGCACTGATGATTGTCAATGCGAGACCGAGATGGATCAGTTTGGTCAAGTCATCGCGTCAGAAAGAGCAGCGGTCTGGGACCATTAAGCGAGGACGATGAAAGAATACTCGAAAGTCAGGGAATTTCCGAATTTATCAACATGAAGAAATGCAAAGAGAAGTGCTAAGAGAATACTAAATACGGAACAAACTTAATGCGAAATGAAAAGAGCCTGGCAGAAACAATAGTCAGCATTTTTATATACATATAATAGTGACGCAACGGGTTTTTTTCTTTCAAAGCCGTATCAGGCCGTAGTAGATTGTATCTGATCTCAGTTCAGAGCATGAAGCTCCCTAGCCTTTCGTTATTCGTTAACCGCTTTACAACTGTCCATTTGATTTAATTTTTTTTTTGCGTTATGACATGGTGTTTTTGTTCTGTTAGTTTGCTTTTAGGATTGGTGCGCGATTATGTGGTGTAACAGATGAATAAATAAATAAACAAATAAATAAATTTTTGGATGTCGCTTGACATCTCAGTACCTAAAGGTTTATGATAGGCTGTAAATCCATCCTTGAATATCGGCATAATCTGGAGTTTGAAGCCGTTTTTTCATCTCCATGTTACCATTTATGGTTTCGGTCGGTGTTTATTTTATTTTATTTGCATTTACCTTAAGCGCGCCATACAATATCTATCAGACCACAAAAAGTGAAGGGGACAGCAAAAACGAGGATTATGCACGAAAAAGTACACAAATAAACCGATGCAGAAACTGTCATTTATGATATCAATATTGATATCACCATATGGCCTATAGCCAGTACGTCATTACTTTCATATTTTTGTTGATAAATTAATGAAATCATTTGCAGTTACTGTCCATTCCATCACGCAAGGAATTATTTGTTTAATATGATTTTGGGAACGATATCACGTGGATAGATACCGCCTCCTTCAAAACTGCGAGTTTTAGAAAGTCGTGTTCTTTTTGGTGTTCTAGTTCAAGGTGTGATCTGAGCTTCCGGCTTCTACAGAGGACGGGACGAACGCTCTGTATATAGAGGATAGATATGACCTTTCAGAGGATTAACTGGCATAGAAGAGACCACGAAAATGGGTCTGCGCGCCGTTTTACCGAATTAGAGTTGCGCTTAAAGGTGGACAACTCTCGTCCTTCAGTTCCAATAGTTTTGAAGTGTTCACAGTTGAAATATCCGGGAAATGGCTCCTTATACTTCCGTGGAAATTTACCGTAGAAGTGAGATGTCACAGAAATCCCAAATCTGAGAGAACATGCTTTAGAAAAGTCGACAGCAGTGTCTTGTGGAACGTCATTCTACAATTTTGTTGGGAGTTTCCCCTCGCTCCTTTTGGCATTCAGAATTTAAAATTTTTGAAACTTGTCCTGGGATCTTCCCTCCATAACCTGCATGTAGGCTGTTGTGTGGCCTACATATACCACGGGAGTCGTGGTCCTACGGTTCTCTAGATGCGTAAGTGGAGTGGAGAAATGAATTTGAAAAGAATGTCAGAAGTGGCGGTAAACTTTCCCTACGAGTTAATACAACAACAGTGTCTTTGCAGAAACGACAAGGGTAACGACTGAGCTTACTGTGTGGCACTTCTAGAAGTTTTCTGCGTTGCGAAGAAATAACAGTCGTCATTGAACAAAAGGAAGTGATTATGTGCTTCGAATAAATCCGCACCAATGATCACTCGCAACCGGAACATGTGTAGTGGGTGCATATGACGACGAAGCAAAGGATACACAACAGGTGGTTTTCTAATGTTAAGCAGGTGCTTCTGCTAGATTCAGCCACTTGGTGTGGGAGCTCAACCCGTAACCAAGAATGAGGAACGATTCGGAATGCGCTGCTGGGTAAAGGTAATGGTACAGACGTCGAACAGTCCAGGGCGCACCGCATTCGTGTTCCATTCTGAATTCTTAAGGCAGGGTGAATGCGTATTTGGCCTAAACATTGTCTTGCAAGGGCCTCCCGCTATACCAAGTCAGCGTCTTAAAGGCTTGTTTACAGTCGTGCTGCCAGCAGCAGCAGCAAAATGGGGGCGGGGCGTGGGCCCAAAATTCTGCTGAGGAAGTTGTCGTGGTGGGACCGAATGAATATGGCTGCCGGCGAATGAATATGGCTGCCTGCGCCCCACTCAAAATGGCGCGCCAATCGTACGGTATTATTCGCGATGGGACCCCTGCTGCTGCTGTCGATACTTGAAACACCCCCCTGCTGTCGGTCTGCTGCCGGACGCTGCAACTGCGTTAAACCCCCTATCCTCCACTTCTGCTGCTGCTGCCGGCAGCAAGACTGTAAACAGGCCTTTACCTTCTCAGACAAGTCTGTTACCAGCTTACCCCATCCCGGAGGGATGGATTGGTTAGCCCGCTCCGTGATCGATCGCTCGACTGTACGGGTGTCAGCAGCGACTCCTACCACTGTACTACGCGAGCCCTGATATGGAATATCACCTGTATCACCTGTCGTCCCGTTGATCATCGATTTGCTCGAGCGGGCGCCAGTAACGTCTCCATTCGTCCCTGTCGCGTGCCATAGTAGACCAGTGGGTCCTGCTCGCTCGAGGAACACGAAGAGCATCGAATCGATCGTTCAGGGATTTGACGAAGAAGTCCGACCAGCGCAAAGGTGGTCGACCTGGTGTTCTTCTGACGTCCCGTGGAATCCAGTCAGTAACGGCTCTCGTCCAACGGTCGTCACGAAATCGCATTACATGTCCGGCCCACCTGATCTTCGACAACTTGGCCCATGCGACTGCGTCTCTGATCTTCGACTGTCGACGTAGCTCGGAGCTCCGTATGCCGTCTCTCGCCTGAATGAAGCGAGTCACTCCGAGCATCCTTCTTTCTATACTTCGTTGCGCGACGCAAATCGCGTGTTCATCCTGCTTGCGTAACGCCCAGGATTCTGAAGCGTACGTCAACGCAGGAAGAACCGTAGAGTCGAAGAGATGGGCGCGGAGTCGGGCGTTCTTCGTCTTCCTCACTACCTCTTCAACACTGGAATAACTCCCACTAAATAACCAGTAATAACCAATATTACCAACAAAAATAAGCAATATAACCAACAAATAACCAATATAACCAACAAAAAAACCAAACCAAATAAAGAAATAGTCCTGACTATCACAAAATTCTCAAACTTGGGCAATTATACCAATTACAAAGAGTTTCCAAGGCGGTGATGCTCCGGTTCAGTAGTTTGTTAGCGGTGGATAACTGCTGATCAAGACCAGGATGACATTGACGGCAGTCGCCGTAGACGCTGCCGTGTGCTGAATTCAAAAGCGGGGTCAGAACGCTAGGCAAACATGGGTTGCTGGGATTTCGCATCGACGATTCTCAGACGACCGATCGCCTCCCTTGCAACTCACCATGCATTCTCACCTGCAACTGATTTTTATCACTTTGACGAAAATTCCGGCACATCATTCGGTCTTATTTCTTTTTCAGCATGACGAGCGTTTCCGTCAGATCCATTAGAGCGTCCGAAACGATCTATAGCGAATTTCTACAACTTGTTGCATGAACTGGTTGAAGATGGTAAAAACTGGGCGTCGAAGCGCATTTCATCGTTTTCCTACGTTAAGAGCTGGTTGTGCATTTACGCTTCACGAAATTTGCCGTTGACAGCGACATTAGCTTTGGCATGAGGTTTCGTTACATCCGATCCTTTCACATTCACATTTGCAAATTTTACAAAAGTCAAAAGTCATATATTTGAAGGACTTCAATAGTATGCTAGGCAAATGTGATGACGTCATTAACTCTCATCTTCCTCCCATTTCTTAGAGTTCGAACTGTAACGAAGTAACGTGTTTAAGCCATATGTTCCTTGCTGTGTTCTGTTCTGTTGTGTTCATCACATGTATGGAGTTGTACACGCCTTAAATAAATAAATAAATAAATATTTTGGGCAGCGCCACGGTCCTTCCTTCCGGTAGGCAGACGTTCAGGCCGAATTGGGGACGTATCCGGCCTGCTTCTACAAATATTCTTCTTGAATCTTCAAGTTCTGCTCTCGTTGTAAGCCGTCACGCAAAAGGAATTTTAGCCGTTACCTTCCTCTATTTTCTAATACCCTTTTAGCCGGTCACCTTTGAACAGCCACCCAACGAAACCGCGAGCACCGTCTGCAAAAGGGTAGGGCTCCATTAAAATTGTACTATTGCTGTAAAACGTTTACCCAAGCATGACTCAACGGTTGTTCTTCGCAGCAATTCGTTCGTCAAGAGTGGGAGGAATGACCAGGTTATTCGTAGATGGGTACCGCTGGAGCATTATTTCCTGATTGATAAGCCTGTCCTCGATACCTCAACGAAAACGCAGGTGGTCGTAACTGCTGCACTTATGGCTCTGAGTTCTCAATCGGCGGAAAAAGTATGTAACATTCTCCAGGCGCTGCTAGAGGGCATGCAGCTTGTAGGTAAAGTCTTACAATTCTCGAAGAATTGGCTGTCAATTACCAAGCTCTCATTATCCAGTGAGCACACCTTTTTTACCAGGTCATCCCCTTCCCTTGAGTGATTTCTCATAAAGCTCTCGAAATTCTGCTCGTTATCTATATGTTTAGTCGTTGCGTTAACAAATTTCCGGTGGCTTTTGGTAAACAAACGTTCAACCCGCGTATAAAATGAACGCTAGCTAATATTGGTGTACCCGTCAATACAGCTTCAGAAGAGGCTCTTGGTCATCGAAAGTTTTTGTCCTTATTTTTTTTTGTTTCTGGCCTTCACCATCGTGTACTGACAATATTGACAGAGTCTATGATGTAACACGGAAAATATCTCACCTTTACTCTTATTACTATGTAGAATCTGATGTCGTAGTGATGGTGCTAAGTTCATCGCAAAAGTCGTGTCTGAGGTGGGATTCGAACACGCGTCTCGCGCCTAACCGGGCCGTGCGTTAACCACTACGCTACTGAGACGATAGCTCTACTGAATTGCGACGAATAGTAACTCGCAAAAAAAGCGGTAATAAAACTAGAATTACTGTTATTACCGTTGCTCTTTTGATTCATAAATTAATACATCCGCTGTATTATTACACTATATTATTCTCCGTTCCTTGGTATTTCATTTTGCTTTTCGTTTTGTTAGTTTGCCGTCTCACAATTGTTTCGAACAATGAGATATTGGAAATGAAATGGACTCTTCTCCTTGTCATGTCTTCCAACCCTAATCAATTTTTTATCAGCTCTTTTTCTTCGCTGTTATAAGCGATCCTAGCGATCTGCATTCTATAGCATATGATTTCCACTGGAAGCTCACGATATTTTCGGGGTTTCTCTCGCAAAGATCGATTATTTCCACTCGTTCGCTGAGGAATCTCTCTTGTATCAGTTCCGATTCTCAAACAATTCGGCTCCACGCCAGAGAAGAACGTTCGATGACGCTTTTTCTGAGATCGCAACGTTGATGATGACACTCGTCTCATGACAGGATCATAGATGATGCGGAAGTAGAAGTCCTCGCTCCGCATACTGTATCCTACTGTACTTGCCCTCTTCATCACTGTACAAAGGCAAATGTTGCTCCCCACTTCCATAGCAGATCAGAAAAGCAGAACTCTTGCAGTTAAATCTTATAAAATTGAAAAGCAACACTACTGCGAAAGCTCCCAAAGCTAGAAAACCTCCAAAGATACATATAAAACCAATTACAATTACGTAGTTATTTGAGATATAAAGATTTGAATTTTTTGAGATCTAAGATTTCTGAGATTTAAAGATATATTTAGAGATTCAGGAAGATATGAAGGCTAAATCAATCAATCCTGACCATAAATTTCATTGATTTGGTTCGTTGTCTTATTGAAGTCGCTGGTCACTGTTGTAAACCTTCCCACAAGACAAGGAATTTAGTAAACCCCCTAGAAGCACAAATAAAATAAAAAACCATAAATAATTATGAAAAAGGAAAACTATGTATCAAAACTAATGAAGAGCTTCGAAACCTCATCGTAATCGGCGTTGATCAGCCCTGTGTGAGCGCGCCATGCATTCGCTTTCAATTCGGAATCGTAAAGGTAAAGGTAAAAGGTAGAGGTGCCGGCGTCGATCAGTCCCTGAGGACGCGCTCCATTCAAGTCGTAGAGGCATAGTGACTGCGTATTTGGCCTATAGAATGACCTGCGGGGACCAGCCGCTATATCAGGTGGGTGTCTTTACCTTCCCAGTTAAGTCTGGTACCAATTTACCCGACCCCGGAGGAATGGAGGGCTTGGTTAGCCCGGGCCGGGATCGATCACTTGACCGTGCGGATGACAGCGGCGCCTCATACCACTGTACTACGCCTTGAATCCAGTAGGTCGATTAATGGCCCATCTGTGTTAGTGGATGTAAACACCGAGCCCTCTCCACTACTGTCCCTTGGGCTTTTGTGAATGCACCTGGCTAAGAATCAACTCCTTCACTTCTGATGGTCCCTCCTCCGTCACTGTCGACTGCATGAGAGTGCTGGCGATTCGAGACCGTTAACTTCTTGAGAATCGAGCTGATCGAGGATATTCGCTTCACTTCCTCTTGAGTAAAAACACAATCCACTGACGTATGTTTCCGGAACATTCTATGCGCACTGGTAACCTTTAGCTATCAAACGAAATAAATCAACGGAATGGCACGTTGCCCGTCCCCGATGCGCGGTATGAGCCGCGGCCGCGACAACGTTCATCTTTGAGCTTTTGCGTGATTTATTCGTCACTTTTGTTGTTTTTCCTTACATTTATTACTTATTCTTATTGTTTTCAAGAGTACATAGCAACTAAATTCGCCTTGTTTTCTAGCCTTTCGGAGCATTTTTTGTTTTGATTTCAAGCTAGCTTGTAAAAAGCAGGTGAATGCATCCCTATTGAAGGTCGTTGATCCGCTGGAGCGACTATTCAGTTCGTTCCTTACGATTTATTAACAGCTTTAACTATTTATTTAATTTTTATTTATTTATTTATTTATTTATTCATCTAGTATCCATTTATCTATCTACCATCTATTTTATTTATTTATTTAATTTATCTACTTATTTATTTGAAATGCACCGAAGTACGCACAGCTCAAGCAACAAAAACAAAATTTTGGGCAAATCTAGTGACATCGGTAGAAAATGTGCAACGAAAAAAAGAACAACCTAGAAAACTGATCCACATACGAAACTCCAATAAAAGCAGACCACATAATTTAACAATAACATCTAAAATCCAGGCCCACTTAGCATGAGGGATGAGTGTATTTTATCTATTAATCCATTATATTATCTGTATTACTATCATATTCATTTATTGTCATGTTTATCTATTTATTTATTTATCTATCTGTTTAATCATTAACTATTAGCTTCCAACAGTCAGTTTAACGATCCCACTTAACTGAACGTTACCAACCCACTATTTTTATGTTGTTGACAATATTATTCTTTAATCTTTATTTACGATTATCTAATTCGAAAAACTCAGCAGAATGTAAACGAACACTTATACAACATGCGAATATTGGACATGATGGTATTAATTTAAACATAAAAAAATCAAAATAGGATCAAAATGGTGTTAATGTTTTCTCCAGTCGGCAGTGGCTCACCAGATCTCAATGTTCGCCCAACTAGGCAGCGAAGAAAATAAATAAATATTACAAAATACTACTTGACACCTCCATGAAGGTGTTGTTCTCCATATTTGGTGGCTGGGTCCATCGATTCTCTGCTGATGATCTGTACGATGTCGTTCCGGTCGATGCTGGTCGATCGGGTTCGATTGGCGATCGTTTAGTCCCCCCTCACCCTTCGTGTGTGTGCCTTTAAATGATCCGCGACCGCTTCATGGCCCTTGTTCTTCTACCTCGTCCAATCGTCCTGACTCCACCTCCTCATCTCTGTTCGTCCTGTCGTTCACATTACTGTAATCCGTCATTCACTGAACACCGCTTTGCTTTTTTTTTCAGATTTTCCTTCCTGCATTCCCAATGTTAAAGTGACCGGTTTGTTCCAAGTTTTACCTTCGCAATCTAAAAATCGCCACCTAGTCAATTACTACAAGGAGGTTCGATGGGAAGCTCATTCATTTCCGGAAATTTTTTTCTTATTTGGCTTTTTTTTTCTCCTTCGGATTTTCCTTCTTGGATGCCCGACGTTGAATTGTCCGGTTTGTTTTCCAAGTTTTATATTCGCAATCTAAAATTGTCTCCTAGTCAATTACTATACGAAATTTAATGGGGAACTTATTTCTTTCCGGGAAATTTTTGCTTCTTTATTTTTGCTTCGTTTCTAAAAATTGCCACCTAGCCAACTACTGCAAAAAGCTTTTATGGGAAACTTTTTTTTTCCGGAAAATTTGTTTTTTTTGGCTTTGTTTCTGTTTGAATTTTGCTGTCTGCATGCCCGGTTGTGAATTGCATCTGGACTTGTCCTCTACCTTGACCGGTTTGCTACCTAATTTTTATCTTTGCAATTTGAATATTGAAACGAGTGAGCAACTTACAACAGAAAGGCTTGATGTTGAATCCTTCTTCCATTTTTTTGAACTTTCTATGCTCACCTCTCACCGGAGCATTTCATTTGTGAGCCGATTAGCTTTACCTAATCATTGGAGCTATTTTGTGTACTTTTTAAATTTTTCCCTTTATTATTTTTGTTTTTTTAGCTCACACAAAGTTATTATTTATGTGACGATTTTGACTATGCTCTCTTCCTACAACGCTGAACTCGCTTTATCATCAACATCTCAAGACTCGCTTTACCTGGATCCCAACGGAGCCTTCAAGTAGTAATTCACCATTTTTTCTCCAGGAAATTATTCATGGTGTTCATTTTTTGGACACAGATACTTCTTTTGTTGAGCAGTTACGAATAATTTTGTTTTGTTTTAGTTTTATTCTTTTTTATTCCTTTAAGTTATTTACATGTGCTCTGTAACATATCAACATGAATAATCTCCATTTTTGCTAAACCCTCCTACCCCATTGAATTCCTTTCAAAAAAATTATCCATGGTGGTTCAGACCGCTGTCAGAAAAGATGAAAAGCAAAATAAACTGTGAAGGAGAACTAGCGGTGTTAATCAGATCTTGGGGACGCGCCATGCGTTTGATTTTCATTCATAATGTAGATGCATTGTGAATGTGTGCATATGTCTATACAGCTAGACCAGAGCTTGGTAATTTTGTGCAGTTCCCGCTTTCCCTTATACTTCAATTTGGCGCATTTCTATACAGCTAAATTTTCACTCATTCTCTTGTGTTCTACTAACACCCGCACGGTCGAGCGATCGATCTCGGCGGGCTCACCAATCATTCCATCTCACCGGGGCCGGAAAAACTTGTACCATATTTGTCTAGGAAGGTAAAATAACTGACTTGGTATAGCGGCTGGTCCCGCTACTCGTAGACCAGACCTTGTTCGCCATGTTTCCACTATTTCTAGAGGAATAAACAAAACAACAAAAGTTATAATAACTAATGTTTAAAAAATTTGGGATTGAACGTATGAAACTAATGTTGAAACTAATGCTTAAAAATTTAAAAAAAATGTGGGAGAAATAAGAAAATATTGGAGGATGAATGACAAATGATGTAAAAATGTTAACTAATAAAGAAAATAAAAGAAAGTTATACTAAAAGATTAATAGTAATACTATTAGATTACTTTTAAGTAATAAGTAAATAAGTATGTAATAAGTAAGTAGTAAATTATAAGAAAGGAAGGCAGTAAGAGAACTATAGTAAGAAGGAATACAATTAACGATAACGATACTAAATGGAAAATATAAAATATTATAGTACTACTAATATAAATAGTATTAGTAAAAGTAAACAAATACTGGTAAAAGATATAAGTCCGTTTCGACCCTAACCTTAAACGGACATAAAAAATATATATATAATATGAAAACGAGTGTGTGGCGCATCCTTAGGGGACTGATCAACACCTGCACCTTTACTAATCCTCTTACTTGCCAAAAAGGTGTATTCCATCAAGCGCAATCTATCATATTTGACGACATTCTGTCGAGCTGCTCCCATCGGATCCCATCGGATTTTGCAGATCCGCCGTTGGCCTTCGAGCCAGGCAACAGCTGTTATGGGGTGTCGAGGTGACAATTTGGCATTTTTTCCTGACACAGTTGAGTTTTTCGCTGCCGGCGAGCGATTTGCGTTTTTGTCTAATGATGGCGAATAGCAGGTGTTGGCTAGAAGTCAGTCAGCCCTCGGTCAGCCAGTCGCACCCGTTCGGTCGTGGCCACCTGAAGCCCGCCCTTTTCCGACGGCCCTTCGTCTTCCCTAATAAGACATTCGGCTCGCTCGGTCTGCATTCGCAGATCGACATTGTTCTGATTTGTACGTTTCGCGGAAAGTCAGAGGATTCTGTAGTTTATACAGAGAAGCTCAGAGTAAGCAAAGATGTGCCCATGGTCGGATTATCGTCTTTTTTATTAGACTGACCCAAAAGTTCTTTCGTATTTTGATTTCTTTTACTCATAACTCAAGAAAAACATACGAGTGACCAATATGGTTATCATTGTTAAGCAAAATTCTTTATCGGATCGCTAGCAATGAGTTGTGCTTGACCATGATGACCTTATTGGCTAATTATTTATTTTTCTCGAATTATGAATAAAGCTAGTAAGAATTTGAAATGCACACCAACTTTTGGGTCACCCTAATATTTTCTTATTTGAATTATTCTCTTATACGATTCGGTCAATCTTCTACTACAATGTCGAGCCCTCGACGGTCTCTGCATTGAGGTTCAAAATAAAGCGGGAATACTGGAAGGTATTTTCTATTACTTTTTGGAGCAAAATTATAAATATATCTTCGAGTCCTTCTATTCAGAATAAGTTAAATGGATAGCTGTCTCTTTAGGAAAACCCGCTCCTCTTTCTCATACGATTTCTTTTGTCAGGAAAACTTTGGATCAGCCGTGATCTCTTTGATTGCTGTTGCCCAACACTTAGCTATTTCTCGCCCTCATCCTCCCGTTTCCAGTCTATTTTGTCCCCTTTGTCCTCACGGAAGAGTTTTCGAGAAAACTCTACCAGTTCGGGTTCATTTCGTTTCCTTTTTTGTTGTGCTCTTGCAAACCAACCCCAGCAGCGGGTCAAGATCGATTTTATCTCAATTTTTTTTGCTTTAATTTCTGATGGAAAAGTTCCTCATCATCTTTATTATTACACTGGCTGATCTTTGCTGAATTACGGTTCCTGCTATGATACTGTAGGCGATTTCCGTCGGTTGTGACACGATTCAATCGCGAATCTTCATCGGGAGGGGTGGGGGACAAAGCACCGCCCTAGCGGCTGTACGATAACCACTCCACAATAGTGGCCTTCCTCCTTCGGTATGGTGTGTAAGCACTTCTTTGGGTAATAGTCCACCAGATTTAAAACATTCTTCAGATGTAGATGTTGTCATGAAGGTACTAGAATCATCGCGGCTCAGGCAGGACTTGTACCATCGTCTCGGGACTATTCGCAGAATCCTGTTGATGGCCCAAGGCATGGGATGCTCTTCTCCAACTAAGCCGATCATTTGCTGCTCCCTATTGCGTTCATTGAAACGATTAACCAATAAAAATAGAGCTTGTAATTGGTTCTGCAATTAAGCTTAGGTGTTAGCGGGCCAGACCCTCAGTCCGAACCCGGTAAGTTTGAGTTGAACTAAACTAAACAGTTTAACTTTTGCTTTAAGTTTGAGTTAAATTAAACAAAACAGTTTCACTTTTACTTTAAGTTTAAATTAAACCTAAGCGCGTTCTTGGGTTCGCAGTTAATGTGTTACTGTCATTGTTGCGATGGTGAGTTCGCTCACAGTGATCGCCTTACTTGTGTTAACCGCATGTCCAAATAAATAAATAAATAAGTAAATAAATAAATAAATAAATATAGACGCTTCACGTCGGTAATGGTATTGTCTAGTCTTGAACATACCCATTTGAGATAACAAACCCAAACTAGGTCAGGTTATTGGGTGATTCGAAATCGCGACATTCTTTCCACAATAGTAACGACAAGACGTCAGAACTGTTCGAAATTTGGTTGATTGATTGGGAGTACAAATTGCTGGCAGTTTTATGAGCTGGTAGATTTAATTGGGTCCTGTTGGCTGGTTGGTGTGTTAGTGCCCTCAGAGCGATGGTGTGCAGGTATCCCATCCAATCATTTTTCGTCCCTTTCAATAAATATGAACCAATAAATATCGAAATTTTCAAATCGGTAGTGGTATTGTCAAGTATTGTACCTACCCATCTGAGATGACAAACCTAAGCTAGTCAAGTATTGTACCTACTAATTTGAGATAACAAACCCAAATTAGATCAGGTTATTGGGTTATTCGAAATCGAAACGTTCTTTTCGCAATCGTAACGATAAGACGTCAGAACGATTTGAAATTTGGTTGATTGACTTGGGGGTTTAAATTTCTGGCAGTTTTATTAGCTGGCAGATTTAAGTGGGCCCTGTTGGCTGGTTGATGTACCAGTGCCCTCAGAGCGATGGTGTACAGGTATCCCATCCAATCAATTTTCGTCCCTTTCAAAAAATATAAACCAATAAATATGGAAGCTTCACGTCGGTGATGGTATTGCCTAGTCTTGAACCTACCCATTTGAGATAACAAACCTAAACTAGATCAGGTTACTGGATTATTCGTAATCGCGACATTCTTTTCATTATAGTAACGACAAGACGTCAGAACTGTTCGAAATTCGGTTGATTGATTGGGGGTATGAATTTCTGGCAGTTTTACGAGCTGACAGATTAAAGTAGGTCCTGTTGGCTGGTTGATGTGTTAGTGCCCTCAGAGCGATGGTGTACAGGTTGCGGCCGTTGAGAGCGAAAGCTTTCCGGCTTCCTGACGTCCTCACGTCGACGAGCTTCTGTTTGTTCTGTCGGATCGTCGTCGGTGGGAGCGCTGCTGCTTGTTCGCTTCATTTTTGTCCTTTGACTCATCACATACACACCGGCAGAGAGTGAGTGAAGAGCAGCTCAAATAGTTTACGAAATGGCGAGTTGTCTTTGACTTGCCTCGATCATTTGATTCTTCACCTTGCGAAACGTCGCCTTCTCTTAGCTTCTTTTGAGACTTCTGAACCTGCAGCTTTTCCTTTCCAGTTTTGTTTTTAACATCTTGCTTCTGTATTTTATCCACGGTTTCCTCGCGTATCATTCAGCTTATACAGAGCGTTTCATAAAAATGCGCCACCCCTATTTTGATGGTTCCCACTTTGGTGAAAGAGATGAGGGTTTTTTCTTAATACCATTTTCACCAGCATGGAAAAATTTTGATCTTTGGGAAACGCTTTTTTTTGGAATTTGTTAGCTGATGTGGTAATTTTTACGTCGTTTTTCAATATCCGATTATATCTGATTGTGAGGGGGCCCGTGTGGTACAGTGGTAAGAAGCGCTGCTGTCGTCCGCACGGTCGAGCGATCGATCCGGCCCGGGTTAGTCAAGCCCTCCGTTCCTTCGGTATCGGGTAAATTGTTACCAGACTTCGACTTGAATGGAACACGAATATGGCGATGCGTCCTCGGGAGCCTGATCAACGCCGACACCTTTACCTTTACCTTTACCTTTTTCAATATCTGAAGGTTTTTGCGACACTTTGGTTTAACGGGAATTCATTAACGATACAATTACAATCCGGTTATTAAATTCGTTGATTAGTCTTCTTCGTTCCTCCAACACTCTAATGAAGCGGTTCGCGATTTTTGTGCACAATTTTTGAAGAACTTTTGTTAAAGCTGCACATCGTCCAGTAAACTGGCAACCGCCAAAACAGGGGGTGGCGTATATTCATGAAACGCGCTGTAGATTTGGATGAGATCCATGCATCCGCGTTGAAAAAACGTCAACCATCTAGTAGCAAACGAATGGTATTTCAAAATTAATCGAGGGTTCTCGAATAGAACTAGCTGGGTAACCTACCAGATGTGATTTAGCCAAAGACTTCCGAATATCCCGAATATCCTCCGAATATCTCCAGGATTGTTAAGGTGCTGATTCTCAGGTTCTTTGCGACATCCTGCTCGGTACTCATTTCTTCTTGTCAAAAAATGGTGGGCAGATGGTGCCTTAACCGAGCACCTTTACTATGGCCACCATTTTCGTGTATTTTGTGAAACTGACGATCGAGTCAGCGCCTGACAATGGCTCCTTCCTCTTCTTTCCTTCTTCTATGAGAATCGAATATTCGGTTTCTGTATACGCGAATGTTTTACCAGAATTTTCTATAGATAAGCGCTGCTGTCCTTTTGGAATCAATAATGAGTATAATCTAATCAGTTTATTTATTCAGATTTGTCTATGAATCACCATCGCAGACGAAACTCGGGAGCATTGTTTGCTTAATCTATTACGGTTTACGCACGTCTTATGAAACGGTGATTCAGCCCGTATGCTATAGATTCAGAGAGCTGATTCGGAAGGTTGCGTAAATATTCAGAAGATGGTCCATCAGTTAGGTTAACAGTTGTTGATAAGTGGAAATTTAGGAAAGAATAAATAAAGCAGATAGGATCTTAAAAGGTAAAGGTGAAGGTAAAGGGTCGGTGTTGACAGTCCTCTTAGGACACGCCGCCGCATTAGTGTTTCAAAGAGAATCGTGGAGGCACAGTGAATGTGTGTTTGGCCCATACCCTGTACAATGATTTGCGGTCGCCAGCCGCTATACGAAGTCGGAGTTTTTACCTTTCCAAACGAGTCTGGTACCAAATTACCCGTTTACTCAAGGAAGGATAGCTTGGTTAGCCCTGACAGAGATAGATCGCTCGACCGAACGGATGTAAGTAGCGCTTCTAACCACTGCACCACGCGCGCCCATAAAGTGCAGTATATGCGAGAATAAACGGTTTTTGCAAAAGTATAGAACAGATCCCCTCTATTCACCCACCAACGTTGCTTTCTCTAGCACATGCTCTAATGACTTATTGTTAGATTTACAGAGCGTATAATCCTCAAACCAGTTTCCTTCTCTTGTAGTAGATAACTACTGAGAAGTACCATTATCTGGCGGAAGACTACTTCGGCTTTCTTTTTTTCAGTTTTTTTTTTCGATAAGGACCATCCACAGCATCCGAAGTCGGTACTTTTATCTTTCCAGACGAGTCTGGTACCGATTTACTCGTTTCCGCAGGGAAGGATAGCATAGTTAGCCCGGGAAGAGATAGATCGCTCGACCGAGCGGGTGTCAGTAGCGCCTCTTATCACTGCACCACGCGCCCAAGGTCCAAAATGAGTTACAGTTTCAGAGTTTCAGCAAAAAAAGTTTCAGAGTTAAATGAAATTGATAAGTAGTGGTAAAGGAAGACCGACGTCGATCTTCTGTGGAACTTCAAGTAAGGTTTACACCTTTCGTGCCTAAGTTTTGTTCCGCTTAGCTAGTAGGGGTCGAGATCTGCCGAAAGATGAGCTGTGCAGCTTTTTGCGGGTGGTGACATTTCACCGCCAAAAATGCTATGTAAATTAGTTCGTGCCCTGCTACGTGTGACATTTCACACTGGCAGTGTCACTCACCTCTACAGAAGCCACTCCGTACTGGTGTCCAACGTACCGTATCCATTTGTTGTGTCCATTTTTATAAATGTATGTGATCCAGTTCTACTATAATTCTTCTTAAGAGGAGCGCTTGGCATTTCTTCGGGATTTTAGCAGTTCCTGCTCACCAGGCGACTTTGTTCTATAGAATGCCTTTAGGAATCGTTAAGTCTCTTCCCCCCCCCCCGAAGACTACTTCAGCGAATTTTTGCTAGTTATTGCACCAATGCGACACGAGATATGGAAAGTTTCTTTCCTTTTTAAATAAGAATTGTCCTAGTCAACTCATTCTCCCAACTAACGCTGTTGAATTGTGAAGTGCATTCTGTTTATTTTTTACCGGTATGTCAAATAAGCAATTGAAAACGTAAAAGTGAAGGGGTTGCGTTGAACAGGCCACAAACGACGCGCCGCGCATTCGTGTTCTATTCAGAATCGCAGAGGCTTGGCGAATGCGTATTTGGCCTACACAATGACTTGTGGGGTGTGTTCTCAGGTCAGTGTGTTTACCTTCTCAAACAAGTCTGGTACCAATACACCCGACCCCGGAGGGATGGAAGGCCTGGCTAGTCCTAGCCGGGATCGATCACTCCACCGTGCGCGTGTCAGAAGTGCCTCTTATCGCTAATAAAAAAGAGCCCTCATAAAGAACTAAAGAAAGGAATGCAGAAAATACCAACCGACGATGACGAGATTATGACTTCCTAGTGCTCGAATCAGGCGACTTTCAATTTCAGAGGGAATACCAGGGGCCTCGATCGTCAAGTCAGCTGATAACTTATCGATCACACTTTTGTAACTCTATATCACTGTTATTCACTCTGATTCTGTCTTCTAACTCGATGTAGAAACATTTTTGCACCAAATTGCCCCGGGTAGGTAAGATATGATGATTCAAACCCCTCTAGCGACGGTTTTTGCTAATAACCCACAGCTACGACCTGTAAATATATGATAATAAAATTTGATCAATTTTCGCTTCCTCCAAGCCTATATTAGCATTATCCTGGAATTCTAGTTTTACGCGTTTTTTCGTGGGTTACTGCTATGTTCACTAGAAATTGATGTTGTCACGGTGGGCTAGGATCATCGCAAAAATCGCGACTCAGCTGAGATTGAAACCCGCGTCTAGGGCTTCTCAACATTCTCTAAATCCCTAAACTTTTCGGCGTTCTATTTAATACTCATTCTTTAACTCACGATTGTCTTAAACATCGTAACAAATGAATAAAAAATAAAGCTGAAGTTATATTATACGAAACTATTCTGCTATTTGCCGCTTTTGTTTAGCGGTTTATAGACAAGAACTAGTTGATTGACTTATATATTTGTAAGTCAATCAACTATTTCTTGTAGTGTAAGTACATCGGTAGCACAGTGGTTAGTGCAGTCTGCCGGAAACAGAAAGACGCGGGTTCAATTCCCGTCCGATGTCAGTGTTTTGCGAATAACCTAGCATCTCCAAATATATAAGTCAATAAAGCTGAAGTGCTCGTATGCGTTCGCCGATCATCGAAACTTCACCATCTTCTGGATTCCAACTGCTTAATTCCAGGAAAATGATGTCAGCTGCGGGTTGCCCTCCGTGTGCATCCACCGAAGAGGATCTGCCCGGTTATGTCCGACCGAAGAAGTCTGCCCTGACATTAACCACAGCCTCTTCCCAACCACGACATAGCATCTTCGCTTACCTTCTGGTGATGGTGTTCGTTGCCCAAATTACTGCCGTCGGTGAGCTCTGCATTCAGTTTGCTCTTATTTATGGTACATTTCCTTTTATGTGATTCTTTCTTCGGAGTTTTGGTGAAAATTTTCATTTATTCATTTATTTCTTAACTTTAATAATAAATCCAAAAAATCTCTTACAATAACTCTAATATTATTCTTCTATAGATAGTATCATCTGTCTTAGTTATTTTTATCCTGTATAGGGCTAAAAGGTGAAACAGGATAAAAAAAGAATTTCTTAATATTGAGTTTAACTACTGCATCATGTTTTTATTTTCTGCACCATAGAAGGTATGCGAGCACTTGCTCGATGGGATACCATATTAGTAGCCATCTTAGCTTACACCGTAGTCTTCCATAACTAAGCTCCATAATTCGTCTGCCTCAAGGCCCCTTCAAACTCTGTACTGGGGCAGTGAACCAGTCATTTAGAAGTTTGTTGACAATATGGATGGTTTTGACCCTCAAACTTGGAAACGGATGTCAGATTCGTGATCAGCGCCATCGATAATCCTGAAAAGCGAATATTCAGCGAAAAATAATTTGATCGAAGTCAGATCCGATCATGGAATGACAAACTGCGCTGCTGCAGCGCGTGCCGCTGCTCTATCTTTGCTGCGTTGCTGCTGCAGTAAAGTGTGAAGAGGTCTTTAGCCTCCTTAGGGGCTTTTTCGTACCTGAGACCCTATAAATATTGTATTGGCGTAACAAAATATTCAGAAGTCTGCACATGCTGCATGTCCCACTTTGCCATCAAGTGGGCTTGGGCCCAGATGCATTACGTACGCCTTCAGGCGGACCATCTAGTGGAATAAAGACCACGATTTTTCTCTTGACTTCTAACATCACTCTCTGTTTATTCATCTATTCTTTTTATACATTATTTATTTTTATTTGTTCTTTTTATTGCTGACCTCAACTCATCTGTTGTCTGTACTGATAGCTCTTCGGTACTCTATTCTCACTCTTCTTTCTTGCTATTCAATCAATCAATCGATCAATCATTCAATCAATCAATTTATTACGGCTATAAGTGACAGTCGTTAGACAAGAAGGAACGAAAAATTAAATCTTTTCAACATCGATACAAAGGCTACATTGCAATTTAATACTGGAGGAGAGCATTCGGTACTTTTCCTCTTAATGCCCAATTATCATATCATGCTCAACCGTATTCGATATCATACCATTTCGCATCCACCTATGGTCGTGTGCAGCCTGTTCAATCTGCCTGATGTGGGAGAAAAAGCCGTTCTTTTCTCGCAAGCATGACATGATAAGACCGCTTCAAGGATGTGCATTAAGATATGATCATGATATGATACGCTTGGGTGATAATTGGGCATTAGACAGAAAAGTACCGAGCATTCTTTACAAGGCGTGGAAGGATCTAAGAGTCTCAGGAGAAGGAACAATGTTGCTTTTTAATGCCAAGTACAATGATCCGGTCCTTACTGTAAAAGAATGGGCCCTGACTCCTATTCTCGGTCTTGGATACCATATTTTGAAGGGCATTCCTCTGGTTTTTGAGAGTTTATAAAATGCCAATGGGTTTGTGTGGAAGTCACCTGATAAGTATTTGAATACACAAACTATATCAGTCATTTTACTTCGCGCCTGCAGCGTATGAGCTTCAAAAAGTTCATTACGAACTGTTGAATTTGGAACCGTAGGGTGAAAAAACCCATTAAACCTTTCGGCAAGTTTCCTAGCGTAGTTATTTTATATTTTTTCTAGCAAAAGAATGTCTTCTCCCTTGTGTGGGGAAAAACTGACGTACCGCTCTCGAGGTCTTACAGGGTGTGCAAAAATTACCCGGACAAAGTTATCACAGTGTAACTTCAACACAAAAGCGAATTTTAAAACGAAACTTTAAACATAGCTTTCCCATCTACTTACCAATCAGACTTATTGAAATTATTCGGTGCAGTCGCCTTTAGTACGAACACAGGTCCTCAGACGAGAAGCGAACCCATTACACGTGGCACGGAGCTAGTCTTCACTATATCATTCCTTGCTTTAGCCAGGGAAGCTTCAAGTGAAGCCAAACTTGCGTGTTGAGCAGAGCAAACTTTGGTCTCAGAGACCGAGAGAGACCAGAACAGAAATTGAGAGGGTTTAATTCCGGTGAGTACGAAGCCCAGTCATCTTATACGGTGAAGTGTGGGACAGCAAAACTGTGAGTCGATGCTAGCTGGTCTTTCTGGATTTGGCTTTGCCATTCGAGCATTGTAAGCTCAAATGATCTCAGATTTAAAATACATTTGAGATTGGTGTATTGGTACATAATACTCCAATATGAAGTTCGGAGTCCAGTTCTGCCTGTTGTTATCAACTGTGCCACACGCATATGTAGCTCGTGGCACGCAGGTAGTCTTCATCGAAATCATTCCATGCGTTCGTTAACGGTGCTATCAGATAGGACAAACGTGCTCATCATGCAGAGCACTTCTTCTTCTTAAAAACCTACCAAACAGAGAAAACAGTTTGCTCAGAAAAATTGAGAAAATAGCAGTACGATGAGAAAGATGCTGGCTTTTGATGCCCGATCTTTTCGGATTTCGTATTGCCATTACCACTATTTAGGCATTCATGAGCTCAAACTTTGGAATCACTTGCACATTGTATAAGTGTATAACATATCCTAGTATGGAGCTCAGAATCCAGGTTTGCTAGCAGTTATGGTCTACGTCGTACCTGTGCGGGTAATTTTTGCACACCCTATAGAAACCGAACTGAATACAAAGCAGAATGCTCAAGTTTACCTTGAGGATATCTTCGAATCTTCAGAATTGTCGTTCATTGAGCGAATTCGATCCTGAAATCCACTTGGAAATGCGCTGAGCAAATGGCGAAATCATATTCGCCGACAGCGTGGCGGGTTCGACGCCTTGGCATTTTCTTTCGTTTGGCGAATTAATTGGCCGTTGCTCAGGTGTGATCGAGTTCCACTATAGTTTCCCTTGAGAAAAAATCAGATTAGGGACCCACACGAACTGAAACTGATTGATTTCCAAGCTCTTTTTTTCGGACTGCGGCATTAATTTATCTTTGTGTAGGCTAATATTCCTTTCAAGGTTAGTAGGAGAAAAAATTTTTTGACGCCCTGGATTCCAACCTGGTCGTTGTCTTTTGAGACCAGGAAGCAATTCAGGTCACACCGAAGATTAAACCGAGGAAGGTTAGACTGTTAATCTCTATAAGCATCATGGGAAGGTTTAGAAGTAAACTTTCGATTTTTATTAAATGGCCAGTTGCACCCCTCTCTATGTTTGCTATACCCACCAATTTTCGACTATCACCAAATTATTTGGGCTACAGGTAACCTTTTAAGGTGTGCGTGCTACAGTGGTAAGAGGCGATACTGATACCTACACTGTCGAACGATCCATTTTGCCTGATGCTAACCAAACCTTTAATTCCTTCTGGGTTGGGTTGTAAAGAGATTGACTTGGTACAGCGGTTGGCCCTCGTAAGCCCATGTGTAGGCAAAATTGCACTTAGTATGTATCAGCGATTCAGAATTAAACACCAATGCGGCGCGTCCTGGGCTGATCAAGCGGGTACATTTACCTTTACCTTCTACAGGTAACTTTTCATCCATCTAGTTTGTAAGGGGCGTTTATTCAAGCAGAATTTTTTCAATGATATGACACTCCCTCACACCTTCGTGGAATTTTCAATTTCTTTCGCCTTTTTTCTATATTTCCTGCGACAGCTTTCTTGACTTTTCGAACTCTGAATCCCTTCAGGTGCACAAAATATTGGCAACTGTCTCCTTCACTCCAAGCTTTTCCCTGCATCTCCGTGCTTTTCGGGCCGAAATGAAGCGCTCACTTGCTTTTGGTGCAAGCCGCTCATATAGAAATACCTCGTTTTGACAAAGGACGTTGCTCAGCGTGCCCCAAAGATTCACAACGAGACCCATATTGTTATGTAGAGCATCGATTTCAAGGGATTGGTCCACTTTACTAGAGTTTTCTTTTGCCTTCATACGCTAGATACCAAATTACGCCCCTTTTGCAATTCGGCCAGGTTGCTGGCTAGAATCGCGTTTGGGACGAGTATGGCCATCAAACTACGCGCAAAGAACAGTGTATTCTAGTACCTATGTATGTGACCGTAACCAAACCAATTTTTTATTCCACAACGTTTTTATCCCGATCAGTTATGGGGTACGTCTTTCATGATAGTCGCTCCAACTTCTTTCTCCTTGGTGCTGCTCCCGCATTGCCGAGGTGCCACCCTGCCATCTTGTCTCAGTCTTGAGCTCCTCGTGGGGTGGCCATATCGTCCTCGATCACAGGTTCTTGAGCGCCACTTCCTTGCATGCGACCATCGATCCGTCTTGTGATCGTGACAGTTTTCCTCCATCAGCCGACCTGTCACCCGGGTCTGACGCTGGTACCGACATCCTTTTCAGCTATTTCTAAGCTAGGCAAGGGTTTCTGCCTGGGACGGGATTGAACCCTGATCATCGAGATCTTGGCCCTAAGCTCTTAACCTCTCGGCCATCCCGCCCCACCATACCGTAACCAAACCAAATTGATCCAAAATTTAGAAATAAATGTCAGATTACTGATCAGCGTCCCGAATAACCCCCGTAGACAAAGTTTGGACTAAATCGGTGATTTCGAGCCAGGTACCCTCATTTGTTAGCTCAAACCGTAGCAAGTGCACGTCATACACAATGGGAAACACCGATGTTAGAATTGTGAATTGAAATTTGTCAACAACCCAAGTGATCTTTCTTGATGAGTATGAAAAGAAACTCATCCAAAATGCAGTCTTTGTGTTCTTAAGAGTCCAAAACGTGGAGTAGTAGGGATAAAGATACTATGGGCTGGGTGGTAGTTGCTATCTAGAAGCCCCTTCGCAATAGCTTGAAGTCGATGGTTTTTTGCCTTTTTTGGATCGCCCTTTACCACATAGCAAAAAACTGTACCGTTGTAATCGCAATTCGATGCTCTACAAAACACTGTGGGTCTCGTTGTGAATCTTCGGGGCACGCTGACCAACCTCCCGAGATCCGGACGCCATGTAGCCACCCACAGCCCTACAGTCCCACGGCCAGAATTGTCGCAACAATGATCATCAAGGTTGTGCAAACATTGCTCGTACAGAAATTGTCGCACGGCAGTCGCCAGCTGGTTAGTCATCGGATGAAATTTACCCAGAAGCATCTTTTTCTTGACTAGGCTACTGTTTGTTTGGTACTGGATCCAATAGCTGTTTCGTAACCAACATCATCGTTGACGGACATCTCGTTCACGACACGCCAAGCCAGCGCGACCGCGCAGTTTTTTGCGCGCCGTCTCGCACCCTCTTCCCCCTACCACTACTCTCGCTGCTGCCTTCGCCGCCTATTACCCTCTTTGTCTATCTTCGGTCCTCATGCCACTCTCGTCGTCGGATTACTCATCCGCCGCTGGTGTCTGTCGGTGAACGAGACTGCTACAGTGCTCCAAGTAAGACAAGAAACAGGCAAGAGAACATCGCTGAAGATTTCGAGAAACACTTTAAGGGCTTGAAAGAGGTTGACACGTCCGAAGCGAAACAGTTCATAGCATTCAGTGTTGACTTTGAACTGTTATGGATTCAACTCTGGAGGGATCTCACCTTTCTTCTCATTCTTTTGAGTTTTTCATACCTCATTTGCATTTAAATTCTAACACACCTTTACTTACGCCTCTCTACTCATACATTTAAGTTTTAGATACATATACAGGGTGGCAAAAAATTACGTGCGTGCTGCATTCGTTTAATTTCTAACTGTTGTACAGTACCTTTCTGCATACGTTTTTCTTCTAAATAAAATAAAATAAATAAATTTATTTGATGCTCATTATCGGTTTCTCAAAGGAAAATTTTGATTTCCAATCCATTTCGAAAGCCTGTTCAACTCGAAACACTAATTTCTTCTAGGTTTGGTGTTCCTCTATGGGCCGTCCAGGAGATCGTGAAGCAATGGGATGGCAAAGTACATGTTCATACAAAACCCAGAAGTGGGTGTTAACGAACAGTCAATATATAAGAGTGGCATGGTATCCTTAAGAAGAGGATAGACTAATAAAATGACGTGAAGTTGATAAAAATGGCCGTGCAGCTCGAACATTTTTGCAAATCGGTTCAAATGATAATACGTAAAAAGCTCAGACATTGAAGTTATCGGCTATTTGGAGCATAAACTCTTATCAATCAAATGTAGCACGAATCGAAAGAAATTGTGGGAATTTTACAAGGTGCACCGCAATAAGGCCGCAATGAGGGCAACCTCTGTTTCGATGAGAGTTTTTTTTTACTGTCATCGTGGTTAAAAACTTTAAAATCACTCTCAATCTTCTTAACGCAACTCCGTTGAATTACTGCAATCGAAAAACCACAGTGAGATTCTGATATCCAATAAAGTTAATGGTTTCAGGCGATTTCAGTGCTTCAGGCAAGACTTTTATTTCTGTCGATAGAAAGGAGAAAAGCAGTGCGAAAATCTATGAAGAAGAGATCACCAAAGAAGCTGTAGTGTCTCTGAAAAATCTTGAGGCAGAAACGTGAAGCGTATAAATTTATTCGAGCAATCGTCTTAAGAAAGATGAATTATGAACACTTTTTTATGGCGCACGTAGTTTTTTGCCACCCTGTATTCATGTTTTTATACTAATTAAATTACATTTATCGAATAAGTTAAGACAAAACATGTACTTGTTCCAAAAAACACCCTTATAAATATGGGAAACACATAGTAGAATAGTGCTCCAGGCACATTGTTATTTTTTTAATTGTTGTGTTGTTGTTTTTTATATGAAAGAACACCCTTATAAATATGGAAAATACATGGTAAAATAATACTCCAAGTAACTCCGGACAAAACTACACCGAAGTTCTTTTCCATTCCCCATCACATTATGGTAGTCAGTGATGAGGGCAGCCATCGGTTGCAAATGCGCTCTGTGCCATGCCATCCGCTACCAGATATACGGCAACGATAGCCGCTAGCCACAAGGACGCAGAGGGTACTCTCCCCACCTGGCTCTAGCCGCTCGCGCGAGGAGTGAGAAGCACGACATGAGGGGTTGAAAATTACTTAAAAATTCCCAGTAAACATTATATCCAAAGGGTGAAAGGTAAAGTGGTTCCTCATTCCCGCGCCATGCATTCGTCTTCCGTTCAGGATTGCAGAGGCTTGCAGAATGCGTCTTTTCCTAAGAAATTGCGGGAGCCGGCCGCCGTTTGGTCAGTGTACTTATCTTCCCGAGGAAATTACCAAAAACTTTATTCATTTAATACGTCTAACGACACATCTATAAAAAAACTAAACAGTAGAGGGTGAAAGAACAAAAGAAATGAGAACTCAAACTTAGAACACAAGCTAAAGAATCAAAAAAGGATTATCTCAATTATTCCATTGCTTTGTTACTAACCGTATCTATTTTTTGTGTTGCTTTTCTTCTTCTGTGTTACTAACACTACAGTAGTTCGCGAAAAGATATGTCACCTTGCATTTTTGGGTACAGATCAGTGAAACCAAAAGGAATTTTATTCCAGTTGACAGTTTTGATAATTCTTATTCAAAATACACTAATATGTGCCTTTTTGGAAATTCTAGATTTTTTTTTCAAAATTTTAAACTCATTTTCATATGCATCTTTAAACGAATGTATCTTAGGAACCACTGAGCTTCTGCTCGTCTTGTAGTGATATTCTGATAGAGGATAATTAGCTTGTTCTTATAGGCTATGAATTTTAGTTTCAAGACATCAATAAACCATAGAATTTTTTGTGTGAATTTTTTCATGGTCAAAAAATGGTGAAATCATGGGACAATCTTTCATATAAAATTTCATATATCAGTAACCAGCAGATGAAATACCATCAAATTGGGATATGTGATAGCATAAGATTTTCCCTTTCCAACGCATATCTAAGTTTGGAGAATAGCCGTTTGATTACAGAGAAAATAGCTAATGAAGTTGCATTTACACAAGCGGCCGTTTTACGAAGACCCGGAGTGCATTCGACTCCAGATTTCTCTAGTGCGTAGTAGACTTATTGCTTGTTAGGTACTCAACAGCTAGCAAAATAATTCCCGCTATTATTTACAAAATCGTCTTCTAGCTGGACCGAAAGAAAATGGGGCACGAACCCGCGCAGTGTACGGTGACGGGAATAGTGATGCATACAACAACAGTCAGATTTTCTGAACAATAGCGGGAATTATTTTGCTAGCTGTTAAGTACCTAACAAGCATTAAGTCTAGTATGCACTAGAGAAATCTGGAGTCGAATGCCCTCCGGGTATTCGTAAAACGGCGGCTTGTGTAAATGCAACTTCATTAGCTATTTTGTCTGTAATCAGACGGCTATTCTCCAAAGTTCAATATTCGTGGGAAAGAGAAAATCTTATGCTATCACATATCCTAATTTGATAATATTTCATTTGCTGGTTACTGATATATGAAATTTTATATGAAAGATTGTCCCATGATTTCACCATTTTTTGACCATGAAAAAATTCACACAAAAAATTCTATCGTTTTTTAATGTCTTGAAACCAAAATTCATAGCCTATACAAACAAGCTAATCATGCTCTATCAGATTATCGCTACAAAACGAGCAGAAGCTCAGTGGTTCCTGAGATACATTCGTTTAAAAATGCATATGAAAATGAGTTTAAAATTTAAAAAAAAAATCTAGAATTTCCAAAAAGGGCACATATTAGTATATTTTAAATAAGAGTTATCAAAACTGTCAACTGGAATAAAATTCCTTTTGGTTTCACTGATCTGCACCCAAAAATGCAAGGTGACATATCTTTTCGCGAACTACTGTATATCCCGGTCGGCTATCGCCCACTGGATTTCAACGATTAGCCCACCATGGACGGTAAACAAATAAAAATGAAAATGAAAAAAAGAACAACAAATCGTAGAACATAGGAGAATCGAGTGTTCCTTCTGCCATCATTTTGTTCGGAAGTGTTTGTGGCTTAGGTGTTATCCGAAAAAATTCTACGACAAGTGGAAGACGTTCATTGTGCCGCTTGTCAGCGACCTGACCGAGGGGTAGCTCGTTCGCCTAGTTGGAGTGCGCATCCTCGTGCCATTCATCACCTCATAAATGCCGCTTTATGACCGGCGGAAATTCGCGCCTCTGTGTCGCAGTGAGGATGGTCTCTCGGAGTAATTGTTCATTCACTTGGAGGGGATAGACGGGTGCATCTTCTGAACGTAACCTTTGGATGATTCTTCCTTTCATGTTGGCATCTTCACCTATTTAAGCCAATATCCACTTGTTTTGGGGGTTGTACCACTGTTAGGTAGAAAAGTTTTTCGTCAGTAGAGAGCGTCGTGCAATGTTCGGCGCGCGCTAGGAGTCCACGACATTTTTTCTTTCTTCCTTCCTTATGCGCAGGTGCTAATCCATGACGTTGACGGAAATTGTAGGGAAACAGTCCACGCTTATTCCGCACAACTCGTCTCATCGCTGTCGCCGGCACTTGAAGCTCGGCTGCCAGTTTTCTCATGCTTCGGCTTGGACTCCAGTCGATTTGGCTTTTCACGATTCTTTCCAAGCGCTTAGTAGGTAAGGATATCGGACGTCCAGAGCGAGGACGACCGTCCAGGGAGTTACGTTTCACGCAACGATAGACAGTTAACCTATGCAAATTCAGCAGATGAGCGATGCCCGAAACAGAATGTCCACTCCGTGTGAGCTGCAAGATAGCAGCTCTCTGGCTGCAAGTCTCAACCATTTCTGGATTAACCAATGTAGCGACGAGAAAATCTTCGTGTAGGTTCGAAATTGTATGTAGCATTTATGGATGCAATGAAACGCCCAAAAGCAGCACCAGGAACGGGGAAAAATATCATGCGAGAAGTGTAACCATATTTATGGCGCACCCTGCAACATTTAGTACATGTGGAGAATTGATCTAAAACAAACAATTCGAAGTTATCAGTTCGTCCTCATACAGCTGTGGAGTTTCTATTATAGATCAACAACTGATGGTGACAAATAAGGCGAATATTGATAAGACAATAGAATAAGGCGGAAGAAGCAGAGCAGGAAAGTAAAAAAAAAGTGAACAGGATAGAAAGCCCAATGTTTCGGCTTCAGGTACTCGCCGAGAAGTTTTTTGAATTGGACTAAGTGGTCAGGAACCCGCACATTTCTAGAAAGTTTAGAGTATTCATTACCGGCCCTGAAGGAGAAAAGTGCCTCCTGAGGGTTGTTCGTGGTTGAGTGAGGACCAATGAGGACCAACTTGTATTCTTGCCTCCGAGCACGTGAGGAACTAAACGTAAAGAATTTGTGGGAGCGAGAGCCTGATAATGAATTAATTAGAAGGTCGTTTCTTTTCCTCCTTAGGCGAAGACTTTCGAGGTTTTACATGCTATTCCTTATTAAACCCTGTGGTATAGTACTGTAAGTGAAACCGAAAGCTCGAATAAAAGCGTAACTTAGACTATATAAGGAGATTTTATTGATTTCTCTTTGCAGACAACAAAGTTAACAAGTCATATTCTTCACCATAAAATTATTCATCACATGAGCGGTATTAAGCCTTCAGAACCGATGACTGTAAGGTTGAATTCTACCAGAGCCGGTTCTGGTAAATATGATCCTGGTAAAGCCAAGCTCAACTTTAGACGTTACTCCTTCTCATGTAGAGCAGCACTTTTATACCGTAAGCTTCGGACCAAAGAGAAGATTCTTGTTCGCCTGCAAGCATTCAAAAAGTTTCTACAGCGCCACTTGAGCTCATAGTTTCCCGATGCCTTAGCTACTTCCTCCTAGGAGCTTTATTTGTTCGTCTCTATGTACTTTTTTCTTCCCGTTCTTTTTTGTTCTACCATAGTTCTCCTTCTGGTTGCAAGTATCTCCTATTGTGATTTTATGTTTCTTCGGAGTGTTGTTTTATACTTTTTTCTACGCACGACCGTTTCGGGTAATAAATCAAATCGAATCAAATATTCGAGAGTAGCTGGCGGTTTATAGTTCGTAGCGCTCTCGAGCACATTTCTTACGGAATTGGCCAACCGATCCTCTTTCTACAGGAGATTCCGAGCTTGTGGTAACTCTTATTGGAGCTCCTCCAAGATAGACATACTAGTTGATTCTTTCGAAAAGAACGGCTTGAACGAGTGCGGCGCTCACCTCGCTAAACTCTCCTTATTCATGATTCCGCTCTCAGACATTTCTCGTCAACCTTGAATTTTTATGTAAATATTAGTTCGGATTGCCTAGGTAGTCAAGATACTATACTTCTCGAATGCTTCTGTGCCGAACGAGGTTATTAAAGTGGATCAATCTTCATTTGGCCTAACGTCTTGATATTTTGTCATCGTCAGAGGTCTAAAAAGTAGTTCGAAATTCCTTGATTCTTGAACTGCACGGCCGAGCACCGCACATTTCTGACGAACTTTCTGACGATTCTCCCTCGAAATTGATAAGTCAAGAGAATTTAACTACTTATCCTGTGAGCCTTCAAGTTCGTCAGAAATGCTTTGAAGGATGCGCTGCTTGGCCGTGTAGCTCAAGGATCAAAGAATTTCGAACTACTTTTTAGAGCTCTGACGACGACGAAAGGGTCGAAACGATGGCCAAATAAAGTTGATCCACCTTTAACATCACGCCGAGGTTTCAACAAGAGAGAACTTGGGAAATCCTACATGATATTATAGTTTTGTTTGGGCTGATGGTTTGGTCTACTCGCCTTCGTCGGAGCCCGAAAAGCCAAATTTTGTGAGATCAATCCATCAAACAAAGTTACAAAATAACTACAATGCCCTGGAGCAATCAGAAAGAGAAAAACTATTCAACCGAGGTAAGTAGGCTCACATAGAAGTCAGTAGAACAGCTTGCCGTGGTCGCCCTTAGACCGTATATAAAGTACCCTGCACCTTAATATACAGTACCGGACACGTCTTGTGATCACTTCCTGGAAAAGCCGCCAAAGTGAGGAGCGTGCCAAAGTGGTTCTTTTGAATAACTCCCTCAAATGTCAACTATTCGTGAAAGGAGACACATTGTGAAGTGCAGCTGCCCGAGCTCTATCGTTTGGTTTACAAATTATCCACACCTGATTTTTTAAAATATTGTACCCTCAAATATCGCCTGGTCGGGTACCAATTTGCCCGACCCCGGATTGATGGAAGGTTTTCGTTTGGTATATAAATTATCCACACCTGATTTTTCGAAATATTGTACCCTCAAATCTCGCCTGGTCGAGTACCAATTTAACCCGACCCCGTATTGATGAAAGGTTTAAGGTTTCTTATGGACTTAAGGTTGTACCGATCTTTGAATACAAGTCGATAGTGCTCGAGTTGCTGAGCTCAAACATATGTATATTTTTGAAATAATTGAGTTTCAACAAAGATATTCAAAAAAGCCGTTTTGGAAGGCTCCAAAGCGTCTTTTTCGAGAACTGATCAAAAGATATGTCCGGTACTGTAGTTTGAAACCGAGCCGTCCCGAGGTGAGCTGCTGACCGATGCCGTTCCCGATGGCCTTTGCAGTGGTCGCGTGGACACCGGTCGGCACTGTTTGAGTATGTGTAAATTGGATATTGACATGGGTCGTAAAGTGTCGGGCAGCGGGATAGAGAGCACGCTGGACGGCCCAGCGTGGATTCGATCCCGCCGCTTTATGACAGCTCCTCTCACCTCACTCATATATCACTCACGCCATGCACCCATGTACATACCGGTGCTCTATCGAGTCACCAATGTGCGGAATTTCCGTGAGTTTTTCGATTCAAATTTGCTTTTCTATTTGTCCTACTCGGTGTCTTTGTTTGCTATATGAACCACTATGTTGCCTTATGAAGGTATGGTACTCAACGTTCTAGACAACATCCTTTCAGCTTTTCCTTCAGAGATCCGTGAATGCTTTTCCTTTTTTCTTCCTACTCTAATTTTCACACCGAAATTTTCCAGTCGGTCAGTCGAGCGATCGATCCCTACTCGGGTTGAACAAACCTCCCATGCCTCTGGGTCAGGTAAATTAGTACAAGACTTGTTTAGGAAGGTAAAGACACTGATTTGATAGACCTTCCGCAACCTTACTACACCCACCAATTTTCGCCTATCATCAAATTGTTCGGCCTGCAGGTAACATTTCAAGGCGTGCGTGGTACAGTGGCAAGAGGCGCTACTGACACCGACACAGTTGAGCGATCCATTTTGCCTGAGGCTTACCAAACCCTTAATCCCTTCTGGGTTGGGTTAATTGGTGCCAGACTTGCCTGCGAAGGTAAAAACACAGTCTTGGTGTAGCGGCTGTCGCAGCCGCTGAAGATCGCATAAGATCTTCGGATCCTTTCGAGTGGTTATTTCTTGCTTTTCTATCATGAACGGCCGGGTTTCGCGCACGCCTGGTGAAGTGCAGCTGGCCGGCTTTTTGTTCCTTTTTCCGAAACTCCAACAAAGGCTTGGAGACGCTTGTGCGGAGAGCACTTGCACATTCGCCATATGCATCGTCAGACTGTACCCGAGAAATTACTGCTATTCCTGGGTAAATTAACTCTATCTCCTAATCAAATATTGTTGGCTCAGAGCAGTAAATTTGAAGAGCGTGTTTGTTTCTGGCGTTTCTGGCTCAAGAATTGCATTCATTTCGGTTGGACTTTTTGAAGTATGCCTAATCTCCCGTGCCCGGTATCCGATAAAAGACACCGTTCGTTGGATGCTACCTTATTTTTAGGGATTTCACACGGTTTTAGTACATTTAGTTTTTTTCGGTTAGAAAACAGCAGAGCTAAGGTGGAACTCGTTCGAATAAAAATGGAAGATTTTCGCTCCTGATATTCTCCTTGCGGAGAGATTATCCGATCAGATCAATTACGTTTTTCAATAAATCAAAAAAGGTATCTGGTGACATTTCTGCTATTGTGTGTGTGGTTTTCTATTAAGCGCAGAAATTCCACTATAAACGAGAAAGTTAAATTTTCCGTATTTGTTAACTTGGAACATATTTACTTACAATTTCAGAAGGATGTCTTCCGTCGTGGTTCCGAGAAGAGCACAAAGATCCGCCTCAAGCATTAGAGACGAGTAATTCAATAACAAATGAGGTAAGCGAGGCGAAGTTCCCATTTTCAATGCGACTACGTTCTAGAATAAGAGTACGACAGGGAGAAAAGAACAGAAAATGAGCAAAAAAGAGCAGTATAGGAACAGGAAGAAAAAATGAAAAGAAGAAAAAAGAAGAGAGGAATAATCATTATTTTCAGCCCATCATCAAATTGACCACCTCTGAAACCTCTATGATTTTCTTGAATGTTGAAGCTTAAAGAAACAACTACCCAGCGTTGAATACTATACTTTTTGGAGGGGGTTCGTGGAGTCTGAAAATTAATAAAATAACGGAACATGTGGGAGTACAGAGCAGTTGCAAACGGTTAAACTCTATCTTTTACTCTCTCCAACAACTATATACTGATCCAATATTTATCGCGGTGTGGCTTACAAAGTGAAAGAGGAAAAAAATGTAAATTTGACCTTACCAACAGCGAATTTTTTTTCTGCTCTGGTATGAAACCGTTCTCAGAACCTAGAGCAGCCCTTGAAAGAGGATAAAATTCTCCATAAGATGATATACTCACTATGTTTTTTTGCTCCCAATTTTTTAACTTTCAGTAAGTGGGACCTTCAAAAGGCAAAAATATTTTTCGATGCTGCTCTTGCTCTCATTTTCACAAATAATTCTCTTTCGAATGCTGTGTAAAACTGTTTAAAACCTTCCACAGCAAGCTTACAACAGTCGATTGAAAAAAAACGCACGAACCTTCTTACCAACCTAGTAGTTCTCCTTCTAACAGAATTTACCATTTCGTGTCTTCCAGATCGATGACCCACCGGAACTTCTACAACCGGTGCCACAAGGGGTCAGCATAGAAGGGACGAAAAGGAGACATCATCACGAGTCCAACAATATTCAGGAAGATGAAGGTATTCCAAACGGGACAAACTTCTTTTCACTTTTATTTTTCCCAACTTAAGCAGTTCCTTGCCAATTTGTTGCCCGACTAACGACGCTTCGTTGGCTGATTTATGCAGAAGAGTTTTCAGATGCCAGCGAAAGTGAAGAACTCGACCTGCTCTACGGAACGGCGGCTCCAGTCCGAATAAATCATAAGTTAGAAGAAGCTAGAAGACATCACTCAAAGCACAAATGCAAAGGTGAGCCGGAAGAGGTCTTGGAAGAAGCTTGATCCGCATGGGTTTCAAATTTTTTATTCCACACGTTTTTATCCCGATCAGTTACGGGGTACGTCTTTCATGATAGTCCTGATCATCGAGATCGTGAGCCTAAGTTCTTGACCTCACGGCCATCGTACCCCAGCATGGGTTTCAAATATTTGGGGTATTTTACGAGACTTTGGATAGAAATGGAATCTAGAAAAGGAAGGAGTGGTTAATTTTTGTGTTTTTTTTTCGTCCAGCTTCGACGTCATTTCCTGTTCAGGATGGTGCTACCGTGGTGGAAACTGCACCGTCGACGTGGACGAGGTCACGTACGAGCTTAGATCCGTGAACTGCCAGTGAGTCTTTCTGGATGATTTTCCTTCTCCGCTTTCTTTACTCGTTTCTGAAACATGTATTATGATTATAAGAATATTATATATTATGATTATATGGGAAAAAACATAATTCTCATTTTTTGACCGAGTAGTATCCAGGACTATTAATTTGGAAATCAAAATCTTTTCCACCGTTTCGACTAACGTTTACAGGCGGTGCTGTTCCATCACTGAAAATATATACGAACGAGGAACTCGTTAAAAACACCCAAATTTCCAACGTTGAAATAGGCGGGCGAATCGATTGCTGGCGATCTGAAGATGTTGCTTTTAGTAGCTATACCTCTACTTCGATCACAGTACCGGACATATGTATCGTTTGATCACTTTTCGAAAAAGACGCTTTGGAACGATCCGAAGCGGCTTTTCTCGACAATTTTGGTAAAACTCGATTATTTGTAGAAAAATATACATATATTTGAGCTCAGCTGCTCAAGCTCTATCGACTGGTATTCAAAGATCGGTTCAATTGTAAATCCACAAGAATCCTTATATTTTCAGTAATCCGGGGTCGGGTAAATTGGTACCCGACCAGGCGATATTTGAGGAGATAATATTTCAAAAAAAAATCAGGTGTGGATAATTTATATATCAAACGATAGAGCTCGGGCAGCTGCACTCCGCAATTTGTCTCCTTTCACGAATGGTTGACAATTGGGGAGTTATTCAAAAAAGCCGCTTTGGAGCGCTCCTAGGCGGCTTTTCCGGGAAGTTGTCAAAAGACATGTCCGGTACTGTACCTCCTGAAAGTGGTGATCCGTTTATCATTCTATTTTGCCAGTTTTTCGATGATAGGTAAAGGTAAAGGGGTTAGCGTCGATCAGTTTCCTAAGAACGCGCCGCCGCATTTGTGTTCGATTCAGAGCGTAGAGGCATGGTGAATGCGTATTTCGCCTATACAATGACTTGCGTTACCAGCTGCTATACCTTGCTATTAACCTGACACCAGTGAAAATGGAAGGCTTGGTTAGCCCGGGCTGGGATCGAACGCTCGACAATGGCAGGGGTCAGTAGTTCCTCTTACCACTGCAGTACGCGCGAGCTTTTCGATGATATTCGGTGAAAGTATTAGCAGGGGTTATTTGCTAAGGGTAAAGGTTAAAGGTAAAAGTGTTGGGTAAAGGTGAAAGGTAAAGATGTCGGCATTGATTAGTCCCCGAAGCGCGCCTCGCCGCATTCTTGTTCAATTCAGAATCGTAGAGACTTGGTGAATGCGTATTTGGCCTATACAATAACTTGCGGGGGCCAGCAGCTATACCAGCTCAGTGTTCTTACCTTCTCAAAAAAAAATCTGGTACCAATTTACCGACCCCGGAGGGATAGAAAACTTGGTTGGCCCGGGCGAGGATCGATCGACCGTGCGGGTGTCAGTAGCGCCTCTTAGCACAGCACCCCGCGCGCCCTGGTTGGGATAGATTTGCAAAAATTCGAAGAAGATGATTCCAAATTGACCGAATGATTTTCAGTTGTCCACACGGTTACTGGGGCAGTCGATGTGAGCTGCACTTCGTGGCCCGACTGTTCGCTCCCGTCAAGGGACACGTCGAAGTGGAAAAGTCAGGTGTCTCGGCGTTGGCCTTTATCATTCTCATGCTGATCGTCTGCATCGGACTCATTTTCTATTCGTACAGGAAGTTAGCAGACGTTTTTCTACTCGAATACTACTTGCATCCCTAATCTTCTACCGTCCAACTTGGTTGTAGTAGATCTGCATGCGTTTTCCGCGAGATCTGTCCTCTCTTTTCTCAGCGGATGCGCATCTAAAAACGAATCTATTCAGGATAATACGTCGTGATGCAGCGTTCGACACCTCCAATTTTCTCTCACTTAACCATCATCTTCGACGACCAACATCATCATTTCAAGCGATGACCACTACATCGATTAACACCACAACTCCCAACAATGCTGGCTACAGCACTCGCAGTACTACTGTCCAGCAGTTTAACAGCCGAACACCTTTCTCACCTTTTTCAAGAAGGTAAGCTGCACCTGGCGAGGCTCCATGCATCTCCAGAAGTCGTTATGTTCTCTATACAGTCACAGCTTATATATCTTTTATTGTAGAATGTAACTGAATAACAGTAGTGCACTGGTAAGACTCGCTACTTCTAGCCGCGCTATCGCGCTATCGATCCTCGCCCTAGGGTCTCCTCCCCCACAATCCGTAGTCGAGTATACAAGGTAACGAATAAATGCGTGCTTGCGGCATCCCACGAAATTCTAGACTTTGTATCATGTGCTTGCGCATGTTTTTTCCTTTTTGAAATATTCATTGGACTCCTGTTATTGGTTTTACAAGTGAAAAATTGGTTTTCCAATCTATAGCGAAGAACTGTTGAAGTCGTTAAGCAACTTAATAACCTAATTAATAATAAGTAAAGAGCCACCGCCACGAACTGACTGAATTTTCCAAGGTTTGGCATTTCTCTTATATTAGGCTAGATAATCTGAAGCAGCGGCAGGAGGAGGGAGATGACCACAGTAATCTAAAAAGTGATTGGAAGCGGACCGTCAACTCCCGGGAGATGAGAGGCATTGTCAAGAAGAGCATCGACCTACAAGGTGATGTTAGGTCGCTGCTCTTTTTAGCTCGAATTGGGATCTAAATAGAGGTGTTCAATTATAGAGCTATGGAAAAAATCTTGGGAATTAATAGCAAGAAATTTGTCGCAATGTGAAGAGAGCACTACAATTTGAAGCACTATGGCCCTTGTTATACCTTCGCTCGTGGTGAGCGTCAGCTGCTTGCGAGCGGTGAGCGCCCAGCCGCTAACCTCAGACGCTGAGCACGCGACGCACGCACGCACGCGCCCGAAGCATACAGAGCAATGCGCGAGGTGATCGACCCACCCTCAGCGAAAGGGTCAATCGCAGTGCAATGCGCAGCGACTAGAGCGTGGAAGGTACGCGAGCGTGTGCATAACAGCCCGTGAGCGTCACCACGCCAGCGTCACCGTGATAACTCGTACAAACGTATATGGCCCCACGGTGTCTGACACTGAATGGACGAGTTACGCTGGGGGTTGAGCGAAGGTATAACAAGGGCCTATACCAGATGTCCACATACTTGCGGCGCACCAACAATTCCGTGAAGAAACGAATTGACGTTTAAATAAAAACTGACAGCTCCCACATTGAAAACTTGTCCTAATTATGGAATGTTATATCCCACTCTCATACAAAAATGGAATTTGGATGTTTGCACGTCAAAAACAAAACTAGAAAATTTTTCATGGCGCACGTATTCATTCGCCGCCCTGTACTGGTTACTGACTTGTCTAGGAATAGGTAAACAGTGGATTATAGCAGTAAGCCCCTGGAAGTCTTTGTGTAGGCCAATTTCGCATTCTTCATGCCTCTACAATTCAGTATGGAAAACAAACGCGTGGCGTGTCCGGATGAGACGGACTCGCTACTTTTACTTTCTCAGTGGTTGTCAATCAGTCTGATTTTCTTCAGAGTTTTGAGCTGTTATTGATCCAATATTACACTTTTGCATCTTGTTCGTACAGTGTCTTCGAGCTCCTCCGATGTTTTCATTCGGAGCGACAACAAAGTAGATAAGCGAGGCTTTTCGTTGCGCTCATCGTAATCCTACTGTATTGTAGTCCTACCGTATCAGTTAAATTCATTAATGAATCGGAACTGAGTAACACTCAGATCCAGTTCAATGGCTCCGTTTCAGCTACAGCCACATAGCGGGGAACACTCGTTGCTCTGTCACCGATCTCACCCCGTCGCTCAGCACCGCTTTCGGTCGCCTATCGCTCATTGGCAGTCGCATTCAACATCAACTCGTCGAGATGCCGAAAATAGCCGTAAGAAACGTATGTGTAGTGATTTTTGTATCGTTATGACTTTCAGATGGAACCTCGACTCAAGAAAAGTAGCTGGGAAGACCTTCGGCCGAAAATTCGACCAAAAAAGTTAAAGATGGTGGTACACCTCTATTCAAAAAAAAAAACACCAACGGAAAAATAATACCATATAGTATTCTTGAACTAAAAATCTATAATCTATTTAAACCATATATTACCATTTATACCACTAGAAGCTCTGTGGCAAAATTCCGTGGTAAATTTTAAAAAATGTAGAGGTATATATCTGCTCCAACTTTGTTGTTAAACCTCCAACTTTTCTGCTTATTAATATTAAACTTAGTGATAACAACGAAAGTCTTATATGTGCAGCTGAAGGTTTTGAATAATTTTGAAATTTACAAGTAACAGCCGTCAGAATCATATCCACCAAAGACATATAAACTCAAATGTCATTATTCATAAAATAAAATAAAAATTTTCCTGTCCTCCGACTGATCACCCTTATTGATTATTGAACGTTACTCAGTCATGTTTAATGATTTGTTTGTTTCATGCTCATGACCCGTCCTTGTGCGCATATAGTAAATAAATAAACAAACAAATAAACATACAAACAAAGAAATAAATAAGTAAATAAATCTACCCGTGGCACGTAAAAATCCAGCTGTACACAATTTTAACAACAACCCCGCCAATAATACACTTCCAACTAGCCCCTGATGATGTGAACTAGCCTGTTTTCCGGCGTTTTCTTGTCCATCTTTTTCAGCCTTCTATGCACATTAGGCAGTAGTTGACAATAAAGCAGCAACATTTTGAAGCTCCACTTTTCACGAGTCCTTGTGATGGTCCGGTATTTCGTTTCTTGCTTAGTGAAACGATACAGTTGTGGACCAGAATTCATTGGATCGATTTTTAGCCGAAACTAAAACTATTCTATTCAGACCAGTTCTTCCGGTCAGATTAATGAAGCTACTTCCATTGCAAACAACACATACAATGAGGTGAGTAGCTGTTTTCATCCTAGACTTTAATTCTCGTCTTCTTCTCGAAGACGTTCCCCAATAACTCTTCTGAAGTCTCGAGCGAGGTTACTCAATAAATGTTAGGCGAATAGTGAGACACTACCCGAGGGGAATTTAACACGTTGACGACCGCACCATTTTTGCGTGCGTGGTGCGTGGGACCAATCGATTTTTTGCCGCGCTTAGGGCGTGGTAAAAAGGTCTTCAGCCTTAGCGATATTCTTATGTATTATAATACTACCTTTTTCGAATGACAGAATTTTCTCGGAAATCTTCCATATTTTGCTAGAAAGTCACCTTTCTTCAATGGTTTCGAGTGTTTCGTTTCTAAACACAGAAAATGTTTCCAGTGACCCACATTTTGTAGTATTGTTGATATCTGCGGTTCATTTGTGTCTAATGTCATCTTTGAAAACACCAAAAAAACTTTTCTAGCGATCAATATTTGTTTAGAGTATCGAGAAAGATCTGTGTTAACAGGGTGTCTGATAGCTGATGATAGAGCTGAAGTCGTTATTCCCCAAATGGATGGGAACGATGTCAGGAAGTGAAATGTGCTCATCCATTTAGACACAACTTTGCCTTCACTTCAGTGATTAATAGCAAAAATTGCGTATCAATTGGGAATCGAACCTGTGCATCATGTAACCTATCTGGACGAAGGTTGAGTTAAATCTGAATTTTCTACCTGACCTACCTTATGGACCTCTGGTCCTCTACGTGAAAATCAGTCAATCAAAATGAACATCATATTCATGATCGGCACCCTGAATAACCCCTTAAGGTGAGGTTTGGGGAAGATCGGTTCGGAAATTTTTTATCTGAAGTGCAATAAGCGGAATAGCAGCGAGATTTTCACTTTATTTGAGTAGACTGATAGACTGACCGCTAAACGGCTGGCAAATAAAGTGTGGAGGTGTTCTTGTAGATTTTGATAGTCAAAATAATTTTCTTGGTAAGCAACCATACAACCGCCTTTAACCGCTCTCATTTGAAAAAATGAAGCTGACATCCATCCATACATCCATCCATTCAAATAAACAGCTGGGTTTCGCTTATTATATAGTAAGAACAGCATATTCAGACCGCTTACTACACTGCGATGAGTACAATGCTCGACGAGCGGTCGGTTATCAATGACGAATGTACCACTCAAAACCCCCTGAGGGTGGGAAGTGCTGATTCTTCCGATCGGCTCAACGAGACGCCGAAGTGATCTCGCCGGTACTCTCTTCAGCTTCAGTTAGCTTTAGATGTCGCTGTTAACAATTTTATCCTGAGATTTAACAGAATTCACTTTGACAATGCTCTCATCATATCGTGTATTATGATGTGTCCTTCTGTTGCCATTTCGTGCCTGGCTTTACTGCTGCTCATTTCTTCACTTATCACCTTTTTTACCGCCGTATTCTCTACTATTATATACTATGTGTGTCTGTGATTATATTGTTATAACATCGTGAATTAAGCGGGTGTTTATAAAGTTCTGTGAATGTTTGAAAATAAAGATCGAACTGGAGAAGTGTTGCATTTACACGCGGTAGGAAGGTGGCTGAAGGTCACAGTATGGTATTTATATCGATCACCATATTCTACCTTGTTTAAGATTACTACTAAAAAAGGTAAAGGTAAAGGTACCTTAATTATATTACATATTATATTAAAGGAAGGGCCCGCGTGGTACAGTGGCAAGAGGCGCTGCTGACACCCGCACGGTCGAGCGATCGACCCCGGCCCGGGCTAACTAGGCCCCTTCGGGGTCGAGTAAATTGGTACCAGACTTGTCTGGAAAGGTAAAGGCACTGACCTGGCATAGCGGCTGGCCCCCGCAGGTCATTGCACCAAATACGCATTCACTATGCCTTTACGACTTGAATGGAACACGAATGGGGCGCGCGTCCTAGGGACTGATCAACGCCGGCACCTTTACCTTTACCTTTACCATTTACTGAAAAAGGGAGTCTTCCACTAGAAACCACAGAGTAAGAGCTTTTCGAGAGAATGGCTTCTACGGCAATAAGAAACCGTCTAAAGGAAACGGGCACACTTGCAAGTGCACCGCCTTATCGGATTGAGAGCTGATTTCCTGAGCGAGAATGGAGGTATTTTAGAAAACTTGCTGCTTGAACTGTAGTAAATGTGCATTATTTAAAGGCCACAGTCTTTTGAAATCCAGCGGTATGGTTATTGGGCCTCACTGGGTCGACTTGTCCGGAGTTGCTTGTACGATCCGCCGAGCCACGCTGTGCTATTTACCCGTAGAAAAAAAGCGGTCAATTGTTCGTTTATGTTCGTTCATAGGTGTTCCATATCACATAAAATGTCCGACATACGCGAAAGAATGCGAAAAATTCAGGTCGACATTTTATAGGATAAAGCAGCGTTTTCACAGGCTGAAAACGGAACCCTAGCGTTATGCCAAGCGGGTTCTACGACGGCTTGAGAGACGGTCTTAGTAGAGAAAATGAAGGATCGATCTAATGAGCAGAGTCCCTTGAGTCCTTTAAGTCTCTCCGCCTTTAGGTTCACATGCACTTACTGGGCTCTGGCCCAGATTCACGAACGGACAAGCGGTCTCCGAAACCCCATCGGCGATATACCCGCTTGTCACCGTCAGTTTGCAGGCCAACTATGATTCATCAAGGTCGGGGTTTCGGAGACAGCGACAACTTGTTGCGACAATGAGTGCGGTTTAGGAACTTGCGCCATAAGCCGTCGAGGTCTCTCAAACCCTGCCCCGCGATATACCCCGACGTGCGTTCGCGAATCTCGGCTTGCGCGCCGTTTGGGGTATGTTTTGGAGTTTACCGCGGTTTACCAATGATGAATCTGTGTCCTTGTTACTGCGGTTATTATGCAGGGTTGAATCCTAAAGGTGGACTAGGTGGATGAAAGGTGGACAGTAAGCGCCAAAATGTGACAGGAGGCATTAACGGCATAGTGGGTCGGGGAGGTGGAGGGATATACTGATAAATTTTGCAATAAAAATTGAAAGCGAACAAAATAGTTGGATGAAAAGTAGAAGAGAACAAAATAGTTGGATGAAAAGTAGAAGAATCGTGGCCTCATCAAGCGCAACCCTTTCTATATAATAAGCAAAACCCAGTTGTTTATTAGGATGGGTGGATGGTCAATTCATTTTTCAAATGATTGGTAGTGGTGGCGGTTGGTTGTGGTTTCATCACTACTCATCATTGAAATCATCCAGTGAAACGATTTTCTCGCACGCTAACGGATTCCCCCACCCCGGAGCTCCTCCCCTAGCCCGACCGGGCACCCCGGAGCTCCTCCCCTAGCCCGACCGGGCGGGTGACCGCGTGGCGAAGCCACGCGGTCTCGGTCACTCCTCTCTAAGCACACTATTTCGTCGCCAAATGGGCAGAGAGGCAGAGAGAAGCGAAATAGTCCACGTCTTGGCAAGAGTGCGCGGCGGCCAGAGAGTCAGAATCGCAGAGTCAGAATCTGCGTCTCTGCTCGCGGCGCACTATTTCGGCAAACGGGACTCCGTTTAGCGTGCGAGACTATCGTGCTAGTAGATCATCCTGAATATCACATTCCATGATAGCACTCCTACACTTATTTTGCCACCTGTTCGGCGTTCTAGTGATGGAAACAAATTAAATGAAAATCTCGCCGCAGTTCCGCTTGTTGCGCTTCAGTAGTTAAATAGAAATTTTCTGAGCCCATTTTTCCAAACTTCACCTCATGGGGTTATTGTGGGTGTTGATCACGATTCTACATAATGTACGTTTTGATTTTGATTTTTAGATTTTTACGCGGAGGACCACCCACGTCGTCGACAAGGCCGGACAGGTTAAAATTTCATATTTAACCCAAATTTTGTCGGTGCTATGTGGGTTGGGGGGTGCAGCGTGCTGGTCTGTAATATTGCGTCGACTCTGGGCTGAATAACATGTTAAGGTGTGAACAATTCTGAAGAGTTTACATGTCATACATGTCAAAACCGACCGAGTTGATCGTAAACAATGGCCGATATAACAATGATAACACGTTAAAGTCGACGTAAAGTTGCGGACCATCACCCTGCACCCCCCAACCCACATAGCGCCATTTTGTCTAGGTAGATTAAGTTGCGAGTTGATCACAATTCTAGGTTGTTTTGTAGGTTGAGGGGATAGGGATGGTTGCATCTAGACCTCGGATTCGTGATCAGCATTCAAAATAACCTACCTCAACGACGCTTTCTTCAATTTTTGATTTTGACTCACAGAAATTGGTAAAACGGATGCCACGTGATCAGCTTGCCAGTGGAACCCTGTTGCCAATGCCTGAGACGAATTGAAAAAATTCTTCCACTTCTGAAGTGAGCTAAGTGGAACACTGTCAAAATCTCAGTTGATCGAAGTGTGGCCTAACTCGGCAAGCAGCATAGATTTATGTGTTTATTTATTAATTATTTACTTAACACGTTTTACCACGGCGCCTTTTTCGCGTGTCTGGCGCATGGGACCAAACGATTTTCTACCGCGCCGAGGCTGTGGCACGATGCAGGCATACGGCGAATTCTTTTCAAAATGGAAGTGAATAGTAAATCTCGAAGACTACATATACAGTCCTGTAATATCGGGGATTGTGACTATTTCTTTTTTGCAATGGAAATAGAAAAATAACAGCTGGAAGCTTTAAGATTGTCCTTTTTCCCTATCCAGGTTAAAAGGAAATTGTTATTTGTTTGTTGTTCATTATTTGTTTATTTTAATAATCAATATTTCTTGTATTTATGTGTTTGTTTCAGTAACCAGTATTTGTTTGCATTTATTTGTTTCTTGCAATAACCACTAATTGTTTTTCTTGTAAAGAAAACTAGTGCACAATCAAAAATTCCAGTAAATCACAAGCTAAGAATCATTTTCATGTACCACGCTTCCTATAGCAATGTGCAAAGGTCTAGTAAAAAGTGGCTCAAAAACATCCTTCGAAGTTCTGAAATGTATCGAGAAAAATGCAATACAAGACTGTGGCGCAGCTTGAGCGTGGCGCAGCATTGCGCCGCACTGTCGTCAACGTGTAAACGAAGCTGGCGAACTGACGTTTGGCGGCCTAAACAACCCACTCATATCTGTCCAACCAGTTGGCTAATCGGCTTTATTTTGAAATCACCCTGTGGTTGTGTTGATTTATTAGCAGGAAGTGATCTTACATCACTGTTCTGATACCGATGAGCTCTCGCGTCGAGTGTGAACAATTTCTATCGGATTCTATGCATCAGATGGTAGCATGCATGGTAACAAAAAGTTAGCCCCAAAGACAGACACGGCTGTGGTACGTATTCGGAAGTGCATTTGTTTTCCTTCTAGAAAAGTTTAGGTAAGAAACTTTATTAGGGATATCTTGGTCTTGATCGTTTTTAGAAGAGAACCGCACCATCAAACGGAAAATCCAAGCCATCAGAAAAACCCGCATCAGCAGTGAGTTTCTAGAGCATAACAGCCTTATATCGATCTCAAACACAATCTTTATTGAAGAAGGTCGGCCCACCAACCAGCAATCCCAAGCCACCAGCCGAAAAACCGAAGCGCAGAGTGTTTTCTAACAATTATCGGATATTTAGGAATTCTACTATGAAACTTAACTATCCTTGGTTAGGTGGAGTGGTTCATCAGCAAGAAAGCACACTCGTGTTCAGGGCCCTTTCAAACTCTGCTTTAGCAGTAAAGCTAAAGCCGAGCGCTACCGAATAGAGTGGACCTATTTCGGCAATAACACTAGCCTTACTGCAGCTCTAGTCAGAGACTGTGTCCTTGACACCGAAAGTCAAAGTGTGTATGAGGCGTCTCTCCCTCATCTACTGGACAACTGCAGGATTTGTATATGAAAGAAGGCTTTTCTTGATCCGTCCTAAGGTCTCTTCAGACTTTACTGCGCTGCTGCCGCAGTAATGATTAAACATAGGGGGGGGGGGCGGCGCGCTCGGCAACTGCGCAGTAGCGCAGTATCCGGTTTCTAATTCATTTGGGAAAAGCCCCCATATCGCCAACTATACGTTAAGTAGTTTTTCGGCCGACGAAAGTCCAGTGGACGGCCGTAAAAGCGCGCAGCTATTGCGGAAGTACCCGGTGTGAACGGGCCCCTAGGCTTCATCACTGCTGCTTCCGTAGCCAGGTTCATAGCCGCTGAGGGTGAGAGGTTCATTGAGAATTCCAGCGCTAAGCTATTTTTTGCCCAGAAAAGTTTGTGAGGGACAGCCGCTGAAGGAGTCAAGGTCTTTATCTCCCTAGAGGGATCTTAAATTCAACTGGCCGAACTTTGAGACGCGCTTGGCAGCTTTCGTGGAAGATGAGCTGCTGTCGACCGTGCGTCGGGAAGTCGCATCTCTTAGTATTAATCGTACAGGTCCAGAAATATTGAACCGTAAATGACTACTTTATAATATTAGGTTGTCAAGAAATAAATTGCGTTTTTTCGAACATCAAATTTCAACTTAATTTTTTGTATTGCTTTCCTTCAATATACAAGGTGTTGTTGTATATTATTTAGAAGTATATGTCACGTTCTTTCGATTTTTATTTTTTATTTGCTTAGAGTTTCAGGTTTTGGGGATTTCTAAACGACTTTTCAAGAAGGTCCCTGATCAGCTGATTCGTGTCTTTTTGCTTCATGAATTCTAAATTGCGCGGAAAGCTGTGGAGGCTCATGAAAATATTTTAGAAACGTAGGGCCCGAATGTCTCTTCAGGGCACACTGCTCGAATGCAGAACTAAAAACCCCGATCTGGAGAAACAAACCTCCAAAGTAAGCCTAGTCGACGTCGGATCTCTGAACATGGGGACGATTGCCTGAAGTCAGTAATGGAATCTGTTCAACGGAGAACCATTCGATAGATAGCGAAAGGATCTCAGGTGTCATTTCCTAACATCACTCAGTATGTTGAGAAACATGGAATGGTGAAAATTATAGATCACTGGGCACCCTATGAATTTAGCGCACAACAAATGTCATAGCGCTGACGGACCTCTTCGGCGCTGCTGTTGCTCAACCAGAACGGGCCTTTTCTTGATCCAATTGCTACCTGCGATGCGAAACGGAACCTGTTTAATACCTTCCCATGCAGAGCACAGTGATTGAGCAAAGATGAGCCCTCGAAAGATATTCCGAAGCCGAAATTGCATGAAAAGGTGTCTATAGTCGCCCTTCAGTGGAATTCTGCACGAGTTTCACATCACAAGTTCGTGAAAACCGGGTGAATCGAGCAAAGCTGATTCCCAGAGTGGCCAATTCGGCAAAATCTGTGTGAAGCTGGCGCATGGGAATCCAGTAGTGGTCGAAAGAAATGGTCCAGTCGGTTTCCGCGGTGACGCCAAACCTCACGTCTCACGAAAACCGCTCCAAAAGTTGAACGACTACAGCTATGAAACACTGCCTCATCCAGCGAACTCATTAGGCCCCTCGTCAAAGTATCGCCATATTTCCGACCCTTCAACAACTTCGTCAAGGACAGGGTGCCCAGGAATCAGACAGGTTACCAAACTGACTTCGACGGATTTGTTGCTTCCAGAAATCCAGATTTCTACTGAAAGTGTATTTATTATCCTACGTGTTGAAGATGCTATGATTCCTACGTTGCTTACTTTATTCAAAAATATTTTGTTTGAGTGGAATTATGGACATTTGAAGTTACGCGTCAAAAAACGCAATTTATTTCTTGACAACCTAATAGTAAGCCATCCTATCAGGGAACAGTAAAGGACTCACGACCATACACATCAGTCTCGCACCTGTTTTTCTCCATCCTTATGTTGCCCTGCTTGTCGATTCCAGTGTATGACTTGCTGCCAGGTCGTGTTTTATCTCCCTTCCTAAAAAAATCTATTCCATCGTAATCGTCGAGTTTGACCATTTTTCTCCGCTTGTGTTGCTGGATTGAATAAATATGAATATGAATAATGATGGTGCTGGGATCATCAGAGAAAATTGCTCAGAGGGGATTCGAACCCTCGTCAGAGGCCAATCCAGGTCAGTGTTTTTGGGCAACTACACCACTGAGCCGACATCTCTCCTCCCTAGCACCTTCCTTAGTCAGAAGGCTTTTACCTCCTGCACTCATCCGTAGTGGTCTTTGACACAGTGTACCGTATAAGCTCGAGACCCGGGCTCGAATCCCGTCTGAACCGCGATTTTTGCGGTGATAGCATCACCACTACAACATAATCTTCTTGTGTGCTTAGCAGTAACCAGCAGAAAGCAGTGATAAAACTAGAATTTTGCGACCATTACACATACGAAAACATCATCTGTGGGCTTACAGACTACTCTAAACGTTTGGCCATATACTTTCAGAGATATATTATTTTGTTACAGAAAAATGGCGATAAGAAAGAAGAGGAAGAAGGGTCCGCGTACGATGAATTCGTTCCCGCAGCGGCTGTGGCCTCTCAGTACTACATGGTTTGTGTAGACGGTTTCCAGCTTCAAGAAATAACATACAAAATAATACGCCATATACTGGTAAAAAATACAGACAACAAGAATGGGATTCAGAAAAACAAATAAGAGAAATAAGAATCTCAAACCAGGAGCCAGAAATATGTTAAGAATTGCACCTGGCCTGATCGCAAATCTTAGCTTGTGCCTCTGCACTGATTTCGGTAAATCGTACGGATCAGATCATCGTTTTTTTGTTGATAATGAAGGGTTTGATGGGTTTTTCCGATGAATTTGAACCCATCGAACGCAGCGGATGGAAAACTGGACAATCTAGGTTACAGTGCATATCCCTGAGTTTCTTAGCAATGCAGCACTTTTCTGTTCTATCCGGAGTTCGGCTCATCTACGTGTATCAGGTCTACATGTATCGTACCCAGCCAGCGCTGCTTCGAGCGTCCCCTCGGTCTTGTACCTTGTATGTCGAGACCGAGTCCAATCTTGCATCGGCGCATGATAATTTTGTCTTCCATTAAGCGATTTGAAGAACACAATGTGTTTTGAAAAAGATCTTATGAGCATATATATGATACTGGTTCCATCGTGCAGGATCAAATCCATCTGGAGAAGCCGACAAAATCGGAGATTCAAGATGCTCTGAAAAAGCAAGACGATGGTGACGAGCCTCTGAGACCGCCAGGACCGTGCCCTTCCGAATATCAACTGGAAGCACTGAACCAACAATTGGTAACAGACTTCGTACTCTCTTTTCTCCTCTAAAATAAGTAGCACCTAGAGAGAAATCTGCTGCATATATTCCTCCACCATTCTCTTTCAAAATGTCGGCAGTGGTTGAGTTTTTTAGTAGCCTACTTGCTAAACATGTTTTTTCTGTGACCCACTTCCTTTTTATTCGTTAGGTATAGTACAGCTTTCTCCGTCCATTTCTCTTTAAAATAAATCACTTATTGCTTCAGTAAACCTTGTTATGTATGAATCGTTTCAGAAGGCACTGCCTATGGTTGTCGCTTTTAATGAAATGGAGAAAAAGAAGGCTACGAACTAGTCAGTCATTCCGTCGTCGACAGCTCCAGCTTATGTATTATTTGACTCAAAAGCAAACTTCTCCAAAACTTCGCCTATCAATTCAAAATTGAATGAATGTGATTTGCTGTGTTAGACTGTTTTCGATTGATTGTGTTATTACACTGTTTATATCGAACCAAACTTAAACTTGGGTAATTAAACGAAAAATCAGAAAATCAGAAAAAATGACACAAATCAAATCACTGATCAATTAACTAACCAAACAGCGAAACTGCGGTCCTTTTGTATTGACAGTCTAGAGGGCGGACACACAGCTGAGACAGCTGGCTCCCTAACAACATATCAAAATCCTGCTTTCTGGCTACTACAAGAAATCGACATTGCAGCTGCGTAAAGAAGTTAGCGATCTGAAGTTGTTTTTTGATAAATTGGTGATAAAGTTATTTTCGCTAGTTCCCTCAAAGCTTTGCAAATGTAAAAGTATCAAATTATGCACGGACTAGACAACAGGAACGTCAACAAAGAGCCTTAATTCACTGATCACTTCGTGATGTTTGCATTGTATTTGACACAGCTTTGAACGTTTCTAAAATTATGTCCACCGAAAGCAGTGAAGAAATTGCGGCAAATTAATTTTGTTTTTCAAAAAAAATCAAAAAAGAAAGGCGAAATAGTCCTCCAGATAATGGTACTCCTCAGTAGTTATCTACTACATACATGAGAAGGAAACTGATTTGAGGATTATACGCTCTGTAAACCTAATGCCGATGGTACAATCCGGCAACGGGCCCGTCTCAAAAATTAAATGCAAAATGCATGGCTCCCCTCTATACAGCACTGCAGCTGGGTTTTTTGTATGGTGCTGTGTGTGGGGACTCGGATAGTTTACCGCATGGGCAAAAAGGATGGTGCAGATCCTCTCAAGACTGTACTGTGGCAGGACTCAATTTTCGTCGCAGGTAGCTGCGATGGTCCGGCAGCACTGCTCCGAGTCCCCGCACACAGCAGCATACAAAAAACCCAGCTGCAGTGCTGTATAGATGAGAGCCATAGCTCCGCTGCGACGGGCCAGGTGCCGGTGTATACCATTGGCCTAAGTCATTAGGGTATCTGCTAGGGGAAACAACCTTGATTGGTAAATATAGCGGATCCCTTTTATGCTTTCGCAACAACCATTTATTCTTGCTCATACTACACTTTATGGGTACGCGTGGTGGAGTGGTAAGATGCGCTGCTGATACCCGCACGCTCAATCGATCATCGCCGCGGGCCAACCAAGCCTTTCATCCCTTCGGGTTCGGTAAATTGGCACTAGACTTGCCTGGTAAGTTAAAAACACTGACTTGGTATAGCGGCTTGCCCTGCAAGTCATAAGCCAAAGCCGCATTCATCAAGCCTCTACGATTCTGAATTGATCGCGAATGTGGCGGCGCGCCCTTCAGGAACTGATGAACGCTAACACATTTACCTTCACCTTTACGTTTATACTCAACTTTACGATGTAAAGTAAAAAGGTAAAGGTGTCGGCGTTGATCAGTGCCCGAGGGGGTTCATCAGTTCCTGAAGGGCGCTCCGCCGCATTCGCGATCAGCATTCGTGAAAGTTTCTATTTTTCTAAACTTCGGTCGAAATGAAAAAGCATAGAAAATGATACTCTATCACGCTATCACTGAAAAAAGACTTATCGAAGCGGGTATGTCCAATTTGTATCCGACTCAATTTGTTGGGTGGCAGCATGCATGCCAATAGGAAATTCAGTTCACGGTCATCTTCGGTGAGCGTAGCTGTCCGCCTTTCTTCCTTAGCACACTGTTCAGATAAACTGATTAGGGGACTCACCCAAATTGAGACAGGATGAGACGGAGACTCATCGAGGGGCACACATTTACTACATTTGGAGGTGCTAGTACTCTATTTTCAGAAGGTGCCACTTGGAAAGAGGCCCGCGCCGCCAGCGGGAACTGTGAGCTCCTCAAGCTTCTTTCTTCCAGAAATTAAACAAAGGGAATTGAGAGATTATTCTCGAACTAATTATTGGAACTATGAGTAACTGAACGGCTGTTCAAATTCTATTGCGGAGGGCGCTTCAAAATGTCTAAGGCCCTTTTTATACATTCGCTCGCGGTGAGCGTCTACGACTTGCGAGCGGTGATCGCGTGCGCCGCTAACTCAGACGCTGAGGGCGCGACGCACGCACGCACGCGCCCGAAGCATACAGAGCAATGCGCGAGGTGATCGACCGACCCCCAGCGAAAGGGTCAATCGCAGTGCAATGCGCAGCGACGAGAGCGTGGAAGGTTCGCTAGCGTGTGCATAATAGCCCGTGAGCGTCACCACGCCAGCGTTAACGGAATAACTCGTACAAACGTGTCTGGCCTCACGGTGTCTGATACTGAATGGACGAGTTACGCTGGGGTGTGAGCGAACGTATAACAAGGGCCTAACGAGGCTTCACAGTGTGCTAAGATGATTGTGAACAAAGCATTCTACATGAAAGAATACAATACATGAGATTTTCAAAGAAGGCATGTCTTAGCATCGGTCAACTTTGCAGGCAGCCCGTGCAAGCGACAAACGTGAACAGTCCTCCTACGATGATTTCGTTCCTGCGGCCGCTGTACCTTCCCAGTATTACATGGTGAATTCTATGCTACCATTACCGTCAACATAAGTTACCATAAAGGTAAAGGTAAGGGTAAAGGTGTCGGCCTTTATCCCTATGAACGCGCCACCGCATTCGCGATCCATTCAGAATCGTGGAGGCCTGGTGAGTGCGAATTCGGCCTATACAATGACTTGTGGGGTCAGCCGCTATACAAACTCAATGTCTTTACCTTATTAGACAGGTCTGGTTCCAATTTACCCGACTCCGGAGGGATGTAAGGCTGAGTTAGCCCGAGCCGGGATCGATCGCCAGACCTTGTAGGTATCAGTAGCGCCTCTTACCACTGCAGCACGCCGGCCCTATAAATTGCAATAGAATGAAACAGTTCACAACACATTGTTGGCAGTTGTTTTTTTGTGAAGATTAGCATTATCCGTAAGTCTCAGGTATGGTTTTGATTCCCGTCCTAGACGCAGTTTTTGTAAATAACCAAGATGAATTAGCCAAAATACCTGTTGAGATTTCCCAGCTGCAAGACAAAAACTTGAAATAATCAGACATGCCGAATTTGAAAATCGATTAGAAATCGATTGTTTATGTTCTACTTTCAGGACCAAATTCATCTAGACAAGATGAGTGAGGCAGAGGTTCAGGAAGCTTTGCGTAAGCAAGAACAAACTCAAAGTGCTGAAGAAGCTCTGCCGCCGTTAGAACCGTGTCACTCTGAATATCAATTACAATCACTAAATCGACAACTGGTATGAATTTGTCGGTGATTTTCCTTGACTAGTCCAAATGAGAATTTTTGTAGTCCGCTTTGCCTATGGTGGTCGCTTTTAATGAAATGGAGAAAAGGAAGAAAAAGGAATGATTGGCCAGTTGTCCATAGCTGCAGCGCTTCGAATTATTTGACTCAAAAACAAACTTCCGTATGAACAGACATTCTAATTCAATTTTTGTTGAATGTGTGAATTTCCCGACACAGATGACCACAGTCTGCTCTTGTTCTCAAAGAACTATGTAATCTTTGTCAATGTAATTTTGATTAGTGGTGAGCTGCGTGTATTGTATTCGATGTGAAACACATTTCTCCTTTCGAAATTGTATCATTCGAATGGAAATAAACTTGATTAATGTTGCAAATCTGTGAAACAATTTACATTTATCTATAAAATGTGACTTAATTCGTTTCGAATAAACTTAAACTTATTTGAAAAATTATTTTTTTAATTTGAATTTATTTTTTAATTCGTGTGTTAATGCTCCATGGTTCCGAGACACCGTAACGAAAATATCTGTTTCACCGGACTTCCCTAGCCGAAACTATTCTGTTAATTGCCGCTTTTTTGTTTAGCGGTTCATATGTAGACGGGAACTATGTAGTTGAATGACTTGTATATTTGGTGATGCTGGTTTATTCGCGAAACGCTGACATCGGACGGGAATTGAACCCGCGTCTTTCTGTATCCGTCAGACTGCATTAACCACTGCGCTACCGATGTACGCTGAGAAAATAAAAATAAATATGGGTATTAGCAATCTGAAAATTCCTCGGTTTGGTAAAATCATCGCATTCCTAGTTGCTTTGCTGTGAAGTGACATTATTCCTTTATCTGATCGATCGCATAATAGTTTTTCTTGAATACTACCGAAAAAGCCGTTGTAATGAGGATACTAAGATCATCGCAAAAATTGCGGCTCAGTCGGGATTTGAACTCGGTTCGGTGGCGCTGTTGTCTTGCATCACTGTTTCCATTAGAAAAATAAATAGAGCTAAAGTTTCGCGTTAATATCAGGGAATATTTTAATATTAGAGAAATGACCTCTCATAAGATGGCCACTCATTGATCACTCCACAGCTATAATTTAGTAGAATTCGGTGAATTAAGATATCAAAAATCTACCAAACCTACCGAGTTCTATCTCACGTCCGGTCCCCATTGAAGGCTTCTTTCTGCAATGAAAACGACGACGACGGCATTCAGAAGCTTCTAGAATGGGCCAGGAAAATGTAGCCCTTTTTTGTAAGTTTTTAAGCGCTTGAATGGAATTCCAATTACATGATGAGCTTAGAGTTCCATTAAGAAACTCCTTTCCTGCATGGACTCCCTGCCCTACTGACGATCTTCCGGGGGTACGATTTTGTCACCTTCATATTTTATAGATTTGTATCAACCTTCATGTCTACCAATCTACCTTAAACACGATATTTTTGTATAACGCTTACTATTAGAGGTGAAACAGGATATTCACTTTAATCTCATCTTTCCTGCTCTCGGCACTATATTCTTTATTCTCTCCTTTATTCTTTCAGATGCTTTATTTCATTAGACGGTTCATCCTACCAACCGCATCAGTAGATCACTCCTTCGCTAGCAAAGGTGATTCCTTCGATTCCTTCGCTTTGTGCTCATCTACGACATGGAAAAGACTTTGAGTGACTTCTACTCAGCCATTAACTATTATTAAATCATTAAATAAGCCTCATTAAATTTGAATCTCTTTTTGTTCCAACCACGCTAAACTGTTCTTAACAGTTTGTCATCCTTTCCGGCCTCAGTAAATTGTATTGTATTGTATTGTTTATTACATGCTGCATTCACATGTGACAAAAGTTACCAAAAAAAAACTATAAAACTGACAAACCAATGACAACAATATACGCCGTAGTAAAACAAACAAAACAAAGAGAAATAATATACTAACAAAGAGATGAGGTAGTTATGCAGAATTAGCTTTGAGGTATGTGAAAATAAGAGATGCGTTCACACAGCTTTTGGTACTAGCACCCGCTGACAATTGACATCGGCAGAAATTTCTTTCGCTGAATCTTGGTCTAGAAAAGTCATCCCGGGAACTGATCTCCAAAATGAGATCGGTTTCAAATATTCCAACCCATTACCATGAGCCACAGCTCACAGGAGCCACCCAAACTACATGCTCCACTTGAGGGAACCCGGCGATGTTCACTTCTGCCAACTCCTCAGACGAAATTTCAGTGATTTTTCTGATTGGAATTGTATCCGAGTGGTCGGAAAACTTAGACACCACCTAAAGCGTCAGCTACGAACCACGAACGCTCGCCCATAGCATACTATTCGACTTGTATACCTGGACGCTTAACCAAAGGTTCCAATCGCCGATTCAACCCTGCCGTGGCTTACGGTGTGTCGGACGCAATAGGGCCAAGGTTCACAACACATCCGGTTTCACGGCTGGATTATCGTGGATTCCTTTTCCGGCGATTCTTATTATTGTGGCCTTTTACTGTTTATCGTTTATCTCTGTTATACTCCATTGAGGCAGATTCATGATCCTTTTTCGACGTAGAGTTAACTTTCTTGTGACGCGATCACAGTGGATCATTTTAATTATCCGGTCAAGGTCATTTGTTCCATTAGTCTCTCGTTCATGTTGTTCTTTCTTATTAGATGAGTCTATCAAGTGCTTCAATCTATATTACTCGTATACGAATCGTGTTCCAAATTTTGTAGCACTTGAGCATTCTCAAAATATGCATGGTAAATTAGAGTTGATAGAATTTTTTTAGCACATCTAAAGCCGATTTTGCGACACTGAAACTAAAAACATCAGATTCACTCTCTAAGGAATTTATCGAGCTGGAGAAGCTTCTTTCCTGGAAAAATGGCCATAAATTTTGCAACAATCTTCTCAGAAAGTTCAAATCGCATGGTACAAAGCTATAGTAAAGTTATAGTGGCAATTGATGATTTGACTGTTGTTTCCTTGATGTTTAGTGTCTCTTTCTTGTTGTAGATTGTGTCATTCTCTCTCTTTCTATGGCGTAGCTCCTTTTTCTTCATTGAATTATGCACTAATTATATTCACTATGGTATTGTCCGTCAGCAGAGATTTGCTAATTATGATTCAGGCGTGTTTTTATTTTCTTTAGGGTCTCATAACCAGAACACATAAGTAGACAAGCTCTAGTCGTGTTTTGCGAGAAAGGGCGACCGCTGCAATCTGAAGCTGATTCAATTTGTTCAGTTCAGCGCATAGGAGTGTAATTAAGCGGAATTGGAATCAGTCTAGTTCTCAATGTAGCCATTCTTTATTCTCGGACAGTTCTGTCGGGTCCTTCCATTAAATTTTGTCAGCTATTATACTAGTAACGAATCTGAGCTGGAATTGTAAATCCTTCGCCATAGCCGTGCTCCCACGTACGTATCGATTCTAGCTTCCTTGGTCGTTTTGCGCATTCGGCTTGCTCTGTGTGAGTATATTTCGGCAGCTCATCGGATTGCCACCCATCGATTTCTCCTCCTCCATAGCCCCTGAGGGGAAGAAACATCCTAGACATTACCCTAACTAGCTCTACAGTCGATAAAGTTTACGATTATTGCGCTGTTGTTGCTGATTGAATGGGGAAAGTCATCTTCTTTGCACTCTTTCCTATACTTATTTAGGTTCAAGATGCCGGCCGTAAAAGGAGACGGTATGCGTGGCTTGGCCGTCTTCATATCCGATATAAGGAACTGTAAAAGCAAGGAAGCCGAAATGAAGCGGATCAATAAAGAGCTCGCCAATATACGATCAAAGTTCAAGGGTTTGTCTAGTATTCTGTTTTCCATTTGTTTTTTACGTTAATATCATATCATGTTCGAAAAACAGTTGTTGTTTTCATTCACTATTTATCGTTCGGTTTTGGCGATCGCTCCTCGCCCAGACTAACCAAGCTCTCCATTCTTCCCGGTTAAGGGGTAATGATGTAACAGACTTCTGATTCACCATACCTCTACGATTCCGAATGGAACTCGAACCTATGGCGCGTCCTCAGGGGCCAGTCGGTGCCGACCACCTTACTTTTCCATCAAAACGTGGAGATTAAGATTCTGCGTTTCTCTAAAAATTCAGTACCTTAAAAGCTAAGTAGCTTTTATTTGCATTCGATGGGATTTACCTTGTAAATTGACATTCTCAGTTAATTTATGTTAAACCTTAACTCTTAATCTGTTGAATCTAATCTTATATGTTTTGTCTTTACCTGTTTCTTATTTTTCATTTCAATCTACACCTTGCTCAGGTAATAAATGTATATCGAATCTTTTTATGTGACCCATTTCAGGTGACAAGACCTTGGACGGATATCAGAAGAAGAAGTATGTGTGCAAGTTGCTATTTATATTTCTACTCGGCAACGACATCGATTTCGGCCACATGGAGGCTGTCAACCTTCTGTCTTCTAATAAGTACACAGAAAAACAGATTGTGAGTGTTTTTGCTGACTATAAGTCGCAGTACTCTTCGCTACATATTTGGATCCATAAATTATAGTGAATATTGCAGGGTTATCTGTTCATTTCTGTGCTTATTGAGCAGAACTCCGATCTGATGAAGTTAATCGTTCAAGCTATTCGTAATGACTTGACGTCTCGCAATCCGATTCACGTCAACCTTGCTCTCCAGTGTATCTCGAACATCGGTAGTCGTGACATGGCTGAGGCTTTCTCGAATGACCTGCCGAAGCTGCTTGTCTCTGGGTTCGTTCTGCAACTTTGTCTTTTTGGGTGCTATCGAAAGCTTGTTTTATTTGACAGTTCTACCTATTTTACCTGCAGTGGGTCTAACTATGTTGTTCTGGTTAATCTCTGTATTCCGCCCAACTTCCACCTGTAAGACCGATCACAAGATATCCATCTGTTCAATTTAATTATTTTATTGTCTCCTTCTATGCCTACAGGATAGGGCAAACTAGTGCTAGATTTGTCTGGGAGGGTGGAAACGGTGGCTTGGACACCAGCGCACGTCCGTGATTCATTGTATAGAAAAAATTGGTCGGAAGACGAGCGCGTGTCGTGCCCTTAAAAGATTGGCCCATGTCGATATTTTTGTTTCACTTTTACTCAATTTTCATTCGATAATCAACCACTCTATGTGCTGATTGCGAACGAGTTTAATTCAGTGACACTATCGACTTCGTGAAGCAGTCCGCAGCACTTTGCCTACTAAAACTGTTCCGTACGGCACCCGATATCATCCAACCGGGTGAATATGCCAGTCGGATAGTTCATCTACTGAATGACTCACACATGGTAAGTGAGCTCATTCTAATTGTTTCGGACCAATTTTTTACGATTCGATTTAAGGGAGTTGTCACATCAGCGGCGTCTCTTATAGAATCTCTATCAAAGAAGTGGCCTGACGAATACAAGGTGAGTTTTCAGGAAAATTCACATATTTTTAATAATAAACTCACGTTATGCTTTCTAGGGATGTGTCCCGTTGGCAATATCGCGATTGAGTAGGATAGTCACGGCTACCTATACGGATCTCCAAGATTACACCTATTACTTTGTCCCAGCTCCGTGGTTGTGTGTAAAGCTGCTACGATTACTGCAGAATTATCCGCCACCTGGTGAGTGCTTATGTAGTCTTGTTATTAATATAAAGAAAAGTAAAAAAAAAGTGAGCAAAGGAAAGTAAAAGGCAGGTAAGTGTACCGTAATCTGGCGGAATAGTATGTTGCTGATTCACATTGTGATTGAAGTCCACTGAGGTGTGGAATGTCGGGAATCCCGTAAGTTCTCTCACGTTAGTGTCTATTAGATTTGTGAAAACGAAAATGTGGCAATAATACAATGCCATAATACAATGGTTATACAATAATAATATGGCTTTTATCTGGTCTTAGCAAATTCTTTGTCCTCTCGCTTGTAATTTTATTAGTATTTTTTTAATTAAAAAGTATTCGCACTGGGGTGATTCAGTGTTCCGTAAGCCATAAGACAGCAATGTCGGTGATGTTGATGAGACGCGCGTCAGACTGATTTCCACATAAATTACGGGTCATATGTTTTCTTGCACGGAACCCGATAGTTGATTTGGTTTTCCGTCACATCTTCTGTCTGTCTTGGGGTGGTGTTCTTATTTTGCAAGTATTTTTTGCTTCTGGAGCCCCTGGCGTCTTGATCGTAAGCATTAGCGTTCTTTCGTGATCGTTGAGATCAAATTATTCCACCATCTTCTGTCCTGTTCATCGTCAAGTTGTCGTTTTCAGAGGATCCGTCGAACAAGGCCCGGCTTCTGGAATGCTTGGAGGGTGTCCTAAACAAGGCGCAGGATGCACCGAAATCGAAGAAGGTGTGTTATTGCATTCCATACTGACATGTATTTTTTTGATAATTTTTAATAATTTCAAATAATATCGATAGGTTCAACACTCCAACGCCAAGAACGCGGTGTTGTTCGAGGCTATCGCTCTCATTATCCACATGGACAGTGAAGCGAACCTTCTGGTTCGGGCTTGTAATCAGTTGGGCACATTTTTGGCCCATCGAGAAACGAATCTTCGGTGAGTATTTTAGTGTAAGTAATTTATGAAGTAAATTTTTTTCCTGTTGCAGATATTTGGCGTTGGAGTCGATGTGCTTATTGGCGACGTCAGAATTCTCACACGAGACGGTGAAAAAACATCAGGAAACCATTATCAACAGCCTCAAAACAGAACGGTAAGCTTAATCTTTGGAAATTTTCTCCCTCATTTGCAGTTTCAAGGCAAATTTTCTTTAATATTTAATTTGGTTTTGTAGCGATGTATCTGTTCGACAACGCGCTGTTGATCTGCTGTATGCCATGTGCGACAGAACGAATGCAAGCGAAATTGTCTCTGAAATGTTGTCCTACTTGGAGACTGCCGACTACTCTATCAGAGAGGAAATGGTGAAGTTTCTGGGTTTTTTCTTCTGTGAAATCGTTTTTGGTAATCTTCCATGACCTCCTCTGAAGTTAGTTTTCGCAGGTTTTGAAAGTGGCCATATTAGCCGAGAAGTACGCTACTGATTATACATGGTACGTCGATGTGATATTGAAGTTGATTAGGATTGCTGGTGATTACGTTTCGGAGGAAGTGTGGTACAGAGTTATTCAGGTAATTCTTTACAATCCTCGTAATTTTTTGTTTTCAAATTGTTTTGGCTCATAACTTATCGATTAGATTGTCGTCAATCGTGAAGACGTTCAAGGTTATGCAGCCAAGACTGTGTTCGAGGCACTTCAGGTGAGAAAGAAGATCACTGTTTTTGGTTTGGTTACTTGATTGCTTCTTTTTCACATTTTTATTCTACATTGAGCATCATAGAGGAAAATTATCAAGACATTATCCATGTATTGAAATAATTTATGCAACTTTTTTAGAGACCGGCTTGTCATGAAAACATGGTGAAAGTTGGCGGATACATATTGGGAGAGTTTGGTAACCTTATTGCCGGTGACCAGCGGTCCAGGTTAGTTTGGACACTTTTACTCCATGAATTTTTCGTGATGTTTTAGATTTCTTCAGAAATTACAACCCTTACTTTTAGTCCTCAAATCCAATTCGAGCTGTTACATTCCAAATTCCCTCTGTGCAGCATTGCCACCAGATGTTTGCTTCTCACCACTTACGTGAAGTTCTGTAATCTATTCCCCGAAATAAAGCATATTATCCAACAGGTTCGTTGATTTTCTGAATTTTCCTTTTATTTGTTATTGATTTTCCTTGCTCTTGACGCCTTTCGCAGTCTGTTTTGTATAGGTATACCAAATCGATCATAATCTACGAAATCCTGACGCAGAGTTGCAGCAACGAGCAGTGGAATATCTTCAGATGAGCAAAGTGGCGACTCCGGATGTGCTAGCTACGGTAAGTTTATTTTGCAAAATGCTTCATCTAATGGCTATGTCCTTTTTTCCTTTCTTGAGGTTGGTTTCCAAGATGTGTGAGGGTGCATCTCATATTTTAGATAACTCAAGTTTTTTGCACTGTTTTGCATTCCTAACTTTTTAGTTACGAATTTTTTATGCCTCACGATATACGTCAGTTATTGTTAAAGCAACCGTTTGTTAAATTAATACCTTATGACTTGTATCGATATTTTGCGTCTATTACTCATAATCTCAGATTCTCGAGGAAATGCCACCGTTCGCTGAAAAGGAAAGCAGTCTTCTCGCGAAGCTAAAAAAGAGCAAGCCCCAAGTCGAAGAGTTGGAAAATGTTGAGAAGGAGAAGAAAAATCGTCCTAATGCCACCATGGTCAAGGTAAGTCGCCGTGCTTTGCGAAGCTGTTTCAGGGTGATGATGTAAATTTACGTTTGGGCTTGACGACTGGCGAAGTTTATTCATTTATTACATGAACAAGCCATGCAACGGTGATATGATAAATAAAGTGACAGGCAGTCAACATCAACGTTAAATACATTTCATAATTTGTTAAGTTGTGTCATTTGTTCATTTTTAGCTCCAAAGGTTTTGTTACCCTCTGTTTTATGCCTTTTTTCTTGTTTCTTTTCCTTTATATTTTAATGAAAGAAGAACAGGCAGCGTTGAAAGAGCAAAATTAATTTAGATGGATTCGCTAGGCTTACGTGTGGGGTTAATTTGAAGTATGGCTGTTGAAGCACCGATTCTAATTGCTCATGCTTTCCACGTACCGTTTCTTAATTTAACTTCCAGGATGGTGCTGCGACGTCATCGCTTGTAGATTTCTCGCAGCCTGGAACTGAGGGATCGGGGTAGGGCTAACGCGTTCCTTATGGTATGCTGTTAATATAGTCATCTATATAAGCTGTGTTTTAGATCACTAGTGGATATCTTTGGTCACCCGTCGTCCGGGCAAACGGATCAAATATCGCCCAAAACAGGCAATATGGGAGAGGAGGTTGAGATTGCCAACAAGCACGACTACCTTAAGTATGTTGTATCATCGTTTCTTCATTTTCTTTTCTTTCTTCTTGCATATTCTTTGCATCATTTCCGATGAGAGTGTGTTGCTTCTAACTGCGGTCATATTTATACTTTCCTTTGTGAATTTGCAGAAAAGATCGCAACTAAGATAACTCTTTCAACAACGAATTAGTTTGCCCGTCTGATATCAAAGCAGTGGAATGTTTGAAGTTGCTCTTGGGGAACGTTCGAAAAGGAACACGTACCCGTGAAAGCTGTTGTTCAATCCCAAATGAGAGTAGTCCGATAAATATCCTTGTTTCTTGCCTACTAAATCCTTGGTAAGTAGTCAAAATCCAACTGTTGCCTTCTGCGTATTAGCTCGTTTTCTATGGCCGTATCTGTAGGATATCCTGTAATGAAAGTCGAAAACTTCGTTTCTTAGGTTCGTACTGAAGAACAATGGTGTTCTCTACGAAGACGATGTCATTCAAATTGGCTGTAAACTCGAAGCAAGAACAAATCTAGCCCGGCTGGGTATGTTTTACGGTAACAAGACAACGAATCCGTTCACAGACTTCATGCCAATTGTCAGTTGTCCTGGCGCGTTGGGTGTGCAACTTCAGGCACAGGTATGAAGCGTTCTATTAGATCAAATTCCTTCCCTATTCCTCTCATTTCTTATCGTAATTGTTCAGGCAAAACCGATTGATTCCGTTGTTCAAGCAGGTACACAGGTTCAGCAACTCATAAACTTCGTCTGTGTTCAAGAGTTTGGACGAATGCCCATCATTCAAATCAAATTCAGCCACATGCAAGTCCTTTTTAGGAAGCTTTTAACGTAAGCTTCCTAAAATTCCAATCTTTAGAAATCGCGCCGGACAAACCCAGCTGTTCGATAAGTCCGTATACCTGCCGGTGTTCATCAACAAGTTCTTCGAACCCACTGAAATGGCATCGGAGCAGTTCTTCACAAGGTTTTTGCACACAGTTCTAAGCTATCCAATTGTTTTTTAAAGTACGGTTATTTGAGGTGGAAGGCTCTTGGGCAGCCGTCTCAGGAGTGTCAGAAAATTTTCCCGGCCAAAGCACCTATGGATCCGGCGCTGGTTACACAGAAGCTGGTGGGCCTCGGTGCGAAGCTTCTAACCGATGTTGATCCCAATCCGGACAACTACGTTTGCGCCGGTATTATTCACACGCAAACACAACAAATTGGTACACTGATTCGTCTGGAGCCCAACAAGCAGGCAAAGGTTTGATTTTGGATTTCGTACGCCGGTTCTTATCTCGTTAAGTTGTTCTTTGGTCGCTCGGATTCGTGCGGATGTTCTGCTTACGTCCAGCTTCATTTGGTTTTGCTTTTCCTTCCTACCATACATGGTTTCGAAGAGATCTCCTAAATTGCGATTTGGCAATTCCCAGTATCATACTAATCTGGGCCAGTGTTTTTACCTGCTAAGAAATGGTTCCTATAACCATGGACCAGAATCTTTCTCTTCGATAGTTTTCCCTCAATTCTTTCTATTCTCATTAGTTCTGAACCTTTTTCTTTATAACGGCTCACGGGGGGGAGGCGAGTCGCTGTATCACATCAGTATACGTCTTCACATTCATGTGTTTAGTATGTATTTCACCAATTTACTCGTTCACGTAGTGCACATGTGGTAAAGGTAAAGGTGCCGGTGTTGAACAGTCGCCTGAGGACGCGCCGCGCATTCGTGTTCCATTCAAGTCGTAAAGACATAGTGAATGCGTATTTTGCCTACACAATGACCTGCGGGGCCAACACGAATGCGGCGTTGGGTGAGCATCGGTCCCTCGGCTGTGCGTATGTCGTTAGCGCTTCTTACCGCTGCACCACGCGCGTCTTTGTTGTTAATCTTGCCTTTTACATTTAGGCTCTTTGTATGCGAGTGAATGCAAGTATTTCAGATGTATCGCCTGACCGTGCGCAGCAGCAAGGACACCGTTTCGAGCTATTTGGTTGACGTTCTCGTGGAGCAGTTCTAGAATAACTGAGAGATTCTATCACCAGTACTTCATAATCAGCTTGCAAAATTCGTGCCCAACTGGCATTGGCAAGCGTCCAACGGTGATAATCGCTGCAGATTGTATGGTGCGCCCGTCAATGATTCGATGATTGTTTCGCGATCGGTGGAGAAATCGACGGAAAATTGACTAGCTGTGATTTTCTTTTGCCATGTGGAAAAATTCTGTTCCAGCACTGGATGGTCAGTAGAGCATAGTAAGATTCTCGGGTGCACTGATCTCTGAATCTAGAGCGCTGAAATCAGTGAGTTGAAACTAATTTATTGTTATAGAGCTTGCATGAGGAACGTGATTTTGCCGTTTTTCTCTAGTCTAAATTGAGATATACCGTAGTTATAACCTATTTATTCATAGTTTTCGATGTATTAACTATCTAATATTCACAGTTCTCCGTGTGCTCATATGTATTCACGGTGGAGGTTGATCATTTTGTTTATCTGCACAATTTCTCCTCATCTACCATCGTGGTCTAGCATTTTGACTTACTTACAGAGCGTGATATATGAAAAGTCTCACCTCAGATTTCCAAATACATACTGAGAAGAGTTTCTATTCCTTCTGGTTTACTATCGCATGACAGGGTTTTTACGACCACGACATTTGAAAAGTAAATCGATCGATGGTCACCAAATCTTGCGTAATATATCTTCCAAGGCGTCCAGTTTGGGTCCATCCCTTGTCCTACCATTCCTTTTTCCGAGAATTGTTGTCTGGGTCCATCATAGCAATAACCCTACCGAATCCTCTGCGCTTGCTCTTCACCTACTTTTTGTGGTTTTTCAGTGGAAATCTGAGGTGAAGTGCTGCCGTTTGAATTGTTTAGTAGTTTGTGTTCATGTTGTATTATATTCTTAAACACATAGGATGGTTGTGGATTATTCACTCGATTATTTGTTACATGATGATTTCAGTGTGTTGAATCGATTATTGGTTGTAATAACGTTTGCTACGGTGCCCAAATATCTTATTTATTGTTGAACCGAAATGAAAGCATATGTTTGTGACTTGGATCGGGTTAGCATCTACCAACAGCACATGGTTAGAACTGGACCTAAGGAAATTGATCACGTCACAGTATTGATTGATCAAACTGAACTCTCAAGGGTCAGCACCTAACAAGATTGTAAGATATCTCGGCTCGATGATAGTTTGGATTACGGTCATCGAGCGATTAGAAGGCTATCGGGGCGCTGCTGACACCCGCACAGTGGGGCGATCGGTCATCGCCGGGGCTAACCTAACTTTGTCAAATAAATCGGTGCCAAACTTGTCTAGGAAGGGAAAGACAGGCTTGATGTACCGATTACCCCTGAAAGTCATTATAAAGGCCAAATAAACGTATACCATGCGTCTGTGATCGCGAATGAACCACGAATGCATGGCGCGACCTAGGGGCTGACCAACGCCGACCGATTTACCATTCAGCTTTTCTATATACCTACTACATGAACAGGGCAATCAGAAACCTTTATCGAAGAAGCGATCGGACAACAACAAATTTGTAAACGTATGTGTTCGCTGAAGAATCAGCCAATAAACTTATACTTCACTAGATAAACTGGAAGATTTTGCACTCTCTTCCTGAAAAAGGATTGATTAGTTAGCTATTGGTTACAGCAACTTATAGGTAACAACGTGATTTACCATATAGGAAACTTCTGAAGGCGATTTAAGACAAATGTAAAGCATTGCAACAATAATGATCATCATGGGGACAGTACCTGCGGCAACAGATATCATAATTATCTCATTATATTGCTGAAAAATTATATTAAATTATTCTTTATTATTTGCTGTGGTACCACGTGGTCGCCCTGCGATTGCAAGACGATGATAAAATGAAGATACAGAACGTTTTTCCCATTATTTTTCTAATACAGCAGAAGGGAAGCGTGAGAATAATTTCCAAAATACTTCTTGATGTCATCGAAATAAGTTTTTATGAGAGAATAACCTCACCATGTATCGTCAGGTACTTGGAACTTGATTATTACTAGAACGGTTCCTACCATGCTTTTCTGACTTTTCATAAATCTGCCTAGACCGATTCTAGCCGTTGAGCCGTTGTTTGGAGCTGGCTGAATCTCAAGCAAAGCGCACATCATATTGTATATGTCGATTACTTGTACTGGATTTGTCATCTGAAATCAATCGCTTGCGGCGAGGCTGCTTGAATGATCTCTGATAAGACAAGAACTAATCAGTTTCAAGCGTTTTCATACTTTACCTTAACGTTATGTTAGCGCGCATCTTAAAAGGAAGATCAGTGAATTTTTCCCGACGATTTTTAACAAGATCTGTGGTTTTATAGAGCTTGAAGCGTAGATCACAAATATGTTATCTATTCTTGCACTGACTTCACTTTTCTTTTTAGAGATTTGACGTTTTGTGCCGTTTTTGCGGAGGAATTCTGGGACGGCACATTCGTAGCGAAAATCTTTTTTTATGTACTGAAGAACGTGAAATCGAGACAATTTGTAGCAACTACATTTATAGTGAGGGCGCACGTGGTGTAGCGGAAAGAGGCGCTGCTGACACCCGCACGGTCGAGCGATCGATTACCGGGCAGGGTATTAGGTCATTTCATAAGTCCTTGCCGTTTTTTTCATCGTCCTTCTGTAAGTTTACTAGGAAAGTTCTGTCAAAGAGCTGTATACTGTTCGATAGAGAATTGTTTGTAGTTTTAGAATATGTACTTCGTTTTGATGGAAACTTGACATGTTGCTTATTTTTTTACCAGTGAAGTGGAAAATGAAATGTCGCAAAAATAGCACTTTGCGGCACGGAATTTTCTCGAAAAAAAGTGGAACTTTTTGTAAGTTTTCGCACACCATTGGAAAGAGAAAATCCTCTTCTACAAAACCTTATATTGCGTTTTTATATTGCTTTTGCTTTTTGATATCTTTAAGGTCCTCAAGTCGAGTGACCCAAAAGTCGTTAATTATTTTTGGACTCAACGCTAGTTCTTCGTGTGGGGACTTTTGCAATTCTTTCTATACGTCTTATGTCAGAATTTCTTGCTCTATCAGAAGATGTGTTTGGTTTTTCACGTCGCTGAATTTTAAACAAAATTTAGCAACAACGACTACCACTTGGATGCAGCATCACTAGTCTTTTTGTTGGGAGAGTTTTGCCAAACGACATATACCACTTTATAGAGAAAGACTTGCACTATATGACAACACATTAAAAGTTTTTATACATATCGAATTACATGCCTTTTTAGCTCGTTGAAAGTGGCGATAAACGAGCCCTCCCGGCGGTCCGATGCCGAGCAGCTCGGCCAACTTAACCGCCACGCGTTGGGCGCGACCGCCGCGCCGTTGCGTAGGTCAATCGCGCGGCGGTCACGTTGGCCGAGCTGCTCGGCATCGGACCGCCGGGAGGGCTTGTTTATCGCCACCTTCAATGAGCTAAAAACGTATGCAGTTCGACATGTGTAAAAACTTTTAATGTGTTGTCATATAGTGCAAGTCTTTCTCTATAAAGTGGTATATGTCGTTTGGCAAAACTCCCCCAACAAAAAGACTAGTGATGCTGCATCCAAGTGGTAGTCGTTGTTGCTAAATTTTGTTTAAAATTCAGCAGCGTGAAAAACTAAACACATCTTCTGATAGACCATGAAATTCTGATTTAAGACATATAGAAAGAGTTGCAAAAGTCTCCACACAAAGAGCTAACGTTGAGTCAAAAAATAATTAGCGACTTTTGGGTCACTCGACTTGAGGGCCTCAAAGTTGCCAAAAACCAAAAGCAATAAAAAACGCAATACAGCATCTTGTAGAAGAGGACTTGCTCTTTCCAATGGTGTGCGAAAACTTACAAAAAATTCCACTTTTCTTCGAGAAAATTCCGTGCCGCAAAGTGCTATTTTTGCGACATTTCATTTTCCACTTCACTGGTAAAAAAATTAGCAACATTTCACGTTTTCATCAAAACGAAGTACATATTCTAAAACTACAAACAATTTGCTATCGAACAGTATGCAGCTCTTTGCCAGAGCTTTCCTAGTAAACTTACAGAAGGACGATGAAAAAAACGGCAAGGACTTATGAAATGACCTAATAACCAAGTCTTTCATCCTGCGAGGTCGAGTAAATAGGTACCGGCTTATCGAGGAAGGTAAAAATACTGACTTGGTATAGCTGATGGCCCCACAATCTATTGTATAGGTAAATACGCATTCACTACGCCTCCATGATTTCGAATTGAACACGAGTGCGGTACCTTTTACCTTATAATCTATAGTAATGTCATGAGCTCTAGATGATTTTTTTTTCGTAAAATTAACGAAGGAGTTTGCATCTGCTTTGTAAAGAACACGACATCGTACCTGCAAAGGATCTACGGCGGGCCCACGGATGAACAGCACTGCTCGCATTTCTCGGTTCTCAGGAGCTTGACCATGTGTAGAACTATTGAATTTTTTCATTCCACTATCGAACATCCTGTGCAAAAAGACTAGACATTCTGTGAAATAAAGACAAAATTCCCCCATCGAACAAAAAACAAGTGAACGATTGAATATCTTCTAGTAAATTGCTTGGTCAAATTTCCTCGAAAACTGTAACAGAAGGTAAATACATAGTTCCAGGATTTGGTGATCGTTCGAAGAAGATTCCAAGAGAATCAGAAGTTACGAGCTTTTCAAACGAACGCACGAGAGTATCTGTATCCGTCAAGAAAAGAGATAAATAAACTTAGGCTTGCTCTAACTCAACTAACCACCTCAGCTCTTTTTTGCTGCATTTGTTGCCCACTTCGTAACCGACTTCAGGCTCCAGAACAATATCACCTATCCTGTCTGGCATTTTCGTATAGAAATAACGCTTAAGGACTGTATCCTTAAATAAAAATCGCATTGTCATTTGTAAAAGAGCTCATGCTCGGTTGCAAATTGGAACTTCTGACAAGTATCGTCGTAGCATAAGGCCGATCTTACACACATTTCTAAAGTACATCTTGAACTTGAAGTCCTTTTGGGCTCTGGTGAGGTTTCTGTACGCTTCCTGTATGGTTTCTTCGTCGTTTGCGTACAGCATTCTTTCGGCGTAGTGGACTCTGTTGTAGTCCACGTAGTCCTTTATGCACATCATTTTCTTGGTGCCTTCAATCTGAATGATCACTGATCCGAGTGCTGAATCAATCAATTGAACGGACTAAAATAGACACCATCGGCTGCTTATTTTCGCTCGACGTGTAGGAGCCTTTTGTTTTGGGAAAGTTGGAATGTCCTCCGAAAGTTTCAAAAACAATGAGCTTATATTGGCAAGAGTAGGCCATAGTTCTATCTGTAGTCCTCCAGACAATTGCTACGGAGCATCGACTGAACGGATAAGGCATATAACTAATCAGCAAAATTTCTACATTAATTTGTGACAGGCCAACTTTTTGGGCTAACAATTTAAATTAGGCATTTCAAGTTTCCACTCCTTGGAAGAAGAAGGGTATTGGATATTGAGAATCTCGTAGGAAGTTGAGAGATGTTGCCTGCTGTTCAAAATAGTCGCTGGGATATGTAACGTTAACCGTTCAACATTCTACAATCAAAGACTTGTTTTAGGCAGTTTAAATGATCTTATCACTGTCCCAAGATCTTATCACCGTTCGTTTGCGACTCGAGCAGGTTCCATATTTACTTCTTCGACAACGGAGGTCCTCGGTCACCGAATGCCTTCTCAGCATTTAAACGGACAGCTTCCAAGAAACTGATTAGGTTTTAACTTTTTTGTGTGTTAACATTTTTACTCTTTGTATTGAATCTATTTACGTTACTGCTGACTTAATGTATCTGACTTAATGTACTCTTAGCTTTTCGGCGCTCTATTTGATACCATTCTTCTTTCTTAAGATTGCCTTAAACAACGTAACAAATAAATAAATAAAAATAAAAATCCGGAATGCAATGTCGCCTACCTCAGAGTGCCCGTGATCAGCGGTGAAGACGATGTTTATCTGATCGAGTAACTCCTCGGTGCTGAGTCGCTCGATCAGATAACCGAATACTTCATCCAATTGTTTCAGAGTTTTTGGTAGTTCACCATTGAAAAAGCCGTTCTCGTGTAGTGTATGATCCGGTTCGGAAACATACCTCAAAAACGAAAAATCGATTAATGGAGTCAAAAGCGTAGAGAGAAAGCTTTTAATTAGTTGGGTATGTTTGGCCCCTCGCTCGAGGAGCGGTTCAAATAAATAAATCCCTACCACGCTACAAAATTCATCGGTGACTCCGTTTGATTGAAAAATTCAACAATAGTGTCCACGTCTTGTTTCCATTCTTTCAAAGTCCCATAATCCTTCCACGCTCTGTAATTTATCATCAAATTGGTCTCGAAGGGAATTTGGAAAGAATAGCAAAAAGGCAAAGTTAAAGACGTAGGGGTTGACCAGTTCTCGAAGTGCACGCCACACATTCGTCTTCTTTTCGGATTCGTGAAAACATGATGAATACGTGTTTGGTCTATACATTGACTGGCGGGAGCGAGCCGCTATAACAAGTCGGTGTCTTTACCTTGCCACACAAGTCGGGCACCAATTTACCCAAACCGGGAAGGACGGATGGCATGGTTAGCGCGTGCGGGGATCGATCGCACGACCCTGCAGGTATTGGTAGCGTCTATTTCCACTCTACCATTGCTCAGGTTTTAAAACACATGTATTTGTATGAGTGTATTTTTGCCTACTTGAAAAATTTTGGCATCTCCGCATTGGGAAACTGTATGTCTCCTAATGGCCAATATAGGCAAGCCGAGTGTCTGGTAGCGTCAGCCCTGAAAATTCTTCTTGACAAAGAAACTGCATGTACAAACGATAAGATCTTTCGCAGGAAGTGTCCAATTTTTTTCCTGACATAAAATTTATTCTTTTTCAAAGAAAAAATGGCGTTTGGAGACTATCAAAACGCACTTTTCATTCGTCACCCAGATCGGTTCTCCACGCACCCATTGTGGATCTTTGGAGTCCTTGATAACACCAGGTGTGTGGGAAAGATTGAAGTAGTCAAACCTCAACATTAAGTTTTTTATATATAAAGTTGTAACCTAATAATTCTGAAGCCTACTTTCTGAGAGTGCTTTTTTCATAGAACACGTTGCCAACAACACCATGGCTTTCCGCGTGAAGCCCTTGAATAGAACGTTTCATCTGTTTATTTTTATTGATACTATAACAACTCGAAACAGTTCGGCAAGTATCATACCTGTGGACAACCCCATGTGGTTGGTCGAGGTCATGGTAACATACTGTGGTGACACTCCCTCAGTGAACCAAACTCCCTCCCTTGCAGCATTATAAATGTTAGGAACCTGAAAAAATGGGACGATAAGACGTTTAGAATTTCATTTCTTTCATTCTCAATCGTTCATTTTTTGTACTGAGTACTATTCAGTGAGAGCTCGAGTGGTACACTGGTAAGAGGCGCTACTGAAACCCACACGGTCGAGCGATCGACACTGCCCGGGTTCACCAAGCCTTGCATTCTCGGACCTAAATTCATGACGGGTATCGGCACAATATACCCGAGAATAAACCCCGGTCGGCGCGATCATTCGCATTCATGAACGCGCCGCGGAGTGGAATAGACCCGCGCTATCCCCCAAATAAACTCTGCGGCGCGTTCATGTATGCGAATAATCGCGCTGACCGGGGTTTATTCTCAGGTATATTGTGCCGATTCCCTTCATAAATTTAGGCCTCGGTCTGGTTCCAGACGTATCTTAGAAGGTAAAAACACTGACTTAGTATAGCGGCTGGCCCCCGGAAGTCATTGTATAGACTAAATACGCGCTCACCATACCTCTACGATACTGAACGGAACACAAATGCATGGCGCGTCCTTGGGGGTCGATCAACATCGTTACCTCTTTAACCTTTACCTTTCACCCTTCAGTTCCAGACAACGAAAGTTAAAATAGAATATCCAACGTGTGAAGTCTCAATGAAAATATTGCACATTCAGAAGAAAATGAAGTGGAGAGTTTTAGAGATCTTGAGCTTGACGCAGTGGGTGCGATTGCGGCAGTTGCGCAACAAGCCCTCTCGGTCTCCGAAACCCCGACCTTCACGAATCGTAAACGGCCGCAAACCCGCGGTATTGAGCGAGTTTGCGGCCGTCGGGGTTTCGGTTGCCGCACGCCCGTTGATGAATGCGGGCCCTGGACAAATAGAGTTTCATTACTGCGGGTATGGTAGCGCTATTTCGTCACGGTATCCCAGATAGGCTTGAAACGCTGGTTCGATCCCAACACCCTATGATCCATCATTATTGCAAGCTCTTTTAGCCATTTGAATGATACGTTTCTAAAAGAAAATGAGCATGTAAAGCTTACTGTAGACGAATTCAGCAAATCATATCGAAAACCATCAAATGATATCAAAAGAACTTTTGGATGTGGGCTTCGAGCAGATAGTGTTGGTAGCAGGAATAACAACGCGCGAACGTGGGCGATGTTTAACATCAAGTTCCTAAAAATAGCTTCTTTTAGTTACACTTTTGGCAGTTCTTGATTAATTATTTTTTGGTTTTGAGATTTTGAATTCTCTGGCTATCTTCACCTGAAGCTGACGGGAGAGGTCAAGGCAAGAATAGAATCTTGGAAGCGATGGAATAGCTGCTCGACACTGTTCTTTTTCTTCTGCCTAGTTCTCCTTAAGGTAAGCGGCAAGTGGTCCGTCGGCCCTTTCAATTTTCACGATCCGACCCTTTAAACGGCTACGTACGTTCCTTCGTTGTCCGCTGGTTGTAGGCCATGTATCAGTTTTTGATCAAAGAAGATCAATCCACACTCGAAACCGTCATTAACATCTGAAAACTTGCAACACAGAATCTCACCCGAGTGTTGTTGAGCGCGGTGAACTATCAATGAGACCTACAAAATGGATAGTCTCGACTGATCCCTACTGTTAACAAGATCTTACCCGTGAACGTACCCGTAAACATACCTCGCTGCCCACATTTAGCCGTTAGCGAATGTAGTAGAGACCACAATAAATGTTAATCATAAAATGTTGAACTATAGCTATACTACGCTATACTACGTGGAACACAAACAGCTATACTAGCTATACTACGTGGAACACAAACAAGACTCTCAGCTCATGTATTCGCAATTTAACAGCACTTGAAAGGCTGTGTTGTTATGCTTGTCCTGACCAAAGAGTGTTTCGTAGTATTTTATAAATATCTTAGTAATAAATAAGCGAAACCACGATGTCTGTTTGTCAACCCTAGGGTCCGGCTGCGATTGTCCGTTACTGTACTCTCAGTGACGTATTTCATTAGTTCCTCGCCGGCTCTTGCCGCACGCTTTTTGTTCTTCGTTTTATTTGCTATTATAAGTGTTTTATATATTAGGCTGTCAAGAAATAAATTGCGTTTTTTGACGCGTGACTTCAAATGTCCATAACTCCACTCATACAAAACATTTTTGAGTAAAGTAAATAACGTTAGAATCGTCGTATTCTCGACAATAATATGTATCATATTGAATACGCTATCGATAAAAATCTGAATTTCTAGAAGCTACAAATCCGCCGAAGTCAGTTTGGGAAGCTGTCTGATTCCTGAGCACTCTGTCCTTGACGAAGTTGTTGATGCGGTGGAGAATATGGCCATCCTTTGACGAAAGGTCTGATAAGTTCGCAGGATGAGGCAGTGTTTCATAGCTGCAGTGGTTTAACTTCTGAAGCGGTTTTGTGAGACGTGAGGTTTGGCGTCACCGTGAAAACCGACTGGGCCATTTCTTCCGATCACTCCTGGATTTGCACGCGCCAGCTTCACACCGATTCCACCAATTTGGTAACAGAGGGAATCTGTCTTGCTCGATTCACCCGCTTTCATGAAGACGCGATGTAAAACTCGTGCAGAATTCCATTGAACGGCGACTATAGCCATCTTTTCGTGCAAAATCGGCTTCAGAATATTTTTTGAGGGCTCATCTCTGCTCAATCACGTTGCTCTACATGGGAAATTATTAGACAGGTTCCGTTTCGCATCGCAGGTAGAAAAGGCCCGTACTGGTTGAGCAACAACAGCGCCGAATAGGTCCGGTAACGCGCTGGCATTTGTTGCGCGCAAAATTCATGAGGTGCCCAATGATCTATCATTTTCACCGTTCCATGTTTCTCAACATGCTGCCTGATGGTCGGAAATGACACCTCAGATCCTTACGCTACCTACTGAATAGATTTCCGTTGATCAGACTTCATTACTGACTTCAGGCAATCGTCCCCATGTTCAGATACCCGACATCGACAAGGCTTACTTTAGAGGTTTCTTTCTCCGAATGAGGATTTTCGTATCCGGAGCAGAACAGAGCACCCTGAAGAGACATTCGGGACCTACGTTTAGAAATTCTTTTGATGAGCCATCACAGCTTTCCGCCCAGGTTAGAATTCATGAAGCAAAAAGACACAAATCAGCTCCTTGAGGACCTTCTTAAAAAATCGTTTAGAAATTCCCGAAACATAAAATACTAAACAAATAAAAGACAAAATTTGAAAGCCCGTTACATAAGCTCTTCAATAACATACAACTTTTTGAATACTGAAGGAAAGTTATACAAAAAAAAATCAAGTTGAAATTTGACGTGCGAAAAAACGCAATTTATTTCTTGACAACCTAATACGTTTCTTACTATTCATTAGTTCATTTGGCGGCCTGAATGTCTGGTACATCTAATATACAAATATCAGGTGTAGAGCGGGATGGCGAAGATGTTATGAGCTTAGGCTGGTGACCTCGATGATCAGTGTTCAATCCCGTCCCAGGCAGAGACCCTTGCCCAGCTTAGAAATAGCTGAAAAGAGGGTGCCGTTACCAGCGTCAGACCCGGGTGACAGGTCCGCTGATGGAAGAAAATTGGCACGATCACGAGACTGATCGATAGTCGCATAGAAGACGTGCTCCGTAACTGATCGGGATAATTACGGTGTGGAATAGAAAATACATCTGATATACAAATGTGGACTACCATTAGCTACGAGCACACTAAGGAAGGCTACCTCACAGGTGTCGGAGAAAGGCGTGGCCCAAAAAGGTAACCATGATACGGTGATGATTGGTGTTGGCATGATGAATGATGACACAACTTTCCACGACCAGTTCGGCTTGCTACCTATCCCAGTGCTGTTGTCGTGACCATGTAAGCTCCGAGGAGTCCCTTCGTACTCATCTTCCTGGGGGAGGGCACCATGCTTTCTTGGTGTGGGAGTCACCATGGTTCTTCCCCCCAGAGTAATTTCTCTTCTTCATCTAAACACTGCCTTAATGCCGCTCTTGGAATCTATTGTTCAGATGTTCGGATAGAGCTAATGGTCTCCAGCCGATGCATGATTTATCTTAGTTGGTATGCTAGTCTAGTCTAAAGCTGACCGCCGAGTATAATGCATTTCTTTATTTCCACTGGAGATGATTGGCTTATTTGAGGACATGATTGGCTTATTTGAGGTTTTGTTATGAGTCACTGTTCTGAGTTTAATGTTACTTGTTGCTTTATTTGGTTTTCTCAACTAGCGCGCAGTATGACGCATAAATGAATGAATGAATGAATGAATAAATAAATAAATAAATAAATAAATAAATAAATAAATAAATAAATAAATAATGAAATAAGACTGTCTAAACCGACTGGAGTGGACCTCTACGAGAATGCTGTCGCCAACGATTACTCCCCGAGAGATTCCACCTCCACGGAACCCCCTCATATAATGTTCATTCCTGAACATGTACTGAAATTGGAACAATACAGAGAAGATTAACATGGCTCGTGCGCAAGAACGACACGCAAATTCGTGAAGCGTTCCAAAAATTTTTGCATAAGTACCCATTCATGTGAAAAAATAAATATGTATGTATACATACTCAGATCATAACATGAGGGTCAGGCTTAGAGAGTGCATCAACCCCAACAGAGTTTTATAGACACTGGAAAATCAGATGGCGGTGTTTTAACTCTCCTCAAGTTTCCTTGTTCGTGTTGTACTTTCGTCATTCGTTGTGCCGTTTCCTGCCGCCACCGATTCTGAGGGATCTCGCAGTACATTGATTCCATTGTGGTCGATGAATCGTGTGAACACTACTGGCTGTTTTTTAACATCTAATTGAAGTCCCTTGCGTAGTAATTGATGCTGAGTTAATGTTGTGTTGTCGCTCATTAGTTGGATTCACACTTGATATGATTGTAGACTATAAACTTGACCATCTAAGTCGATTGAGCAAAACATATTTCAATTCCCATATCATTTAAATTCCCATTTCCCTTTACCTCCGTTCTCAAAGCGAATGTGGCGGTGTTTTGTCAGATTGTGATCGTTTTAGCGATGTGATCATGGTGATGCAGCGCTTTTTGCTCTGCTTCCTCGTTAATTCGGAATGGCCTAAGGCTACCTGGAGATGTTTCTGCTTACCTTGGAAGTTGTTGCTTGCCTTAAAATTTCAGTTTACTAACGAAAACTTCAATCTTTTTCCATTATTGTGCGCTTTCAAGTTTCTTTTTTCTTTTCTGAAATGCCTGCTAGTGCTTATTCCGAGGTGTGTCAGGTGAGTTTCTCAGAATACCACTTCGCCTTTTTCCTTCTTTGTCGTTAACTCATATCATCTGTCATGTTCTCTGACTTGTCACATTTACTATAAGCCCCTCGCTCATGTTTAATGTTTTGTTTGTTTCATGGTCATGGCGCGTCCTTGTACGCATATAATAGATAAATAAATAAATAAATTCTGGAGGATCTACTGCTTGACAAAATCATCATTCGCTTTCACCGATATTGGTCGAAGGTACTTGATCCTTCGACCCAAAGGGTATCTACCTCACATTTATAGCGATTCCATGGTTGAGTAGTAGAAGGGAAATGCGTCGATTCTCTGGCAGGACAAATAGTTTTTATTTTTCGAAATTTTTTGTTCAAAGATTTGAGAGGGTCCCTCTTTTTCAGCGTTTGAACCACTTTGGAGCAAGGTCTGCTCGACCACTACTGATTGTGAGACACATAACCCCTCTGTAACGCACATGATGTGGATGAATTCCTCTCGCCTTCAGGTCCATTTGTATCGTATCTGGCCAGTGCCGTTTCGTATGTTTTGCCTAGATATTGCTCCTTATATGTCGAAATCGAAACCAATCTTATAGAGTGTCATCTCATGCTCGGAGCGCATGCCCATAAAACCACGAACGAGACTCGAGAAGCTTGTCGGCAGTTGGAGCCACCCATACCATTGTCTTACCTCGGTGTTAGGGCCCCTTCAGAATCTACTGCGGCAGTACACCAGATGTTTAGAACTTTGTTGACGATATGGATGGTTTTCGACCACAAACTTGAAAACGGATATCAGATTCGTGATCAGCGCCGTCGATAACCCCTCTAAGCAAATTCTCAGCGAAAAGTAATTTGGTTGAGGTCAGATCCGAAACAGAACGATTCTCTCAGCGCGTTTCAGGATCTTGGGATGAGTGATACGTTCTCGTTGTGTCATCATACTACCTCTCTCCTGGCAACGCTCATCAACGCTTATTTGCTCTTTGTTTATTTCCGCTGTCCTCTGAGCGGGATTAGTTCGTTTAAGTACTTTTTCCCGCTGGCGGCGATTCAGGATCTTGTCCTTTCTATATCGGTGACCCTGACTGTCCCAGTGAGTTGCTTTAGCTTTATTTGGCTTCTTGAGATAGAGCACAATTCTCCCAGTGGCTGGTTCAAATAAAAAGATCATTGGCATTTCTGAAGAATTCTAGTTGGAATGCAGCAAGGGCGAAACACACTGCTACACCCATACATTGCTGATCTCTTACCACTCTCAAAAGCGAGTGGCCCCAAGAAATTCACATACATATTTGTCACTTCCAGACCAGTACCATCAAAACAAAAAATACTCCACGTAGGTACTGCTGCCACCATCTTGACTACATGCTTCTTTAGAGACTTCTTCTCCGCGACTACTTCTTCATTTATATTGCAACAGGGCCAGTTCGTGATAAAGTCGGAGGGATCATATTTCTGACTTTGGATGTCATGTCATTCGTCAGCTCTATGATGATTGTCGCAGACAGTTTCCTCTACCGATATCTTTTAGTGTGCAGGTGAGTAAGCGAAGGGTTTCTGAGAAAAGATATCGGATTCCTTATAGGATTTCCTAATCACAGCGACCTTGGATAGACAAAACCTTTTAATGATGACGTTTTCAATTTCGTAGTAATCACTCCACCGTGAGATTCCCAAGTCCACCGTCCGAAGGCATGTTTATGGAACAGCTATTTACCATAGATGATGAACTCAGACAGCCTTTCACACTGTTCGTTCCCCTCCAGAAAATGAATGTCGATATGAAGCTCTTCCGACGACCATCGAGGCCCAACCACGGTGCATCCCATAACGATGACCTATCAGATCCACCACAATATGACCATGGACAATGTGAATACTGAGCGGTTTTTGATATACAGGGTGCCTACAAAGTATGTTCCGCTGGATTTTTTTTACCATGACTAAAGATCGATAACAGATATTTTAATATAATTTTTATTCGTGATATACAAATTGATCATAGATCATTCAATACTGTTCAAAATGATCTCCTTGTGCACGGATACAAGCTTCAAGACGCCTGGTGACTGCTTCGACTGTGGGCCGCAAGTAGTCGACATCGATCTGCTGCCATTCTATGATGAGGGCTGTCTTCAAACCGTCCAAACTTCGGTGGCAACTAGACAATATCCTTTGCTGTAAGCAGCGGTCGGGGGTGTTAGAAGGCCACATGTCCTTGCCCTAGAATCGAGGGCAGTTTTGCTCGCAAAAGGCAATTGTTGATTTTGACACATATGGAGTGGCTCAGTCCTGCTGAATAACAAATCTTCTCGCTCCGAAGTGTTCTCTAGCTCAAGGAAATACATTATCTTTCATAATAAGTTTCTGGTAGACGTTAGAGTTGATTTTGATATTTTTATCCACAAAAACAAGCGGTGTCTTGCCTTCCGAAGTTATACCTGCCCAAACCATCAAAGACTTTGGGAATAAGATCTTTGTATGAACACGGTGTTGTCGAGATCCTCTCGCAGTCTTTTGTTAGACCGAAGTTGCCGGTGATTTTGACTGTTGTGCGCGACTTCCATAGCGAAAAGTTTCTCATCGGTCCAAACGATGTCGGATAAGCGGCCTTCACGAATGAAGTCGTGAATTTTACTACCCTATCCCTTTTCGTCGCTTCAGTGAGTACGTGTCCACAGAAGAGCCGATAACTATTCCTATAGTCCTATCTCATTTCGGACAATTTTCTGAACACTTCGTCGTGTGATGTTCAGGACAGAAGCAATCTTGTTCAGTCTCACCTGGTCGTTCCTCTCTATCCTCTTCTTGATGGACTTTCGGATTCCGGGTACATTGACGGTTTGGGGTCGACCTAGGTTAGGAAGTGGCTGATGATGCCCTCATTGCCTGCGCTGTGCCGCGATCTTCCTTACGGTCCTGTCGTTGACGTGGAGCCTCCTTGCAACCTCCGCGGGTCGAAGTCCTTTATTCACAAGGTGCGCGATAGTGGCTCGATGAGAAGATGGTCGCATTTTTGTTGAACGTTGATCCAACCGATGGAGGAGTTGTACACGAACACATGCCAGTACTGCTCTACCAAAAGTTTATGATATTTCTGTGAAGCGGGGACCTCTTCCAAGAACGACTATCAGGAAATTGCGGAACATACTCTGTAGCCACCCTGTATTTCCAATTGCATACAGGCTCAAGCGTGAGGTTCGATTTCTGCAAAAAATTTACGACCCCCCTCTATTAGTGGCGGTCCCAGCACGACCCCCTTGTTACATAGGCTTGATCTGAGAGCAAATATTTTGTAATGAACATTCACTTCTATGAACTCTGAAAGAAGCAAACAAAAATTTTCAGGAGAGAAATGGACGAGGAAAGATTGGATGGAAGCATCTTCTACTACAAACGGAACAATAGAAATGGAGATCAGAGATCAAGAAAGCGACCGATTTTGAATCAGCACTTGATAAAAAAATTAAAAATAAAAATTTGAGTGGCATATATCATACATATCAAACAATTCTACACAAAATATCAGCATATCCTACAATTAAAACTCGACCGATTTCGCCGCGTTGCTATTCGGTAGCAGTGGCAGTGGAAAAATTAAATATTTCTCAGGAACGACAGCAAGTATCGAAGTGAAATTCTACACACTATAAATTCGAGTTTTTCCTTATACAGTGATGAAAAAATCAGACTCGAAAATCACGTTCTTCTTGGTGAACAGGATAGGTTCGATTTAGCTTCGATTTCAGGCGAAAATCGAAGCTAAATCGAACCTACCTTGTTCACCAAGAAGAACACGATTTTCAAGCCTGATTTTTGCACCATTGTTGAAAGGAACCTCAAGTCCACAGTGTGTAGAGTTTCACTGCGATACGTCCCGTCGTTCCTGAAAAATATTTAATTTTTCCTCTGCCGCTGCTACCGAAGAGCAACGCGGCGAAATCGGTCGCCGCGCGACGTGCTGCACTGAACCAGCAGTGATGTTAGTTAAACAGTTATAGCTCTCTCAGATTTCGAAGTTTTATCAAACTATAAACGGTGTTCGAAACTAGAGGATTTGATCTATCTTCAGCTAAATAACTGTTCCTGAAAATCACGTTCTTCTTGGTGAACAGGGTAGGTTCGATTTTGCTTTGATTTCAGGCGAAAGTCGAAGCTAAATCGAACTTACCCTGTTCACCAAGAAGAACGTGATTTTCAAATCTGATTTTTTCATAAATATTAAGAGGGAACTCGAATTTATAGTATGAGGAGTTTCATCGCGATACGTCTAATCGTTGCTGAAAAATATTTAATTTTTCCACTGCTACTGCTATCGAAGAACAACGCGGCGAAATCTGTCACGTTTTGATTGTAAAATATGCTGATATTCTGTGTAGTATTGCTTGATATGTATGAAATATATCAGTCAAATTTTTATTGAGTGCTAATTCAAGATCGGTCGCCGCCTTTATCTCCATTTCTATCCTTCCATTTGTAGTAGAAGACGCTTACGTCGTTTCGCCGATCTTTCTTCGTCTATTTCCCTCCTGAAAGTGTTTGTTTGCTGCTTTCAGAGTCCGGAAAGGCAAGAGTTCGGTAATAAAATTATTAAAAAACAATCAAGGCACTCATATATCGTCTGAATTCCCTTGTGTGTTGTGATATGTAAGCGTTATCTTTTTGGTTGTTACAAAACCATACGGATGCACACGGTTGGTTTCTCTCCTCTTTTGTCCACCTCTTCTTCTTACATTTCAAAAATGAAATGGGTGAGGAACTAATAGATTTCTTTTTCTATAAATGTGCTAATATTAACTAACACTTGTGCAAAGGCGAAATGTTTTATATGACTGCACTAGTCAGAAAATAAACAAAAATAAATAAATATTTGAATAGAAATGAATAATAAAATTGGGATAAAATAATGCTGCGCACAACTAGAGTACTGATTCCCTAGGCTCCTAAGAAACGACCCTTCCGATACGACCCCCCACTCGACGCAAGCCAAATACGACCCCCCCCCAGCTTCGATTCTCGAACCTCCAGCTTGACCCTGATTGCATATGAACATCACTGCAAATTTTCATCAAAAGGTGTAGAAATTGTGTTTCGGTCTATGCTGTTTTTACTCAGAAATGCAGGGTGACATAACTTTTTGACCGCTACTGTATGTATCGGTTAACATTGTATTCATTTGCAGAGTGCAGTTGTTTGAATCCTATATGACGAAGAGGAACGTTCTACTTGCCGTAGTCGCCAATCTGCTGATCATTTCCATTTGGATGATCTGCGCCGTTTATATTATACTGTGGCCATCCGCTCAATTTATCGAGTCATGCAGCAGCATGGTGGCTTTGGACGCAGGTCTTAACTCATCTGAATGCGCACTGCTGGGAGTATCTTTCAAGGTAAGATTTAACCTTTCTGGGGGGAAATCAAACCGAATGTTTAATTGAATGATGCGATTTTTAAAGAGCAAAATGTTGACCCATTATTGGGCACCGCATTGGTACTACTCAATTAACAATTCAAGAATTCAATTATTGAAGCCCTGTACTTGAAGCAAAACCAAGGTTGACATAATAGTTTATTGGGATTATCGTTTCGGCGTCCTCGCCTTCTTCAGGGCTTCGAACAAGTCGGGTTCAACATGAGAATCTACTCACTTCCCCGAAAAGGTAAGAGAAAACTGAATGACCAGCGAGCAAATGAAAAGGGTCAGAAAGGGCTAACCCCTAACAAGTGGACTAGTGAGGTCCATACGAGATGTGCTTCGTATTGTGACCTGCTTTCAGGCAATGAACAAAATTTGTTTTTACTGTATTATTTAGGCTAACAAGTTGCCGCTTTTTGTTATTATCAACGTTTCGCTGACAATTATAGCAATTATAATGGCCTATGCAGCACTGGAAATCAATGCCACGCTCAGAAAAAGCACCATCAGTGGCAATGTGCGTAAACTTCATCGCAGAATGTTAACTATGTTATTGCTTCAGGTAAACTGAAATTTATTATTTTTCACATAGAATAGCGCATAGATGAAGAAACCATACTTTGTATGAATCATAGCGAAAAAATCTGAGCAGTTGACATGATCGAAAAATACTTCTAGGCTGCGTGTCCGATCTTATTGCTCCATACGCCACTTTTCGTCGCCTTCGTCTATCTTATCGCTGGATGGAGCGCCCCATTGAAAGTATCGTACACAATCACCATTTTAAGAACACTGTTTCCCTTACCAAACCCAATAATCACTATTGCCTTTGTCAGCGAATACCGCGTTTACACTCTCTCGAAACTGAAGCTGCTATGAATTAGATCCACTCGTCATCCGACCAAATAGGCACAGATTTCGCTGCAGTAGCATTAGGTTTGTATACATTACGTAAGACATATTCAAGTTTTTGAAGCATATTGTCTTTTAAAGACTTCTGAAGATGACTATAGAACTATATAAACGTTAGAACACAATAAATATTGAAGCACCTAGAGAGCAGCATAACAGGGTTCAATAGTAGAAAACTTAAAGAGACAATATTGACCTTTGCGCTCATTTGTGGTGATGTAAAGTGCAGCTTCTCTGTTCTAGAGCCATCATCAGTACTTGAAAATAATTTGCAATCAACTGCGGAAACCTCTATGAAACAGAACATTCAAAACCATCGTGTAGAATTTGCATTTGATATCTTTAATGCAACTTAGGACCACATGACCAGCGAGAGGGACGTTTCAATTACAGTTCAATCTATAGGAAGGATTTGGATGGAGACGATTTTTGTGGTGTAGTACCTAAACATTCAACTTCGGCCATGTCGTTGTAATAGAAATTAATTAAAAAGGTAGTAGTGCTCTTAACACTGGTACCGACCAAAAAGTAGGATTCACGGAATAAAAGCTTTAGAGGGGTGAGAAGCTTTCATATTCTAGACTTACGTGTGGTAGTGATTTATACACAGTCAAATTCAATGATGGATTGGTCTGACCAAGATGAGTACGATTGAAAATGAGTTCATGCATGCAGTCTATGGCACCGTAGTCAAAGCTGGACATCATCTGCAAGAATTTGACTCCGAAGTTCTAGCAACGCATTGATAACATCGGCTTCAATTCGGCTCAGTTTGGTGGCTCTCCTTCGACAAAACCTAATGACAACCACCATTAGAAAAGCATAGGGAAGGTAGCAGATTATTCTTGGGCAGCGATGCAGACCTCACCACACGCAAATGTATCAATAGTTTACAAATCTTATTAAAAACATCACAAACTGCAGCAGAGCAATATCGGACGCAAGATGGTAGTGCTTACCTTGTTAGCCATCAAATTCTGATGTTTGGCAAGCCAGTGGAGGTCTTCAACTCCAAAAATGCAGACTCTGTGACGGAATTTTTTAGAGTGACACGACTTCCCGCTCTCCGGAATATGTTGCCACTTCGCGATCCTCAAACGTTACTGTAATTCGGGAGTTTCAGCGTATTTCTGCATCAGGAATCTAATGGTGAGGGAATCATGTGAGAGACATCGTTCTTTTCTGGATGGAAGAACTGAAAAGAATGAGCTTTCGCATGTGCACCCTCTGGGCATGTAATGTGTTGTCCTTGCGCAGTCACCCAAATACCTGCTCATTGCGGTGTTTTTCCTCCTCAAACGGTGCTGTTGACATCCTCCAAACAGATATGGTCAGCTAGGCATTCCGGTAAACCAGTGACATCGAATGCGAACCATCATAGGAGAAATCGGAATGGGAAAAGGAATAACAGCCATTCGGTGACACGACAGAAAGCGACTGATTGAGAACGCTAGTGTCAACGCGCGCGCCAACGGTGCGGCTTCGCTGCGGGACCAAGTCACCCCTACAATCGTGGGGTTGTCAACGGGCCACAAACTGCTCTTGCTTCAGTAACATGAAGTGTTCAGAATTTTGGAGATTTTATGCTTTGCACTTACCTCGTGATGAACACTGCTGCAGAACCTTTTTCAACGCACTGCGACGTGAACCCTCCTGGCATTCCAAGGCTTTCACTCACTTGTAACATCGGTATCAGAACTTCATCAATCAATTTGCGCTGAATTTAAATTAGCATGATCCCCATGTTCTATGGCATATTGTTAAGAATGAAGATTTAACTACATACCTTCTCCCCAAGTTGCTCAAGAGTTTTATTGAGATCAAGGGTGTTTACTAACCACTCAACAGCTGCTCGCGTCAATGAAGCCTGTACCGCACCTCGTACCACAGTCAGGGTCGTATTCAACTGCTCCGCAGACATGGCTGATTCTTAATTTCGCATCGCAATCACAATCATATTTTTCTTGGGTGACCCATAAGTACGATTATTTTCGTGCGCTCGGGTTCAAAATGAAATTTTCAGTCAATTAGGACACCTATCAAAATTATTAAGGTATATTCGACAGAGGGAGAAAATCACCACTGGAGGTTTTGCCAAATTCGCTTTAGTAACGTTGACCACTGCTACAATGGTTCCGGAATTCATTCCATTCAAATAGCGTATTTGTAACGTCATGCTTTTTCGCTACCTATCTGGTCACTGTTTGAATCAATCTTTCAAACGCTTTAACTAAATTTATAAAGGAACTGCTCCAGTTTGAAACATTGTCCACACCTTCTTCTTGAACTTCTGTATTGGTGACTACGCCATTGAGAACAACGACAAGTCAGGACGCCCGACGGAGTTGGATCTGGACCTATTGAGGAACGAGGTGTAGGCACAGCCATGCTAAACCGCACGTGAATTATGGGACACCTTTAGTGTTCCTCAGGTATCTGACCACCATGGACTAAAATCGATCGGTAAAGTTAGGAAGCATGGTCGACGGATATCTCATGGCACTAGGGAGCGGGGATCGCAGAGTTGACGCGGCAGTTTCTCTTTTCATTCTCAAGCACAGGAATGATTGACTGAACAATTTAGTCATTGGCGATGAGAAACGAGCACTCTACTCTAATTATCCCAAGCGTGCCCAGTTGGTCGACAATGGTAGAGAGGCAGAAGACGTTCCAGAACCTGTCAAGCACCCAATTTTGTGGTAATGTGCAATTCTGGAGCCTTTGTAACAAAAAGCAACGTCACCAAAGGGACTGTGTTGAACTGCTTTGTAGCGGTTTTCTCCCTCTATCGACTGGTTTCTTACACATTTTGAAAGGTGCCTTCAGTGTCGGAGAATTTGATTTTGAATTCAGGCACATGCAGAAATGTCCGATTACTTATGACTCAACCTAATAAGTGAATGTCCTGACAACTCAACAGTTAAACATTAATGAATTAATCAATCAAGGAAATTGAGTTTAGTTTTCAATCTGTGTAAGCTAAAAGCTTGTGCCCACCGTTTCTAAACAGTTTCAGTGCGCGAGCATCCCATTTCTCGTTGCGCCATGTACAGCGCTCAGGTTCACATGGCCTCACGTGCACGTCGTTGGCTCCATTGAGGGCGCTTAAGATGGCGACGGTTTCGTAGACACTTTTAATCATGACGTCATAGTTCTAAATGTCGGCTAAAATTTCGAATGTTTGTGTAATTCGACGAGACTCCTGTGCGCCACCATCGAGGCTGTGCTGCCCTGCTAGACTCGCTATTAGACCCTTGAAGGGCATTCTCCCCTTCCAGGAATTTCTTTTCTTGGTTTTAAGGGTTGTGTAGTTGTCGTGTAGGAGTACCTAAAAGGCTGCCGCAGTAGGCTGAGGATACTTTGGTGTCAACACTGGCAGCGCGCAATCGCTGTTCGGAGTCAAGTTTTCGGAACGCCTTTTTCTTCTCGAGCGTTTGTGCTTTGAAATCGTACAATGCAGCCATAGAAACAGGGGTGTGCGGATCTTCCGTTTCCGAATTCCGGTTTCCGACCGTTTTTGGCCCCTCTGTTCCGTTTCCGTGTTCTTTTTTTTTTGGGGGGGGGGGCGGAACACGGAAGCAGAATAAAATCGAAAAGCTCCACTGTGCAGGCTAACAACAGGGAGACTGAATTTGCTGTGTTGACACGTTTTAGAGAGTGACATGGTCGGGACAGTATCTTCTCCGCAGGAGCCTCGCTGTGCGGGTCCGTATGGTTATCGGGCGAGGCCGTTAGTTGTTCCTCACGATTTGTTACTACTTTTCGTTCTTTTCATGTAGGATTTTTGCTATCGCGACATTAAGAGTGAAGGGCGTAGGCCTAAGCTTGCGGTTAGATTCGAGCCTGGATTTTCAGCCTATAGTGCGCTTGTAAGATTTAGGCCTTCGCTTCTCATCCCCAATGTCGAAGCTGTAGTAGAAATGAACTTGCATGATGTTTATTTTTTATGAATACGTTCTGTGGTCCAAGTTTGGCTAAATCCCAATGTCCTGGTTCCCGGCCATTTTTAGCCCTTTCCGTTCCGTCTTCCGCTTTCTCAAAACAAAAAATTCCGCACACCCCTGCATATATAAAAACAACAAAATCAGGCACAAATGATTCTCGCGAAAGGGAAAGCTCACCTGCTCGAGCAGCACATATCCCCAGTTTGGCCGTGCTAATAATATTTTCATGCAATCGTAGTGTGCACGATTCATATTCACTCCACGTCGCCTTATATTGTAGCTTGCTAAAATGAACTGTAAGGGTAATGCTTTGTAGCCCATTCTTCAGCATCGATTCATCTTCCGGCTTTTTCTCACTTCGTCCGGTTCAGAGCCATCATCCGCCAGTGAATGAATATTTCAATCGTGCATGAGTCAGGAGTATAACGGTGAGACTCGTCATCGTGGTCAACAGCTGGAGTTCTAGCCCTAGCCTGTGAGAGAACACGGAACCAGTTGAATGCACGACTAGTTGCTGCATCTTTTCGTTAAAAGTTTCGCTTTCTCGCCTTCGTACTGTTCAAGAGCCTATCCAACTTTGGAATGGGTTTTTTACATGGACGATTCTTCATGTTTACTGAGTCCTGGTTTTTACAGCACTGTACACAGCGGCGGTCAAAAATCTGTTAACACTCGGGCGTAGAAATTTCCGTTCTTTGACCAGCAGCCCACGGAACAGTTGGAGGAAGTTGCGCACAGTGTCTGATAGAGCAAATCTTCCTCTTTCAAAAATTTTCTAGATGTGCTGAATCTGAAAAAATACGAGGTTTTTAAGACATATTGTTCGGTGCTATGTGGGATGGGGTGCAGTGGGCTAGTCTGTAATATTGCGTCGACTCTATGCAGGTTAACATGTTAAGGTGTGAACAATTGTGAATTGTTTACGTGACAGACATGTCAAAACCGACTGAGTTGATCGTAAACAATGGCAAATATAACAAAGATAGCACGTTAAAGTTGAGGTAAAGTTGCGGACCACAACCCTGCACCCCCAACCCACATAGCGTCCATTTTCTTTTATTTCTTCAGATTCGGCACATCTAGACATTTCTTGGACTATTAGAAACTGTGCACAGCTTATCACGAAGTGATCACGGAATCAAGGCCTTTATTGTTGACGTAGTTTAGTCCATGCAAGATTTGATAATCTCAAATTTGTAAAGCTCCGAGGAAACTAGCGAAAATATCCTTATCATCAATTTCTTCAGATTATCAAAACTAATCGCTAGCTTCATCGCGCAGCTGCAATGTTGATTTCTTGTAGTAGCCAAAAAGTAGCATTTCGATGTGTCACTAAGAAGCCAGCTGGCTCAGCTGTGTATCCGCCCTCTAGACAGTTCATACAAAAGGGTAGCAGCTTCCCTATACGGTTAGTTAATTGATTAATTATTTGATTTGACACATTTAACTCCAATTTTAAATTTTGGTTTAATTTACCCAACGCGTCGTGGAATTGCCATAGAATATGTGGGAAGTCAGTGTTAATGCTTTACTTCGATCAAAATTAGGCGATATTTGCAGTGAGAACGGGCAGGTATTCGTAGGACTATCCGCCGCAGTCGAAGTCGGATTGCCTTCAAAAGAAAGGATGCCTGTCTCAAAGAACATACTAAAGGCGAGAACGATATGGTCGCTAATACGAACGGCCGCTTGGTCCGCCCATAAATATGGCGAAATCAACGACATCTTCTGAACCTCACAAAGGCGTAGCCGTATTCGCGGCATGGCCTCGTAGCGGTCAACCACAAGCCAAAGGCCTCAGATGGATTCGCCGAGCTATGTGCCTATGAATTTGATTCTGAATGCCAAGTTGTAGATGAGCCAGTTGATGGCATTAATGAGCCAATTGCCGCTGCAAATATTGCTAATTATCAGCCGAGTAAAGAGCAGAAAGAGTTTATGAATCGCATCATTACGTGGCTCATCGCTGCCAAGTTAACCTTGGCGTGCGATTGGGCACCACCTCGGCACAACGATGCGTCAAGAGAGTGGTGCCTTTATCCGCCAAGGATTTACTGCAAAGGCAGTAAAGACTGTATCGACATCGACAATCACAATTGTCACATCGGCGCTGACGAGGTATATCACCTCATACATTTCCATTCAACCGGAACGATAATGAGTATTCTGTATCCCGATTGGACAACTTCAATCCAAGCAGCCTATCACCTCCCAGGGTGGGAGCCCACCACGACGGAGCTAAAGATTCGTTGGCGTCTCGCGAGGTCAGATGATGAAAAGCTTACTCCTTCGGAACTGCTAGAACCACTCCCGCGAAAATCGGCCAACAACGAACATATCGAGAACGGGGGCTTCTACTTCTCTTGCGTAGAATGGTCAAATCCCAAATTCTTACGCATGAAAATTACTGACGATGTTGTAATCCGCTTGAGTTCGTTGCCGGCAGGTTTCGCCAAACTCAGCGATTCCTTCGTTACATTGAAGAGACTCCTCGCGACCCCACTTTGTGTTGTCGCTCCTAACTTAGATCGGTTGCCGCTCCTCTGCGAGTACTACAATAAGGTAAAACAGGAGCACATGTTGTACGGTAAAGCGGCGGCGCATTTGGTTCTGCATGCGCATGAGGAACCCGTCGATTCATCTGTATTTGATCCGCTACTCGCTACGCTCATAGCATTTGTGCAAATTGTCATGCCTCGGTCTACTCTATCAAATGCTTCGATGCTCCGAGAGGACGATAAAAACCTGGACGGGAACCAATGAATCATGAATCATGGGCTGCCACTTGTAAGACTCACGTTAGAGCTGTAAGCAAAGCTGCGGACTCGAAAGAGACGTACGCTTTAGTCACATATGTTGATGTTTGTTAGCAATGGCAGCTTGTACATACCTTGCCAATGACACACAGCCTCATCTTCTTATGGCCAAATCGAAAGTATCTGACGTCAAACGCCACACCACGATACCCAAACTGGAGTTAAACGCAATCACGATAGGAACGAGGCTGTCGCTGAACGTTCTCCAGAGTCTCAAGTCGGCAGTGCACATTGGTCGTATACTGATCGTATCCGACTCCGAGAGAGCTCTGAAATGGGTATTGTATAGCGACCGAGCGCTATCAACAACCAACTCAAATAATGATATGGAATACCTGAAGATAACAGAATGCTGTCAGATTATGTCAGAATGTTATCATGATTGTTATCAGTTTTCGTTGTGTTAGATGTAATTATGGTTCATTCATAAAGTAGCTGTCTGGAGTTAGGTGTGCCGCACACACAGGGAGAAGACCCGCGTGGCAGTTACCGAGTTAGCCGAGACAGTTGCCGATATATTGTCTCCAGCGCGACGCAGCAACGATATCTACGTCACAAACTAAGTCAAAGAGGTGCCCAAACTTGTCAGACAAATGGAGAGCTTGAAAATCTCCATCGTATTTGGATATATTGACACAGGATGGCATCGAGGGATAACTAAGCTAGTCCGCAAGTGTCAGAGCGATGTTGTGTTGAAGCAAGAAGGATAACATCGAGGGTCTAGCAAGCAAGCCCTAAAGTGTCAGAGCAGTACGAAGACACGTGTTGCAACGCTGAATGTCGGTACGTTAATAGGTCGCTCGGGCGAGTTAGCCGCCACTCTGGAGCATCGTGGAATTGACCTGTGTGCGTTGCAAAAAACGAGGTGGTCTGGCAGTAAGTCGAGAGATATTGGCCGTGGTTTGGTTTCAAAGTACTTACTGCTGTATTTTGGTAGTCCTAAGACCACGAACTGCGTCGGAGTTGCTGTATCCGAGCGATTCCGTGATTCAATTACAGAGGTGAAGCGCTTCAATGATCGCTTAGTGAAGGTCATAATAGTCACGGAAGAGAGGCGACCTCATTTCTTCACTGCGTACGCCCCGCAGACCTGCTGTTCCGAAGAAGTCAAAGATTAGTTCTGGGCATTGCTCCACGAAAAGACAGCCGAGATTCCGTCAGAAGAAATGGTTGTTGTCGCAGGCGATCTCGGTGGTCATGTCGGCTTATCGAAAGATGGATTCAAATGCCATGGATGTTTCGGCTACAGAATACGAAACGAGGACGGTGAGCGTATTCTCGAGTATGCGTCTTCGCATAATCTGGCTAACACAAACACGATGATCGATTACGTGCTCGTAAGACGTCGTGACGCTAAGCTCGTCAGCGACGCAAAGATAGTGCCTTATGAGACGGTGGCCACCCAACATCGGCCGCTGATCTGCACAATGAAAATCACACCGCCAAAACGAGACTGGGTCGAGCGCTGCGGACATGCTCGCAAAGTGGTGGCGAATTAAAGGGAACGAAGCCAAGATGATAGCAAGAATGCGAATGCCTCCGATTGTGAGTGTCGACGAAACGTGGCAGTTGATGAAAACGGCGGCCTGCGAAGCGGCACGATCTCAGCTTGGGGTGGCCAACCCAGTTCGCCGATGGATTGATAAGCATCCGTGGCTTTGGACAGATGAGGTCAAAGAGAAGGTACGAATGAAGAAGAGCCTTTACCACACCTTCTTACATAGCAAAACTGCCGACAACTAGAGCGCGTATCGCGAAGCAAAGAGAGTAGACAAGAAGGCCGTGGCTGACGCAAAGGCGGCTCACTATGAGGAAGTTAACAAACTGCTCGAAACGCGCGGAGGTGAACGACATGTTTATCGACTTGCGAGATCCCGACAACGTCAGTCTGAAGAAGTTGAGAAGTTTTATGGCGTTAACGATGAAAATGGCCATTTCCTATTGGATCGCAGAAATGTTATGAGGAGGTGGCGTGACTACTTTGAGAAAATTTCCACAGAAGAGTTCCCTCATCCACCGATACCCCACACTGAGCCTGTTGCTAGTCCCATCCAGCTTGCCTCGGTCGACGAAGTGAAGACGGCATTGAGGGGGGTGAATCCCGGCAGAGCAACTGCTCCGGATGACCTTGCTGCTGAACTGTGGAAGTCCGCTGCTGGAATTCCGCTGTCTGGCTCACGTCGTTTTTCAACCAGATCATCGCGGAGAAGAAGATGCCCACCGATTGGTAGCGAAGCACGACAATACCGATTTGGAAGAAGAAGGGTAGTCCAGCTGACTGTTCTACCTACAGACCGATTCGTCTACTTTCTCACGCCATGAAGGTGTTCGAGCGTGTTATCGATAGACGAATTCGCGACATCGTTGAACCAGTGTGGTTTTGTCGCGAACTGCAGCACTACAGATGCGATCCATGCTGTTAAAATTGATGGAGTCGAGCTGTCAAGGACAAATGCCTTCAAATATTTAGGCTCGACGATAGCTTGTGATAGTAGTCTCTGCTATGAAGTAAACAACCAAGTCAGAAGTGCTTGGCTGAAGTGGCGTGCGGCGACACGTGTACCCTGCGATAGGAAAATGCCGGTGCGACTGAAATCGAAAATCTAGCGTACGGTAGTAATACCGGTTGCTCTGTATGGATTGAAGTGCTGGCCTGCCAGGAAAGAGGTTGAGCGTCGCCTTAGCGTCATGGTGATGAAAATGTTGAGATGGATGGCTGGCGTTACACGGCTAGACCATATAACGAACGGTGACATAAGGGAGCGATATGGACTGGTCCCAAGCGGGAAAGACGCTAAAGAAAGAGAAGAAGAAGTAGGAACCCAGCCGACTGTGCCACCAGAGGAATACAGTGCAAGGACTTCGTGAGACACAAATAGTGGACGGGATACTGCTTGAAGCAGATTGAAGGAGAAAAAACAGTTGCCTACTGTCGCATCGTTCCAGGAGAAGAAGAAGGAGTGTATATGCATTCAGCGAATTCTGAAGCGTATGAACTTTGCGATAACAACTACTGTGTCCATGACGCGAAAGCGCCACTGCATTAAGTTGTGACCATTCCTGCAAGCGAACTTGTGTACGACTACCAAGTACGTCGGAAATTAAAGACCTGATCCAACTTTACAACAGTGGAAGCCATCTGTCACGCACAACCATTCTGTGCTGCTATCAAATGCGGAGTCTGAAAACGTACTCAATCCCGAATGTTGGCCTTTGGCGGCGATAGCAGGATTTGGAATCGTCCTATATATGCTGGTCGCCCTATGCTACATGATATGCTACGTGCCAGTTGCACTTAGACGCCATTGCCGTATTGTGCTTCAAGGACTGAAACGAGCGTGTTTCATATTGTTCTATTTAACGTGCAAATGCATTGGAACAATTAGACGTCTTATGCAACCAATTCGTCGATTTCAGAGAATCCTCGAAACCCTCGCAATCTTTTGCTTCATGTCAGGTACAAAGACACGGGCATGCCAAACTGTCAATTCCTTTCTCACCACCTCAACAACTGCGTATTAAATTCAGGACACTCGATCTGCAAAGTAGAAATGGCTTTAGATCTGAAGATAAGTCCGTTCAAGAAAGAGGCCTGCATTCGGTTACAGCGAAACAATTCGACGATTACCGAAATGAAGTTCCACTGGGCAGGACTGCGGCTATTGTGCAAACCAAAGCACCTGATGTAGACAAGGAACATTGAGTAAAAAATCGTAGACAGCAAGAGGTGCCCACATGGGATCATGCGTCGAGAACAAATGCGCAGACATCAATTCTACTAGCCTGCTTCCAGAACTAGCAATCGGCAATGATTATCCTGGTGCAACTGGATGCTTTGAGTCCTGCGGAGGGCTCGGTTGTGATTGCTTTTACCTAAGCGAATTAAGTCCAAGCAAAATTTGATAATCTTAAATTTGTAAAGCTCCGAGGAAATTAGCGAAAATATCCTTATCACTAATTTCTTCAAGTTATAAAAAAAACAATCTCAAATCGCTAGCTTCATCGCGCAGCTGCGATATCGATTTCTTGTAGTAGCCAAAAAATAGCATCTCAATGTGTCACTAAGCAACCAGCTGGCTCAGCTGTGTGTCCGCCCTCTAGACGGTTCATACAAAAGGGCAGCAGCTTCGCTGTACGGTTAGTTGATTGAATAATAATTTGATTTGTCACATTTAACTCCGATTTTCTAATTTTTGTTTTAATTACCCAAGTTTGAGGTCGATTCGATATAAACCGTGCAACAACCCACTGAGTTTTCATCAATCGAGAACCCGCTAACACACAACTTTCTCGAAAGTTTCGAACTGTCTCGTGGGCTGCCGGTCAAAAAGGGTGGAAATTCCTGCGCGACCGAGTGTTGACAGATTTTTGGCTGCTTCTGTGCTTAGCAGCGGAAAGAAACAAGAACATGGACGGCGTACTCGGAGAAACAACGACGTTAGGCAGGCACTCTTCCAGTCTCCACATTTTTCCGTGAAATTCCTTTGGCGATTTCTTATCGACAGAAAAACAGAAGATGTTCTGAGGATGATAACTGGACTTCAGTTCATCCTCGATGAAGTGATAACTCTGAAATCATTAGAAATCTGGAACGGTTGTTTAAGAAGTTGGGAGGTTTACATTCAGTTAATAGCCGGTCTTGCTTGGTCTTGCCTCGTTGACTATTCGTGCGTGGGCCACTCCAAACTGAAGAGGCCTGAAGTCAGCAGAAGGTATAATTCGAGAACGAATCGCATCGCAAGACATGCTTTCATCATGGATTTCTATCTTCACTCGTTTTTTAGCTATATGCTGTACATACTCCTAAAATATGCAATGAATTAGCTAGCAAGGGGGAAATGGCATGTTTTGCCACACTGTAGGCATACCTTTTCAGAGCGGAAAAGTCTCCTGCAGTCCAGATGCGAAGTTTGTGGTTTCTTACGGAATAACAATGGCCCAGCTAAAGAACAAGCATAATTGTTCTGCAGTATAAATGACACAATTCTGAGCCTGGTGGATCAAAAGCTCGGGCCACAGCTGTGCACGTTGTTTTGAAAAAAAGTAGCAACTCACTTTCCCTTCTTCTGAACTCTATTTTATCGAAAAACCATATGATGTTCAGCCCTGTAAGCAAAAGAACGATGGATGCACCGCACTTATTACGGGAGCGCATTCCGAACTCTCTTTAGTCGCTTATTTTCCTGAAATCTGCTTCAGCTGTTTGGTAGAAATATTGTATTCAATTTGATGGCGGAGGTCTTTGGAAGCGGTTCTTGCCAGTCTCTCTTCTTTTTCTCGGTTTTCCAAAGCTCAACCATGAGAAATATTCGGAGCAGCAATGATCGACGGACCATAACCAATTCGAAAAACTTCGACAAATCAGAAGCTTTGTTAGAAACCGTTAACTTCAAAAGAGCCTCTGCGACGACACGATAAAATAGGTAATAAGAACAATAAAGAAATATTCAGTGCACAGAAATAAACAAGAAGTAGAAGGGATTTCCGGTGAGTTAATCGTCGCTTTCAGTGCCACGTAGAACGACCTTCCGTTTCAGGGCACCTGTGAGGAAAGGTAGGCCTACAAGAGAACTACATGGTGGAACTAGTCAGCTCCTGATATCACTGTTGATAAACACCGACTGCTCGATGGAGGGTAAATTCTCTAATCCACACCCACCTACTTCCATTGTTAGATCGAAATTGAGGTCATGCTCGGTAGAGTTGCGCTGACTGCTAGTTAATTGGGTTTTATTTTCTGTCGGGAGTGGCTCCGCTGGTGTTTTTTGGGGTTCTGTTATGCAAAGAAAAAGGCGAGGAAGGAAGAGAAAGGTATAGTATCAGACCTGCCGCTACGGTAAAATGGCGCCATTGGCGCTTTCATGCGCAGAAATCGACGTTTGTCTGTATTTTCGTTAAAATTAGTTAATCCCTAAAAGTAAATATGTTTTGAACTCAGGTCGAGCTCTATCTTTTCACGCACAAATTTTTCATATTCGTGGAACTTCTTAACATATGAATTTTTTGACCCTCCGATTTTCGCTTCCTTGCCTTTTCGATTCCTCGTCTGGTGACTCATCGCTCAACGAGGCTCCGCCTTGGGCCTGGCCACCACGCGTGGACCCCAAAAACGGCGATTTCGGCGCACTAAAGCGCCGCCGCCGATTCATCGTTGCGGCACGTCAGATACTGTAAAGCGCCATGTCCCGGTTGCAATGTAGCTCGTGCTCTTGAGCTTCCTCATGTAGATATTTTAGCGATATCAGTGTAACACTAGGCAATGGATGACCTCATCAAACTCTGTGTTTTCTTAAGGTGTGCTTAGGCTAAATTGCGATTAGGGGTCTGCTGTTTTTGTGATGGCAAAGGACGCCGTTCTTTGACTCAGAGATTTCACTTCTATGTAAGCAACATTATCTCTTGGCTAGTGTTTCGTTACGATTATGTCTATGTGTCGCACTAGAGAAGAATAACCACATAAGCTGCAGCATTGCAAAGGTGCATGGAGACACAGCAGTTATTTAAATTGTAGGAGGGAAGGGGTTCGCCGCCAAGGAAGCAGAAGCGTCAGCTGATGTAGAGTGACCTGGCTGGTCCGCTGGCTGATCATATTAATGTTGGCGCCAATATTTAGTTCTGAACGATGACCCCAGGAAGAACAGCCGTTTAAAAGGAGGGCCCCACATCAGAGCTCTCGATCTTATCTGTTGCGTCTTCGTCGTCACCGGCCTTAGGGCTTGTTCAGACGACGCGCGTCGAAAATGCAAAATTGAAGCTCAATCAATAATTAACGTCATTGATCGAATTTGCTCCTTTGCGTTAGTGGCGCAGTCCGGTTGCGCCTCATATAGGCAAACTTACTGGTCGCTCGGGTTTTTTAGAAGGCTGCTATTCCTTATTAATGGAAATTTTGACAAAATTCACTTTTTTCGTTCAATTTCTTTCCTATGTGATTATATGCCTAATTTTTTTTTTTGCCTATATGAGGCGCAACCGGACTGCGCCACTAACGCAAAGGAGCAAATTCGATCAATGACGTTAATTATTGATTGAGCTTCAATTTTGCATTTTCGACGCGCGTCGTCTGAACAAGCCCTTAAGGAGCCCTTGGACCTGAGATCGACTCAAATCACGAACTAGATCGTCGTCTTGGCCATACAAACGAAAAAATCGCAACTATTGAGAGAAGTCGCATCCATGATCCGATTTTCTTGCTGAACTCCGCAGAATTGCGTCGTATACGTATGAAGTTGAGAATCTACAGTAAGGTATCACGATTCATCTAATATTTACAAAAACGGGCCAGTATTATACTGCTATCATCACGAAAATGAAACAACCTCAGTGTCCGTGTCTCAGCATGTGACGCCTGAGCTCATTCTGATGTTTACTATGATTGTACGCCATGGCATTGGAGCTGACAATTTTAGAAGAGACTAAATTGATTATTGAGTGTTGGAGCTATTGCAATTCGTATACGCTCAAGGTAATGTCCGTGAAAATACTATTGATGTTTTCAATTAATCGTGGAAGATCAGTGGAACAATTTTCGAATTTATTCCATCACAACTACACTTCACACTGTTACCGCTTTCACCATACTTGTTACAAACACAGTTTCGCGCTTGAGAATCCTTCGGTGAATTCTCAGCTTTGATAAGGTGTAATTGCGGTATTCGTTGAGGAAGGCAATAATGATTATTGGGTTCGACAAGGGAAACAGTGCTACGAAAATGGTGACCGCGAACGATACTCCCGAAGGAATGTGCCATCCGTTGAAGATGTAAAAGTAGTTGACGAAAGTTGGCGTATAGAGAAATACGATCGGACACCCAGCCTTAAATTAAAGTTTCAATGATTTCCACGCTTCTTTATACATGTAGTCAATACCCAGTCGAAACATCATTTGTTTAAGTGTAAAATTTAGCTGTGACTCAGGTACACATACCCTCAGGCTACAATTGCGCTGAATGGTTTGTCGAGATCGACCTCATTAGTTCGCCTCTCAGGCCAAGCCGAGAAGCGTCCACTTCACGCTTCACACTACATTTTTTTTTCCACAGAAACATTTGATATTTTCAGAACGCTTCGTAATTCAAAAGATAGATCACATGACCACCTGTTTACCTGATTCCAACTATGCGTTACCATCAAAATAGGTAGAGTTAAGAGAGCTACAACGAGTCGGCCCAATCGACAGGTGGTTTTTGCCGCAGGCAGCGTTTTGACGAATAAATATCTACGACTAGTTATGTGTGTGTGTTTTTTTTTTCAGGTGATTCGGCGCGCGTGGTGCAGTAGTAAGAGGCGCTACAGACACCCGTACGATGGATCGATCCTCGTCCGGGCCAACCAAGACATCCATCCCTTCGGGGTCGGTAAATTGGTACCAGTCTTGTCTAGGAAGGTAAGAATACTGACTTGGTATGGCGACTAGCCCCCCTATTGTAAATTGTAAACAACCAAACGCGCATTCACCAAGCCTCTACGATTCTGAATTGAATTCGAATACCACGGCGCGTCCTTCATTCATTCGTATTCAATTCAGCACTCAACGCCGACACCTTTACCTTTTACCTTTTCAGGTGATAGTTAATCAATACCAATTTACCTGGAGCAGTAACATGGTGAATATCTGGCGATGCAGGCGCTGACGATTGCCACTCATAGTACCTTCTTGAATGGTGCTGTTGATCTTGAATGCCGTATAGACTATGACATTTGCCATAACTACGAAGCAAGCCATGACACAAAGCATAAGCGATAGGTTGATGGTAGAAACACTGTACTGAAACGGCATATCTTCGTACATTTTCTACAGTACCTGGCATGTCTTTTGAACACTTCTCGAAAAAGACGCTTTGAAGCGTTCCAAAGCGGTTTTTTTCAATAACTTTATTGGAAATCAAGTCTTTGTAAAAAAAATATTGACATATTTGAGCTCAGCAGCTCGAGCTCTATCGCCTGGTATTCAAATATCGGTACAAATGCAAAATATGGCCCCACCGTGGAGAACGCACCCTCTGGATGACCCGTCAGCGACGATGCAGTCGATGGATACGAGGGACCGACCAGACGAGATTTGAGGGGTCATCAAAAAATAATCTATGATTATAATTGGATAATGTATATACCAAACGATAGAGCTCGGGCAGCAGCACTTCACAATGTCTCTCTTTTCACGAATAGTTGATATTTGTGGACGTTATTCAAAAAAACCGCTTTGGAACGCTTCTAGGCGGCTTTTCTGGGAAGCGATCAAAAGGCATGTCCGGTAATGTAGTTATTTGGCGAATATTTAGTTTAGTTATCGATGAAGGTCCACTTTTCGCTTGCCGTTAACGGAAATCCGATCTTACCTTAAGGGAAAATCCCAGTTGAGCGCATTCAGCAGAGTCAAGCCCTATGTTTCTGACCACCATGTGGTTTTGTGACTGGATGAATTCATCTGTTGGCCAGAATGCCACATAGAGCACCACCATCCACATGCCAATGAGCAGGAGATTGGCGGCCAGAAAAAGTATCACGCTTCTTTTTGTCAGACGGGATGCCAACAATGGTGCTCTGCAAACAAATACAAACCTTTTCGGCACTGGAAAAAGGGAAAACTAGCAAGTTGGCAAGCAAAGGGTAATCAGGTATGGGACTGGGAGTGAATTGCTTGTATACTGAGGTGCTGCAGTCTATTAGGGTCAAACGTTCGTGTACGTTTCAAATTCTGACTTCCTTCATTCATAACTCAAGAAAAACAAATAAATAACCAATAAGATTATCATGGTTAAGCACAATTTTTACCGTATCGCTGGCAATGAATTGTGCTTAACCTTGATAACCTTATGTGTCATTTACTTGTTTTTCTTGAATCATGAATAAAGAAAGTCGAAATTTGAAATGCACACGAACTTTTGGGCCACCCTAATACTACTGTGGACAGCTCTTGTGCTGTCATACGAAGAAACTGAGTCAATCATCTTGACAGATGTTTATAAAAAGTTTTAAAAAATATGATCGCCTAGTGATTTTTGTGAGGGCCAGAAGCTCTAACCTGGTACAAGGGTTTTCATAATTTTATTGGAAAGTCTCCGATTCCCGGACATTTATTTATTATTATTTTTTGAGCCATAAATAAAGGAAGTCTGAATTTGAAATGCCCATAAGCTTTTGGGCCACCCTACTACTACCGTGGACATCTCTTTTATAAAAAAAATTTTAAAAAATGTGGTGGTCTAGTAATTTTTGTGAGAGCCAAAAGCTCTAACCTGGCACAAGGGTATTCATAATTTTATTGAAAATTCTCTGATTTCCAGATACAAACATTCGTGACTGTTGGGTCCCTTCAGAAGCATGTCAGAAGGTTTGCCACGCTTTGACAATATGGGAACAAATGTTTGAAAAAGCTCTGAAAAAACTCCTTGAACCTCTGAAAGCAACCTGTTGTGTATTTACCTGCACACTTGAAGGTATTTGTAAACGAAACTGTTCACAATCAACATCAAAGAGCTGACATATGCCATGCAATATAATCCAAGAAGGACGATGCCGCCCACTTTGTCACGAATAGGCCCAGTTGCAATAAAAACAAGCGAATGGTCTCCGACAAGAACTCTCTGCAATCACACCTTCGAGAAAATGATAGAACTGTCCACATTGTTGTTGTTCAGATGAGCTCGTCTTCTGATGACGAACCTACGAAATTATCTTTATCTTTATCTTTATGTCAGTTGTGTAGCAAAGTGCTACCTAACATTCAATATGGTGGGGACGATTTAATGTTGATTAGAGTTTAGCTTTTTTTTAGTCGCGCTTCTCAAAACATTGGCAGAAATGCTTTCATCTAGACGCTGCACTTCTCAACACATCGGCTATTTTGGGAATGTTTTTATTTCAGCCTTTTTTTATTTCAGATTTTTTTGTTTTGCTTTGGGAATGTTTTTATTGCAGACTTTTTTTATTTTTTTTTCATTTCAGATTTTTTTGTTTTGCTTCTCGACGACGGGAGAGACCAGTATAAGCAGATTCCGTCGAACGACAGTCGGTCCAGTAATATCGCCCAATACTGGAGCTACAACGTCGTCACCGGTAGACCAGAACCCATATATTCAGAAATAAAGAATAACCTAACCTCGTTGTGTATTCCAGAGAGTTCGACATTAAAATCAGCAATACCAGAATTTGGTCTTCAATCAATCAGGGACACAATACCGATTAGCCTTCATTTTAGCTCTCTTGCAATACCAAGGTCTAATATAAACTGCTTAGGAAAATTCGCGGAATACCACGTGGCCAGTTTATCTGATAAGGCGAGCTACCACAAAAATTGAACAAAAAAGGACATCAAGACCAATTTAGTAATCACACGCGAAACTGACTCCAACAAAAAATTGATTAACACGTTGACAACAGCGCCTTTTTCGCGTGTCTGGCGCGTGGGACCAACCGATTTTCTAGCGCGCCGAGGCTGTGGCATGATGCCAGCCTACGGCGAATTTTTTTTTCAAAATGGAAGTGAATAGTAAATCTCGAAGACTACATATACAGTCCTGTAATATCGGAGATTGTGACCATTCCTTTTTTGCAATGAAAATAGAAAAATAACAGCTGGAAGCTTTTAGAATGTCCTTTTTCCCTATCCAGGTTGAAAGGAAATTGTTATTTATTTATTAATCATTATTTGTTAATTTTGATGATCAATATTTGTTTGTATTTATGTGTTTGTTTCAGTAAACAATATTTGTTTGCGTTTATTTGTTTCTTGCAATAACCATTATTTGTTTTTACTTGTAAAGAAAACTAGTGCACAATCAAAAATTCCAGTAAATCGGAAGTTAGGAATTGTTTGTACGGACCACGAGGTTTACAATGATTTCTAATCATGAGGTATATAGTGGCCAGACAAATATTTCCCCAAAAAATCGGGATAAGTCAGAAAAGTAAATGTCAACTGTGGCGCAGCATTGCGTCACACGGCCCTACGTGGCCTAATATGTGTGACGCAGCACTGTGTCACACGGTCGTCAACGCGCGACACAATGCTGCGTCACACGTATTAGGCCACGTTAAAGAATTAATTAGTGCTGTGAAGATACATATATGAATAGCATACACAAATTTATGCGAGCAAAAAAAAGACAACTCGCTGTTCTTTCTCGGGAACACCTAGAATTTACAACTCGCTCTGGATTTCAAATCTTTCATCTTCGTGCAGTCTTTCTTATTTTCAACAAAACGCTTTCAACCCTACACCCAGGGAAATTGGTGAATACACAGGCAACTTGTGTCTGTTCAAAGTATTGACACAGCCTTATACCCCTCTATAGGAAACAAAGTACGAGAATGTAATGCCCTGGTATCGTTAGCTTTGGGAATCAGGGCTCAATCTCAGAAATTCCCAACGAGGTTCAAGTGACTCACTGGAACAGCCAGAATAATTGATGCAGATAGAATATGGTCATGAATCGCTGCCAGTGGGAAGAAGTATTTGTAGGAGCGTATAGCTCTCAGAGGGCAGCTAAAGTAAACGAAAAGCAGATAAGCGTTGACGAACACTGCCAGAACAGAAATAATCTGGGAACATAGCGCTAGAGCGTCAATCATTCTGGAGATCTGAAATGTACCATAAGAATTTTTCCGCTTCAATTCAGGCAAATTGTTGAATACGAAGGGGTGAAGGCGGAAGAGAGACGACAGTGTTTCTGTAAGAGGTTCAACTTGAACGCCTTCAATCAGAAATCATATGTTTCACTAACGAGCGACACTATACAACACCAATTTAGCACAATTTATACGAAACGGGCTTCGCTTACATTGCGAATAAACAGCATAAACATTAAAGACCACGCTCATCATGGTTACTACGTTGACGATTCTGCCTGAAGAGGTTTTTCGAAGCGGACCCTTTCGCAGAATGCTAGATCACTCAAACTTTGTGGTACCCAGATTAGTCAAGAGTCGAGATACAGTACCGTCTGTACGTTACCAGAATTTTGACTTTTTGATTTCATGTGTTACTTGGGGACATCAAGGCGACGACATGGTTCTACGGAGCATCGGAAGGTCTTATTTCAGGAGATGAGCATTTGCTAGATACCACTTACTACGATGGGACGATAGGTAATACCTTTGTGAGTTAGGTGCGGTCTTCTTCCCACGGAAACACTACGACAGTGCCGGTCAAAAAGGTATTCGTTTTCACTTTTTTGGGTGTAACTCCTTAGGAACTGACGCTTTAGAACTGATTTTTTACAAGAATCTGATGTTGTAATGGTGGTGCTAGGTTCATCGCAATAATCGCATCTCATTGTCGAGCGGGAATCGAACCCGCGTCCCAACCTTCCCGGGGCTGTGTACTAACCGCTACATATGCTACTGAGACGACAACTTAGGAAACCCTAGCACCTTCCTTAAGCCCGAAGGCTTCGCTATCACTTCCAGCACTCACCCATAATAACGGGTTGAGGAAATGGTCGTCTCAATAGCGTAGTGTTTAGTGCACAGCCCGGAAAGGTTGAGACGCGGGTTCGATTCCCGCCTTTTTGCGATTACCTAGCACCACCATAACAACATCAGATTTGAATGTAACCCGCGAAAAAGCGGGGAAAACCTGAATTTCACTGTGATTTTTTACAGTCAACTGAGAGTGCATGAAGTTTCGTGAATTTTTCCATCAGTAAAGTAAAATGTGCACTTTTAGAAAAGCGGCCTCATCTACAAGAAATTTTTCCTACTTTAAAACATTTAATGTTCTTGCGCAACCGCTTATGTACCGTTTGAGAGGAGAAGATTTTTCCTACAAAACGATGTATTGCTGTTTTTTGTTACTCTTAGTTTTTATTATTTTTAGGTGGTCCAGTTGAGGCGTGTATGTGCGCAATAACGACAACAGCAGCCACACCTCACAGTGCTACTCGGCTTCCATGACGTGACATGGGTAAAGCCGAAGCGGGTCTGCTCAGGGTCATTTGTGAGTTACGCGATAAGCCACCTGATCCTTCTGAACTGATGGTCTATCTTCTAAGCCGTAAGAATTCACGACAGGTCTGAGGACGGCTAGATTACCGTATTCCTCGCCTTTCTCGCCCTGCCCCAAATTGTGCAAAGAAAAATCAAACTTGTGATCACCACCCATATAACATCACCTGTTGCGAGATCCTACAGCGAGATGGGTATCTACGACAGTCTCACCTTCACTCACCTGTACTCACAGGAAATCGGCAGAATCGCGGATGCAGGCGATTAAAAACATTTCCTTAGGGCTCGTTTAGACACCGCGAAAATGCAAAATCGACGCGCAATCAATGTTTAACGTCATTGATCGAATTTGCTCCTTTGCGTTAGTGGCGCAGTCCGGTGGCATCGCGTCTAAGCAAAAAATTAGGTACATAATCACATACGGAAGAAATTAGAAGAAAAATTGAATTTTGCCAATATGTCCTCTAATAAGAAATAGCAGCCCAATAAAAAAACCCGAACGACCTGTAAGTTTGCCTATATAAGGCGCCACCGGACTGCGCCACTAATGCAAAGGAGTAAATTTGATCAAGGACGTCAATTTTTGATGGCGTTTCAATTTTGCATTTTCGCCGCGCGGCGTCCAAGCGAGCCCTTAGTCACTTTCGCTGTACTTGCTCAATTTATCAGAATGATTAAGTTGCTTTCAACTTTGGTTCTTCGGACCATTCATACTCGAACACCAAATTGAGCACGTTTCTGCGGAAAAAATAAGGCCCATGAAAGCACTTTTCCAGCTCCATCGAACGCCGAACCCACATGGTTCCCAAAAACATGTTGCGGGTTTATCCCCACCAAGCGCACTGTACAAAAATTCGGTGATATCGGTTATCTCGACATCGTCATCCTCATTCAACTGGTGACAGATTCGTGATCAGCCCACAAAATAGACCCCGTAGACGCAGTTTTACTGAAAAATTGCTTGCTATTCGTCAATGGTATTTGCATAATACATTCGCTTCCTTTTAACGTTGATTCGTTTCATTGGATTGCCTTCTTAACTGTTTTATTGTCCTTTTGTGTCGCAATGACACTCATGAATAGATAAAATATTAAATAAAAATCATTCCAACATCGGAACTTTTGGCTAGTGCTACTTTAAAATAATGTGGAACAGCACCAGTAGAATCAATTATTCACTCTGTAGGTAAGCGTTCTGAACACAGCCCCATTTGGAGCACTTTGTTCTCCATCAGCATGATCTAATACGACATCGCAACCGTCCCGCAATTCATGCCGGTGGTTTGACAACTACGGTAGAGGCGTGAGTCTGCAACGATGCAATATGACGCAACCTTGCAGACTTTACTGCAGCTGATTACCTACCCTCCGCTAATCTCATTAAAACTCATTAAAAATGCTTGTTTTCGATGAGTTCTGTGTAATTTCTGTCTTCGCTCGAACCTGAATTTAGACTGTGATTTAGGCTGACACCGGCAGTGGCTTGGTGGACTTCATAGTCCGAAGCATGGCACTGCTTGACATCGAGTCCGTTTCTCCGCAAATGAATAATGATTTCAACGTCAAGGTATTGAACTACAAAATTGTGGAGGACGGTAAATTTGCGGTGAGTTTCGAGTGTTGATTTTACGTTGTGTTTATGTTGAGAAAAGAACATGACATCAAACAAAAATCCGCTTAAGTTTGCCTTCGTTTCATCCAGAATGCATTTAATTCGTTAGAAAATTTATGGTATTATGCCGTAGTTGGCGACTTTATCGGTTTTGTAATGAAACACAAACTTATGATTGGGTCGCAAGCCTGCGCAAACTCTGAATAAATTCTTTTACCCTAGTTCCTGTGTTGTTTTGGTTATCCGGTAGCTTCAGCCAATTTTTCAACTTGAAAGGAAAGGCGCCAAAATGATGAATAAGAACAAGGTGCGTCTGGGGATATGTGAGCTGCTATAGCAGCACAAAATAAATGATACTATGAATTTTAAGATATTGATAGTATAGATTTTATGAATTTAATACAAATACAATTTCGCACCCGACTCTTTCTTAGTTCCATTAGGGCTCTAGGAAGTTGAGTTGAGGAAGACATTTTGGTAAATGGTCTACAGATAGCCTTTTCTCACTCAGCAACTCCTAATTCTATGTTTAATTCGTATGTATTCCAGTCTTATTCCAGTTTATTTACATCGTTATTACGCATGTCGACGATTTATGATTCAAATAATAAAATAGAGAAACCTGAGATACGTAGCGGGCTCGTTTTTCGTCATTCACAATTTTGCTCTCTTTTCTTCTCAGCAAATACCATTGAATTTTAATATTTCATATTTTTCAAAAGTTGTTTAAATAGGGTTTGAGAAGCAGCTCTGTTTGATTTCCGCATCAAAGCTGTACCTTAGCGCTACGCATATTTCTAGACATGCAATCGTTTTTCTGTCATCTTATGGTCTTGTAATGACTTGATCTCAAAACTTGATCTAGAAGAAGCTAATTTTTATTGTTCCTTCAGAGTTCAACACTTTATTTGTCGATTTTTACAGTTCACTTTTTTTTCAGCTCTACACGATTCAGCTTACGGTTGACGGTTACACCTGGGCTGTTGAACGTCGATACAGCGAATTCGATGCCTTCGATATGAGACGATTTTCAGACAGAAAGAAATCGTTTCTGCCTCCAAAGAAACTGATAAGGAATTTGGTACGCTGCATTCAGCTTGCGAAGATTGCAACTTCTAATTTATTCTTTTTGGGTTCACGTCTTTTTACCTGTTTAATGAATTCTACGATTTACCCCGAAGCGTTGTTCTTTCGCAAATCAGATCCACTGCTTGGTTTCGTTCCGACCATAGAGGGTTTCCTCATCTGGAGGAGTCTCTTTTCTTCCACAGCTTTCGTTTCATTAATTCATCGTCTTGCATTCTTTCGATAGCAACAATTTCGCGCAATATTCAAATTTTCTGTCATGTAGAACCAAATCATTTTATGCCAAAGTCGAACCCCATTACAAATAACCACAAAACGTAATATAATACCTCAAAAGCGTGACGTCGTACTTTCAGTGTGCTTGACTCCTTGACTCAGTAATTCGGTGTTTTAGAGGAATTTGATTAATTTTGAGCAATTGGTGCGCTGCTACTCATTTTAACCACACAGTTAATTGTACTGAACCTAACTCTTTAGGCCGCTACGGTGGGTTTTTTGGTGTATTAATTCAGTGGTGCTAAGGAAATAGTGGTTCTCCAGCGACTTACTTCAAAAGAACATGATCGTTAGAAATAGAAATATAGTCCAGTCTGCGTTAGCTGTTTCTTTTTGGAAACGTTTTGATTTTTGAACACATTATTCATTCTTTGTTTTCCTGTGAATGTACCGACCTTGTTCGCATGGATTAGTGGAAGAAGTGATCTAGTGATGTTGCTGCCTAATCTAATCTATGTTCTATCCTTTTTATATGCTTATAATCTAGCACTACTCTGTAGCAAATATTTTCAATATTTATTGTAAAATGTTTTTCCTTCTAGAAAGATTTCACCCCATGCAGCGTGGCTTGTAGAGGTACCGTATGGTTTACAATTTCACCCATTTTTTATATTTTAATGTAATTGATATTTCATTCGCCTGATGTCTGGTTGTGCTCATTCTTTTTGCAGCGTATTGTAAGGTTCCCCATCAGCTATTCCGTTCCTTCCTTATCAGCCCTTTACACCAAGTTTGTCTGATCAGCTTTACCTTATGGTGTTGATTTTTCCTCATCTGGCTTCCCATTTCATCGCTCCAAATTTATCTAGAATTTGTCCCATCATCGACGTCTTCCATGCTACTCGTTTTTTAGAGAGCGTTTGTTGGAGAAGAACATAGTAGTGGTGTCTCGTAGCGTAGGAGGTTTGTTTGGATCTAGATATGGCATATTGGATTCTAATTTTCAATTGCTGACTCTTTAGATCGTTAAAAAAAAACTATGTAATCTTGGCATATAAAGGAAAGGGGAATCGAGTAATATGATTGCTCTTTTGTTACTGCAATTCTAAAGAGAACGTTTGACTAGGACCAAATAAATCGAGGTGTAAATAGTTTAGAATCATGTTTCTTTGTGACAACAACATTATGGGTTCATTCTACAGGAACCGGAGTTCCTGGAAGAGCGTCGTTTGGAGCTGGAGAAGTACTGCCGGGCACTTCTAGAGCTGGAAGTTTGGTATCAGAAGCAGAAGAAAGTCAATTCACTGCCCTTGCTGACCGCCAAGTTCTTCGATTTTCATCAATACGTGAGTCTTTCAAATTGAAAGCTTGTTTTGTTTCGAGTTTTGGCCGGTGATGTGTCTTGCATTTTGACATACGCATCTCTCAGGTTTTTTGATTCGTTTTCGTTGACTTTTGAGTTGTAACTCCAATTACTTTCGTTCTTTCGATAATTGTTCAAGAATCCATCATCATCTATCGAAAAGTCATCTCCTTGGTGAATGACGGTGCTATTTCTCTCCTGAATTAAACTTGAAATACAATTATTTTAGCTTTCTGGTTGATTTTTATCGAAGCTAGATCCTACTCCTTATGGACAGATCTTTTTTTGTTCAGAAATTTGTGAAAAGTCCTCACCGCGAAACTCAACTGATGTTCTTCCATATTCCTATACTAGGTAGTCACACGAGGGAGAGGGAGTGTTGTGGAAATCTATGATGTTAGCGACAATTCATACAGTGCGTTTCATAATTATACGCCACCCCCCCCCCCCACCTATTTTGGTGGTTCCCTCTTTAACGAAAGAGAAGCAGTTTTTTCTTTCATGCCATTTTCATCAGCATGGAAAATAACCATGGAAAACGCTTTTTTGGAATTAATGAGCTGATGTGGTATTTTTGATATCGATTTTTTGATATCCGCAGGTTTTTGCGCCGAACGCGACACTTTGGTTTCCTGTAGATTTATTGAAGATGCAGTTACAATCCGGTTATTAAATTCGTTGATTATTCTTCCCTGTTCCCCCACCGCTGCTATCAAGCGGTTCCGTATTCCTGAGCGCGAGTTTCAAAGAATTTGTGGGCCGATTTTCACGCACTGCGCCAGTGACTCGCACCTGATCTCCGTGATGGTGGCTTAGTGATGTCTGTTCACATACACATCTCGAATTAGTATGCTCCAACGATTTACTACTGTATAGCAATCCAGCCTACAAGCAACCTGCTCTGAGATCTCAACACCGTGGACTTCAGAGGATGATTAAGTCGAGCGCCATAGATGGATTTTCGCGTACTCCCGCTGAATCGAGAATTTTACTGTCCGGCGCTGGCTCAGAAGAGGCATGTTTTGATCTGATAGCACTTTCTGGTAATTCTCTCCATCCGACTGGGTATTAGTGAAGGTCATCTCGATCGTTACGATAGCACAAAAGGCGCCCCAACCCAAAAGTCAAGGTCCACCGAATCTCCTTTTTCTGAAAAACGACGGTTCTTCTCTATTGACATGAAAGTAACTCTACTGCCTGCCCTATACTTTTAGAATAGCCTTCTTCTGTCATATAAAACTACCTGGAACGAGCCTGACCCATTTTCCAAATCTCTCTGGCCGTAATTGTGCAAAGCGATAAAATGCACCATTGTGCCCATCGCTGTTTGAGTTTCATTCTCAAAAATGAAGTAGAAGCAGCTCATGTGACCTCCTGGTCAGGCAAGATGTCTACATCATTGCTAAACTGAAGTTGTTCAACTTTTCGGGTAGCACTCTCCATGTAAACGAACACGGGGATGGAATCTTCAAAACTATGGGGATCTGACGCAGACTTGCAGTACTTTTGGGTGTAACTCTGTAAATTTTCCCCTAACCCTCACTGGATACCTGTCGCAAACGACTACTAGACATCTTCTTGACATAGCCTTCGGAGCCAGTAGCCTCAAGCAACGGGCCTGGAACGACCAACTTGTGCCGAGATCCAGCGGATGAATAGATCGACGCGGCTAAGAGGAGAAACTGCGGCTAGCTCTTCAGAAGTGAGATGTGGAGCTAGAGGTATATGTGCAGAACACCTACTCACAATATTAGCTCGTTTTATGAGAAACCAAAAACAGGAAGACTTTTTTAGCGTAAGGTTCCACCCAGCATGATATGACTAAAAAACGAAATTTTTTTTATAAAAAATGCTAAATATATTCATGTAGCTTGAAAAAGTGTATAGCGTGGTTATTTTCCATGCTTCTTATAATGAGATGTGAGGAAACGCTGCATCTCACCCAACAAAGTGGGAACTACCAAAATAGGGGGGTGGCGTATAATTATGAAACGCACTGTATGTATCTCCTTTGGCTTTTGCTTTATTTCAACGACCGAGTTTTTCTTTTAAATTCTCGAGCGAAAGAGTTTGTCATTGTTCTCGTGGTGGAAAGAATTACGTGGAATTCCAGATTTGGAAAAGAGTTTTCCTAGGGAAATGCTCGTATCTATATAGATTTCGGATGATCAATTTTTATTCGCTTCCGAAACTCTTATCGACGATATATGATTCCTTTCGCAGCGGATACTTACTCTGCGGAATTTTTCCCATTATCTTAATAGCTAAGGGTGTTTTCTAGGAGGTTAGGACTCGTTCCCTCTATCTTGTCGAAATCTTTGCAGACCCGCAACTCTGAGCATGTGTCTCTTTGCTTTCCTGGCAGAACTCTCATAGGTTTGCAGAACGTTTCTTCCTTGCGTGGCTTGGGTAAACACTTTAATAGGCTTTGTTTACGAATCTAGCGCCGGCTATTTTCTCGGAGATGTTGCTGATGGATGAACTGATATCGCGTAGAGGTAGAATTGTAGCGTGCTTCTCGAGAATCTGAGGATAGAAATATTCACGTGCCAGGGGCTCACCTCATACAATGTTTTGGGTTTGAAAACCAAAAAATAACCAGAAAAACCAAAAAATAATAAAATAATAATAATAAAATAGCGACTTAATTCTTGCAGTCTGGAAGTGAACGTTTCATAGTTATGCTTCTCATTGCGATTCTTAAATCGCAATCCGAGATCTAGCCAATTTCTCATGCCCAAGAGGGCTTCGAGCCCCTGTTTCTTCTTTTTTTTCCTGGATATTTGGTTCGCTCTTCTTTACTTTCCTTTGTGTGTTCACTTTCCAGAAATCGATCACCTCTGCTTATCCCGCGGAGAGTCGAGTTTCTGCTGCTTTTTCCTTTGTACGGGTTGATGGAGGGGCAGTACGAATAATAAGGTTGATGGGCATATGAAGAGCATAAATTGACTGTTGGGAACGTTTTGTTGAAAGGCGTCTGAATAATTAAAACGAGGACATTTTTAATGCCCAAAATTCAATATTTGAGAACTCCTTGAGTATTAATTTTCAAGAAAGTAAACTATTATACGGTTATATACTGATCAACGCCGGCACCTTTACCTTCACCTTATATACCTTCTTAACTGCTTCAAATTGTTTTCTGTCGTACATTCTCGCGTAAGGAGAGCTTTTCATTAGTGCCAATTTCTCTCTATAATCCGCATTACCGTTTAAGAAGAACCGACCACCCACTTTACCTTTGAATTCGTTCCTTTTTTTGGATAGATATTTGCTGAGGTTCCTGTTAAATTTACTTGTGTCAAAGTCAGGTTTCTGTTGAACTGCAGTTTTCTCATCCGTGACTTTTTTGATCGGACGTTGACGTTGAAATTCTAGGACCGTTGCTTTTTGTTGTTTCTTCTGAAGGACAGTAAGATATTTCCGAGAATTTGAGGTTGGATATTCGAAGATATTTCCTCCGGCATTATTCCTTGTTTTTTTTTATCCTGTCACGGCTTCTTGAAGGACAGATCAGAGAGAAAAGTTTGGAATAACTTCTAAGGAGCCCCTGGAAGTAAAGATTTTACTGTTGGGAAACTTTTTACGATAGCGAAGCTTTGTGGGATAGCCTTTTTCCATACTAGACTGTCTTAAAATTAGCAATCAGCTTAAAGAGCCAGTTGTTAGAGATTTTCAAAGAAATTCTGTTGTAATCTTTTGTTGTCACCGACCTTCTTGGGCTCTTGCCAAGCTTAAGTTTTGTGTAAGCTTAGTGGAAGTAGATGTTGTTATGAGAGTGCCCGATTCATCGCAAAAATCACGACCTGGGGAGGTTCGAGCCGGCTCCTTAGGCCTATTCGGGGAATTTTGATGCTAGTCGATGTGCACACATTTGTTTTGCTTGCAATTTACTAATTCAGTCTACTTTTTCCTACTTACTATATATTATTGTCGTCGCCATTTCACAGATATAAGTTATTGCTATATTATTCTTTTATTATGGAAGCTTGGTGTTTATATTTATTTTTTATATTTTTTATTATTATTTATTACTATTATTATTAGTATTATGGAAGTTATAATTGTTATACGTCGCCACTCCATAGATAGAAGTTCAGTTCTTTATTTGACCTGACACACAATTTGACACATGATAAGAAGAACAATGTACGAGAGAAAATGGAAATGTAGACATGTAACCCTATTAGATTCGAGATATTAGGACAGAAATTAGACGAAACGATCAGGGTGCGCATTTACAGGGGAGATTTATTATTATTCATGCACAGATGTGTGACATTTTCTAGATGAGAAATTGATTTCATCGTAAAACATTCACCAAATATTTTTATGGCGTTTTTTCAAAAAATTCGTAGGTTTGTGGCAAAAACTGAAGCGTCTCCTAGCTTTGGAGATGCGATTTTTTGACGGATTCAATTTTCTTTATAGTCTCAGATTTTAACGATATCAGCTCTAGGCTTATGTGGGAAACTATACATTATGAACTATACATTATGCGCTGACTAATAATTAGTAGACCTTGTGATTCAATGGAATTCTCCCCTCTGGATGGCGTTTTTGGCAGGATTTACTGCTAAGTAGTCATATTTTCTTTTTGGTAAGGAAGTCTATCGCCATATTTTCGTAGTTTCCTGTAGTTGTAGTACTAGTGTTCTTCATCGGCGTTGTGTTGGGCGGTGAGTTCACCACGAGATCCTGTGGCTCTTCGCTTCATTCGCCAGTACTGCAATCGGGTCCATAGCTCCCTCAACGCCAGGTACATCACGGCCACATTTTTCACGGCGAACAGACTCGCATCGTAGTGTCTGCCCTTCTGCTGGACTTCCAGCAGCACGTAGAGATAGATTCGAAGACCCAGGAAAGGTCCGTTCACCTGAACAACAATTTTTTGAACTTTTATTTTTATTTATCTATTTCATTTAGTTTTTTGAAAAATCAATTGAAATTGAAAAATCGAAATGAAAAATCAGTTGAATTGGTTTGAAAAATCGAGAGCAGACGGAGAGGACTCACGATAAGCACGTATAGAAGACTCCAGATCTTGTCGCTTATGTATAAAAGTCTCGGATAACGTCCGAAACGAAGTTTCAGCAGTGCAAATGTCGGCATGACGAAGTTCACGCAGGCTACTGTCAGTATTGTAACATCGAGCCATAAAGGTAGATTCCATCCGTCTTTCTAAAATAATTCAAAATTACTCATTTTTCTGAAAATACACGAAATTATTGTATTTGTTCAAATCCATTCATTTACGTTTTCACTTAGATGCCCTCACAAACAGTGAACAGAACTTGATTACTTGAGTTCAAAGAAAGATTCGAAATTTACGACTAAAAATTGCTTTGTGACGCAGAAGTTGATTAATTTTACTTTTTTTCTAGAAAAGATATTGATCCGATTCAAAAGCGTGATCGGCAGGAAGAATTAAGCCTCCCACTCTAGCCTTCGCTAGACAATAAGTTCTCAATTCTCAAGACGCTAAGAGGAAAGTACTGCGACGACAGAGATTCACTAGACTTTTAAAAAAATCATCCTCTTCTATTCACCATATTTTTGTTAAAAATCACTTTTTAAAATTCTTTTCAATTTCTTAGTTCCCCAAATACTCCGATTTGAATTGAGAATAGAGTGGAGCGTACGTCAATAGAGGAAGAGGGCAACGCTCTCAAACATTCAGGTTTTTTTTAAACTTTGAAGTGGCTAATATACGTACCCCAAGTATCGGGCAAAATGTTTCTCTTCGTTCTCTTATGGAAAGCTCCAAATTATCTCGGTGAAGGCAACAAATGGTATTTTCGAAGGGAAGGTTGTAATGCCAGAGTGGCTAGGCCTAATTCAGTCAGGAAGGTCATGCTGAGGGAAAACTTATTTTACTTTTATTTTGGTTTATTATGGTTTCTCTTGTTTTTAAACAAACAGTCCCTAGGCCTCATTTAACTTCTCTTTGGTCCGAGCGGCACCGTTAGCCATTGCTGGTTCACCCTGGGATAGATTCTGCTGATGTTTTAAGGGGTGGCGTTGATCACAAAGGAACTATTTCTTGTAAATTTGTGAAAGAACTCACGAAAGACTGCCAGAGGAGGTCGAGGAAGTAAATATTGTCGACGAGATCAAGACATGTGGCAGTGGTGAGATAAGTAATGTAGAGTTGGCGATTACTCATCAGTGGAGTATAATGATGTGCTTCGAGCAGGAACAGGAAAATCAGCACCGAAAGCGAGAGACCGAGCTTGAAGAGATGATCGTCGAAGAGTTTGTCGTTATTATCCAGCGGACTCGGTGGAAGCTGAAAGAAGAAGCACCCAGTGAAATTAAATCCAACAGTTTTTACCGTCGTTTGAAGGACGCATACCTCTGAATAGAAGAGTCGGAAGCATGTTGCCACCTTGCCGACAAGAACCAGTGAGTACACAAGCCATCCAATCCATGCGAATTTTACTTTACCATCTGTAACCAGTGCGCAAGGTAAACAGTCAGGTGACTGTTGAAGAGCTCTGCGTAAAAAACTCGAAACTCACCGACGGAGCAAACCTCCTCCATTTGAGTTTGATTGTACTTGATGGCGAGCACAAGCAGCCACAATAAAACAACAATGACAAGTGCATCGGCACCGATCCATGAATACCAAATTCTATCGGATAACACGGTCAGATAGTAGTAATCTATCAAACCCAGTTGAATAATGACAAGAAGAAGACAGAGTATAAATGAGAATATGTCGAGGCATCCTCGGACGCAGCGTCCTAAAATAGAAACGTCTCGTCGTGGATGTTTTTTGTTCTCCTAATATCTTTCTAGTGCCATGAACCCATTGCTTTAAATAATGATGAATTCCATTTCCAAAATTTCAGTTTTCAATTTCAAAATGACAATTGTATTGTAAGAAAGTCCCGGGCGATTTGATACTCTTTTTTCTTTCACTTTCTAGGCGAGTGAAGGAAATCGCTTATCACTTTTACAAAAACCTGGGCCCACATTCATCATTGGTAAACCCCGATAAATCCCGTGATATAGCCTGTGAACGGCGCGCACCTTTCTCCACGTATCCTAAACTTCCTAGACCGCTGGTCCGTTCGTGAATTTGGCCCCTAGGTGATGTTTGTTCTAAGGTAAGAAGGCCTTCAGTAGCAAAATAAGTGATAGCCAAGGGGACTAGGTCTGGCGATAGTCTGGGTGTGGGTCTGTACTTCAGCTGGTCCAATTTTCAACGGGTCACTTCAGCTATATATAGGGCATAAGGGCCCAAAGGTGCATTTGTGGAGCTGTCATTACAATTAAAAGTCAAGAAGATGGTTGACTATTTATACCCGCCACAAGGGCCCAGATTCATGAACGAAATAGCGGTCTCCGATACCGCGGCGCTGCCAGAACCAGATAGCAGAGTCGATGAGAGATTGCGTTCAACATGGGAAGCTTAGGATAAGCAGACAAAGGTGGGCGCCGTTCGGGCCATATCACAGGGTTTATCGGGGGTTTATCAATGATGAATCTGGGCCCAGGACGCCCTTCAAGCGAATCGGCTCAAGACTTTCTTACCACCCTAATAACATTTTCTGCTATTTACATCCCCTTCTTGACGCCTTTTGAAACTCCACACTTCCGGCAGAAGCCCAATGAAGTGTAAAGTCTGTCAGATGCTTTTTATGAGTATTTCTCAACGAGGAAGCAGAGCGACTCCACATCGCGTCTCGGCTGCTATATGGCACTATATATGTCCGGCGGAATGTCAATATTTCAAGCTTTTCTTACCCGGAATGACGGCCATTGTGTGGTATTTGGTCGGCGGTGCGAGCACTAATGCCGTATGATCGGCACCTTTGGAGTCCGTTTTTAGTGGACAGTCCTCCCCACCGTCGTAGTAGGAGGCGTGCGGATTGTATTCGTCAGCGTTCTCCTCGACAACGTCCTCGATTACGTGCCGCGGATCTCGACCTATTGTTGTGTTCGCGTACACCGCTTCTGAAATTTTCAAAATAAATTTTAAAAAATGGAATGGTGGGGAAATTGAGAAAGGTCGCAACGATTGCAAACATTTGCAATGCGATGTTAATCTAAACTACGATAAGCATCACATCTATAAGTTGAAAAGATGAATAAATATTTAATTGAAATATCTGCTACGATCACTCAGGGATCAACAGAAAGGCAAAACTATCAGGTTTTGTTAAGCACCGAATACCCAATAATTAGCCAAGCCAATTTTGGTTGATTCGAAAGTAGAACAATTAAAATTAGCCTTTTGCTGAATTGATGCACGCTATTAATTTTACAGTTGGGCTACCTGCAGATGCGCTAGGTTAAAGAAGTCTTACTACGGGTCTACTCTTACCCTCGCACTGTTGTAGTATCTTTGGCATGCTAGTTTCATTGTGGACATTCCTTTTCTATATTCTTATAGTTCCCCTCTAAACCGCTGGCGTAATCCTTATGGACCTCAGCTCGGTTCTGACTTTATTATCACTCATCAATTGCTAAAGGACCTCCGGCAAGTAATACTATAGCGAGTTATGTTAACCGGGTTATAACTATCCCATAAAAGTTCCGAAGCGACGTCAACAGTGCAAAAAGAAGAAAGAAAAAAGAGCTGCGCTTATTTTTCTTCTGCAGACATGGTTGTACTTATTACGACATCATGAGCGAGGGAGAAACTGTGACCTCCGAAATGTTCTGTAAGCAACCTCGAGTGGTGGTTTTGAGCACGGTAGTTATTTTTGAACGAAACCTCAGATTTTCTAATAATTCTTAATATATGATCCGCATTAACCCTACTCGCTTTCAATGTTTGCCTCAGTGGTGATTGGAGAAAATAAATAGAACAAAGCAAATACCACAAAGTGCGCTTCAATGTGGAATTTTGAATGAAACTAGTCGGAGTCTTTCGGAGGAAGATGCTCGAGAGAGAACTGGAAGGAGAATTGGTAGGCGCCACCACACACTGCTAGATGTTTCTTCCAATGAGTCTCCAACTCGCGGCTCCGAGTTGAAGTTGGCGTAATCGGATTATGGGTGAACCGCGCTCTCCGGCCGACACACACACAACGGCGCGTTTTGTTGAGCCTATCCCTTCTAGATTATCTTGTAGACGAGGTTGTCGACTGTGTGAACAGTTGACAAAGCGACGACGGCAATGCCATCCGAGCAGTTCTGCGGGGGAGGAGGATGTCAATGAGGTGCGGTAATAACCGACGGCGTCGATATATAGTTGTTTTGATTCCCATCCCGCTCGCGCCCCTATATTGGTGAGAAAGCCGTCTCTATTCTCGTAAAAGAGGAAGTGTCGATGAGACGTAGGCCAATAGAGAGCTACTTTTGGAAGATCTGACTCTGATGCCTAGGTGTAAGTGGATCAAAACCTAGTGAAAAAAATGTCACTGAGGGCAATAGGATATATAAGGTAGCGACTTGGTTTCCAATCTACTGAAGGGAAACTTTGTGGGCAGTCGAAATTCTACTTAAAATTGCGTCAAGGAAGGTCAGCCGTTGGTGCTTCACATATTTTAGAAGAAATCGGAAGAAAATTGAAAAATTCTATCATTTGTAATAGCTTATTCATTCCCATGGATTAGTAATTTGATTTCAAGATGACTCGTTAGTGGAAGATGCGTTGATCAGACTTTCAGATCATTTTCGTTTTACTTAATCGAGAGAAACCACTTCCGAGCCCGTTTGGTTTGTTAGAAATTCACTTTTCTATTTTTTCAAATAAAAAATGCAGGATATCAAAATTATCGTGACTTCGCGCTTTTGCGTTCACATAGTTTTTTTGTACTTAAATGCTTTTCCATCGAAACGAACGCTTTTCCTAAATATTATTCATTATTTTCTTCTGGCGCAGTAGCCTAACTTTCTAGTCCACTCGGGATTAAGCGTGAAAGATGGCGCTTCTCTTCGCTTCGACAAAACGGCTTTTTATCAGTTCTATTCACCGCCGGCCACCGTGTCGCCGTATGAAATGTTTGTATTTTCAATAAGAAGTGGTAGTTGACTGGAAACAGACATTCGAGAGAAGGAATCAGAGGAATATCCTAAGGGGAGTTTTCTCCTTCGAGCTAACCTAAGGAGCTGTTATTACAAATTACACATTACTGTCGCTATTACATTATTCTTATTAATTGCTATTACAACCCAATATTAAGCACAGTTACTTGAAACTACGTTCAAAAGTGGTACAGCGGTAAGTGGCGTTGCTGACATCTGCATGGCGGAGCGATCGATCCTCGCCCAGGTTTATCAGCCCATCCATCCCGCGGGGTCGGTAAATTGGTATTAAGCTTGTCTACGGAGGTGAAGATGCTGACCTGTATAGACCGTGCAGGTCATTGTATGGGCCTAATACACATTCACCATGCGTCTACGATTCTGAAGAGAAGACAGATGCACGGCGTGCTCCGGAGGGACTGACCAGCGCCGATAACCTGTCTAAGGGGGCTCTACTCGTAGTATTCTCCTCTGTGTTTCCTGCCCTACTGACGATCCCTTACAATTTTGTCACCCGTATCATTACATTTGACATTAACCTACAATTTTCTCATCCGCATCTTCATCTACGTATATCCTATATAGGGCTTAGAGGTGAAACAGGGTATCACTTTTTATTCTAATCATCATCTTTTCCGTTTCTCGAATCTGTATTCCTCATTTCTTTTACTTTTACATTCCGAAGTATATCGGTACATCTAGGAAGCTTTTTTGGAGCCGATCGATCTATTAGGTTGGTGCAAAAGTTCTCGGACATTTGAGTTACAAAACAGTTCATTTTATAATAACTGAGCAATAGCAAGGAGTCATTTGAAGTAGGCACCGTTAATAGCAACGGTCTTCTCTTCTCTATAATATTTTTTTTGACTGGAGTCGAAAATGCCGGGGAAATCGCAAATGTCCGAGAACTTTTGCACTAACCTGATAACAACCATCATTAAATGTGTAAATCTTCTCCAAGCTAAGAATGCCCTAGGGCTAAGTAAGGGTTAGTATCAGTCGTCTAGTGGTGAAGATGCAGGTGGTAAGAAAAGAAAAATGGAAATGAAAAGCAAAGAATAACATTCCCGATCGGTTATGTAACGAACCGTGGCGAGATATTAGGTGTGGAACAGGCGGCGGAGCTGTGCGAGACATTTGTCATACGTAGAATTGAACACGCACGCGCGGCGGAATGTGGAGAGGGTCTGGAGCTCCCGTTCAGTCGCGCAATTATTTGAGAGTCGGCATGTAAACAAGCTGACCGAAACGGGCCACGAACCACGGCCACGGGCCACGACGGGAGGGGAGAAAAGCGTCGTCGTCGTCGTCTTCTACTAAGTGAGTGAGTGGCGCGAAGTGAGCGAGAGCGGCTCGAGCGAGTTAGTGAGAGCGGCGGGCGTTCGATGCCAGTAGATTTACTGTTTACCTCGCTTTCGCTTTCGCTACAGCCACGGCGACGGTGAGCGAATGAACATGTTGTTTTCCCATGTGCAACATCTATTTGTGATTCGGATGCCGCCAGGTAGACTACCGCCTCGAACCAGTATATTTTCGCGCGAGTGATAGGTTAAAATGTATGGGTAGGCCTCTCACCCGTATTATGCCCTACGGGAAAACCTTGCGGCTTCGAAACCCACGAGGACAGCTACTGCAGAGATCCTTGCTTAGTAGAATCATGATACATCAGCTAAATGAGCATAATAAAGACTCACTACACTTAGCCGAAAAAAAGGGCAAGATTGAAGCTTCACGGTCCAGCGTGTAGTTTCATTGATAAAAATTATATTTTATTCATAAAAAAATAAAAATAAAAAATTATATGTGAAGGTAAACGTATAGTATCCGGTGTTGATCGGTCCTTTAAAGACGCGCCACGCATTGGTGTTCCGTTCCGATTCATATAGATACGGCGAGTGCTTATTTGCCCAGTATAACGACTTGTGCGGGCCAGGCCAACCTAGTGTATTCACCTTCCCAGACAAGTCCTATACCAGTTTACCCGACCGCGTTGGGTTGAGTAGCCCGGATGGTTTGCGATCGCTCGATCATTTGAAAGGTAGTATCGCATCTTACCACTTCATCATAGTACTTTATATGGATCATATTCTGTTGGGGAGATAAAGCTTACTTGCCAGTGTTTTTATGATGTCATCTTCAAAGGAGTAATGGCCTGAAGTTACAGTATGTAGAAATCGAGAGTGGCGATGTTCCTTGGCTATCCAAGTCCATCCTTCCGTGGTAGGATAAATTGATGCCAGACTTATCTGGGAAGATAAAGACACTAAAGTCATTAGCGGCCGGCTCCGCCAAGTCGTTGTATAGATCTCCTACACGTTCACCTTGCCTCTACGATTCTGATTGAATGTCGAATGCTTCGCTCGAACTAAGAGGCCCGATCAACGCCAACCTCTTTGTCTTTACCCTTGAAAAACCTAATTTCGGAGAGAACGTCCGGCAATCAGCCATCTTTCTTCAATTTCCGGCAGTTCTTCTGGAGAAACTTATTCGATTTGTCGTTTGGAGACTAAAAAAGGTGAGGAGCCATTGCTCGCCCTTGGGGATTTCACTAGAGCTGATTGCTATTGAAAATATGTGTCTTACTCTACTGACAGTTGACCCTCAACAAGGCAATGGATCATTACATCACGTAGTTGGTGATTCCTGCTGTCGTCTTATCGGCAATGCTGAGATTACCTCTGGTTGGAGGACCCATACCCGGGAACTTTATAGGAACTCAATCTCTCCCCGCTGCACCAACGGACCCGGTTCGTTCCGCTGGTTGAAGAGGCAATAACGTGGTTCCGAAGCGAACAAAGTAATTGACGGAGCTCATCGAAAGAGCTCTAGTTGCGACGACGAAAAAAGTCGCTAAAACGAGTTTGGCAAGCCGGCGGCCGAAAGGGCTTAAGCAACAGAGGCTATCTGCTCAGTAGTCCAGCAGTTTGCTTATGTTTTGGCCAACTGGAAGAAATATAGTCGCGTCATACGAGATGATGACTAGTCCAACCAACAAGCAAGTCACCCAACAATAAACAATCGTGTGGTGGTAGTGCTGCTGCCGTTACCCAGGGTAGAATAATATATTCGCAATGAGCAATCGCGTCACTCGACAAAAGTAATTTCTTGTTGGAGTAAGTAATGTCAACATACTTTGCTAGAGCTGAGCAAATATGGAACATGAGGAAACTGATAGATTGTACTGCTTTCGGAGATTCCTCTTTCAGTTTTTGGGCTACCTTTGAAAAAAAGTCCTTAAAGAGCTTCGAAGGGTTTTCTGTACCCAGTAAAATGTAAACGTATAGGGGTCGGCGTTGATCAGCCCCTTAAGGACGCGCCGCCGCGTTCATATTGGAATTGAATTACTGAGTTTTGTGGGAACGTTTTTCGTGCTCTAATCGAATTTCAAATTCTATAAACGGTAGAGATTAATTGAGGAGAACGAAAACAAAGCCATTCAGGCGCATCTGGTTCATTCAGCAGCTGGTTAAATCGTTTGAAAATAGATGCAGCAGAACTATCACCACAAAAACCTGGCACGATTCCACAATTGGCGATTAATCGGCTCGGTGATTGAGACGACCGGGTGGTGGCCACGTAACGGATTAGATTGTGGACATTGACGACCCTGTTCAAATAGACACCAACACGCCTAAACGAACGGCTATCATTTTCGCGCTAATAATTGAACAGTAGCAGCTCTGCTATGAGGTCAACACCAAATATGATCGTGGTAATTGTGTCAATGCGTGGCGCAATCTAGCAGACGTATGTCACTGCCTGTGGACTAATATCTTCCCTGCGTCGTGAAATCATTGCTTCAAAATGGTATAGTGATGTTAAGAACCTTTGGAGTGGTAGGAAGGACTTGAGCCGTTTTCCTTTTTTATTTTCCGTTAGTATACAACGATTTTTTCAGCAATATTGTCGTCATCGTTAATTTTAACAGTATCCAACCTAGTGGGCAAATCAGCGATCCGTTTCTCCCAGAACTGTGGTCTCACAGTCAGAGGTGGCGCCTCATATAGGCAAACTTGCTGGCCGTTCGGGTTTTTTGGAAGGCTGCTATTCCATATTAAAGGACATTTTGAAGAAATTCACTTTTTCGTTAAATTACTCCCCTATGTGACTATATGCCTAATTTTTTTTTGTTTAAACGCGGGGCTACCGGACTGCGCCACTAACGCAAAGGAGCAAATTCGATCAATAACGTTAATTACTGATTGCGCTTCGATTTTGCATTTTCATCGCGTGTCGTCTAATCCTAAGGCTAGCTAGCGCTAAGGGGCCAAGTAGGAGCTAGTCCTGTTCCACCTTTTCGTCTTATGCAAGATGAAAGGATCAGCATACCTACAGACGGGTATATTACTCTTCGAAATTATAACGTATCACATTACCTAAATGGTGCCTAGGGACTCATTGGTGCTCTTTTGAAGCTGCATTGCAATTAAAAGTAACGCAGACTGTCAGCTCGACCAATCGAAAAATCTGGAGCTCTCAAGCAAAGCGGCTCAGAGCTTCTTGACCATCCTAGGGTCGTTTGTGGATCGTTATCGGATCAAAAAGTTCTCCTTGAGCTCCAGTTTTCTCTTGAAAACGTGTATCCAGTATATGCGGGACCAGTGTCGCCACTGGGCGAGTGCCAGCGATGTTACGGGAACAAAACGACGGAATCATGTGACGTGCTTCGGTGTGGTTTTCCATCAGACAGCACCGGGAAGCGTGTTGTTGCCGATGGTCACTGGGGAATAACAATGTGCCAAACGGCTGTTCCTCTACATAGATAGCTGTTTTCAAAGAAAAATGGCCCGAAATATATCACCTATATGTTGCAAGAACTTTTCGTTTCGGCGAATCTTCACCTTTAGCCCAGAACTTCCAACATATTGAAGTAAAAAGTTCGTTCATAGTGGAACTGTATGGAAATATCTTCCTCATTGGTTAGAAATCTCTTACAGCAGTTTGAAGCTATCTAAGCTCAATTAGCCTAACGACAGTAGCCGATTTTTATCGTCTATCCTCCAGGAAGCTGTTAGATTAAGTGTTGGGTAAAGGATGGGTATCAGGTGAACTCAGTGTGCCTTTACCGAACCTGTTTGGGTGGCTTTGTCTCTCTTCCTATGGATCTGCAATTTCCAGATTTCGAAGCAAAAGTTTGATTGAAAAAATAATTTTTGATTAAAAGCAGGCGCTTCACGTTAGAGATAAGTTCTTTTTGCTCTGAGGCTTTGGCAGGTGGAATAGACGGATGACAGGTGACAGTAATAGGAAAAGGAGAGAGAATAGATAGGAGAGTAAATGCCAGTAGGGATACTTGTGTTTTCCTTGTGAATATGTATAAAGCTGACGCTCAGAATAACGGATGTACAAAGAGAACAACAGAACAACTTTGGTCAGAACTCAGGTAATTTACTGAGTTCTCACTAAAGTTCTTCTACTTGAAACATGTTCGCAAGGAAAACGTAATTGTCGCGGAAAAAGTCTGGTCTTACTCAACTAGAAATTCATAGGAGCACTTGTTGTTTGCTCGTTCATTGTACAAAGAGGATTTCTCGTCGTTCACTTTGGGTAGCTCTCGTCCATTTCAGCCCGTTCTACGGCTATGTTCCACCAGGGTAAAAATAAAGGTAAAGGTAAAGAAATAGTCGACCACTCCCCTAAGGTTCCTCACAAATGCTACAGACAGAAGTGGAAGCGCATTTGGTCTATACAATGTCTTGCCGGGGCCATCCGCTGTACTAAGCCAAGGTCTTTACCTTCCCAGACAAGTCTAGTGCCAATTTACCTGACCTCGAGGGGTGGGAGGCTTGGTTGGCCCGGGCCGGGTTTGATCGCTCGACCGTTCGGGTGTCAGTAGCGCCTCTTACTACTGCACCACGTCCAAGTTTTTGTTTAAAAACTAGCGGTTTGTGATTGGAAACTACCATAAAAATGGGTATCGAAACACTCTTCTAGCTTCGAAATGCTCATAGTGGCGGTGGATCTTGGGAGAGCTAGGTAGACGGAAGGTAATAGGAATTCCATCGAAGTTCGAGAGGAATAGGATAAAATATTTAGGTAAGGAAAGATCAGAAACACGAAGAGAGGTTTCATGTAGCCTCGTGACTGCAGTGTTGATGTCAAGATATCTGCTACATCTGCTCTGCCTACCCGCTAATCTGTTGACACCTAGACGATAGGACGAGGACTCACCTGTCACCTGACCGACTTTCGGGTGAGGGACGTTTGGACCGGTTGGCAGTTAGCGGTCCGCCGCCTGACCGGGTGACCTTACCTACGGATACGGAGCCGTGGCTTACCGTATCAGCTCGAGCCACCGCACCCGCCGCGCCACCTCGCCGGACGCGGAGAGCTGCGCTAGGCATAGACGCATGGTGACGACGGTGACCCGAGAAACCAGAGTGCTCAACTGAGCCACTAGTGACCCGAGAAACAGATTGATCAGCGCAAGGTGCCCCTTTGCAATTACTGTTGACAACAACCGATTTCGACGGCTTCTGAGACTACTTTAGAGAACTTCTAGGGCAGCGAACCCCACATGTTTCTAGGTCAGAATTTTATGCTCTTTCTAGTGAGCATAACCGGAACGTGGTCGGAACAAACATTAGAATGCAACTTCTTAAGAAACGAAACTGAGCTCTGTGAATACCAGTTGAAACGAAGTACAATTAATAAGTATAAGGTAGAATTGTGTCTGGACTATCACAAATTCGTAGAGACACTCCCATTATTTCTCCGACTCTAGGAATAAAATCGAACGCTGGTAACAAAAGACGAAACGACGTACAATTCATCAGTATAAGGTAAAGTTGTGCTCCAAATGTCATGAATTCTTCGGACACTTATGGTAATTCGCGCAGGTCAGCTGTCTATGAAGCTTCCTATTTCAATATTTCTAGACCTACTAACTGAACTCTGTTTCAACTTGCATTCACAGCGCTCAGTTTCATCTTTATCTTTATCTTTTTGATTTCATTTCTTATAACAAGAAACTGCACTCTAATGTTTGTTCTGATCACATTCTGGTTACGCTCACTAGAAAGAGCATGAAATTCTGACCCAGAAACATATGGGGTTCAATGCCCTAGAAGTTCTCTAAAGTAGTCTCAGAAGCCGTCGAAATCGGTTGTTGTCAACAGTAATTGCAAAGGGGCACTTTGCGCTGATAAATCTGTTTCTCGGGTCACTAGTGGCTCAGTTGAGCACTCTGGTTTCTCGGGTCACCGTCGACACCATGCGTCTATGCCTAGCGCAGCTCTCCGCGTCCGGCGAGGTGGCGCGGCGGGTGCGGTGGCTCGAGCTGATACGGTAAGCCACGGCTCCGTATCCGTAGGTAAGGTCACCCGGTCAGGCGGCGGACCGCTAACTGCCAACCGGTCCAAACGTCCCCCCCCCCGACTTTCGCACCATCACCGCGTTACCCGCGATGACGGTATCTCTAAAGAGCCTTGGGTAAAAAAGACAGTAACTGCCAAGTCGTATTGGAGGAATTCAGAAATTGCAATATTCCGATAAAATATTCGGAGTAAAAAGCTAAAAAAAAACGGCATCGGGGTCGATTGATCCTTTAGAGATTCGCTATACAGAGAATTTTCGATCAGAATCGGATTGGCTCTAAAACAATCCTTGTGCCTAGATTTCTTGGCTATGAAGGAATAAAAACCTTCGTTAGTCAAGGATCAATTTGCATCGATCGATCGAAAGCCATGAAGATTGAACTTGAACGGATTGTTCGTGAGGATGGGCACACGAGAGAAAATCTGTTGAAAAAGGTTGATAATTGGGTCGTAGTTGGTGGAGAATGGATCATGGATAAGGGTGGAAATCAATGCTGGCGTTAAGGTGCCAAAATTGGATAGAAACTGAATATTACGACAAGAAACTGACAAGTTGTGTAACAAACATAAGTTTGCCCCAATAATTACCCAGCAATACGGGTTTACGACTTGGAGCGAAGTACATAGTCATCAATCTAAATCGATCGGGAAACCCGTCTCGCAAAAGGAAGCTCAGAATAGTTAATAAAGTGGCGTAAAGCTCTTGAAATTACTGGATGCTTTTCACCGAAATACTCTGTCGATCTACCGTTTATGAGTTCCGGTCTGTATGGGGGTATAAGTTTAACGAGGCGATGAGGCAATTCAGGGTAAGGTAAATGAGAACTCAGTTGTTACGTCGCTTCAATGAAAACCCATGAAAACATAGCTAGGTTACGCAGCCGATGGGTGGGTATAAATGGTGAGATTCCAGAATCTGACGTAAAATTGTAGCCGAGGACTTTGTTCTGTAGAAATAAATGTTCTGCTTGGGTGGTTTTTCGGTTAACTACGACGGTAATTCCTGTAATGCTCTTCTATCTCGATGTAATGTGGTTAGTGATAATGAGATCGATTTGTCGTACAATTTGTTAAAATGAAAAAAATTGGAAAAAAAATAGTAGAAGTATGAGTATCAGCACCTCCTTGCTCCATAGAGGAGTACCAGCCGGAAAAATGGACTCTACGGCGCTAATCAAGCGAATGGAAGTTGACGACCAGTTGAGACGACTTCCTGGCTGTTCTGGCTTCTTCAGAATTCAGGCGGAAGAGTGGTTCGGACGTAGGTGCTCGGGATCGTGGTACAGGGTAATTTGGCAGCGAGCCAGCCAGCCAGGGAACGCTAGTAGTAGTCGTCGTCGAACAGATGAGGATATGTATGGAGGGACGCGGCCGGCGGGAGGCACGAGGAGAGGTCAGTATGCCACCCTCCGCCCTTGGAGACAACAGACCACGAGAGGCGGCTCCGACGATGAGCCAACGAACGAACGACGCACGAATGGACGGAAGACTCTCCCTCTGTGACTGCTGATGCTTAGCAGTAGCTGACTGATGCCTTTGGCCACTGCCTCATGAGCGCGCGAATCATGTTCGGTTGTTTTCAGCGCACGTGTACAGCTGATGATGTCTATTCCAACTCTGGACGAATTCTAGAACATTCCCAATTGTAAAGGTAAACGTAAAGGTAAACGTAAAGGTGTTGATCAGTCTTCAGAGTATCAGAAGCGTAGAGGCATGGTGAACGCGTATTTTGTCTATAAAATAACTTGCGAAGGCCAGCCACTATACCAAGTGTCTTGTCTTTACTTTCCCCGACAAGTCTGGTACAATTCACCCGACCCCGAAGGGATGAAATGCTTAGTTACCCCGTGTGAGAATCGATCCGTCGAGTGTGAGTGTGTCAGTAGCGTCTGTTACCACTGCACCACACGTACACGTGATATAGAGAAAACAGACAGAAAATAAGTGAAACCGACGGTTGTTATTGAGGTTCTAAGGTACGTCCTCGTTGATGTCTCGAATCGAAAATTCGTGAAAAAATCACGGGGCTACTCCTACGCTCATTTATAAATTAGGATGGAGTTTTCAACACCCGAGGTTAGTAATACGTCTCTTACCGTGGTCTTACTACTATCCCTCGTTCATCAAGGTCAGGTAATCCGTCACCTCGGGGTATCCGATACCCTAGAGCCAGGGAAATCTTATAACCTCAGGATAAACCTGGATATAGCCGTGTGACGATGAGTCGTGGTTAGCGGGTTAATTGAGATATCTTCGAGGGTTATTAGCAAGTTTATTCATCATGAATCTAGTTTGTGATTGCTTCTGTCCCTTTAAGCTGCGTAGAATTTCTAGTTTCTTTCTCTATTTGAAGATTTTCGAGTCAATGGACGATATTTCCATATTCCACATTTCATATGGCGTTAATGGTAGCGACCCTTTTCGAGGCAGAGGGTGAGATAGAGTGGAAGAGGGTATTTACGTTGATGGAGCTTCTTTCTGGTGCAATGTCAGCCACAAATATGTCAACATTTCGAGCAGCAAAAATTTGAGGGAAAGGCGAGTGTTAGAGGTTAACTTAGAGGGTAAATAAGTTAATAAATCTCAAAGCTCACGTAAATCCTCGTCAATTAACTTGAAAATTTACAATTAGAAAAAGAGACGGCAAGGATGTTAATCGAGCCTATTCGATTTGAAGGTTCTATCTCTTCTATCCTGGTCATGATGTACTCCTATCAGAGCTTCTACTTTTACTTGCTAAAATTAGTGTAGATAATGTTAGAAATGGAGAATGTTTTACAATACTCTTCGGGGTATCCGCAGTTTCTCAATGAAAAAAGGATTGGGAGCTTTTTATGATTTTTATTTTCTTTTTTTCTTACTCATGGTCAGAGCCGTTATTCGAAATGGCTCTGCGGTCGTATTGACGCTGGGTGCCCTTTGGCTAATAATGCGGATTTATTGCCCCATTTCTAATTATGGCCCGATCTACGAGTGGAATTGTAAATGATATCTATGCATTTGCTAATCATATGTTTTCCTGCAGCGATATTGTCTAGAATTAACAATTTCAAAAGGAAGAGACAACATTCTTCGAATGAATGAGCTGTCCGATTTCTTTTGAAGAAATTTACAGCATTTTTCTTCGAAGAATTTTAGAGCACATTCCTGAATAAGCCAATTAACTGCTTTCAAATAAGTGTAAACCAGAAAATGATCAGGTAGAAGCTGTCCTATCATGGTTGCTCTAAAAACAGGACTTGAGTCGTTATGCAGGCTAATAATCAGCTTTTTTCTCGAGGGATTTTATGAAAATCCAGTTCAGAGGAAAAAGCTGCTTGTTGGTCAAGGTAACGACCCGAGTACCGCTTTTAGGGCTTCAGTGCTAGAACAGCGTCCACCTGATCTACTGGCCCGTAGTATTCTGTCCGAAATCGAATATTCACTGTTTTTGAAAACAGTTAAGGCGGTCCATTCAAGAATATGCTCTGAAATTTCCGTTCGGCTGTCGAGTTTCTCAATCCTAAGGTCTCACTGCTCTCAAGGCTATGCAAAACTTGAAATCTATTTGAAGTCATCTTAAGAATAGCTGGTGTATAACCGAAATATCCTAGTGTGCTGTGTTGTGGTAGCGCGTCTGGAATTATATAGCCGAGAGGGACTGGTTGGTGGGTGCCGGAAAGAGAAATGACGTTCGGCTGGTACAGGTAAACACACACCCAGAGCCCATCTGCCGGCCCAATTGCCCTAGCACGCATCATAGACTATGCAATTTGTGATTATCATTATACTGGCAACGCACCAGCGTTCGCTAATTCGCCGGCCAAAGGCTTTGAATAGCAGAAAAGCTTGTCGTGCCGGTTACGAAAGGTAGACGTCAGGTCGTGGTGGACGAACTAGTAAGCCCCTCAGGGAAGGAGGGGCGTTACCCAGCAGCAGACGAGCGTATGTTTCTCTCGACAACAACGCTGAAAAACTCATTACCCGACAGCTCACCTCGATGTTTTTCCACCGAGAGAGAGAGAGCCCTAGCTAATTGAATTCACACTCCTATGCCAACGACACTAAGTGTTATAATAATCGACTGGAAAAGTGTGGCTGTTGGCTTCGGAGGAGAAGCCGGTTGTTAAGTGAATTCGACTGCTGCCACTTTTCTGACCTTTTCTTGTCTGGTTCAATTGCAAGCTTTTCTGCGATTACACGAGGGACTTGGAGATGTAACGGAAACGGAATGCATTCCATAGATTAGCACACGGCCGGCTCGAATTCCGAGTTCGTCGATGCGGAAAGTGCAACGTTGAAAATAAACGGAGGCACAAGCAGTGAAATAATCTGTTCCGCTGATTAGGCACCGCTGGATTTTGTAGGAGTTTTCGTCCACACCTGGTAACGCTATACCTCAGGTGCTGAACTGTAGATTAATGTCGTCGCTACTTGCTGCAAGGCTTAAACATGCCTCAGGCGAGATATAAGAGTAGAGGGATTTATAATGCTGGTTAATATTTGTGAAATGCCAGGCCGTTCAGGAATTGTTTTCAATGCTCTTATAATTATTCCCTGTCTTGATGCACCTTCTCGACTGCCTAGACTAACTGGTTTAGGGGGAAGTGACCACTTAATAGACTCGATTATGGTTCTAAAAGAAAAATACTGCTAAGTTATGGAAACGGAAAACTTTCAAGCATATGGTTTCGGATAGGAGTACTTTTTCGAGTAAATAAAACTTTATTTTATAGTAAGTAGTATTTTAGAATAAATAAAACAAGTAGTCTCTAAGAACGCGCCATGCTTTTTCCTTTCATTTATATTCGTGGAGACATGGTAAATGGGTGTCTGGCTTCATTGACTTGAGCGGCTAGCCGTTGTACAAGTCAGTATCTTTATCTTCTCACACAATTCCCGTACCAGTTACCCGATCCCGAAGGGGATGTAGCGCTTATCACCAGAATGCTCGCCCTTTCTTTTTATTATGATAGTAAAGATAAAGGTAAAGGGATCGGCGTTTATTAGTCTCCAAAGGACGCGCCGCGTATTCGTGTTCTACCCAGAATCGTAGAGGTTTGATGAATTTAGTCTATACACTGACTTGCGGAGGCCAGCTCGGAGTGGTAGAAGACTTGGTTAGCTCAGGTGGGGATCGATCGCTCGACTGTGTAGGTGTCCGTAGCGCATCTAAACGGTGCACCACGTCGGCCGTCAACCCGATTATGACCTGAACCTACACTTCGGTTCACTTGGTGAGCCGCTTATATGTAGTATCGTGGATCGTTGTGCTAACAGTGCGTCGTTTCAGTTGTCGGCGGGGTGTTGGGTTGAGCGGCGATGTCGTCGGCTACTGGCCGCATGTATCGGAGATGATTTGCTCAGGCTTGTGCATGTGTGCTGAGCTGTGAGATCGGGCTGGCTGACTGACTGCTGGACATCGGGTCTCTGGTTGATTGTGTTGCCATTTAGCGGCCGGACGGCCGACCACAGCCAGCCCGACTTGACGCCATCTGTTCGTGTATTCCTTGAGTGAACGATTGACGAGAGCACCAAGCACTTCACCGGGGCCATGGAACGGGTCGCCGTCCATATGTAGTCGACAAAGAATGCAATAGGTCGGCACGATCCAGTGCTCGAGGTGCTAGAACGGTCCTTATCTCATCTTGAGGTAGTTTTCGAGTCTAATCCTCTTACAGTTGCACCGCAGATGCTGTTTAGGGAGGAAAGCAGAAGTTTTGGCTACGCTATCCCTTGGAAAAAGTACTTTTCATTTGCCATAACTGCGCAGAAGCGGATGATTAAACTTTTTTATTTGGATTCAACTCTGTGATGAATAGAGGAAGAACAGACTTACGACAATTGATGACCTTATACTTATTGACGAGAATTTCTAAAAATAACATGCATGGTAGAAATGTTCTGTACTTGGGTATACATAGTATTCAATGATAGTAACAAAAAGCTAATGGAAGACGAACAATTTAAGAAAAAAAAACATGATTTGATTGAGTATTCGTTTTGAAAGAACGTTCCCATGCATTTGTAATGCTGTTGAAATAAACGGGTGTGGTACCGCGCTCTCACACTTTAAGGCGCGAGATGGCCTTAGTGAATATGTAGATGTCCTCCCTTAAATACCTCAAGTGCGGTTTTTGGGCTCGTCTGGAGCAGTGGTAAGAGGTGCTACTCTAATCTTCTTGGTACAGCGAACGATCCACCCCCTGGCTTACCCTGGTCTCCACCTTTCGTTTCAACTGTTATCAGGCTAGTCTAGAAAGGGTATATCGACTGGGTCGCGAGAGTCGAATGGAAGACCGATGCGTGGCGCGTCCTTAGGTGCTGATCAAAATGGACCGTTTTATCTTTATGTGCAGGTTTTATCCAAGGAACTACCGTTTTCGTTTAATGGATGAACAAATCGTTTTTTACACAGACGTGTCCTTATTCTTTTTTGTGCTCATTTTTTCTGACAAATTATGATTCTATTAACCTAGTGATCTGGTGGGTTTGCCTGTGCTTTCGAGCCGTGAGATTCTCCCCGTTGGGTATAATATGGGTGATTTTCCTCCAACGAGGGTATTAGTTATGTACTGTACATTTTAGAGCGATAATTTTCGTCTAATGTGGAGTCCTTTTCGACCTATTTAGGCATACTAATAATTCAATTAAAATCATATTAATAATTCAATTAAAATAGGCGACATTTAGGTGAAACTTCTATTTTTGGCAGAAAATAAATCAATTTCTCTGAGAAAAATTTAAACCGTTCACATAGCGTGCAGCGTTTTTTCCTCTGTCAATGCAGCCCAGTTTCCGGCTATGTGCAGTACGAGCCAATTACCCATGACGCTAAAACGATTTCATGGCGCTATTTTGACGAACACCGCGCCACCAATTGAAGGATTACCATTGGTAGGGGTAATTTGAGGCATGGGTACGAGCAGCAATGCATGTGATGATATTGTGCTCGTCGGTTACACGCTCTTAAAACCTAGTGGAAAAGGGCAGGAGTTTTAGATGCTTATTGTTCTAGATACTGTTCAGAACGAATTACACAAGTCTGTTAAAGCCTCTCGGTCACCTTTCTTCATAAATTCACTAATCAGGATTGTAAATGGAAGCTGTGGTGCCGCAGTCTTTTATTCTGTTCTTTGTTGTCTCTTTTCTTTGTTTTCTGAAAGGAAAAACGATGTCGATGTTTAAATGAATCCAAATTTGAAAAAAAATCGCTTGAAATTGGATAAGGTTAAGGTATCTCCGGGAAACGGACAGTTAACCTTGCATTTGATGACTGAAAAGTGTTGAATGAAAAGTAAGATGTGAAGAGAGCTGGTCGAATTTTAGGTGCTGGACAGGAAATGAAGAAAAAAAGAAGAAAAATCGGAAATAACTTCGTATAAACACGATAGAGCAGAACATTATGTCATGTTATCTATGAATAGGTTGTGCCTACATATGGGAACAGGAAACGATCGATCCTCAAGTAAACCTTCCATCCGGGTAAATTTGTACCAGACTTGTCTGGGTAGGTGAAAACAATTGTAGAATTGGTTGGTCATCGAAAGTCATTGTATAGGCCAAATACGGCTCCACAAATCTGAATGGGAGACGAATGCATAGCGCGTCTTGAAGAAACTCGTCAACACCGATCACTTAGCGTCTACTTCTACCTACGGTGTGCAGGGAGAACAGCCCAAGAGACGCCTCGCATAGGGTTTTGGGCCTCGCATAGGCCGAAGACGCTGGTTCGGATCCCGCCTGAGTGTCGATTTTTGCGAAGACCCCTAGCATCATTACAGCGTCTACTTCTGGTGTACTCAGAAGTAACTCTCAAGGTCACGGTAATGAAAGTAAAATTTCGCGATACAACCAAAGACAATCGGTACAATTGAAGTGTGGAATATGGAAGGGAGAGGATCAACATCAACTGCTACAGAACCGTATTGTTTTCGATGTGAATAACTACAAAGGCAAGACTCTGGGAAGGGAACGAGAGCTGTTCGTGAGGCTGTCCCAATTCCCAGGCGCAATTGAGCCCCAATTCCCGGGGAATGGTTATGTCTAGATTACTTGTGTCCGTTAATGGTATATGAGGATTGAATTGCTCGGCGCCCGTCTTGCTGCTGGGGACACAAGAAGCTGCTCTGCGTTCGGAGGCCCGTAGCCCCGACCCCGTCTGTTGGGCCAGTAGATGTCATATGATATTCATCTGACGACGAGCAGAGCATTGTCGATTTCAAGAGGGTCGGTTGGTCGACGTCGAACGCCAGTCGACTGACTGACTGCCTCCATGCGCCAACAATACCATCTGTTGGCGTTTGCCTCGGTGAATGAACGCAAAAACCGTGATTGATCTAGTTGCCGACCAGTTCTAGATAGAATCGAACGCCGAACGTTCAGTACTGTATCGATGTTTTACACCGATGGAAAGTGTCCTGCTCATAATCACACTTTCAGAGCTCAGCTTCGAAGGGTACAGCTGTTGAAGTCCAGGAGAATTAATATGGAACGAACTGAGATATAGAAGTACAGTATATAAAGGTTGGAAGTTGATCTGGAATACGCTGGAGCGATCGAACCTCGCCCAGGTTAACCATGGTATCCAGTCGTTCAGGATTGGGTCAACTGATATCAGACTTGTCTGGGAATTTTAAGAAATCCACTGGTACAGCTCTCGCAAGCTATTGTACAGACCAAATACGCATTCATCTCGCTTCCATTCCGAAAAGAAGCCGAATGTGGTGCGTGCCCTTAGAGAAAAGACAAACGTCGACCACCTTACCTTTACCAGTAAATGTAGGGTTTATAAATAATATAAACCTGAAATTTGCACAGTTCCAATTCCGCGTTTGTCCGGATATCAAAGGATGTATATGTATGGTGTCTGTTTACCAGAGGTTAGAGACGCGGGGACAAAAGAATCAGGGGATGGGTTAGTGTAGGTTCCCTGGTTTAAAAGCACTGATTGTGAGAGCACCGGCAGTGATAAATCCACCGTCCGGGGAAAATTCTTCGAGCGGGATGTTTATGACGGAAAGCTCCATATTTTTGTTGAATATGAAGTAAAATAGTTGTGAAATTCTAAAAGGGAACTATGATTTCATACCTTGTCTGAAAAAAGCATATGAGGTTCAGTATTCTCGTCAACAGGTAGAAGTGAAGGACAAAGAAGTCGTTAGTCTCCCAAGGACACGCCATGCACTCGTACTATGCTCAGAATCATGCAAACATGTTGAACGCGTAGTTGTCCTATGCATTGTATACCTGAGGAGTAATTGACGTACCAAACGCTGTAATCAGTTTCCCAGGCAAGTGTGACACTTACCTACCCGATCCCGTAGGGATCAAAGACTCGGTTAGCCTGGGCGTGGATCGATCTCTCGAGCGGTACCACGAGCAGCCTCTTCTATCATTAATTACTTTCTGGCGCCAATGAATATATGCACCTAGATTTTTCATAGCGCAACCATAAAAAGTAAAGTATAAAAGGTCCATTTCAATATATTCACCTTCACAGACAAATCTGCCACTACGTCGAATGGATGGATCGATCGCTCGAGCGGTACCACGAGCAGCCTCTTCTATCATTAATTACTTTCTGGCGCCAATGAATATATGCACCTAGATTTTTCATAGCGCAACCATAAAAAGTAAAGTATAAAAGGTCCATTTCAATATATTCACCTTCACAGACAAATCTGCCACTACGTCGAATGGATGGATCGATCGCTCGAGCGGTACCACGAGCAGCCTCTTCTATCATTAATTACTTTCTGGCGCCAATGAATATATGCACCTAGATTTTTCATAGCGCAACCATAAAAAGTAAAGTATAAAAGGTCCATTTCAATATATTCACCTTCACAGACAAATCTGCCACTACGTCGAATGGATGGATCGATCGCTCGAGTTTTCTAGTGAAAAGTGACCTCTCTGAAGGTGAACATACTCGATGGTCAAGAGGATGTGCATCTCTAGTAAATAGGCCACTCAAAAGCGCTGCACATCCGCATTTTTCTCGCAGATGTGGCTCGGAATTGATTCGTTCGGTATGGGGTCAACGATATGCCCGGCCGGCAAAAGGTCACCATTCGTAATTATGCTGCGTGGTTGTGAGGCTGGTTGTGGTGGTGGTGATCATAGTAGGTGTAATTAAACGGGATTGTCCATCGTGCCCGACGACACGGCACCTTTCCGCTGAAGCGTGTCACTATTGAACGCACCATAGAACGAAGGACATCTGAGCAAAGGAACCGACCGGATGGACCGGATGTCGAACATTCCTTTTTTCCTACATGAAAGGATCCGACGTCGGGTAAACATAGGATGCCCAGGAAATGATTGCAAAGAATAATTCTGGAGGCAGAAAGAGAGAAGGGAATAAGCGAAAGACGTGGAATATATTTTAAAGCTACAGAGCTCGCAACTGAGAGTTGTTCCTCGCGCCTAAAATGACAAGTAGGCCCCCTTAGACCTCAGAAGGAGACGCCTTGAGGTATCGATATATCTTCTTCACGGGCGAGATAATCTTTCTTTCTCTAGGCGAGGCAGAGAAAAAGATAAATATAAAAGGAATGAAAAAAGAGTTGCACAGGTCAGGTTTGAGGCCTCTAATTGTAAGAGCTGATGAGTATAAAGTCTTTAGGGCTCATCACTGCAATCGAGTGAGAACTTATGTTTACACCTTTCAAAATTATCCTTTGGAAAGTCCGTCGTATGTTATGGAATCTGTTTTGCTTAGAATCCTCAGAAACTGATCCAAAAAGTGACCCAATTATGTAGGAGAAACGTTGCATATATACTTCTATATATTTCCATAGAAAAAGGTAAAGCATAGGTGCTGCGAAAGGTATCCTAAAAAGAGGAACTTTTCCATATATACTTCTATCTTTTTCTATAGGTGGATGTAGCTCAACTTTTCCTTCTGTACTATTCGTTTTATATTTCTACTCTCTTTCTTTTTTTAAAAGGCCGTAGTAGCTTATTTTTGTTTTAAATTTCGTTTATTCAAACTAAAATGACAAACTGTGAAGGAAGGCTCGTTATAGAACGTTGTCAAAGCACAACAATGATGTCGTTCACTGAGGAGAATTCGATGATGGAGTTATTTTGAAGCTCAACTGAGCCGTCAAGTCTCAGTTCCACGGACCAGGCTGGCTATTTTGAAATTCTGAAATTGTTCAGATAAGGGGCCTATTGAAACTCTGAAATTACATAGGTGTTAGATTTAGTTTAGGAAGAAAATGGAAACCAGAGGAAGTTCTACATTGTTGGAAAATGCAGTGCGTTTCATAATTGTACGGCAGTTCCTATTTTGATGGTTCCTACTTTGACGAAAGAGATGCTTTCCTCAAAGCTATTGTCATTAGGATGAAATGTAACCATGAAGTACGCTTTTTTGGAATACATGAGATGATGTGGCGTTTTTTATATTCAGAATCCATTTTTTAAAAAATTATTCTCAGTTTTTTATAAAGCAGAATGTGGAGGCATTAGAGAATTAAAATTTAAGGAGAAAACGAAGGTCGACTGTTGCAGGAAATCCACTCGATCGTCGACGATCTGTCGGTACGTTTGGGAGGAGTTGGCGACGAATGGCTGACGAGCAGCGAGTCGTCACCGAAGTACTTTGAATTCACACCGATTGAGATGCACGCAATCACTGAACGTCTTCGATTGCCCGAACCCACGGCGCCAGGTAATTGAGTTTCGGTTCATGTTCGAATTGAGCCACGTTGTCGGTATCTTGCTGCAGCAGATCTTGATGAGAAATATTGACAAAGGGTTCCCAGGGCTCATTCCCACGTATAATAAGAGGGCAAGTGAATAAGGAATAAATCAAGGTAACAAAATTACAAAGGGTGGTGTTCCGGCGAAAAGTAATTCATATTTTCTATTTTGCTGCTGATACGGAAGGTTGTATCCGAGCTTGTTAGCCTTAGGTATATTCGATATAAAGTGTATAAAGTGAAGGTGCCACTTTTTTCAGTCGTCAAAGGAAGCGCCGCCGCATTCGCGTTCAATTTAGAATCCTAGAGGCCTGATAAAAATGGTATTTGGTATATACAAAAACTTGCGGAGGCCAGCCGCTATACCAAGTCAGTGTTTTAACTTCCCAAACAAGTTTGGTACTAATTCAACGACCCCGGAGGGATGGAAGGCTTGGTTCGCCCAGGATCGATCGCTCGACCGCGCGGGTGACAGTAGCGCCTCTTACCGCTGCACCACGCGCGCCCATAAAGTGCAGTATATGCGAAAATTCTACGGCAGACTATCGTTGAATCTTGCCTGTTTGAGTACCTTCGGCATAGTAATACCAAGGAAAGGCAAAGCTAAGGACGTTGAAGTAGATCAGTTTCGTAAAGATGCGCCGTGCATTTGTGTTCCATTCAAATCATCGAGGTATGGTGAATGCGTGTTTGGCCTATACATTGGCTTGCGAGGGCCAACCTCTATACGAAGGCAGTGTCTACCTTACCAGACAAGTCTGATCTCTATTTACTCCAGCCCTGACGAATGGAAGGTTTCACTGGCTCGTGCCGGGAAAGATCACTCGACCGTGTGGATCACTAGCGCCTCCTACCACTGTATCACTCGTCGTTATTTTACAACATCTCCCGAAATAGGGGGTAATAAACGAAGAATGTCACTTTTTCGTCATTTTCATATCCATGCGCTGCTGTTACCCATTTTCCAAAAGTACACCCGTTCAGCAATCACCGTCAGATGCGCGTTCGTGCATCCGTATGCTTTTTTCGGACGGTCTGACGTACATATTTCAATTTCGGGCGCCAGTCGATATGACATTTTCGCTGGATATTTCACACTTCGGGACGACATGAGAACAGATCTAAAAGAAGAGTGTGTGTGTTGGCGATGAAATATGACTGTGTTGGGAGTCTTGATGGGCAAACGCTAGGGATTTGTGAAAGCACCACTCTGCTCTCGGCAATTTGCTGGACATTTGAAAAAAGAGCGTTGCGTGGGAATCTAACTAGTAAGGCGATGTGGGGTATGGAAATCAGGGTACAGTTAACAAGGATATTGTAGGATGCAGTAGCCCGAGCTATGCCTTGTTAAAAGTAGTGGATTTAGAGCAACTAAGTAGCCTGTTTTGATAAAAAATAAAGTGGTAGAGTGGTCGGTGCTGGCCAGTCCCTTAACTACGCGCCACGCATTTGTCTCCCATTGAATACATATCTGGCCAAAGTTTCATCTCTGATTAGAGGCTTTGTAGTATTGCTTTTTTTCCTGCGACTTCCTGCGGTGGAATTTCGTCCTCAACCTGGTAGTTGAAAGGTGTGCCAAAGGTAATGGAGGAGGCGTCGGCCGTCGAGGACGCGCCGTGCGTTCGTTTTCCATTCCGAATTGTAGAGGGCTGCCGAATGCGTATTTGGCCAATGTAATAACTTGTGGGGCCAGCCGCTGGTATCAATGTAGTGTTTTCACCTTCCCAGACAAGTCTGGTATCAAATTACCGGACCTCGAAGGTATGGAAGGCTTGGCTACCCAGGCGGGAATCGATCCTTCGACCATATGGGTAAGAGTATCAAATTTTACCACTGCATAATGGCCGTTTTGAGTTATATTTTATTGGAGGATGTAAAACAGGCACCACAGTTCTTATGGCATCGTTTTTAGAGGGGTAGTAGCCTGAAGTCGCAGCGTATAGAAGCAGAGGGTGGCAATTTGTCTTGCGTCCCGGAACAGCTCTGTCCTTTTAGCGTGGGAAATTGGACTCCTTATTGTGTGTTTTTCTGCGTTTTACCGTCGACTAAGAAAGACACATTGTATTGAGCACCAAACACATTATTAGGAGGCCTGCGAATACATCTTTTCGGGCTCATTAGTACCGTATGAAATCAATAAATACAGCTAATACCAATATTAGACTGCTAATGCGATATTTTAATTGCCAAAATGAGGATATCCATGGCAAGATTAATTGAAAGTCGAATGTGGAATGTACTGCTAATCCTACTATTAAATGAGCAAAACCTGTTCGTCAACTCTAGGGTCCCGCTGCGATTGCCCGTTACCGTACTCCCAGAGACGTATTTCATCAGTTCCTCGCCGCTTTTTGCTGCATGCTTTTTGTTCTTCGTTTTATTCGTTATTATAAATGTATGCGGCTGGCAGGCCGCTGAATGGCTGGTACTCACATAGCTTGAAAACCACTGGACATGTATTGTAAAAGGGACCATCGAATGTATGTAATTTTGAACATGGAACTACTCCAGCATCTCCATCAAAAATGTAGGGCGTACAGTGGAAAGAGGTGCTACTTCCATCAACGCGGTCGAGAAGTCGCCGAAGCTGAGATTTTCAACCCTCATGAGTCAAATAAATCGGTATTGGACTTCTGGGTTGGTTGGAGACGCTGGCTTGTGCTGCGGCTTTATTCGAATCCCGGTCTTCTAGGATCCTCAGAGAGGGCAAAGAAATTAGCGCAAGAAATAGCTGGGAAGCCGGGCGTTCGATTAATCCATCATCGTCTGCCTCTTGAAGTAATTGAAAAGCCGGCAGAGTTCGAGTTGAGTGGATGTTCCAGGAAGTGGATTGGTTAGCTTAGTTCGAACTAGCACGTATAGCTCGCTTGCGGGAGGTATATCCAAATCGGTGTTTGGGTAATCTTGATTCGCTAACGTGGTGAAACGCAGTTGGGTTTGACCACAGTTAAACATATTTGACCACAGATGAACACAATCGGGACAAAAATCATAATAATTGTATTGGACATTGTAATTCAAAAAATGATTACGAGAACTAGAAAAGGCTAGAAGTGAATGAAGACTCACTGATAACGAATATATAGGATTTAATATGGAACTGTGCAAGTCAAGCTCGTCTCATTAGTGACTTTAATGGCTTCGTAGATTTTCTGCTCCGGTGACTTCTTCCTACGCGAAACTTCTCGTTTAATTTTCAACCTGTCGAGCGTTTTTATCGGCGTGTGCTCTTGGAAGCCACTTATCTAATTGCTAGTCGCACCCGCCAGTTTAAAAGTGTTATTTCTGCGAAAACGCTGGATAAGGAAAGTATTCGAAATGAAGGTGAAAGTAAAATTGTCGACGTGGATCAGCCTCTGGGTATGCGCCAAGGATTCGTTTTGTATACAGAATGGTAGGTGCGTGATGGGTGCTACATGTGTTTTATAATGACTTGTGGGAGCCAAAAGCAACATGAAGACAGTGTCTTTACCTTCCCTGACAAATCCGGTACCAATTTACCTAATCCATGGTGGATGCTGGAAGCTGTAGAATTTCCACCATCGTACGAGAAAGTGAAAATATTAAAAATTCGAAAATTTTCGGCGGGTTGATTATTGTAACCCTAAGGCGAATTCCTGTGTCGATGAGCGTTCAGTCCACGTTACTCAGCTGGTAAAGTTTACAAACCCTGTTCATACAGAGGAGGCTTGAAGAACCATACTTGCACATGTTAAAAAAAGAAACGGGGAGTTCATGACATGTCTCTGATTGTTGTGAATCTTTAACTACTAAAATTCACATAAAGAATTCAGCAGTTTGGGTATCCAAACTAGGAAGCTGTTGTGCGCGATACAAATATGTCGTACATTACTATCAAATTATCAGCTGTCAAATTTTCAACCAGCAGTTTCAGATCCGCGAATGGTCGCCGATCTCGGTAACACGATTGATTTCCTTCATCGAGTTCGTGCGCTGAAAGTTCGTGGAGCCAAAGGATACGTGGGAACATCGAATATTGTCTGGAACACCTTGTCGTATAGCCTGCATTTCTGCAAAAATCTGCTGGCGTTCTGGGTAAGTTCCACCGTTGTCCTTCAAATTGATTGGATGCGCGACTGTTCACGAGTTTCTCTGAAGTTCCATTAGATGCCCATCGATCTGTTCCTTCTTTCGACTCTATTTGACATTTTGGGCAAACTGAATGCGAAATTGTAGCGGGAACGTGTGATTTGGTTTGAGCTATGCCTCTGCTCAAAGTGCAATTCGGATTTTAGCATTTTTGTAGGAATGAACTGTAAGATAATCTCCGATCTCTAATTTCTACTCGGACTTGTACTCTCTTGTTTATTCAGCATTATGTATGCTCTGGGTTCTTCACGCCTTTATATCTTTCAAGTTGTGGTCATTTCTGGTGTTTTTAGGTTTCGGATTCGGATGTGTCACGGGTTCGCGGATTGAGCACTGTGAAACGAACTCTTCGTCGACTAGTCGTCCACTATTCGATGTGCGAGTTGCAGGTTGGTTTCAGTTACATGCTAGAATGGCGTGTGTGGCACGGTGGTAGGAGGCGCTACCTCCACCTGAACGATCATGCGATCGATCACGGCACCGGCCATCCAGTTTTTCATCCCTCATGGGTCGGGTGAATCAGTGGCAGACCTGTATGGGATGGCAAAGACACTGAATAATACGGCAAGTGGCATCCGAAAATCATTGTATATGCCAAAGGCGCATTCACTATTTCTTACAAAACTCTGAGGAGGAGACGAGTGCGTGGCTGGTTCTCAAGGAATCGATCGAAACCGGACATAGGACACCATAGCTTTTCTACCTTTCGAAGGTGTGTGAGCTAATTGTAAGTTCTGAACCTGGAACGGATTTGGATGGTCCGAATAGCTTGCCGTTGCTTGTACAGACCGCAACTTCTACGACCACTTACCCTTCGATGGTAACGGGTAAACTAACGGGTAAACAGATGGTTTTTTGGGAGTGGAATTTCGACTGTTGGATGGGTTGAAGCGCTTGATTCGTCAGTGTTGCGTCTCATTTTCTCGTCTTTGTCTTCGGCTCCGCTGCAGTCCCCGTCCCACAGTCCACAGTTTCCATTATCTATCTAAAGGCAAATTTTTCGTATCGGTCGAATCCTGTGCTTGTAATGTTTAGGTAAATCGGGTATTAGGAGAATTAAAGTGGCACTACGCAGGGGGTACTTTCTACCCGAGGTCTTCCAATAATACCGATTTTCCAACTCGATTGTTTTGTAGTAGAATTTCTGCTGTCATTTCGGTGTCTTGTGATGAGAAAGAGGAAATAAAAATAGACGAGATCGCAATAGGGAAATGTAAAAGGTAAGGGTAAAGGTGTGGGCGTTGATCAGTCCCGAAGGACGCGCCGCCGCATTCCTGTTCAATTCAGAATCGTAAAGGCTTGGTGAATGCGTATTTGGCCTGTACAATGACCTGCGGAGGTCAGCCGCTATACCAGGTCAGTGTCTTCACCTTCCCAGACAAGTCTGGTACCAATTTACCCGACCCCGGAGGGATGGAAGGCTTGGTTAGCCCGGTCCGGGATCGATCGCTCGACCGTGCGGGTGACAGCAGCGCCTCTTACCACTGCACCACGCGGACCCGCGGGCCAACAACTTAAGTAGGTAATTATAATTCAGGGTGGTGTCAAGAAGTTGAGCATCAGTCATAATAGGGAATGTATTCAAAGGAATCGATCTGAAGGCGTTTTTGAACAATTTTCGACTCAAAAATTTAGCTCTCGAAAGTTGCACTCACACTGTGGCTCTTGGTATAAGTGGTTTACTTCATCTATATGTTTGTATTTGAGGATCTTTTGCTGGATGAAGATGATGTGCTTCCTGTCGCCGAACAGGAACAGTGGCAATGTCTCGAAGAGGCTGATTTCTCTTTCAACGATCTGAAGTCGATCGATGAGAGCGTGGTAGGTTTCATTTACTCAAAAATTGAATGTGACTCTTCTAACATTGTCATCATTTACATTTAAATTTTTATAATTCAGCGTTTATTGGGTGGTGTCAAGAAGTTGAACATCAGTCATAATAGCGTCACGGAGCTTGGTGGCTATCTACAGCATCTGACGTGCCTTACGGAGCTCGACTTGTCGTCGTGAGTTCTTCGAATTGATATTAATAATAATTGATAATAGATTTATTGATAGTAAATTTGTCCAATTTACACATGGATTATTATGTTTTTAGTCCCCGTTTTCTATTTTCACAGCAGTATTCCTTCAAATTTTGTAATATTTTCATTTACAGAAACGGAATAAGCTCAGTCCAACAATGGAACTGCCTATTAGGTAATCTGAAAAAGCTTATATTAGCGAACAATGCGATCAAAGATGTTACAGGTTCGTCGTTGTGATCTTTATTGAATTTTCAATGAGGGAGCTTTGTACTTGTAGAGAAACATTTCCGCACGAAGGTTTATTGAGGGAGAACCCCCGGATATCTTCTCAATCGGCTTTTATGCACACAGTTATCAGTAAGATCTAGATATCTCAAAACATTTTAAGCTAGCTAGCACATTACAATAACATTTTCCCGACATATCTAAACAGTGTTGCAAAAAATGTGAACAACAATTCTACAGTATGAAATCTTCAACGTTAACATTTTTCTGAAATAGAGGTTCTTCTCTATACTTCTGGACGTTTCTCTTGAACACACTTTCTTTGCTCATTCATCTCCCTTTTTCAGTGTTTTTCTCTTTTCTTTTCTTTCTCTTTTCTTTTTCTCAACACTTCTATCAGCGTTTAAATTTGTTCTGCGCGCGACTGTTCTGTTAGGCTTTTCTGATTCTGTTATTTTTCCAATAGGCTGTGGAGCTATTTACAAGAAGAACATGATAAGTAGTGTGTCAATTCACAGAATGTCGCTGTCGTTGGCAATCGAATCTCTCGAAGAGCTCATTAAGCAAACATTTCGTCTAGTGAAAGCACCGAGCACCAGAAAATGAAATGAAGCGCATATGCGTCTTTTTTCTCGCGACGATCATTTTCACTTTTTGAATATTCAATTTAGCGGGTAGTCATGTGAAGCGGAAAGGCATGGGGTGGAGAATATTAGGGTACAAGAAGGGAGGAAGGGAAGGAAAAGTCCGCCGACGTCTCATGCTTGAAGCTCCATGAATGAGTAAAGGAATTTTATACTTGAAACTTTATGTTTACCTTAAGTTTTCATGTTTTTGTTAATAGTACAATAAACCGACAATGCCACAGTTTGCTGTCCTATCGCTGTGTGTTCTTGTTAGAAACTCTAAGGATACCTAACAATATCGTATGCCTTCCCCTTCTTCCAATACTCATCTTAGGCTTACCTTGGGGGAGCGGGGGGGGGGGGAGATGATAGGGCCCCAAGGTATATCGGAGTAGATCCGGGGTTAAGACCCAGTATCCACCTAATTAGACCAAATTCATGAACGGGAGTGAACATGAGGTACATGAGAATAATACGCGTCGGCGGACATAAACCAACTTCTAACCTTGAATCTGATTCACCAAGAATTGTTATTCCGATATCGGACGTCTAGTGTTGCAGCGACTGTGATAGTAGTTCCCACAGCTAACCTGCCAATCCTCAGTCGGGGTATACGCGCCTTTCTGCTCATATTTCGAGGTTTCTAGCGGGTATTTAACTCATGAGTCTGGATCAGATTCTGCAGTTTCGACCCTTCATTGTTCTTCTAATTTGTTCTAATTGTTGTTCTAATAAAGCTATGTTGGATTCGATTCCGGTAGATTAAAGGAGAGCTGGACGAAAAACAAACAGTTTATTAATACTTTCTAGTCCAATGAGGTGGTGCACCTCTAAGTTCCATTGGGTAAGTTGTCTAACTTCCGGTAATTCAGGTCTATCGCGAATTTATTCGCTAGAATATCTGGATCTACGAAACAACGCCATTGAGTCGGTGGAATCGGTCTATCCGCTGGGTTCACTGCCATGTTTGGAAGCGCTGTACCTGAAAGGTAATCCTGTTCGAAAAGTCGTCGAGTACCGAACACGATTGCTCGAAGCCTTTGGAGAGCGAAACTGGGAGGTGTGTCTTCAGAAAACATTAGTAACCCTTTCTTTTCGGGATTTTTTCCCTTTTCAAGTCATTTAATTGAGTTTTAGGTGAGACTGGACGGTAAAGCACCTGACGATCGCGAAAAGGACACAGTAAGGCTTCGACTTGCTTTACGTCGCGCCAGGGAGGAGAAAGAGGAAAAGGAACGAAAGCGGAGAGAGAAAATCGAGGAAAAAATACGGTGAGAGAAATATCCTCTTGATCTCTTGTCCTGTAGATGTTTATTTCTTCGTTTTAGATATATATCAGGTGATGTTTGTGGATTCACAGACGAAGTAGAGTCGAGCTGATGATAACCATTATTAATTATATTCACGGAGATTACTTCTGGGCATAATATCTTCTTTGCCAGTGATAGGGTGACTATTTTTGTGATTATATTTGGGCAGGTTTTCACATATTGATTCAGAACGAGACGTTTTTACAAACGTTTTTACCTACTATGATGTTCAGTTCATATTTATGCGATTTTTGTCCAAAATAGACCGGTGCAATGTTCATAGGAGATTTTACTAATTAGTTTATGATTCGAACATCGACATCTTATCCATATCTCACCGCTGTCCAATGTGGAGTTTACTTAATCGGTTGTAAATTTTTTCACAATTGTTACTTCATTTTTCTTATCAACTAGGTGTTATTCATTTTTGTGCTTCTGTGATACGATTACTTTCACTTGTCTGTGTTCTCCTATACATAGATGATTTCCTTATTCCACTACGATGCTTGCATACAGAATTTGTATCGATTTGTATAAATGTATCACTGCCCTTTATATTTTTTTCGTAAGCAGGTACTTGTCTGCAAGCTACTGGTACAAAGGTCGTTATTCGGACCTCCTGAAGAGGTATCGTGCACTTTTTTGATTTTTGTGAAATGTAACCATGTCCTATCGAATGCTGCCGTCGAACCTTTGCATTTTTCAACATTTGTGTAGTACTGGGCTGGAGCTGATCAGCTAACATAGATATAAACTTGTAACGGCCAATTTTCCGCCTTTGTCTATCTGAAACATGGGTAATTCAACGCTAAAGTATTTTTTGGTAGGTGACAGTTTGAGGCTCTGGTAGAGGCGGCTTCGCTGAAACGTTTGCTGCAAGAAATTTGTTTCAATTTTGGTTTGTCAGCTTCAGCCTAAAAGCAAAAGTAAAGGTATTGACTTCAGTCTGCCACACCGTAAATATCTTGCTATATAATAAGCGAAACCCAGGCGATGTTCGTCATGGGTGGCTCATATGGGTCCCGTCGCGGTTGCCTGTTACCGTACTCCCAGGGACGCATTTCCTCAGTTCAGCCCGCCGTCTTTTGCTACATGCTATTTGTTCGTCGTTTGTTTTTTGTTCTATTTCAAGTCTTTATTTCAGTTCATGTTCATTTGTTTTTAGTGTGTATTTAGCAGCCGTCTGTCGGCCGGCAGCCCGCTGAAGGGCTGGTATAATTATATGCAAGTAATATAAGATTGCTTGATAATGTTAGGTTGTTCGCGAAAATTCTGATTCGAGTGGGGTTGGAACCCGCGTCTCAGGCCTAATCGAGTCACTACATCGAGTTTCTCGAGAGAGCTAGGGACGTGGCAGGTAAAGGTTTGTTTGAGGGAGCGTGAAGCAGCGGTTTTGGCGAATAGTCTAGAATTGTTATGCTTCCGAGAGGCCCTAGAGGCGGGTTCAAATCTCACCAGAGTCAAGAGTTTTGCAATCAAAGACTAAAATTTATGGTGTAGGTCGCAGGGCGGAATATATCAGTTGGTTACTAGGTCGATTTACTAAACACCATTAAGGTCAGGTAACTTCCTAAATTTTTGTTTCTCAAACGACTTTCCTCTCAGTGACTCTGCGCAAATGATTTTCTTCAGTTGAGATTACGGTAGTGTTCTGGTGAAAATGGAATTCTTGGTGATTATTACATCTATTCCTTACTCTGTTCTGGATATCACGCACTCAACAATCACTGTGGTTAATCGATTGGTGATAACATTGGTGCAGATTTCCACGCTGTTTTTTTTCTCCAGAATTAACATGGTATGAAGGAGTCAGAAAGAGCTGACAAGAAAGCAGAAGCTCTACTACGGTTTCTATTCAGTACGGATCATTAGTTTCGATATCTACTGAGGATTCAGTTCGATACGTTAGCAGTCGAGACTGATCATGGAGTTCTACCTTTTAGGGTAGATCTCACAAAATCGTCAGGTGCTCAATTCTCGTTGCTTCGATCAGATCTTCGATGTCCAGTTTACTAAACAGTACGTTCCATCCGCTTTTTATTTGAAAAGTATAATCTGTTAGCAGTAAAAATGCGAAACATTTTGTTCAATATGCATAGTTTTCTTGTATTTTATTATATCTTACATTTATTGTTTCTCTTTCTTTCATTTTCGCATATTTTTAATTATATCTCACTGTCTACTTCCAGAAGTATTCTCCTCTGATTCTTCCGAGTCTGAAGAGGATGAGGAGACCGATATGCAGCCGAGCGGGTCAGGCGATGGGCAGTCGACAAGCAGCGGTGGTCAGACGGCTCCAGTGGAGGTGAAATCGGAAGAGGTGGAGGCGTATCCAGCCGAACAAGAACAAATGGACTGCGCTCCCGTGAACCCCTCACTTGTTGTCAAATTGACACCTGTGAAGAAGTACGATGGTGTGATGAAAGGCTCTGTAGGGCAAAAATGCAAAAGTGAGTTGAAATTCCACAACAGTCTATCGTTGAATCTTGCCAGTTTGAGTACCTGTGGCATAATAATACCAAGAAAAGCTCAAGCTGAAAGCGTCGGAGTTGATCAGTTCCCTAGAGATGCACCATGCGTTCGTGTTCCATTCAAATGATAGAGGCGTGGTGAAAGCGTATTTGGCCTATACATATAACCAGCTTTCCATCGGCCAATCGGCCGCAAAACGTCTGTTCGCGAATTTCGTTAGGAAAACAACTGTACTAACCAGTTGAATGACTTATAGATTTGGGGATGCTAGGTTATTCGCAAAACACTGACATCGGACGGGAATTGAACCCGCGTCTTTCTGTTTCCGGCAGACTGCACTAACCACTGTGCTACCGATGTACTACGTTGTGAACCTCCTAGCATCTCTTTCTTAAGCCCGGTCGGGCTGTAGCTATCAGCACTCACCCGCAATCACGGGAATGAGCCGGTAAGCCGATATAGGCAGTTACCAGTTAAGCTGATAGCGTTTTTTGATATATTACGAAACTATTCTGCTATTTGCCGCTTTTTGTTCAGCGGTTTATAGACGAGAACTAGTTGAATGACTTATAGATTTGGAGAACGTAGTACATCGGTAGCACAGTGGTTAGTGCAGTCTGCCGGAAACAGATAGACGCGGGTTCAATTCCCGTCCGATGTCAGTGTTTTGCGAATAACCTAGCATCTCCAAATCTATAAGACATTCAACAAGTTCCCGTCTATAAACCGCTAAACAAAAAGCGGCAAATAGCAGAATAGTTTCGTAACTGTACTAACCATGGCGGAACGTGGGAACAGCCAAAAAGCAGAAACACGCAAACACCTACAGAAAATTCGGCCTTATCGAGGGCTCAAAAAGGATAAAAACACGATATAAAAGCAAAAGGGTGAAAACAAAGGGCAGAGAATGAAAACGAAAGAAAACGTAAGAGAAATTTCTTCAGCTCCCTTGTTATTGTGGGTGCATTTTGTGTACTGTAACAGACTCTCGCGGCGGGACCCATATGAGCCGCCCATGACAAACATCGCTTAGGTTTCGCTTATTATATAGTAGAATAACTTGTGAGGACCAGAGCTGCTGTAAATACCAAGTCAGTGTCTGTCAAGTCTGGTATCGATTTACCTCACCCTGGAGGGATGAAAGGCTCGGCTAGCCTGAGCGTGGATCTATCCGTCGACCGTGTGGGTATCAGAAGCGACCCTGACCACTGTATCGTACATGACATTGTAATGATAATACCGACAAACTAAGATTGATACGTGCTTATTACGGCTAAATTCCCAGCAGCACCTGAAGAACAGTTCTGGGATTTGAGAAATCGCTCGTCCGGGAACTTAATACACCCCGGTGCAAAATTATAGGTTCACTCCGCGATTTGTCCATAAGTGTTCAAAGAACCTATTGAGGGGATCTAGTAACATCACTGTCATATTCCCCACCATCGAAAACCTAGATATACAAATTCTGGGCGGGATGTCTTGTCATTGTAAGATACTACAATTTTTTATTAGAAAATCAGAGATAATGACCGGTGCAAATTATAGGTTCACTTCCTTTGAAAACTGTCTGTTTTTGAAAATATGATCATTCAAGTTACGTTTAGTACTTTGCTATTGACAACATCAAACATTCTATGTGGCATACTTCGAATAAGATTATCAAGAGCACTTTGCTCTACATGAGCCCAAGCATCAAGAATGGCGTTCTTCAGATCAGAAACCGAGGTGTAAGTGGTGCCGTTCTTGTAAACATTGTGAACAAGAATGCCCCACGAATTTTCTATCGGGTTCAGATCTGAAGAATAACTGCGCCACGCTAAAAATTGGATTCTGTTGGAATCGAACCAACTCGAAGTTGACCTCGACACGTGTATGGGAGCATTGTCTTGCTGGAAGATAAGATTGTGCCTACGAAATCTTCTCAAATGAGGGAGAAGGTGTTCTTTCAGCACATCCTGATAATCTTCGCTGTCCATATTACATGTGGCAAACTCCAAAGCAACAACTCCATATCCGGAAAATGCAGCCCAGACCATAACACTTCCACCGCCAAAGTTGCCTCTAGAGAATACTCGTTTCTCCTTTCTTAGATCTCTCCAGTAGTGCTTGTAGCCGTCGGGCCCATCGAGGCTCCACTTTTTCTCATCGGGAAATCTCACCTAAGAACTGGAGATGCTTTTCTACGCCCACGACTTATGGATAAATCGCGGGGTGAACCTATAATTTTGCACCGGGGTGTGGGGTAGGTGTATCTAGGGTAAGGTAGAGGTCGAGCGTTGTAGCTTCAGAAGACACCAACAGCTACCCATTGGTAGGTTACCACTGGCAATCAGCCTTAAAAACAAGACAAGTGTGTAGAAGAGTAAATTAAAGTAACAAAAGAATTTAAAAAAGTAAAATAAAAATGGAAAACAGTAATGGCGCTTACCTACCCGTTTCGTGCCTGCCCTTGGACGAGCAAGGTACAAAGTTGTAGAAGGCTATTCCTGGCGCTCGTCGCTAGGGCGAGATAGCCTTCAAAGAAAAGCTAGAATAAACTTATGTGGAAATCGAGTAAAATTCGGCTCAAAATTCCAGAAGTTTCTCTAATCGATGCCACGCAAAGCGAACGATACCGTCTTAGAAAAAGCGGAGAGGAGGACACGGCCGATGAGCTGTATTCGAAGAGAGATCTGATCGCAAAGCACCTAGCGAATGCGGATGAAATCGTCTTCGATAAGAAAAAGGGTTCGAGAAGGCGTTGTTTATTTATTTATTGATTTATTTACTTAGTTGTTTATTTCCTACCCGTGCAAGGGTGTGACCACAATCGCACAAAGTTAGTGAACAAAACGAACCCGATAAGTTTGAAAAAAGAAGTGTAAAGCCCAGAAAAATTGTTAGTAGCATGCCCATATACAATTGTTATAGTTCTATTCTGATAGATTCCAATTCACTTTAAAGGTAAAGTATCCGGTGCTGTCCAATATCAGGTAAACCATCTATCCATTAAATTTGTGATGAGCTGAACTAGGGCTGTTTTTTTTCACATTTTTGCCTTCTCCTTCTCTTGCTCATACTTCTTTTCCTTCTACTTCTTTTTCTCCTATTGAGGTTGAAAATGGTGGTGGCTGTCCGCTTGGGGTCTTCGAAGTGTGAGAAATATTCGAGTGTTCATTACACTAAAAGCGGTGAATTATTGCGATTCCAAAGTCAAAAAGTTAATTCAATTCATTCTATTGAGCCCTCCGAACTTCCAGATGTGACCGAGCATCTGAGAGCGTTCATCGAAGAGCGCTTCCTTATGTACTTTGGCCCAAACGACGAAGGCTTCGTGAGGGAGCTGAGTGCCGAAGAAGAGGAGGAGCAGCAGTTCCTCATCGACAACTCGCGCTTTCTTTCCAGAGTCATTTTGAGGATGAACAATTTCGACCCTGATAAATACAGTGAGTTCTTTATGAAAATCGATTTCTTCTGACAAACCGGCGCCAAACGAGTCATAGCTGTTCTCGACTTTTGATTCGAGAAACTTCTCTAAGGTCTCCTTTTGCAGACGATCGACTTCAAAATTATCACATGATGGCGAAGGACAGCGTATTCCAAATGAAAAGAGCGATGAGAGACAAAGAACTGGACGAAATGAATAAAATACGTCAGGATATGTTCAGGAGGTCCCGTGTTCACAAGTGGAATTGTTTCATTCATTTATCTATTCATGCTCAAAGGTTAGACAACAAAGTATTGAGCGCAATTACATTTGCTGTTGACTCAGTTGAGGGTTAAACAATTTATTTATTTGTTTAACCGCGCCTATAGGTGTACCGAAGGTGAAAACGGTTATTAGGACAAGCAACCATTGAAACAAAGGGGCACTCAAGTAGAAAAACAGTGATGGTTAGCAGGACTATCATAGCAACTCGCGATGGAAATCTCATTAAAACACCTTATAGGAAACCATAGGGCCTGCGTGGTACAGTAGTAAGAGGCGCTGCTGTATTGCGGCGGTTTCCGATAAAAAAAACGCTAATTTTTCAAAACAATAACGTCGACGAACGCCCCGCGTGGTGCAGTAGTAAGAAGCGCCGTTGACACCCGCACGGTCGAGCGATCGATCCCGGACCGGGCTAACCAAGCCTTCCATCACTCCAGGGTCGGGTAAATTGGTACGAGACTTGTCTGGGAAGGTAAAGACACTGACCTGGTATAGCGGCTGGCCCCGCAGGTCATTATATCGGCCACTATGCCTCTACGACTGGAATGGAACGCGAATGCGGCGGCGCGTCCTCAGGGGACTGATCAACGCCGGCGCCTTTACCTTTTACCTTATAGGAAACCATACCAAAGTAGTCCCACAACAGATCATTTCAAAGAGCAACACCATTTCACTTTGCTTTTTTGACTTAGTTTATTGGCTTTGTACACAAATAATTCTAGAATGCGAGAGGAACGAATGCAGAGAATTCGCGACGGTGAAGAGAGCTCCGACGACGATTTGGACGACGTTGATGACGAGGAGCAAGCTCGTCGACGACTCGAAGAGGACTTTGAGGAGATGCTGGTGTCGTTCGCGAAGAATATGGAAGTAGAAGCGCCTGAAGGGCGGCGTAGGTTTTTTTTTATTATTTTACTAGTCGTCTGGCTGATATCTAGGATTCACCGACGTCGGGTGATGATTAAGACATCAATCGTCAAATAAGCGCTCTAGTCTTCCACTTTGAGCTGATTCTTTTATTTATTTATTCGTTTATTTATTTACTGCGAACATAAGCGCTGAAAGTTCAGTGGTTATTACGGCGGGCAACCGTAGAAATACCGAAAAAACCGAAAACGAAGGGACAAACTTGGATGGTTAGTAGTGCAGTGAATACAGATTCGTGGTAAGATTCTCAGAAGTGCATCTTCTAAAAAAACTACACCAAATGTTGGCCATATATCCAGTATGAAATATAACAGTGCATTTCACGACCATCCGCTAGCGCCCCTTCTCTAACCATTTCCTATCTGGTAAGGTTTTTAATTTTATGAGGATTTTTTTTGAGATTTTTATGAGCATGGAAAATGTTCACTAGTTTTTTGGAGTAGACGAGCTGATTTTGTGTTTTCGAGTGATTATTCTGTATTTCTTACAATACGTTTATTGGTTCCACATCAGCAATTTTTTAGTACTTGGTCAAATAAGACAAAGGCTGGAAGAGATGCATATCGGCTCGATGCATCCGGAGCGTGAGAGATGTCCAAGCCCTCCCAGAGCACCAGCTCAAGATTGGAGGTGAGATCTACAGTACCGGACATAGCTTTTGATCACTTCCCGGAAAAGCCGCTTAGGAGCGTTCCAAAGCGGCTTTTTTCAATAACTTTGTTGAAACTCAATTATTTGTAAAAATATACATATATTTGAGCTCAGCAGCTCGATCTCTATCGATTGGTTTTCAAAGATCGATACAAATGCAAAATATCGCCCCTTTTGCCGACCCCTCAAATCTCGCCTTGTCGGTCCCTCTGGGGCTGGTCGGTCCCTCAGAGGCCGACTAGGCGAGATTTGAGGGGTCGGCAAAAGGGCCATATTTTGCATTTGTACCGATTTTTGAGTACCAGTCCATAGAGCTCGAGCTGCTGAGCTCAAATATATGTATATATTTTTACAAATAATTGAGTTTCAACAAAGTTATTGAAAAAAGCCGCTTTGGAACGCTCCTAAGCGGCTTTTCCGGGAAGTGATCAAAAGCTATGTCCGGTACTGTAGTGGCATTTCAGAAGAGGAAATAGTCCAGAGAGATACTAAAAGTAAAAATGTTTCGTAGAAACGAATTCGAAAATGTGCTTCTAGAACTTCAGCTTAACTGATAGCAATGACCATCGCGATCTTATCACTATAAGTTATTTTTCCATGCTGTTCAACTGCTAATGGACAGCTATGAGTGATGAAGCTAAAATGGCGAAATACCGAAAGAATGTGGGTCCCACAGAAGTACTTGATTCATTCCCATGTACCGTATCTGGTGACAGGGTTGCTGGTGTTCTCATAGCTCGGTTAACACGTTGAAGACAGTGTGGCGCAATGGTGCGCCACGCTCAATCGGCCGCGTGGGACCGTGTGGCGTAATGCTGCGCCACAGTCTTGTATCGTATTTTTCTCGATACATTTCAGAATTTCGAAGGATGTTTTTGTGTCACTCTTTAGTAGACCTTTGCACATTGTTATGGGAAGCGTGGTCCATGAAAATGATTCTTAGATTCTGATTTACTGGAATTTCTGATTGTGCACTAGTTTTCTTTACAAGTAAAAACAAATAATGGTTATTGCAAGGAACAAACAAGTGCAAACAAATACTGGTTACTGAAACAAACACATAAATACAAACAAATATTGATTATTAGAATAAACAAGTAATGAACAATAAACAAATAACAATTTCCTTTTAACCTGGATAGGGAAAAAGGACATTCTAAAAGCTTCCAGCTGTTATTTTTCTATTTTCATTGCAAAAAAGGAACAGTCACAATCCCCGATATTACAGGACTGTATATGTAGTCTTCGAGATTTACTATCCACTTCCATTTTGAAAAAAATTCGCCGCATGCCGGCATCATGCCACAGCCTCGGCGCGCTAGAAAATCGGTTGGTCCCACGCGCCAGACACGCGAAAAAGGCGCTGTCGTCAACGTGTTAACTAGATAAATAATCTCTGTGAGTTCTAATCGAAGTCATTACAGTAAGGTGTCGTGTATGTTGAGCCCGCGTGGTGCAGTGGTAAGAGGCGCTAATGGTACCCGCACGATCGAGCGATCGATCCCGGCTCGGGTTAACCAAGCCTTCCATTCCTCCGGGGTCGAATAAATTGGTACCATTCTCGTCTGGAAAGGTAAAGACACTGATGTGGTATAGCGACTGCGCTCCGCATGTCATTGTATAGCCCAAATACGCATTGACCGTGCCTCTAGGATTTTAATGAAATGGAATGATTGGTGCATCCTTCAGAAAGTGATCAACTCTGATACCTTTTACCTTCATTTTACCTTGTATGTTCAGTGTTGAAGAGCAAGTCGCCGAGCTGCCATGGACCAGCGAAGAGAAAGTGGATCAGAGCGAGCTTTTGGAGGAATATTTAGGTATTTGTATATTTTCACTTATTTTTTTCGGCTTAACTTTTGATTAACTTCTGGTGCTTGTACAGAGCCAGTCGATAAGCAGGGCAACGAGGACAAGATTGACGTTCAAGAAATCGTTAGTAAGTTTTACACCATGGTATCCTATCTCACATCTGCAACAGTTAAGAAAAAAAATGTATTTTCAGCCTACGACTGGGCGAAGCCGCTGTTTACTGGTATGGAATTTCTTAGTGATCCTTTTTTCTTTGTGTAAAAAATGAAAAGTAGAAAAGTGCTGAAAGCTCAATATTGATTAGATCGACAAACCTCCAATGTTTTGCAGTGGGAATTCCTCTTTACAGGCGTTTTTTGTAATTCCTACTTGAATTAGTATTTAAATGGATCCGTATCCTTCAGAACCAGATGAAGCTGTGACTGTGGGAGAGAAACGATCCTTCGACTTCTTCGACGACGGTAAGAGTTTGAATTCCCAAAAACAAATGAGGGTTAGGCTATATGTAGAAAGAGATTATTTCGAGAATGTAAAATGACTTGAAAAATCAAAAACAAGTGTCAGGAATATTAAGTAAAAGACTATTCGAAAATATAAATTTTTGAAAACAAAATTGTCCACTCTATCATTCCTTGTTCAGACATCCTACCCAAGCGACGAGCGGTGGAAAATAATGGAACTGTTGAACAAAGAGCTATGGATACGAGTCCGTATTTGCTTGTTTTTTTGTTTAGTTTATGCAGAAATTCTGTATGTTTCAGCTCCACCTCCTCCAAAATCGTGTCTGCGGCGAACGGGACAGGTAACTTGCCTAAGGATAAGGATGAGACTTCCAAAAAATTCAAAGAATTTTGTTGTTTTGCACTCTCTTGAGAAAATTAACACAACATGGACAGACCAAATTTCTGAAGCCAGACGCCTAGCGCTTATATTTGACCTTCGTTTTTGGTGAATTCGTGTATTTTCCTTCAGCTGTTGACCGATATGGACCAGTTTGCAATGACCGAAAAGGAACGCATAAAATGGCGAGAGGAACTCGAGCGTTACTGTTCCAAAAAGAAACGCGTAAGGTTTAAAGGTGAGCATCATGGCAACATTATACCCGTCTTCTATGCATATCAGTAGCCCACAAAAAGTGGTAAAAATGTTGATGGCAAAGTCGTCCAAAGATACCGTAATTTCAGTATATTTTCCACTTTAATATTCTGTTTACATACTCAGCTGATTTGTCATGTAATGCTCCGTTGGATGTAGAATTCGTGATGTTGATGGCGATCGAAGCCTATGTTTATGCACATGGTACTTGCGGAGAGGCGATGTGGTTGATCGATGACGCGATAATAGTGTTGCGAGTTCTCCGCGCAGCTTCTTGGTAATCTTGGGCGGAGAACTCAGCGTTCATTTCATCGCGTGCCCCTTCCACAGACGCTTCTTCGCGTTAAGATTATTCATTTTCCTCTCATAGCATCGGTGCTTACATAAAATTAGCATTTCCGCTTGCCTTATAACCAGGGGTGTGCGGATTTTCCGTTTTCGTTTTCCGAGTTCCGGTTTCCGGCCATTTTTGCCCTTCCGTTTCGTTTCCGTGTCCCGCTCTTTTTTCGGTGGAACACGGAAGCGGAAGAAGAAATCGAAGGGCTCCACTGTGCAGGCTAACACGAGGAAGACTGAAGTTATTGTGCTGACGTCGGTACGTTCCATTCAAAATTCTGGAAGAGTGAAACCAATGCAGCGAATTGAACCGTCCTTCCTTCAGAAAACTGCATATGAATGCACCTGCAACATCGTACGACTGGGAGAGATTGTTTTCTTTCGCTGGTTTCATTGTGAACGATCTGAGAAAAGCTTCTCTCCCGAGAATCTTGAAAAACTACTGTTTCCGTATTCCGTATTCCAGTTTCCGGCCATTTTTGACCATTTCCGTTCCGTCTTCCGCTTTTTCAGAAAAATTTTTCGCTCACCCCTGCTTATCAATTTCAGGGTTTCAGTTGTGCATTCATCTACTTTATTCTTTATTCATGGTTATCCGATCAACAAATTATATCTTATCACTTAACTCTCGTAATTCTCATCACTCGCTTTACGTTTATTTCACTTAACAATCATCACTCGTATCACGCTCAAGTAATGATGTCAATTTTCTTGATGATATTCTTCACACTCAAATGTTAACTTGAAGTTGTATATCGTTATTTTTTGCTTTCATATGTAAAGGTTTGATTAACCAAAGTTGGAGGTGCTCAAGCAGTTGAAGAGAAGTTTCGAGTGAAAATCAGCATGGCAAATTCTATCTGGCGAGCACGAAAAACACTTCTCTTCAAATGTGGAATATCACTCCAGATTCTCGTTCTTTCTTGTTTGTTTTTCTATTTCGTTGCTGCTCCAGAGTTCGACGATGCCGAGAACAGATGCCGGTTCTACTCTCGTCCACTGGATTACGACGGAATGATACGCAACGCACAAGCGTTGCTGAATCAGCTGAGAGACGCATGCCCAGAAGCCCTTTATGCGGTGTGTTTTTGTTCCTACTAGGGCTTTGCTTTAATTTGTTTATTTAAACTCTCATAGGCGTGCTGAGGTGGTTGGTAGAGCGATAGAACACGTGAGAGTAAACTAAATCAGAATCAATAGGCCAATTTCCAACAATCCGGTTGTTGTTAGTAAGCATCTCAGGATACTCTTTAACCCTTCCATTGTCAGATGCAGCCCATATGGCAGATTTATCGCCATTTTGTATCAGTAGTTTGACGACTTCACCTAACCCAAGCAAAGCTTTTGATGATCCTCAACAATGGCTACCTCGAGCGAAGCTTTTAGAGTTGTTCGAAGGAGAAAGCAACCTTATAAGGTATCCCACGACGTATCGGATACCACGGGGATTTTTTTGGATTAGAATTCGCTGTAGTAACAAAAAAAAACTAAAAAAAACTAAACGCTATCAAGGCGTCTAGACTCTTGAGATATGTGATCCACTACGTCGTATTTATCCTGTTTTCGCAACTTCCTTACACGACCATCTTCTGCCTTCCCCGGTGGACTTTCCCACTAGTCAAGCATTGTTTGGCCCTAGTCGCGATACCGTCTAAATTGAGTAACGATTTTCCGGTTCAATAGCGAGGTTTCGGTCTGCGTAAAGGTCGATGACCTTGTACTCTTATACCTTGTACCTTGGTTGTCTGCATGCAGATTGCATCACTATGTTAAATAACTAATTTGTCTTGCCATTTTAACCTATTCCCATTTTTGAAATAAGTTCTCTTATAGAACGCTTGGTTTTTGGTCTCGAAAGCCTGAGCTATCTGAGCTAGTCTGAGGCATACAAAAAGCGTTCCGAAGAAACAGAATTTTACTGTTTTTATTTGTTTCATTTTATAGGAATATCCACTTGTTCGAGCGCATACATTGATCCGAAATGGCATGGTAAGAATTTAAGTTATTTTCCAGCACATTGATTTTGAAATGAAAGTTATTACTTTTGGAATTAGCTTTTTTATTTTTGGCTTGCTTTGTAAGGAGCACACAGCACATAATAGGATAATAACGACAATTGACAGCGCTCATGGAAACTTGGCTTCATTTTGCTTTTTCCTGACTATTGTGGGCTGAAATGAGATATAAGAAAGCATAGAAGAAAATAATAAAGAAAATGTGACCGTCTCTCTGTGGCCCTTGTTATACGTTCGCTCACCCCACCCAACGTTACTCGTCCATTCAGTATCAGACGCCGTGGGGCCAGACACGGTTGTACGAGTTCACCACGCCAGCGTCACCATGATAACTCGTACAAACGTGTCTGGCCCCACGATGTCTGATACTGAATGGACGAGTTACGCTGGGGGGTGAGCGAACGTATAACAAGGGCCTGGGAGTCCTCCTTGCAGTGTCGCCGCGTTCCTGAAGCGGCGTCGAATTCTCACAATCCTGACCAATTCATAGAGAGGCTGTCCACATTGAAGAATGGTAGCTGCAGCGTGTCAACTTACAAGTTACTGTAAGTTTCAGCTTCGAAAAATGATTTCTTCCCTCGAATAAAAACGAAATTTTAATGTCAGCTTGTCCGAACTGAAGCGGTCCGGTAAATATCATACCAACTATTCACTTACAATTAGTGGTTACACATAGAGGAGATACGGTGCCAGAAATTCAAGATGAACGACGAATTTTAATCAAAATTTTTATATTATTTCATTTTTGAAGATGCCTGGGAACAATATTATTTCAGACATCCACCGAATTTCCTAAGGACGGACATTCGCGAGTCGAAAGTGCCGAGTGGAATACACTTACCTGTGGTGCCGGGCAAACGGGTGTTACAGGTCATGCCAATGGTAAGTCTTTGAATGAAATCTTTTCATTTATTATACGGTAATCTAATGAACAGAACACAAACAGAATAGCAAAAATTAATATAACATATTTAATATTTTAGTCCCGGGAACTCCGAGCGTATCTGCTGTCCCGATTTCGTGTGGATATGAGGGCCTGCCGTGAGGATCGTGCCGGAATTAGCTTGGTCCGTCATATGGACGCACCAGTCATGGTTGCAGGTAGGTTGCTTAGCGATATTCTTCATAAGATAGGCCTCACCCACCACCACGAGGAAGACGGTCACAGAGAGCGGTCGACCTCACCACACTCAAGGTGAGATCAATCTCAAGTGGGGTGCGTTTGACCGATTTTGAATCTACGATGGAATCACTAAAGTTTGCCGTCTGGAAAGAGAAGCAACGGGAGACCGGTGAAAAATGCGGCTGAAAAATCTGCTGGCCTCTTTGCAAGAAAGACTCGAATATCATTATGTCGTTGCGATGTAAGAGTTTTCAATAATAAGAAAGCCTCACCCAGGTCAAGCAAGCCTTCCATCACTGCTTGGTAAGGTTATTTGGTAGCATACCTTCCTGATGAGACGGTGGGATTGAAATGTGTCTGTGTTTCCCTACTGATCAAGTGCCGGAGTACATTCATTTGAAGAGACACTTCCACCAGAAAGCTGGTGCCAAGCATTCCATCCTTCCATTATCGGGTAATTTGGTGCCATACTAGTCCAGTAATATAAGGACACTGAATGGACTAGCCGCTGACCTTGCAATTCATTCTGTAGGCGAAATAAGTATTTATCTTTCCTAATGGAAGAGAAATCCGTATCGGGTCCTTGAAAGGCTGATCAACGCCGACAGCCTCAGTTTTACCTACTTTTAAACTTATCAGGCGATCGGTACAATTTTCCTCCTACAAGCCTCGAAAGACAAAATGAGTAACAGAAATTCTCAGTGCGTCAAATTCTTGACCACCCTTCTTTTATAGAAGATGCCTTCTCTATTATTCTCTTTTTTATCATCTATTTTTCCTATTTTAGCGCTATTTTAGTAGTTTTGAATGTAACCATGTAAGGTTCTATCCTCACTGTCTAGCACGATGATTCATTGCTGTAACCGTTTCGAAGCTAATCAGATGGCTGATCACAGCTCTCATTCTTGCTCTCATCTTCTCCCCACATATCCATTCAATCATCAGCATTCCTTTAAAATATATGAGGTATGGTTTAATTACCCAAGTTTGAGGTCGCAAGTAGCACAGGTATAAAAAACCGCATGGCAGCAAACTATCGAGCTTATCATTTCAGTTCTCGAATTGTTTAGGAATTCTGTTCCTGAGCGATAGTCTCATGCAAGTCGTTGCGCCGGAAAAGCTTACGAATACGGTTTTGCAGTGTTTCGAATCAACGCAAGGTGTCGAGTAAGTGTGATACATTTTTTTACGAAAGGCAAAAACACCTAGTTGGAGAAAGAGTGATAAAACATCAAAGTAGCCCGAGTTCTTCTTTTCTTTAGCGTTTAATCTCGCGCCGTCGCAGGGTCCGCTGTTCTTGTCAACAGTCGCCATCTATCTCTATTCCGGGCGTCTTCTGATGTTGCTTTGGTCTCCTTGAGGTCGCTTCTGATGACATCCCTCCATCTCTTCTTGGGCGCTCCTCTTGGACGCTTGCCGGGTGCCTCGAACTCCCACGCTCTTCTTATTGGGTGATCCTCCGGTCTCCTGAGAATGTGGCCATACCATCTGAGTCTGCTCCCGCATTTCCAGATGCATAGGGGCTACTCCCATGACCAATCTTACGTCCTCATTTCGTACCCTATCCATCCGTGTCCACCCACATGCCCACCTGAGCACCCTCATTTCGGCTGAGTGTACTTGTCTTTCGTGTGCCTTATTCGTGTAGCACAAATTGAAAAGCGATATTAAAGAGCGTTGCATACGCGAACTCTTACGACTTGCAGAGATATTCTTGCTGTGATTGAACGATGTTCCTACGATGAGCTAGATATTCGCCACTGTGTGATCACCTGGGGGCACGACTTGGTCGTCTACCATAGACGAGATGCCGTACTTGCCGCTGCGCGGTCGTTGGCGTGGGTTCAATTTTTTGTTGCTTCGTTAATAATTTTTCAACATTATAGCTCTTCGTTCTTATATCATGAACTTGTAAATTTATGCAATTCGAAAATAATTAAAAATTGACGTGATATCAGTTGGTAAAGCGTTAGGCGAAGATAAACGAAAAAGCGATGATTTAGAGTGTTCTTCCATGTTCATGCAGCATTCGAGCGAAAACGGAAGATGTTCGAACAGGAGGGATATCGCCGCAGAAAACCTCCTCAATTTTGGATTCTGACAATTCCTGAAGTTAGTGAGAGTGTTGCATACCTTAGAAATGTGTTGTAAAATAAAAGCGCTCTCAGGTCGGGGACTTCGCACCCAGCTTCAAGATCGTCAATGGTATTATTCGGTCGCTCTTTATCGATCAGTGAGTTGCTTTTACTAAACTTTGATCACCTTTGGTATGGAGAAATAGAGTTTGAGGCTTGAACTGTCACTCTATTAATTCTTGTTGGAAGACGACGTTGTTCTAAGAACGCAGAATTTTGTAATTTGTAATGCCCTTTCGGTGTTTCAGCGCGTATTTTCGCGTGTTGGATTGGGCAGCAGAAACGGAACTTTACAAGGAGGAACGACGGAAAAGTCCCTACACGAAAGCAGCGGTGGAGTCTCGGTAGGATTTTCATCACGAATTGATAGCTGGTGTTCCCCTTTGTTTGGTCTCTCGAGTGAAAAGTAGCAAAAACGCTCAAAAATAAGCTGAAGAAAGTTGTTGTATGTCGCGGTAATTCTTCTTGAGGGCTTCCCTGAAATCGCGATTTCGTTCGCTTCGGGTGACCATTGAGAACAATAACGTCATAAGGGTCGTGCACAGTCGACGACCAATACGACACGACAAATCGCCGCACTGTTCGCCGCGCGCGAATGAGCGTAAAGTGTGCTGCGGGGGCCGCGAATTGCGTGCGCTACAACCGATAGGCGGGCCGTCAGCTGTTTCGAGCGACAGTTTTCCTGGGGCAAAAAACTATAAGGAAGCTTTAAACAGCAAGAAAGTAGCAAAAACTACGTCGAAATGCTCTGACACACGCACACAAAAGCAACTACTTCAAGATGATTCAAAAAAAAAGGGTGAAACAACGTAAAAATTAACAGATACTACTTTCTAGCGAGGAAAAAAGAAAAAAAGGAATGGTGCAAAAGCGCGCGTTTCTCGCACGCAATTCCACACAACCCTGTACGACACGACGCCGCACACGGGTGTCGTACTCGTCGCATACGGCAACTTCGGCAACGCAAATGCCTTGTCGCACTTGTCGTATACGACAAGCGCGACACGACCAATACGACACCAGCCGCTATCTCTTATCATTGTCGTGTCGTATTGGTCGTGCACGACCCTATAGAGATCTTTTTTCGCAGATTTGCCCACCTTCGTAACCCTTTTTTCTCTCTCAACCGAACTGGAATGATGCAATTTTCGTGTTTGCTTTGTTGTTTTTTGTTTCTGTGGAAGTGATGTTCGATTGCTTTTTGCAGACTTTACGACCTTGAGCCTCCAGCGGCTCACGGAATGTTTTCCTTCTGTTGTTTTCAACTGATTGCTTGATCTAACTGTTTTCAGGTTGACGCAGCTGTTTGATCTGTGTCGTCGCGAACTGGATCTGACATATTTCCGCTACAACGATCAGAAACTCAGGGAGCGTAAAATTTCCTACGAAAGGCTCGACTACGACGAAGGATAGGGTAGGTGGCCAGAAATTGCTCATGTTTGGAAACAGAAAAGGGCGGTCGCGTCATTTATGAAAGTTTAACGGCTTTCGTATGAGTTGGCTCAAAAAATAGATTTTCAAAGTAGTTGGATAGCTAAAAGTGGAACAGACAGCTGCAACGAACGGGAGAACTTGGAAAAGAAGTACAGTACCGGAAAGGCCGCTTAGAAGCGTTCCAAAGCGGCTTTTCTAAATGACTCTCCTAAATGTCAACTACTCGTGAAAGGAGACACATTGTGAAGTGCAACTGCCAAAGTTCTATCGTTTGATATATAAATTATCCACACCTGAATTTTTTTTTGAAATATTATCCCCTCAAATCTCGCCTGCTCGGGTGCCAATTTACCCGACCCTGAATTGATGGAAGGTTTAAGGTTTCCTATGGATTTACGGTTGTACCGATTTTTGAATACCAGTCGAGAGAGCTCGAGCTGCTGAGCTCAAATATTATATATGAATATTTTTACAAATAATTGAGTTTGAACAAAGTTATTGAAAAAAACGCTGGAACGCTCCAAAACGCCTTTTTCGAGAAATGATCAAAAGACATGTCCGGTACTGTGGAAGAAGTACGAAAAAACGGAAAAGTGGGCAGTGATCGTAAACAAATAGGCGATTCAACGCCCACTTTTTGCTTGTCGATATAAGAGGGATATTTGAGTTTCCTACTGCAAAATGAAATCGAACAAGCTCATATTCTCTTAGCAGGCAAGACTCTTACATCTTTGCTAAATGTATGATGTGGTTGCTTCAGTGAAGCACACTCCATATAGTTGGATCTGAGGCTGGGAACTTCGAAAATTCTTGGATCTGATGCAGAACTGTTGCAGAACTGTTGGGTGTAAATCTCCCTCTCTTCCTCACCGGATATCTTTCTGAGACGACTAGTAGAGTTTTTGTGATAAGTAAGAGGGTATCTTGTGTAACCGATTTCTGACGAGAGCTCGGCCCATAGTGAGCAGAAAGCGGAAACCGACATAATGAAAATCACTAAGAGCAGAGAACAGCTCACACCTATCTCTCTCTTCGTTAGAGAGACGTGAAGTTGGAGGCATATATACAAAACAGCGACTCACAATATCATCTCATTTTATTTAGAAAGCCTGAAACAGGAAGGCTTATTTAGAATAGAGTTGCATTCACCGCGGCATGACAAAAAAACCGAAAAGTTTTTATAAAAAAATAAAATAGTGTATTCAATTAGTCCAAAAAGTGTGTGCCGGACTTATCTTCCATGCTGATGAAAATGAGACAAGAAAGATCTCCAAATCATCCAGCAATGTGGGAACTGCCTAAACAAGTGGCGTATAATTACCTCACACTATCAATCAGGTCTAAAATCTGATGCCTTAGGTGAGTGCATGGCGCAATTTATGCCATTTGCATGTCAAAAGATTTACTTTTTCCAGAGCTTTCATATGAGCTACTAGCCGTATCAATCGCTCCACTCTCTCCAAAGTTATGGCTCCTCAAACAGTGGGTACATTTTTAGACATATCCGGCATCTGGTCAGAAGCCGCAATTAGCTGGCTATTTACTGATGTTAGACAACGTTTAGGACAGGGTTACCATCATTTTTCGGCCACGTTAAAATAAGCATTAAACCCATACACACACATTCAATCACGTCAAAAATCTGACGCCTTAGGTGGGTGCATGGCGCAGTCTATGCCGTTTGCATGTCAGAAGATTTACTTTTTCCAGAGCTTTCACATGAGCTTCTAGCCGTCTCAATCGCTCCACAGGCTCCAAAGTTATGGCTTCTCAAATAGAAGGTACATTTTTTGAGACACCATGTATGATACCCACTGCATTATTATTCGCTACTTTCAGAGAAGTTATCGTTATTCATCCTGGTGCTCCCGCTTATTTCACTGCCATGAATGATCTTCATTCTTTTCACTGTTTTTTGTTTTGTTTTTTGCACATTTTCATCGTTTTGCATGCTGTTCTGTTCTGATAGATAGTTTCCCCCGTTGTTTTTTCTTGAAGATGATGCAGTGTATTGCTTCTTCAGACATTTTTCTTTTTCTCGTCATTTTGCATGCTTTTCTGTTCTCTCAGGTAGATAATGGCATCTCTGGTAAACTGCTTCCCGGTTGTTGTTGTTTTTCCAAGTGCAATTCAATTGTTTTTGGATACCCATCGTCAGATCTCCGATAGGGTATAGGAACGTTACCGGTACGGTTTCTTTGTCATAATGCAATTCCGTGCAGTCTGTTGTGTAGCTGGAGATAAACACGTTTTATGTGTGGGTGGACAAACAATACAGTCTATGAGGCGTCGGCGAACAGTTCTGTTCGGCCGATCAGTTCAGCTCGGCTAATCGGTTTTCATATGCATCCTCATATCACATAGATTGCCCACTGATCAATTTGTGCTACGTATTTTCTGAGGCGATAATCTATTAGGCTGTCGCAAAATTAATTTCGGAAGGGGACCGATAAGTTCAAACTGCAATAACTCGGCTCAAACGCAACTTTATGAATCGAACTAAAAACAGTCATCATCTACACACCTCTGCCAACGAAGCGGTAATAAATCCAAACCTTTGAGAAAAAACTAGGATCACGGGAATTAATGAAAGCAAGAAAGTGATTTTCAACATCGGTCAAGTCAACGAATTTTTTCCGACGCAAATAACAATCAAATACTTGAAAAAAGTGGTAGACTGTTGGCGAAAGGTCAGGAGAATAAGAGGGATAAGAAAGAACTTCAATGCCTAACTGGGTCAATTTTTGCCGGGTTATCTTCGGGGTGTGTGCACTTGCGTTGTCCTGCAATAGGACCGCACCGCTTCTATTCACTAGTGCCGGCCACAATTTTTGCAATTTCGAGTACATTTCGACTAAATCACAACAGTATGACTCTGCTGTAACTGAACCACCAGGTAGCATGAAACCAGGTAGCATATATCATTGCCAGATGAGAACATGGGTGAGCGTAACTTTGGATATTTGCATTTCATAAATTTCTTTCCTTTCGGTTTTCTTCGGCATCAAACAATACCATCTTATGCTTCTCCTTGACTATACTGCACAGCGGTTCAGTTTGCGATCTGGACAGCTTCAAACAAGTCGTTTCCCATTGGAAAAAAATCTATTTCATCCTCTACCGCTGCGAAATATGAGGTGAGCTTGGAGAGAATGGTTCCGTCGTTTCACACGGTAGCAGATAGTTTTTACCCGACTTTTTTATGGTACGCCCTTGTGTGTTCCGTGACGTTCCGATTTCTATGATCCCACAAAGGCAGGTGAAAGGTGCGATTTCCAATTCTCCGCGGTGCGTTCCCGATGAACTACAAGAAGATGCTTTATCTGTCCGGTGTGCTCTACTTCTTCAGTCACCACCCCGGTCGATCTGCCAATGGAGGCCCTGACCGGTTCCTCCAGGAAACAATGGAGGACCCAAAACATCTGCACTTTTCATCTCAATACTAGACCTTTTGAAGCAAATTAGAAAGGTGAAAAAATTCGATCAGTGGGTTCCTAACGAAGTGACGCGAGCACAATAGTGGTGTCGCTTCGACGCTTGCCTTCCACTTCTTTCTCGAACCATTTTTACATGCATCGTTACATGCTTCAAGTGTTCAGCACAGTGGTTGGACAAAGATGAGGTCTTATCGGAAGTTTGAGAATGGTGACGTCATCCATTACAAATCATGAGCTCACATCGATAACAGCGGACCTGTACCTCGTACTGGACGACCATCTACCGACAGAAAAACAGCTTATGATACTCGCCACATTGTGATGATCAGTTGGTAATGGAACTCATTCACGCAGCTCTTATTCGCCACATCCTTCAAAATCCACTGTTTGTATGAGACTACTTGCAAATAAACAGGTAGTTCTTAAGAGGAGACATCTCAATGTATCATTAGTCCTTCAGGTTTCTTTCCGGACAACCTAATATTCACTAGTGCCGGCCACAATTTTTGCAATTTCGAGTACATTTCGACTGAATCACAACAGTATAACTCTGCTGTAACTGAACCACCAGGTAGCATGGACCTAATATAATGGATGACTCCTTTACTACACCACCATACAGTAATCATAACCTTTTTAGGATGAAGTTTCGGTTTAGGAAAAGGTTTTGGTGGAGCACCCTCATCAATCCAAGCAAATCCCATTTACTGTTATTATAAAGAACCCATTTTTCATTTACAGCTATAATACGGTTGACAAACGGTTCATTTTTATAACGATTTAGGGGATTCAAACAGATATCAAAACGGGTAAGACGCTGCTCATCGGCCATTTCATAAGGAATCTATTTTGACATCTCCTTCACTTTGCCGATTTGTTCCAAATGTCTTGCAGGTGTGGAGTATGTACACACAGGTCTTCTGCCAGCTTACAAGTATTGGTCTCTGGATTTGCTTCAACGGCTGTCCTCAAATCCTCTTCATCAAGGGACCACTTGCGACCACGACCAGCCTTTCCTTCGAGATCAAAATCGCCAGAAGCAAATTTTCTAAACCAGAGCTGCATTGTCCTTTCGCAAGGACAATCCGTCCCAAAACCTCTGCTAGGGTTACGTGCTACGTCTGCCACGGGATGTCCCAATTTATATTCATAAAGCGTGTGCACTCGAAAGTCGCGTCGGTTCATGTTCGAATGAAGCCCTGGAAAAAATCGGCTGCACAAACTAGAGAGACAGTAGTATACGCTTCTGATAGAGTGGATAATCTCCTACCTGACAGTATGCTTGGCTGTCCTTGAGACGAGATAATACGACGTAAAAAAGTTTTCGCTTAAACACACTCAGAAAGCGAAATTAATTTTGCGATAGCCTAATACCACCACGGGTAGTTCTCGTAAGCTATGTAATGTTTTTGAAAGCAATAACCAGATTTAGACATCGCTTTTTTTTGAACCACCGCGCAGGATCCAACCTTGTCAAACTGAGCAAGGAAACAGTAATTCTGTGGCTCTGCAAATTGCTGGACAATTACTTGAAATCAGAGTGTTTATGTTACAGTTCTTGTCGGTTGCCGTTTCCCGCTCATGTTTCCGTTCAGTTTTTCAACCTGTTTGCTTTTTTTCACATGACACAATCAAGTAATGTAATAAGGAAAGAAGGATTTCCGATGCCTTGGTGGATTTTTCGATGCCTTGGTGGATTTTCCTTAAATCAGTACAATATTTCGCCGTTTTTGGTTCCCAAAATTGTGGAGAAAATTGTATAGAAATGAATAACGGAAAATCTGCGGATGGTTACCTGGGTCACCACAGCTTGCATTCGTGATTCGGAATTAATTAATTTTAGTGTTTCCGTTGGCCAAACGCATATTTTTTTCGCTACTCGTAGTTGTATGAGTGTTCTTTTGCTGTCTAGATCCGTTCCCATACTTTATTTTTCATTTCCAGTGCTGCAATCTCACTCTATAGTTCGCTTGACATGAAAAAGGGTCTGGACACATAATCATAAACCAAATCGGCAGTACTTCCAACAGCAGGCGTTCTGAACCGGTCTCTTTCCGGGAAATTTCCGCCATTTTGATTTATGGTAATCGTTAGTGGTGTGGTGATCAATCTTCGCCAGGGTGGTATCCGTTACCGTAGATTGTCACCCTCTGGTAAGAGGAGTTGTGAGCTCCTCTATATTCCAGTTGAGGACATTTCCCTTTCAATAGTCCTTCACGGGAATATAGGAGATCTTCGCCGTCCTATCGCACAAGGTGACTGTGAAAACCAGACCTATGATTCCTAGGAAACCGATGGAAGAAGACTTTGGCAAACATCATCACCATGAGTTTTGAAATCGGCGCCGACAACAGTTAGAGGATTCAGGGTCCGCTAACAGCGTAACGTGGTCAGGTAAAGCATCAGCGATGATCACGCCCCTTATTGTTAGGACGCGCCACGTATCCGCCTTTTATTCAGTGAATGAGCATTGGGCCTATGCAATGAATTATGAGCACCAGTCGCTGCAATAGTAAATGCCAAACTACTTCGAGGCCTTTCGAGGCAAGTCTGGTACTCATTCACCTGACCTGAGAAGGATGTAAGGCCTGTAGCGAGGATCGATCGCTCGAGCGTGCGGGTGGAGTCTGTTAGCAATGGACCATGCGCGCTTGTTTCGGATGTAGAGGTGCTCAAAAAATAGGAGCTTATAGCTTATGAAGTACTTATATCCATATCTAAAGAATTTATAAAATCACAGACTACACTTGATGATGTTTCAGACCCTGAAGTGAAAGCGAAATTTCGGAACTTGCAGTGAAACGCTTTATGGAAAGTAGCCATATTTTAAATTTTCCTCACGCGCATTTTTGGACTTAAGCATTTATCATTATACAAAAAACAAATAAATACGAAAATATAGAAAAGCTCGTTTCGTCTCTGAACATCTACGAGCTAGTAAAGAAATAGAAAGCCTCTCCCGGGACTCATCAGCATGTTGGGAGAGGCTTTACAATGCATAGTAAGAAAACAAATTAAAAATTGAACTAACCTGCACTACTCTTCTTAGAAGTATAGCGGAGTTCTTATGTGAACTTAAGGATTGAGTTGGATCATATCTGAAAAGGAAATAGACTAGACATGAAATATCCGTGAATCAAATCCGACGAGACGAAAAGAACGGCAAAGGAGCATGAAGCTTGTTGTATATTGAAGTGATCGTCTCGACTTCCTCTATTCAGATACGGTATTATTCTTTGATATTAAACAGTCACGTATATCTTAAATATACAAATCTTAGACGTAACTTAATTGGAAACATCCACAGAGTGTAATTAACGAGGACAGCTTAATGAGGTTGACCTTGTCACCTAGGCGAGTTCAATGAACACTCAGATGAAAATCAAAAATTCCATAATTCCACTACACTTTCTTTACTGTTGGATAGATCACGCTCTTCTGATTACGGCCATATGTTTTTTATTCAATACAAATATTTCTGGAGTGATTTATGGCGAGTGAACGGTAAAAACGATCTAGATCGTTTAAATCGCGTTTTGGCGGAAAAATACCGATGGTACTTTACCTGTAGACGACCTCAGCTCGCTCAAATTTGCTAGTTCTAGACATTAACAACACTTTGAAACTAGAATTATTCAATTCGGCTGCCCTTTTGACGAGTACAGATGAAAACGTTTGGAAATGCATCGCTGGTCTACTGCCTGTAGTCGTTGTCTATTTTAACCCCCGTCTAGCGGTGGCTTTTCAACTCAGCTTCTTTATTCTGAAGATTAGGAGGTTCTTATCGTTGGACCTTTTCTCTATTAAACGTCTAAGCACCTCAATCAGCCCGAAGTTTCAGTAGACTTCTCCCACGCTTCCCTTTACGTCCAGAGGTATTTCACCATTGATGCTGCTGCAAGTTTACCAGCATAACGATCGTTGGTTAGGATCTACCCATCGATGTCGACTAAACGTCGGTCGGGTGGTGCAACTAACTGGTTTATCGTTTCCATCATGAGCCAACAACCCGCCACCGATTATCATAACTCTCGACATCAACGCCCGCCGTCGCTCTCCTCTCTGTTGACACGGCTGGCCGACGCAAAACTCGCGAACTTCTTCTTTGAAAATGAGCATCAGGTTTGTCAGAGAGTTTATGCTTTCGGAAGATTAATTTTGAAGGCGAACGTGCCAAAGATCTTGATATTGCAGCATAGAAAAATTACAGCACTTCAGCTTTTTCTTGTGATTTTTTTGTATCGATTCTTGACATGGGCTCACTGGCTCCGATTCGCCTTGAATACTACTCATTTTTCATTCAAAATAGATTAAATATTGTTCCTAGAGGCTGCCATTCATAGGGTGATGTTACCGAGGTCATGCCGCCAAAAGCGGTGACCTTTGTGCGATGATTTTACCAAATCTGCAGCGCACGTGTAGTAATCCTAACCTTTGATCTCACTAATTGTCACTTTATGGTTGCCGAACAGTTTCACGAACTGTAGCGTAGGCCACAAGGAACTAGACAGATGAAAGAGGAAGTGAAATTGCCTCGGGCCGTGAACTGCAATGATGTTCCTGTGAGGGGTGAGAGGTTATAGCAGGGTAAACCTGTTGATTCGAGAATCGAAGCTGGAGGTCGCATTTGGCTTGCGTCGAGTGGGGGCCGTATCGAATGGGTCGTTTTTAAGGAGTGTAGAAAATAGTACTCAAGTTGTGGGTAGCATTATTTTATCCCAATTTTATTATTCATTTCCATTCAATTATTTACTCATTTTTGTTTATTTTCTCACTAGTGCAGTCATGTAAAATATTTTGCCTTCGTATAAGTGTTAATTAATATTACCATATTTACGGAAGAAAGCTATCAGTTCTTCACTCATTTTATTTTTTGAAATGTAAGAAGATGTGTACAAAAAAGGTCCGAAAAAGTAAGTGTTCGGTACAAAATGTTCGCTCTCATATCAAGCCTATGAAACAAGGGGGTCGTACTGGAACGTGTACTAGTAGAGGGGGTCGTAGATTTTTTCGCAGAAATTGAACCTCACGGATGAACCTGGGTTGTAGTCAGAGTCTTCTAGGGCTTGAAGCTAACCGTCCTCTCTGGGTCAAGTGCTGCACAGTCGAGTCTTTTCACCAGCTGGGTTTGGTAGCAATTTACTCTACTCCGGAGGGATGCGGAGCTTAGAGGACCGATTGTTGTGGATGGAAAAAGGGACGACTATGAGTGAGTGGCTGCAACGTATGTAATGAACTATATTAAATAAAAAAGAAGGAAAATTAAAAGACTGATTTCATGACACACTTCGGTTCGTCTCCTGCTCTGCTTTCGCTTTTATTTTCTCCTCTCCCCTCCGGCTGCATTTATTCCTCTACCGTATTCTTCTATGCGGTTTCAAGCCCACTTGTTTTGCTTGAATAGTATCTTTCCTTTCTAAAAGATCTCAGATCTCGCTACATTACCGTTTTTAGTGATTTTCCTCGAGTTCTTCTTTAGCTAGGACATCCCTCATAACGTGAACTGCAAGATCTTGTACAGTGCGTTTCATAATTATACGCCACCCCCCTATTTTGGTGGTTCCAACTTTAACGAAAGAGATGCAGTATTTTCTTTAATGCCATTTTCATCAGCATGGAAAATAACAATGGAGAACGTTTTTTTGGAATTTATGAGCTAATGTGGTATTTTTTATATCCATTTTTTAATATCCGCAAGTTTTTGCGCCCAACGCGACACTTTGGTTTCCTGTAGATTTACAAAAGATGCAGTTTCAATCCGGTTATTAAATTCGTTGATTATTCTTCCCTGTTTCCCCACCGCTGCTATCAAGCGGTTCCGTATTCCTGAGCGCGAGTTTCAAAGAATTTGTGTGCCGATTTTCACGCACTGCGCCAGTGACTCGCACCTGATCTCCGTGATGGTGGCTTAGTGATCTCTGTTCACATACACATCTCGAATTAGTATGCTCCAACGATTCTCTACTGTATAGCAATCCAGCCTACAAGCAACCTACTCTAAGATCTCAACACCGTGGACTTTAGAGGATGATTAAGTCGAGCGCCATAGATGGATTTTCGCGTACTCCCGCTGAATCGAGAATTTCACTGTCCGGCGCTGGCTCAGAAGAGGCATGTTTTGATCTGATAGCACTTTCTGGTAATTCTCTCCATCCAACTGTGTATTAGTGAAGGTCATCTCGATCGTTATGATAGCACAAAAGGTCGTTTTTCAGAAAAAGGAGATTCGGTGGACCTTAAGGGTCAGTGAAGGTCATCTCGATCGTTATGATAGGACAAAAGGCGCCCCAACCCAAAAGTTAAGGTCCACCGAATCTCCTTTTTCTGAAAAACGACGGTTTTTCTCTGTTGACATGAAAGTAACTCTACTGCCTGCCCTATACTTTTGAAATGCCCTTCTTTTGTCAAATCAAACTATCTGGAATGAGCCTGACCCAAGCTCCAAATCTCTCTGGACATAATTGTGCAAAGCGATATAATGCACCATTGTGCCCATCGCTGTTTGAGTTTCATTCTCAAAAATGAAGAAGAACCAGCTCATGTGACCTGATCAGGCAGGATGTCTACATCATTGCTAAACTGGAGATGTTCGACTTTTCGGTATAGCACTCTCCATGTAAACGAACAAGGGGATGGAATCTTCAAAACTACGGGGATCTGACGCAGACTTGCGGTACTTTTGGGTGTAACTCTATAAGTTTTCCCCTAACCCTCACTGGATACCTGTCGCAAACGACTACTAGACATCTTCTTGACAATGCCTTCGGAGCCACGCAAGTAGCCTCAAGCAGCGGGCCTGGAACGACCAACTTTTGCCGAAATCCAGCTGATGAGTAGATCGACGCGGCTAAGAGGAGAAACTGCGGCTAGCTCTTCAGAAGTGAGATGTGGAGCTAGAGGTATATGTGCGGAACATCTACTCACAATATTAGCTCGTTTTATGAGAAACCAAAAACAGGAAGACTTTTTTTAGCGTAAGGTTCCACTCAGCATGACATGACTAAAAAACGAAATTTTTTTATAAAAAATGCTAAATATATTCATGTAGCTGGAAAAAGTGTATAGCGTGGTTATTTTCCATGCTTCTTAAAATGAGATGTGAGGAAACACTGCACCTCACCCAACAAAGTGGGAACTACCAAAATAGGGGGGTGGCGTATAATTATGAAACGCACTGTATTTTGGACTACCTGAACGCCTTACACTCTACCTATGATTCCACCGTATCTGAACTACTCTTCCTGTGGCATGCTATCTAGAGAAGGCTCTGTCACCTTCCGAACGAAACCTGTTCCTAGAGGGTTAAGCCGAAGACCATACGAAGAATAATGCAGAATAATCCTAAAGTTCATGTTCAAAATGGTCTCGTGATCAAGAAAAAGGGCAAATTTCTGCCCATGTGATCCATAAATCTTCCCAAAAGTTCAGGACTACTCCTTAATCCGCAAGTAGCATAGTAGAGCAACGCTGCGAGATTGCGTCACGTGCACCGAAACGGTCCGTCTACAGTCTGATGCCACAACAAGGCAGTAATGGTCAAGCATAGAGAGCAGATGTTGAGGTGGCAGCGCTTCGGTTCCGTTTATACTTTTGCTGCGGCAGAGCGAGCTCTTTGCCGCTGCTGCAGAGAATAACAAGGGCCAGGTATTGCAGAAAAGTTACCTATGTGTAGGGTGTTGTCATATCTGTGGCTGTTGTACATTCATGCTCCATCTCCAGACGGTTTCCCTGGTTAACGGTCTAAAAGGTAAAGGCACCATTTATTTTACATAGTTTCGATTGCTCGAGCTATACGTCTTTGGGTTCTCGCCTTCATTAGAGCCTGAAAGTGCCAAAAACCGTGTGAGATTATCCTATCGACGCCTTTTTCGAATTACAAAGTAACTGCAATGCACTGGAGAAGTCAGAAGAAGAAAAATCATTCAACTAAGGTTGGCTTAGGCCTAGAACTCAGGAGAACATCTCGCAGGTGTCGCCCTCGGGCCGTGTGAGGGGCTCAGAGAGGGAAACAGTAGCAGCACATCAAAATGCCATGATTAATAGTGTCCGACATGGAAGGCAGAGACGCCAATTGTCGCTGCCACAGCAATGTGAATGGATTCTAAGGGCTACTCCACACTATACTGCGGCAGTAAACCAAAGTAGAGCAGTAAAAAGGGGTGTGCGCGTATCCCCGCAATAGCTGCGCGCTTTTGCGGCCGTCCACTGGACTCTCATTGGTCAAAAAACTATCTAGTGCATTTAGTGGTTTAATTACCCAAGTTTGAGGCTCTGAAGAAGGCGGACTCGCCGAAACGTCAGCCGAAATAAACTTGTACCATCTTGGCTACTGGCTACACTCATCCTATCAGATACTACTATATTCACCATGCCAAGATTCAACGACAGTCGATCATGGAATATCTAGTGCATAGTTGGCGATATGGGTGGTTTTCGCAAAGAAATTAGAAACCGGATATTGCGCTGCTGCACAGCTGCCGCACGCGCCACCGGTCCCTATGTTTTATCATTACTGCGGCAGCAACGAAGTTAAGTCTACAGGGCCTCAATGTCGGAACAGAGTCGTTGCATCGCGCCGCGACGCGATCACGCTCAAGTTCAACGAGAGCGAAGTCGTCGCTTCGGTCACGATCGTATCGGACGAGTTTCCGAGGACGAGCTGGGTGGTTCGCCCTTCGCCCACAACAGACACCGGCGAAAGGCCTTGTTAGCCCAGCCGACCCGTCGACGAATCGCCAACGCATGCTGCTGCGTTTCAAACGCTCGATATGGGTGCTGCTGCAGTCGATTTTCGTTTTTGGACAGACGACCGTGAGCAGTGTGGAGGGATGGTTGAGGTAGATGACTTATTCTAATTGTTAAATACATAATTCTAATTATTAAATACTTAATTTAGCCTACAGTTCTTTGAAATTCCATCACCACCATGTCTCCGTCTTTCTACCCGTTCTTCGTTCTTCGCTTTTTAATGTTTAGTTTTGGAATTATTTAAATTTTTCTGTATTGATGTTCCACCGCACGGGCTTTTCTACGTTTTTATACGTCATTATTCCACGTTACGACCACATACCCAACGCGGCGAACCGTTGTCTCGCCACGTTTACTCAGCAGGTAGAATGTCGGGCATATCGTTCACGCGCTTGGTCGAGCGATCGATCCTCGCACAGGCTGATCAAGCCTTTCTTCGGGTCACTCGTTACCAGACCTGTCTTAGAAGATGAGAACATGGACTAGGTATAGGGCTCCGCAAGTAATTTCATAGGCCAAATACGTATTCACCAAGCCTCTACGATTCTGAGTGGAACACGAATGCGGCGACGCGTCCTTGGGGAGCTGATCAATGCCGAGTCATTTACCCTTTACCCTTTTATGGTATAGAAGTCTTGTTTTTCATGGGGTCGATCGTACTTATATGGAGAATAATGAATACTCGAAATGATCTATGCTTGTTGTGAGTGTAGAAATAATCCGCTTTCTTCTACGCTCCAGGATCGCAGTATGAAATTTCGCAGCATGAAAAGTATGAAAAATTGAAGCCCTTTCAGAGAGATCTTGAAAAATCGGAAATCGACAGAAGAATCTTTCTATATACAGTCTCATTTGTCATTCCATGATTTTCCTGATCCCGTTATCGTGAGCACTTTAGTGTCTTCCTCTGGATAGGTATTGAACCTCGAGAAACAGCAGATTCGAAACTGCAACTGATCCGAATTCCATCAATCTACGCCACAATCGAGTTGTGTTTTCCGAATCGGGTCCCTTCGGTCCACTCTCAATCGCCGCACAGAGCAAACATTTTTTGAGGCCAAATTTCGGCCAGACTTCACGCTGAACCGACAGTCTGCTAATCTCTGTTTTCATCACTACTCTTCATAGTGTTTTGCCTGTGTGCCATAACATATTTAGAGGATCGGGAGCGGTTCTATTTCGGCACATGAAAGAACGAGCGTAAGAGCTCCTGTATTTTGTAGCTGATGAGAAGTGCGGAAAACCTAACTAACCTATGAACTAACTGAGTTTGAAACATTTCAACATGATCTATAGGGTCGCTAATTGTTGAGGGTTGGTGAGGAATCAGTTCAATATACATACATAGTCCTTCATAATTATTCGTTGAGCCAACTGTGTTAGTAGGGATAGCCAATCGGCTGGTAATGTGGTCGCTTGGCTTGTTACCCACTGAAATCTCAAACCAGAAAAAAGGAAAATGAAGCTACGCCTTGAAGGTAACGACAACTACAGGGCAGACACAGTCCTTCCCTCATGCAGTAACCTTTGCCTACTTTTTGTCTGTTTTTCTTCCTCCAGCTCACCACTGCCGTTGAACCTCATAATACAGTGTATTTCTTCACGTTCTCCCATACTTAAAGCTCGCATTCAATGCCATGAATTCAATATTCCAGATGGTTAAGTGGACGTTTTTAGTTAACGGCCTAAGGTTTCGACCTTGCGGTCGCATTCGGAGGTTAGACACAGTTCAAGGTTAGCGATTCACTAGACTAGTCCACCGAAAGCCGTTCCACGTAGGCATTGATTTGCAATTATTCATAAAATTGCTAATGGAGCGAGAACGGCGTTTTTCAGCTTAAGCTGACCCATTGAGCCATAGCTCGTTCAAACAAATAAAAGAAGACAAGCGATGCAGCAGGAGCATCAGTTCATGAATCCCGGCCCAGGTGTCGTAGAGAACAAAAATTGCTTGTTTCGTGCGGCATAGCTCGATTGAACCTTGACCTCGAAATTTCCGCCATTTTGGTAGTGGACGCGATTTTGGCTCAGGGCCGGGGTTGCGCCTCAACGGGCACTGTTCTCACAGTTTATTTATTTATTTATTTATTTTATTTAAGAGGCGCTGCTGACACCCGCACGGTCGATAGATCGTCGCCCGGGCCAACCAAGTATTCCATCCCTCCGGGGTCGGGTAAATTGGTACCAGACTTTTCTGGGAAGTTAAAAACACTGACTTGGTATAGCGGCTGGCCCCCGCAGGTCATTGTATAGGCCAAATACGCATTCACTATGCCTCTACGTCTTGAATGGAGCACGAATGTGGCGGCGCGTCCTCAGGGGACTGATCAACGCCGGCACCTTTAGCTCTACCTTTATTTATTTATTGATTTATTTATTTGATACGCGCATAGGCGTGCTAACAATGAAAGTGGTTAGTAGGACATACAAACATCAAAGCACTAAATATCCCAAACCAAGAAAAAAGAACAGGTTTGAATGAACACCGTTTGACTACCCTACAGCTGTTTCTGCATCTACAGACTTCTTCACTGAATCGGTTAGAATGTCGCACCTGATGCGCTCTCTTTTGAATCTTGGACAGCTTGAAATGAAGCGACAAAGGATCTCTGCTCTACGCAACGTCTAGTGATGAAGCTTTCGTAACGGTTCCGAAATACTAACGTTTCCCTTTCACAAAAAACTTCCCTTTCGTCTATCAAACCGTACTTTTTCTTGTCTATTGTCTCTTGACGGTTCGCCTTTAAACAGATTCGCTTTTGAAGCGCTCTATTCTCCCTTCACACACTTGCCGAGCGCTCGACTTTCACTCTCTTCGACTTGAAATTGCAATACATATACCTCTTTTTGAGTATGCCAGTGCATTTTCATTCTCAGCATCAACTTTTTGATATTTCATTCATTCAAAAGTAATAGGATTGAAGAGTTCCGTAGCAGCTGTTTTTGAATACAAGATTGCAGAGATCACATCGAATATGTTTAGCATATAGATAACCTTACAGTGTCTGTGCTGTTCCTCTTCCCAGTGTGGTACGATATCAGTTTTCTCTCGAACGGATAAAAGACTTGCTTCAGACAAACAAGCCTATTCTCTACTCCCTGCTGAACGGTCTAACTTCTCGTTACTCCTCCTAGTCATATCTTAAATATTTTTTGAAAGTGGTCGATTTTCGACTATTTGATGAAATAATTCCTCTAATTGACAGAAATTTATTAAGTGCTCTATTGCCGGGCCCGCGTGGTGCAGTGGTAAGAGGCGCTACTGGCACCCTCACGGTCGTGCGATCGATCCAGGCCCGGCCCAACCAAGCCTTCCATCCCCTCGGGGTCGGGTTAATTGCTACCAGACTTGTCTGTGAAACTAAAGACACTGACTTGGTATAGCGGCTGGTCCCTGCAAGTCATTGTATAAGCCAAACACGCATTCACCATGCTTCTACGATTCTGAATTGAACACGAATGTGGCGGCGCGTCCTTCGAATACTGATCAACGCCGACACCTTTACCTTTACCTTTTTCCCTTTACTTTATAGCCACCCATGTGTGACACCCAGTGAGCAGTACGAGGTTTTCTGGTTTTTTAGGGTTTTAAGTTCAACTTTTTGAAACAGAAGTTTATAGTTTCTGTTGCCTTTGTTGATTATCACTTTCAATATCATTTTCGATCACCTTCACCTACAGTAACACCCAACGGTAAAGTGGAGGAACAGCCGAGCTGGTCCGTGCTTACAAATGTAATCTTCAGACGGAGCTTCTATGGTCGCACCTATGGTAATACTTGCGATCGCATGAGATTCCGCCGCAAACCTTCCATGATCACTCATCGACACCTCCAAAAAGAGTCGCTAGTGGAACGATCTCCGCAAAAACTCGTAACCAGACCCAATGAGAGATATAGCTATCGCGCTATTCCAACTGCTGCATTTGACGTTTGCGACGATGATCTTTACTCAACTATTCTCAATTTTTTCCATTTCTCTTCTTTTGTAGTGTCGCCCCATCTAAAACGTTTGAATATTTTCAAATTTCAATACCGCTCATAACTTGTGTCGCCAAAAAACCTGACGCTCCACAACTTTTTAAGCGTTTTCTTCTTGAACAAAATTATACATTGATGTTGCGTGTGGTGAACTTTGCACTCCAGAATCTCTCTGATTTTTTCACATACGATTAGGGTTTTCGTGGATGCCATAGTGTCCTTCATACCGAGTGAAAGATGCAAGATGCTTTTATACCTTCTCATAAGCTTTTTCAGGAAAAAAAGTGGCTGAAATTAAGAGCCTTTTGTTTTTGCTTGAAATACGAAATTTTTTTCAAACTTCTCTATAAAAGTTCCAGTGTAAGTTAAGGTTATCAGGTATCTATTTCAATGGCAACATTCGGAGGGTCGTAAACCAATTAGCGCTAGTTAGCGCTACTCGAGAGAGACTGGCCTGTAGATGGGCCATCCTTGCAAGAAATGGGAAAATAGCGTCAGTTTTGAACTCAGTGTATATAGACAAATCGACTGAAATATTCAAATTCTTAAACAATCACTAGGAAAGAAAAAAAGCTGACAAACGTATTGTAGCGTTCAGAACGTTTTTTAGTGTTTTTCTACATTGTCTTCTACTAGTTACAGTACTCAACGATTAAATGGCGACAGCGGCGCTCCGGAGCGCCGAAATGCGTCGTTTACGTGTCCACGCGCGGTGACCCGGGCGGAGCCAACCGCAGTTCATCTGCGCCCCATGCCCAACGGGGGGCCACGCGTGGTAGCTTCTTCGAGCCACCACGTGGGGACCCTTACTCCTAGCTTGGGACGCCAGAATAGGACGCACCGTATATTTATAGGCGGCGAGGAGGAGGCGGAGCCTAGTCAGTGCAACGGGCGCCGCATATTTATATACGGCGATGAGGGGGCGGAGTCTAGTCGGTGGTGAGTCACCAAGCGAGGGACCGAAGCGGCAACGCGATCTGAAAATCGAGGGGTCAAAAAATCGACTGAAAACAAGTTCCGCGAATTTGGGAAAGGTGTATATGGACGGATAGAGCTCAACCTACTAAGCTCGAATATACGCTTATTTCTGCAAATAAACCAATTTTCAATAAGTTATTTGAAAACGGCGGGTTTCGGCGCTCCGAGGCGCCGCTGCCGCCGTTTTATCGTTGCGGCGCGTCCGGTACTGTAGCTGTGCCTTCCATGCGATTTATCCTGCTTAAGGCGAAATGGTGAAATAGGATTCTATCTCTCTTCATTCATATGATGTTGAGTATACTCAACTAATCACTTATCTACTGATATGCATAGTTATCACCCCGTCCCGAATGCATCTAGTGTTACGTTCTTCGCTCTCCAGCAAGCGTCACACATTGCCAACTTTGAAAGTTCTGAAATCCCTAAATTGAAGAAAAATGAGAAAAATCGCATACACTGAGCTTTTTTCCAAACTGGTCAAGAAAGAGTCGAGAAAAGCGGAGACGACTGTAACTAAAACTCCATGAGCCATCGGATCGGCTAAAAACAGTTAAGGATGACGTGAAAACATGAGCGAATGGTGGTCATACAGGTGTACTTCTTGATCCGCAGTAATCGCCACCGGATTACAACTAATTGTGATCGTGAACAAGATCCGAAAGTGGCAGTTATTCATATGCCCGTACGCCACATGCTCGTTTCAGGTCCGCCGAAGAAGAGAAGCGGCTGATCGTCGCCGCTCCCGACGGGATAATGAAGGTATCTATTATACATGTTTGTTCATCTTCTACAATTTTCTTCGTTTTCCTACCTCCTTCCCCTTCCTTGTTTTTCGAGAGAGTCATTTATCTATTTTTTTATTTATGCACGAAACGTGCGCAACTGAAAGGCGGATGACGATAGGTCCTGAATAACCGACTGCAGTCAGAAACAAGGTTACTTACTTGATACTTTGATACTTTGATGGTCCTTTCTTCAGCTGGAGATCTTCTCGGCGGGGATCACAACTCTTCCAAGGTTAAGAACAAAAAAACAAAGGGCATGATGCTGCATTCGAAAGTCACATAGGTCCGTAGATATAAATCGACTAGACCCTAGACGACCGGTATCTCTTACCCAGCAATGTTCGAATTCGTAGGGCAAAGGACCGGTTACTAGCATGGGCAGCTCGACAACAACTCTGCCTTACCCAGGTAGGATGTCAGCCCATACCATGGTTTGGATAGGAGTCCGTATACAGGAGTGGATAGGAGTCCGAGTCCGTATATAGCCCTCTGGCTCCAAAACACGAGATTGCGCCGGTCACAAGTGATCATTGAGTCGACATGATCGGTGGGGTAACCTGACGTGACATTCAAGCGTTGCTAATTATTATAAAACGAAATAATGAAATAATAGGTGTAAGCATTCTTGTCTCAACGACTGATATTCATCCATGTTTGCCCGATAACTTTTTACCAATAGAACACTTTAGATCTCTCCTATCGATGATCTTGAGAAAGCGCACGATGACAAACTGGTGAAGAAACTTCATGCGACCACCACCGATGAAATTCTCACCGAGATTGGATTGTAAGTCCTTCCAAATATTTTATGAAATATTTACAAGAGGTCAATCAAAACGGAAGAAGCCATACTGTGCTTGACCGGCGAGTTATATGTAGAACTTCAGCACCTAATTGCCCAAGTTCCCATATATTGTAGTAAAATGACTATTACCCCTATTACTAATACTCAGCAACCAAACCGACGGTAAACCTTACCCAACCAGTCTTATTCGTAAACTCACCACAATTTCTGAGTCTATAAAGACCACTTCTTGTGACCGTGTCGATGCCCATCACCACAATCATAAAAATGACCCTCCGTTGGCGACGTAAAAAACAAGGCGGGTAGATTGCTGTAGAGCATCTCTTCTCCACCGTATTCACTAACAGATTCCACTAGTACATAGGGTATAGCCTACGGCAACATTCACCGTGAAGTTTTACCCAGTCGCATCTTAACTGATCGTGGTTAGCGAGGCAACGCGGGAAATCACACTATTATTATTCAATGTTAACTTCTACTATTTGGCGTGGAGGGGTGTGGACTCAAGAATTCACTCTATCCTATCAAAGCCTTCAGCAACAAAAAACCTTGTCTATGCTATAATTTCTTATTGTTTAAATTAATTAAAAATGAAAGCTTTTAGACTGAATCCTCACTCCATCTTCATGATTTTGTCGATGGCGGTTATGGACTCAAGAATTCACTCTATCCTATCAAAGCCTTCAGCAACAAAAAACCTTGTCTATGCTATAATTTCTTATTGTTTAAATTAATTAAAAATGAAAGCTTTTAGACTGAATCCTCACTCCATCTTCATGATTTTGTCGATGGCGTTCCTTTGGTTTCTCTCGGCAATGCCGACGATGTCACCAGCTTACATGTCGCCACCGACGAGCGCATGTGGCGAAAACTGCACTTTTCAAACGGTTCAGAAGGAAGTGAGAGTTCATCAATATTTCCTGAGAAATGTCTTTTCTACTTTCTCTTTACTTTTCCTAGTTCGACTTGCAACAGTCACTATTCGATCCGGGTGAGATGACGTCGTCGGTGTACTTCCTTGGCAATCTGATGCTCGGTCAAATGTATTGTATGGCTGCTGACAGGTGCAGTGAACCTTCTTTTTCTTTTTTCTTTTTATCGGTTCTCTCTCCGCAAGGTTTCACTTTCGTGGTTACGACAAAGTTTCCAGGCCATCCGTTCCTCCGAGGTCGGGTAAATTGGTACCAGCCTTGTCTGGGAAGGTAAATACACTGAATTGGTATAGGGGCTGGTCTCAGCAAGACACTTCACAGGTTAAAAATGCATTCAACATATATTTATTGATTTATTCATTACATAAGCATGCACTTATGCTGCTCAACATGGTAAAAAACCGTAAAAAATCAGCGCCCTGGTCAATAAATAAGCATACCAAGTAGAAGAGGAAACAGTATCGAAAACAATGGAAGCAATGAAGGATGAACAGAGGGAACTAAAGAATCTAGCGCAGGTAGATAGCATTCGGGGGAAGAAAGAAAAATGTCTTACATTTGGAGATACTAGGTTATTCGCAAAACGCTGACATCGGACGGGAATCGAACCCGCGCCTTTTTGTTGCGAATGAGCTAGCATTTCCAAATGTATGAGTCATTCAACTAGTTCTCGTATATAAACTACTAAACAAAAAAGCGGCAAATAGCAGAATAGTTTCGTGTTATATCAAAGAAAAATGTGTTTTTAAGGTTGTTGTAACCCAGGCCGATTGTAGAGTTTACAACACTACGAACATGCCCCTGCGATTCCTAATGGAACACAAATGCGCGTTAATAGGGGACTGATTAACGACGGCACCTTTATCTTTACCCTTCACCTTTTCGTTGCTTGTAGTACTTCATGATTCACAGTGATTCAGGATGGGGCGCCGACCAGTACTTGTATGGAGTCTGATCGTCTCGGGAATAGCCGGCGTCGTGTCCGCTTTCTCTCCGACTTTCTATCTCATGCTCCTCGGGCGCTTTGTGCAGGGATCTTTCTTCAACGTAAGTTACCATCTTTCGCTTTTCAGAAAATATTCTAACACCTAATGATACTTTATCGAAAAATTGATTAGAAATTCCCGAAACGTGAAATACTGAATAAATAAAAAAAATCGAAAGATCGTTACATAGGCTTTTAAAACAGTATGGGTATTGAAAGAAAGTCTATACAAAAAATCAAGCTGATATTTGATGTGCGAAAAAAACGCAATTATTTGTTGACAACCTAATACATTATGTTACACAGTTGTACGGCATACGTTGATTTGGAAGTTTCTAAATCTGAAGGAGAAAGTTCTCTCGTACGACTCACAATTTCAAGAAAGTGCTCTCGTACGACTCACAACAGCACGATTGGATCAAAACCAAAATGTCATTAAGAGAACGAATCTGCAACCCCTTGAACCAGAGCCCTTTTCAACCAATTAGTCACCGAAGCTCAATTCGTTGGTTATTTCACGTAGGTGACTATTCGGCAACTCTCAGGTTCAACATTTTTTTTGCGATTTTCGGACCACCCACAGCCAATAATAACTTGCATCTAACGGGACCAGGAAGGCTTTCTCCGTATCTATCTGCATACAATGGCGATGGTCTCTGCTTTTGAAAACTGGGGTGCGGCATAAGTTGTCTTATTTTATTTTACTTTACTCAGTTATTTGTTTCTAACTACTGTCTAGGATTATCCGCATCTGCGTCACGTGGCACACGTAATAGTACACAATAAATAAATAAATCTACATATAAGACAATATAGGTCTAAAGAAATCGTAAGAAAAAGAAAAGTGTGAAAAATTCACTGACATCCCTTAAAGTGGGCGATGTACAGTCCAGACCTCCAAGAAAAGAATATCTGAGGTATTCTCCCTCGGTGTATTTCGTCAAATTTCTTGCAACTGGACAAGGTTCTTAGGTTCAAAACTCATACTCTACATACATACTGAGGGTTTGGAACATCGACTCTCAAGTCCTGCATTCGGGTACAATTTCAATTAACCATAAAGTAGCCGGCACTAGCAACCGTTAGACAGCGATCAATTTTATCAAGAATATTTCAGTCTATCACCATGGTCAACTGGGTTATGTGCTGCGAGTCTATCGCCTTTAAGGGGCACTCGTACGCCTCTGTGCTATTTGGCATTTTCTGGGTTGCTGGTGAGTCATAAAGACCCTACATACGTGGTTTAGCACATTAAGAAGAACAGTACCGGACGCGCCGCAACGATAAAACGGCGGTAGCGGCGCTCCGGAGCGCCGAAATGCGCCGTTTCAGTGTCCACGCGTGGTGACCCGGGCGAAGTCAATCGCAGTTCATTTGCGCCCCATGCCCAATGGGCTCTCCGCGTGGTAGCTTCCTCGAGTCACCCTGTGGGGACTCCTACTCCTAGCTTGGGACGTTAGGAAAAGGCGCGCCGCATATTTATAGTCAGTGAGGAGCGGGCGGAGCTTTGTGAGTCACCAAGCGAGGGACCGAAGCGGCAACGGGATCCGAAAATCGAGGGGTCAAAAAATCGACTGAAAACAATTACCACGATTTTGGGAAAAGTGTATATGGAGGGAAAGAGCTCAAGCTGCTGATCTCGACTATATACTTATTTTTGCAATTAAATCAATTTTAAAGAAGCTATTAGAAAACGGCGGGTTTCGACGCTCCGAAGCGCCGCTACCGCCGTTTTATCGTTGCGACGCGTCCAGTACTGTATATCCCATAAAGAGTCGTAGGGATAACTGGATTTTTCGATGTTTGTTGAGAGATTTTGCTCAAGCCTTTCTTATTGTTTGCAGGATACTGCGTAGTCACCCCGATAGCACTGCTTCTTCCTTCATGGCGAGCCGTTCAATTCGTGACATCGATACCAACTTTACTTTTTGGAGTGGTTATGCTAGTGTAAGTCAAGCATAAAAGAGGATGAAGGAAAAGGCTAAAAGACTCAGCGTCTGGTCCTATTTTCTCAACGTAGAAAAAAGTCTAAAAATAAATATTTTAGCCTACTTCCTGAGAGCTTCGGTTTCCTTGTCACAAAAAAGAAACTATACGAAGCTGAGGCGTGGATCAGACGGTCGCATCGTTGGGGTGGACGCAGAATTGAGTGCGACGTACAGAAAACGATAGAAAACGAGACCGCTCGCGTATCCGACGAGAAAAGTCTCAGGGAAAGCCTGTGTCAGTTGTTTTTTCTCTGTGATTTCAGCAAAATAATTCCATTTTGTCGCCATCTCGGGTGTCAAAAAATCAGATAAATCCGAGTAAAGTAGACTGCGAGACTTTCCGCGTCTTACTAGTTTTCCTGTTTATCGAATTGTGCAAAATATAATGCAAAATATCTGACGGTAAATAGCAAAGAACAAAGACAATCGTCAAAGAATGCAACTTCGAATTAAAAATCTTCTAGATCACGTCTTCCACGACTCCACGTTATTGCTTTATATGGGTATCCAGACGGTTCTTTGGTAAGTATTTCGACATCTTTCAATAACTATGACCTCCTTAAGTCAGTTAATTTCCAGGGTTGTTGACTTCATGGTATACAATGCCCTGTCGCTCACTTCAACTGACGTCAGTGTTATTCTCTCCTCTTATTTTTCATCAATCGTTTTTAAATACGCTACGAAATTTAAGGTGATCAAAGGTGACGCTAATACGTCGTTTGTATTCTCGGGACTCGTGGAGCTTCCGTGCTACTTTCTTATGCCTATTGCTCTGGACCGGTATGTCAGTTGGAGTAGAATGGTCCAAAAGCGAAAAAATCTCAGGCGGTTGAAATTTGCGAATTTCAGGCTAGGACGACGACCGACAGTGGTTCTGAGCCATTTGCTTTCCGCTGCGGCCCTTTCATTCATGTGCTTTTTGAACGCAGGTGAGGCAATTTTGCTAAAAAAGAAATTCCTGGAATGAAGAACCGAAGTTTGAAGGACATCACCGAACTCATCAACTTCTTATATTACATTTAGAAGATGATCCAACCACTTACCTGATTGTTTGGCTCATCGCCAAATTTGGAATGGCCAGCGCGTTCATGTGCTGCTTTGTGTACGGTTCCGAAATCTTCCCCGTACAGTATCGAAACATCTGCCTCGGATTCTGCGCCACACTCAGCAACGTCGGAGCAATGCTCTCGCCACATTGTAATGTATTGGTGAGTTTGCTTAAATTATTATTTATTGGATGGAATAAAATATCTATCACCTATTTTACTAGGTCACACCCTAATTTTAGGGTGTGTAACAGTGGACCAGTGGCACATACTAGTAAATAGTAGAGAAATTTTTCCATTTGAATTGATTTGATCCTCTTTGAGGATTTCAGTAGATTCAACAAAGAGTCCCCTTTCCTTATTATCTCTCACTCTAATCCTATCATCCATCTCAGGTAGAACGGCAGTTGCACCTAACCTACCCTTCATAAAACTGTATTTGGCTGTAGAAATAACGTTATTATTGCACAAATAAACCATGGCATGTTGTTTGAAAATCTTCACAGAAGCTCTGGCAAAAATAGAGGTGATGCTCACACGACGATAATTTTTAGGATCATTTAGCGGTGGTTTTTTTTGCAATAGGGAAACTCGGGGACACAGCTTCATGTCCCTCTGCATTTTTAGTCCGCTTAGAATGTTTTACTTCAATGTGGAGAAGCATCTTCCAAAAGACTAGCTATCTGGCATCAAGTCTCGTTGTCCCCTACCGTGGAGCAATTGTTTGCAGTGGTTGAACCTAACACTGTGTACTTCTATCGTGTAATACTCTTATCTGGTCTTGCCAACTATATGCTTATATTATTTTCTTGCTTCGCCGAGCCAAAATTTTACTTGCCGTTATAGCATCTCAGGCGTGTTTATCAGGTCCTACTATTTCTTCTGCTTGGTTGGGATTTGGCCGTTTGTAGCGTTTCACTGATAAAACGAGTCAGACGATTTTGATGTGGTTGGAATTACTCACTTTAGAAATTCCTTTTTGACTTTGTTGGTGTTCATTGTTTTAGGCGCGTCTCGTGACGTATTCAAATAAATAAATAAATAAATAAATAAATAAATAAATAGGTGATCGCTGCGTGTTTCCAGCGCTCAGGCACCTTAGATTTCGTAAAGCTTAAGTCAAAGATTAACTTTAAGGAAAATACAATAAAAAAGAATTCTTTTGATATAGCTATGTGGTTCAAGATCTGGCGTTGTGAAAAACGATAACGGCCAATTCTCGAGCACCTTAAAATTTCCTCCTTCGCAAACCGCGGTACCGATTCGGATTCGGGCTTTAAGATGAATAAGTAAATGCTAAATAAGTGTCACAGCGGTCAAAAACTTGCTTCTATGCTATCTACTGCTTCACGGTAAACTATAAATGCTACTTTGCTCATTAAGTATAGAAAGCGGCGTTTATATCTACGGAATTTGCGCAGTTAGAAATCACATATGTCAGCTTACACCTACTCTAATTAAGCATCGCATTGTATGCTTGTTCCAAGGAGAAATAATTAAAAGCTGCAATAAAAATAGATAAAACTCATGTTGAAACACCAATTTTCAGGACCACTTCTTCTCGGGCGGTATGTTCGCGACGTTCGCTGTTCTCTGTGCGCTATGCGGTGCCATCACAAGATTTCTGCCCGAGACGAAAAATTCCCACTGACGGATTTGTGTGTTTCTCAGATACATCTGATTCGCTGTATACATTATTTTCGCCTCTAAGCGTGCCTGAGATGGAACGGTACCTGATGTCTTGCCAATTTCTACCGGCATATCACCTTACCTCATCGCCTTCCAGCTCAACAAGCCAAACAACCTTCAACTGCTATTGATGGAAATATGAGCTTTTCTGTGAAAACTAGAAAAGCTTGCTGATTATTCGTGTGGATTTCCTTAAAGACGGTTCACTCATATTACCTAGTCACTTACAATATGTAAACACTAAGTGCGACTTAGATGCGGGTTTGGCATACTTTTTGTTGTGAAAATAAATCGTTCGTATATGTTTATTCTTTTTGTTTGTTTTTGCCGATCTCCTCTCGTTTCTTTGAATAGTGATATATGAATTAGTCGAAAAATGAATCAAATGGAGAATCATGGAAAAATGGCAGGAATGGCAGGCAGATTCCCCACATTCTACACACAGTAGCGGTCAAAAAGATATGTCACCTTTCATTTTCATGCACAAATAGTTCAAATCGAAAAGAACCTGATATCAATCGATAGTTCTGACCACTCTATTCACAAATATGTCGAAACATACCGTTGTTACGGATTCTATATTTTTTAAAAATATTTTATAGTGATTTTCATATGCTATTTTAAACGAAAATGTCTCGAAAATCGCTGAGCAGAAGATCAATCTGAGACGATATTCTGATAATGAATGGTCTAGTCATCATAATGTGTTACAAACATTTGATTCACATCGCGACTGAAATATAGATTTTTCTGAGCAAACATTTTGGTGGTCAAAAAGTGGTCAAATTTTAGGACCATGTTTCAAATTTTTACAGTACGGTCGGTATCTTCCGCTAGAGTGTGATTTGAACGATCTAGAACGTTTTTGCTGTTCAATCGCCATAAATCACGTCACAGTTATTTGTATTGAATAAAAAACACATTACTGTATTCAGAAGAGCATGGTCTTTGCAAATTTTGCTTACGCCCAAATTTGAACGTTAACTCTTCTCGAGCTTGTTTTATTATATTTCAAAATGAACGTATCAGCTTCCTTTCCTCAGAAATTGCATCCTTTTTCGATATTACGTAGTTGCGAAGATGTTGCAATATAAATCTTAGCCGTAACTTAGGTAACTGGAAATATCCATAGGGTGTAATAATGAAGTCAAGGAACACGCACATGAAAATCAAAAATTCAAAACTCTGACTACGCATCATCCACTGTTAGGTAGATTCACTTTCCTCATTCCGCATCATTCACTTTCCCGATCCCGGCTTGTGTTTTTTGCTCAACACAAATAATTCTTAAGTGGCTTATGGCGAGTGAACGGTAAAAACGATCTACATCACTTGAATCGCGTTTTAGCAAAAAATACCGACGGTGCTGTACTATAGTGCCAATTCCAACTTCGACTGTCTGTTAATATTGGCATTTATGATAACTCTGGCTTTCAGGCTCCGACGAAGGCGCTAAGGCCGAAACTTCAGCCGAATAAAGAAAATATTTTTTACCATCTTGGCTTGCTGAAGAAAAACTGCGCGTGATTATAGTGCCAATATTTATTCATAACCGGGCATGGACAGTGAATAGGCTTTTTCAATCATGGATTTTAAGATTTCTGAACGAGATTGGGGAGATTGTTGATCTTCAGAAACTCGGGTAACGAGCTCGTTACGATGTCGCTGACCTTGTTGGTGTACTGTCTAATCGTGGACACTGACTGAGAGAGAACCGTCTGGACAAGGATATGGTTAGTGCGAGTTGATGACGATGCAGGTACGGGGCGGTGTGGGGGTAACCGGGCTTCAGTGAAGCGAAATAATCTCTCGAATTTGGTACGCGACTGATACATTATCACCTTCGACGACGATGAGTTCGCGCTGCGTTACGCAACATCTTCGACGTCCTTCTTGAGACATGCGAATTCTTCTTGGGTTGGGTGAGTTCGACGTCGAATTTCATTTCATTTTTTCTTTTCGATCGAGTTTTTCCTGCTCTCTGTACCACTAACCATTTTCAGTGCGTCTGCGAAAAGGCATAAAACATAAATAAACAATTAAATATTCCTTGTAACTTTCAGCCTTTCATAGAGATTCAATGAGTTCGTTTTTTCAGTGCCTTTTTTGCTCACTATTTGTGCAGGACTGAATGTGAGCGACGTTCCCTACCATCTCAAGAAGAACTTCGACGAGAACAAGCTCATTTTGCCGGCGTCGAGGGAGTTCGGCGAGCAGTTCTACACTAATGTGACCACGCAAGCATTCAGTGCAGTTATTCGAAGTTTGACACAAGAAAGGTGCGAATTTTTATCTTCTCGGTGAAGTCGAAAAGTACGACCAATATTACTGAAACTAGGGGCCTGAAGTGAACGAATAATTTGGTGTAACTTAATCTTATATAGGTTTGCTGTTTACTGAGGAAATAGAAAAGATCTGGAAATGATCTGTTGTTGAGCCCAATGTTGGTGTTTTCTGAAATATTGTACAGCTGCTGTTTTATCGCCTTGCTTGTTGTGGCTTACTAACAATCGTATAAGAATGAGAAGAACATCAAATGCTATCGTGATCTTCGAATATGGACCTATGGAATTTTGAATTCAGGATAAAATTAGTTCCAAGAAAGGCTCGATTCAAAGCCGAGGGCTGCTTTGGAGCCACCCGTAATTTCGACGATGAAGCGAAATGTTTTGTTGAACTGCTAGAAATGGTCAGACAAGTGAAGCAAAGGCGAAGACACAAGGTGCTGCGACGAGTTGGTAAGTGGCAAATGCTTCTTCGTCTCTTTCATACCTTGTTTTCTTCGTCTCCCAGCATTTCCCGACAAATCTATGTTTTTTTTTGTCGGCCAGATTAATTACCTTTTCTCGATAGCATGTTGCTTTGGAGGTTTTATATCCTACACTCTGTCTAACCAGATATTTATTTATTTATTTATTTATTTATTTATTTATTTATCCTTACATCCACATGGATGTGCATACAACCAGAATTAAGAAAAGAGAAGAACTACACTACACAGCAAAGATGTAGAAAGAGAAAAAGAAACCTTAGAACTAAGAACACACATTATAATAATTAAAGAAACACTGGTTAATCTCAACATTAGTTCATAAATCACTCAATCATCATATATGGGTTATTCCTCATTCTGGGTAGATAGTATATTCTGCCCTATATCTGTAGTCGTTGGCAGAACTATGCCAACGACTACAGATATAGGGCACCACGGTTGGGTAGATAAATTAAGGAAAAAAGGAAAATATGTATGATATAAATTCTGAAGAACTAGGAAAGTTCATGTGGATCATTTCTGATCTTCAACCTTCCCTGTTGCTCTCCGTAAAATTTTTGTATAAACCTTTGAAGATCATGCGTCGGAGGTGACAGACACTACTACTAAGGTATCTCGAGAGAAAAAGTTTATGAAGAAATAGAAGGTGTGGAGAAAGTTTTAACTCCAACCTTTTCTGTGACTAGATGGTAAACTCCAGGTTCAATTAAGTGAGAAAATCCACAATAGTTGATCATCCTCTGGCGGCGGAAAGGATTACCCTAATGAAGGCCACACCTTCGCGAATCACGAGCGTGTCTCATCGTACAGCCATCGCGCAGTGAAACAGTTTACCCTTTACCCTCGTTACCCGAGCTAAGAGAGCTAGAGATGCCAGAAGAACGATCAGAGAACTGGCATTTTTTAAATAGTGGAATGTCTCCGTCGCAATCAGGGCTGTGCGTTAAATTGTGGCAACATTTGCCCTTGAAAACCGTTAAAACCATTAAATTTTCAAAATGTTGCTAAAAAGTTGAAATTCTTAAAAAAAGTGGTTTTCTTTATTCTAAGGTATAGGAATTTAGTTCACTGTGGTGCTGAAACCAGCAATTCATTGTATAACACGATTCGTAATCAATTGTGACTCTCATGTTTACCTATGAGCTTGATGTAAGCTTTCATAACTATAAACTATATTTACCACCTCACGGAAGAAAGCCAGAATTATAAGAGTTGTCTTTTTAGAAGTCCAAATTTCGCGCAAGTTCACGCAACTGTTAAAGGAAGCCTATCAGAAGAAGAAAAGCAAAGCGAAGAGAAGGCAAGATAGCTGAAAAAATTTATCGTGGAACATCCCTCACTGATGGGTTACTTTTCATTCCAGGAAAACCCGCTCGGTTGTTGCCGCAGACTCGTACAACCTTCTTCAGGAAGGTGGCAATTCCGTGGTCGGAACACTGTCGCGACATTTGAGGAAGACTGTGGTTCTGTTACGTGGAACCGAGTCGTCCTCGCTGAGAGGGTAAGATCTCCATCTTTTTTGTTGCTGATAAACTGACTTGTACTGTTAAGGTGGAAGTCATTAGCCGAGGAGTTGATCGTGCAACGACGAAGAAGTGAAGGACAGGATCGGCTTTTTACCATGTTTAACGGGTCAGTGAGTATCGTATTCCTTCTAAATCTCCAGCTACTTATTCTATGTGCTCTCCACCGCTCCTCCCTTCTGAGCCATCGCCTGGGGTGCGTGCTAGTTTAAGTAGGTCTCGAACGACCAAACTCGGAATGGAACCACCACTTGCGTGCTTTTAAGGTCGTAGGTAGCGCGTTGGTAGACCGAAAGTTCTGTTATTAGGTTGGTACTAAAGTTCTCGGACATTTGGGATACAAAACAGTTCATTTTATAATGTCCGGACAAAAGCAAGGAGTCATTTGAAGTAGGCACCGTTAATATCAACGGTCTTCTCTTCTCTATAGCATTTTTCGACTGGAGCCGATGATACCGGGGAAATCTTTTTCAAATTCAAGAAGTAGCAAATGTCCGGGAACTTTTGCACCAACCTAATACTAGGATACCACACCTGTTCGGTAAACTAGCACTATAGCCAAGCGAACTCCTTTCAACTAAAATTACTTTTGACCACTCGCAGTCATCTCTTTTTTGTTCATTGCATTTTTGTGGTTAGTTTAGTTAGGTATTACTAACTCTGCTGTTGTGTTTTTGTTCAGTACTGACATAATGATGAAGGTAAAAGATAAAGATTCATACTAAAGGATCGTCATTAAATGTTCTCCTATCGGTTTTTCGACTCTGGGCACTCATTTTGGAATTAGCACCTTGGCCGCCAAAGGTTGATTGTTACAGCCGTAAAAGCAGCGGAATATTCACATCTCCTCAGATTTCCGAAAAATATTCCTGTTTCTCTCTTTACAAACACTTTGAGAATGTTAGCTCACCGAGCTCACCCTCAACATTTTAAAACCAATCTGCAGTTTCAAAGTGACACACCCTTTGAAGGCCTTTCGAAGGAACGACGGGTTCCTGACTCCTTTGAGTTGTTGATTTTGAAGAGAGAAAAAAATTCATTAACTCAGCAACTTCACTGATTTACAGGGGACGCAATGAAGCTGGGTTAGTAGCTGAACCACATTCGAAGAACATCACGGAAGGGAACACTGCGGAAATACGACAGCTCAACGATTTTTTACAGCAAAGTGCGTCCTGGATTATTTTTTCACCTTTACATACATTAGATTTTTATTTCTTAGACTAATCATCTAGGATATGTTATTTGAGGGTAAAATAAAGTTCTGAGGTTGGGAACAGCATACACCACAGGTCTTTTTTACCATCTGTCCATATTATTTCCATGTACTTTCTTTATTGGAATGATCTCGTCATGGATCCACACAGTGGGCAGCAGTGGATCTCATATGTATAGAAACGGTTTCTCATAGGACAATAAATCTCACTGCTCGGCTCACTGCGGGCAGTGACAAAGGCCTGCGTTGCCTCTCGCAAAACCCACTCGAATTCCTGGCAAATTTGAAACTATAAAGGTTTTATCACCAAATTATCACATAATTATGATGACAAAAGGTGTACAGGTGGTGATTCGACACATTATCGAGTGACGGACTACGCCCGGGATAAGCAGTTCTCCTAACTCTTTGGGTTTCTGGTAGATTGGTAACGTACCGCGTTCAGCAGGCCCTAAATTCATGACGGGTATCGGTACAATATACCTAAGAATAAACCCCGGTCGGCGCGATTATTCGCATTCGTGAACGCGGAGTTTATTTGAGGGATATCGCGGCTCTATTCCACTCCGCGGCGCGTTCATGAATGTGAATAATCGCGCCGACCGGGGTTTATTCTCGTGTATATTGTGCCGATACCCGTCATGAATTTAGGCCCAGATCTGGGAAAGTAAAAACACTAAATTTGGACAGCGGCCGGCCTAACAGGTCGTTGTGGCGGCTTAGTTCTTATTCGTTATGCTTCTACGCTTCAAATGATACAAGATGAAAGTGGAATCAGAATGGAAGAAGAGTGCGTCTGAGCCCAAATTCATGAGCGAAAATGTGGGGTATATAACACTCCGGGCGAGATAGACCCGGTCCATCTCCCCAATATTCGCATTCATGACAAGCGGGTTTGCGATACTCGACGTGAAGCATTGCAACGGCCGTGATTACGGCCGTTATGGGTAAGCGGCCGACCGGGGTATTTTTGTGGGTCTATAGCGCCGATATCAATCAAGAATCTAGGCCCTCATCAACGCCCAACCTTTTCGCAATATCGCTAACAGTGTTATTATTTGTTTATTTAGATAATAATAGATAATAAGGATAATTTATTTAGATAATAATGATAATATAATTTATTTATTTATTTATTTAAAAATGCACCAAAGTGCGCACAACTCAGAGAAACATATGGAAAACACATGTAGAATTACTGACAGTGGTGCTTATACAAAGACAACAACGTTAGCCGAATGATTAGAAAAACAAAACAGAATCCAATGTAAGACGGTTATTATCCAGAGCAAAGAAATCATAAAAAGAAAACTAGGACGACTGACAAGAACATCTCTACTCCAGATCCCTTCAGCCCTTAGGGTGAGTGTGGGAGCCCAATGGTGAAGAGCAGTGGGAGGCCAGCACTGCAAGCCGTGGAGGTGGGCGACTCCGGGTACCAGCTTAGTAGGTCCGTCAACCCCATCAGGCCCAGAGCTGTGCGTTAAATTCTGACCGTTAAATTTTTTAACGACTTTTTTAACGGCAAAATTCGCAAATTCGTTAAATCCGTTAAATTTTTGAAATTTTGCAAAAAAAAGTTGAAATTCCTACAAATAATGGTTTTTTCACCGTACTATCGCGAAAATAAACGACACTAATATATAAGCGTTTATTTTACTGTTGTGCCGGAACGATCAATTCATCGGTTAGTACACTAGAGCGCATATTATTAACAACAGCTAACGAAAGAGCTAAGTCTCTTACAAAGAAAGCATATTCAAAGTCAGGAATGATCAACGGTCGAAGCCAATCTGTGGAATATTAAGTTTGAGAAACAGAAGAGCTGCAAAATTTGCAGGTGTTAGCGACTTAAGAAAGTCGGTCAACACTTGACCCGCAGATGAGAAAACCCTTTCAATTTCAACTGTTCCCGGAGGAGCGCAAAAGTATTTCGGAATTAAAGAAGTTATGTGAGGAAAAAGAGATCGTGTCAGTGGAGCACTCCAGAAAGTGAGCGGGTTTGCCGTTGTGTCGACTGGCGCAGAAAAAAATTTCCCCAGTTCCTAAAAAAAAGGTGTTGAGGTCAAAATATATTTTCTTAATTAGGTATTTGAATAAGCTACAGTGGCCTAATGGCAATTTATAAAGAAATTAACACAACTGACCGACACGATAAGTACTCTTTTATCGGTTAAAACAGTTGCTTGCGGGGTCCCAACTCTCTTCTGAAAATTTAGTCTTTCAACTACACTTTCAACTACACTGTTCAGTAGGCGAACTCCTATTAGGCCAATGCCATACTCACGACGGCAACGGTCGCAGCGAAGCTAAAAAATGCATGGCTCGCCTCTATGATGCACTGCAGCTGTGTTTTTTGTATACTACTGTATGCGGGGACTCGGATAGTTTACCAGAAGGGCAAAAAGGACGGTGCAAATCCTCTCAGGACAGTACTGTGGCCTTCGTCCCAGCGAGCTGCGACGCCTGTCGCAGGCAGCTGCGAAGAAGGCCACAGTACTGTCCTGAGAGGATCTACACCATCCTTTTTGGCCTTGAGGTAAACTATTCGAGTCCCCGCACACAGCAGTATACAAAAAACACAGCTGCAGTGCATCATAGAGGCGAGCCATGCATTTTTAGCTCCGCGTGCGACCGTTGCCGTCGTGAGTATGGCGAGGGCCTTACAATGCCCAAATTGCTTCTAATGTTGTGGAAGAGAGAAGCTGGGTGGTCTTGACACGATTGCGTGCAATTTGGACCTGCTGCCACTCCCGCGCGGGCAATTCAAAAGCCGTTAAATTTTCCGTTAAATTTCAAAAATCCGTTAAATAATTTTTAACGGAAAAAGTCGTTAAATCCGTTAAAACCGTTAAACCGTTAACCGTTAAATGCACAGCCCTGATCAGGCCCCACACACCGACCGGAAGAAGATGTTTTGTAGGTAAGGATCTGGAAGGCAGTTGAACTAGGGCAGGAACAAACTAAGGTGATACAGAAACGTCGTAGTACTACAGAAAAAAGCAGACTAGATCGCTTCTTGGCCTTTTTGATTAAACGTAATCAAGATACTACTCACTTAATGTCACGAAAAGCTCAAACAATCGATAACGTTCTTTCGATGAAGCATTCGTTTAAAAACATGACTATCTTTAGCTTCAAAAATTTCTGCTGGCAGCAAATCAAACCACCTGCCTGTTCTGTAAAATAAACAGTTAAAGAGCTGAGAGTAGTTCCTGTTCAGAATTTTACGGTACTGTCTGTGGAAGCCACCTTTTCTTACGCTGCCAGGCCTAAAAATCCAATACTTACTGGGTTTTAACTTTATCTCCATGCGAATAAGGCGAAAAGCAAATGCCAAATCAGCTATAGTCCTCCTATATTGCAGGCTCTTGAGATTGAGAACTTTCAGTCGTTCATTGTAACTGGGGAGAGTGGAGTATGAAACCTCCCGATTGAAGCGATAAAACGCTATCCTGGTAAATGTTTCTTGCACCTTCTCCAAAAGAGAAACATCCTTCTTCAAGATAGGGTTCCAAATCTGAGAACATAATCACATGTAGTGCGATTAATGTGGCAGTATCACCATTGCACCAACGAATAAAACATCCTAAGAGTTCAGAAAGAGATAAAAACTAAAAAACACGAAATCACTACATAAGTCACGATGAAAAAGCTGAAAATAATAAGACACTTAAAAGAGACCTTTAATTTATTGGTAATTGCCTAAAGTTCTCTTAAGGTGCGAGACTTGTTGTGTCAGCCACTGGCAGTGAAGTTGGCAACAAGACCGTTCGCATTTTGTCACCACGAATTGGTTCCGCGGGTCGTGATGAAAATAAGGAAGTGAGTGAAAAATTCTCTGGCGTCTTTTTTAACAGGAAAAATAGGAACTGAAATAAATCCAAACCCAGGTCTCGGTTTTGTCTCCTAACATCGCTCTCAACACCAATAGCGGCGACACCGAGAAAGACGCATTGCTGGAGTTGCTGCTGGAAGTCAGTGGTGCCACGCATGGAATGAGAGAAGCGCTGGTACGTTGTGACGATTTCATTTATACAGTATAACGTAAAAATGCATAACTATTCTTCTAACTCTTAGGGCCCGCGTGGTGCAGTGGCGCTACTGAAATCCGCACGGTCAAGTGATCAATCTCGGCACGGGCTAAGCAAGGCTCCCATCCCTCCGGAGTGGGGTAAATCGGTAGCAGACTTGTCCGGGAAGGCACAAACATCGACTTGAGCCCGGATTCATGAACGAACGAGCAGTCTCCCAAACCTCGTCGGCGACAAACCCCTCGATACCGTCGAGGTCTCCCAAACCCCGCCTCATCTCAAGGTATGATAGACCCGCGATAAGCCCCCCTTGGTATAGTGGCTAGCCCCCACAAGTCATTGTATGGGCCAAATGCGCATTTTCCATGCCTCTACGATTTTGAATTGAACGCGAATGCTGCGTCGCGTTCTTAGGGAACTGATCAACGCCGACACCTTTACCTTTACCTTTTACCTTAACCTTTTCTAATGTAGAATTTCTTCATCGTTCATATGGGTGACCATCAATCCCTAATGTTACCTTCAAAAATCATTCCACCAATGCTCATTCATGCTTAACCCTTATCATATACAAGGTGCTGCAAGCGTGTTACGGTTCTATAGCAAATTTTATCGAAATCACCCTTGTTGCGATCACCACTTTGCCACATTTTCCGCGTCTTCATATTTCTTAACCACTACCGGGCCATTTCACCGCAGGGTATAAATGTGAATTGAGAGACAGTAGAGCTGGGGACCTCCTGTAATATGAGGACCACAGCAGCTCTGTCTGCACGGTTTTCGAGCATGAACAAATTTTCAGGATCGTTTAAAGGCGAATGAAACTCCAGCGATGACCAAAGCTGATGTGGAGAAAACTCTTGGCAAGAAGGAGCGACAGAAAATCGACGTCATTCAGGCGATGGAGAAAACGTACAGTGCTAAACAGGTAGGGAAATGGCGAGAGACTTAGGCCCCCAGCTCGAATTATCTAGACTTATATGGCCTGCATTGAAGAGAAGGAGACTGTTCATTTCTTTTTTGAACATTCATCTGACCATAGCCGAGTCACACCTAGTTTTGATATGAAAATGGGGGCCTAAATATATGCTTTTTTTAGATTTTTTCCTTGTTTTGCTTTTACACTACATACATATAAGGGCCCGCGTGGTGCAGTGGTAAGAGGCGCTGCTGACACCCGCACGGTCGAGCGATCGATCCCGGCCCGGACTAACCAAGCAATCCCTCCGGGGTCGGGTAAATTGGTACCAGACTTGTCTGGGAAGAAAAAGACGCTGACCTGGTATAGCGGCTGGCCCCCGCAGGTCATTGTATAGGCCAAATACGCATTCACCAAGCCTCTACGACTTGAATGGAACACGAATGCGACGGCGCGTCCTTAGTGGACGAATCAACGCCGGCACCTTTACCTTTACCTTTACATATAAGGGCACGATTGAGGGCTATAAGGCGCTACTGACACCCGCGTGGTACCCGCGTGGTCGATCTATTTTCAGCTCCAAGTTATTAGATTTACATTTGGAGAGACATATACAAGTAACTCCATCAAAATAGCTGTTATATATTCAGAAATAATAAGAATTGCTAGAAAATGTAGTGAGTATGATTATTTCTATGTTAATACAAAAATTAATTCTATTATTACAACAGTCAAATTATAATAAAACTACTATAGATAGAGTCATATTTAACTGACTAACAAAAAATAAATATTTCATATGTATTCCTCACTGCATAAATACAATAACATTGAAAAATCAATCCAAAATATACTAACGCTTAACCCATAACTTTGATCTTTACTTGGTCAGTGCCACTTGACCCGCTTCCCTTCCTTGACCTCTCACAGCTATAAATACCACCCCATAACAATACCCTATATGGTGCACTCCTAGCCCTACTGATAATCTTAAGGGAGTGCTACCCGTCCGTAGGAACAAATTCCTTCCATTAATTATCCTGTTTAGGGCGAAATTTCAACTACCGATCCTCATCCGGCTTAATTACGCCCTCCATCCTTCCAGGGCAGGTCAAATAAGTTCCCATGTTGCCTGGAATGGTGGACACACTGAACTCTGCAGGGCCTGGCATCCGTAAACCACTGTGTAGGCCAAATACGCAATCACCATGCCTCCACGATTCTGAATGGAAGACGAATGCGTAGCGCGACTTCAGTGGAATAATCAATGCCGACCACTCTACTTTTACCTTTTGACTTTTAAAACATTTTAATTTTGCCGTTATATTGCATATTCATATCAACGCTAGGTGTGGCTCGATCGCGGAAAAAGGTTACGATGAACAATTAAAAGTTGTTCAAAGAAAGATAAAAAAGTAAAAGAAGAATTCCTTCCTTCCACACAGCCAGTTTCAGATGGAGTCGTTCAAGAATCGCGGTTTCGCCTTCATGACCGGCTATCAGCGACGACTCGTATACGGAAAGGCGTCTCCATACCATGATGAGGTGGTGTTGAGGCGAACCAGGGGTTTACAGCCGGCCCAGCTCGAGAGGAAGCTGATCAATCTGATACGACTGGAAGCCATGGGCAAATCCGACTATAATCGACGGATGAAATACGATCTTATCAACGCGCCCACCATCAACTCGGTCTTCGTTAGTGAGTGGTTCTCTTTTCCTCCGCTCCTTCTTCCTTGTTTTTTCTTTCCTTTTTTTCTTGCTCTTTATTGCTTTTATCAACGATATAGGGTTTACACTTGAGTAGTTCCGCTATGAGGCCGCTAAATACTCTAAATAAGTCCCCCAAGAGTAGTAGACAGAGTTAAGGATTTAGGTTTTCACTATGATAGTAAAATGAACTTCTCAGAACACTGCAAAAAAAATCTCCCGGAACTAGCACTGACGAGAACCTTCCAAATATTCAAGGGCTGTTTACAAAAAATTGTATTGTATTACGTAAAGCATACACTACCTACGTTAAACCGCTTTTGGAGGCATGAACTACTTTTTTTGCCATATAAAAAGAAAGATACAGATTTAGTCGAAAAACTACAGAACAACTTTACTACGAAGACTTTCACTCGGACTTTCTTTATTCGCGTATTCCCAATTCCAAAATTCGGAATAAGTTTCTATGCCTTCATTCTCTTAATTCACGCTGGAGTGTTAATGATGTTTGTTGCGTCTACAAAATCATCTCGGGTATGTACAGAGTCAAAACTTCAAATTTTTACGACATAGGCCCATCCAAAACAAGAGGAAGTAGCTGGAAAATAAAATACGCAAACCCAGAGCCAGGCTCCAGCCAATTCGTTCACTGTACGAGCTGGGTCGAAATAATTAAAGCTAAAAAGCAAAATTCACCACTGTCCTGAAAACTTAAAAGCTTTCAACGATTCACAAAAAAGTTCTTTTCCAGTATTAGATGTCCCTGGTCGCCGCATCGTCTTATAGTCAGTATTGTTAACCTAGTTAGGAGCCATGCTATTGTGTAACTTTGTCTGAGTTTTGATATACAATATTTTTGTTAACCCTCGGTTTTCAGCAGTTGACAGTTGTTTTTTCTTTTTCTCACGGCTGTCTCAAACTGCCGTTGTAAATAAATAAAAAATAAGTCTCCTTTCAGATGCTCCATTAACCAACGTCAACTCGATCTTCTCCCCGGTACTTCTCTCCGCGTTCATCACATCGCCGACCCTTGTCGGACCACTAATTCTCTCCCCGTGGCTTCTCTCTACCTTGGTCGCCTCTCCTTGGGCTCTCTGTCCAATCATTCTCTCTCCGTTCACATTCGTTCCGATCATTCTCTCACCTGTCGCGATGTCACCGTTCGTGCTCAGTCCCGGGGTGTTCAGTCCGGCTATTCTCAGCCCACTTCTCATGGTGCCGTATATTCTTTCGCCCGGAGTTTTTAATCCGCTGATTCTCTCTCCTCTTCTCCTTTCTCCTCTGGTGCTGAGCCCTACCGCAGCGGCTCCTGTCATACTGTCGCCAGCACTGTTAGCTCCGGTGGTGCTCTCTCCATTGTATCACTCAGCTGTTGTGCTCAGCCCCTCATTACTGTCACCTCCGATAGGTTCGGATGGAGCGAACGTTGCTATTATTCTATCGCCTGATTTAGGAATGCTTTAGCATCTTAATAATTCTGATTTGTCGTCCTATTTTGCTCTACATTCTCAGCTACTATTATCAATATCTTAGATCTTAGAAGATCGAGATTAGAAGATATTATTAATGTATTTTTGTGCTAACACAAATCGTCCCATCGGGTAAATAAATTACTTCATATATTCGAATGATCTTCACTTGGCATAAATGTATTCTATTACTGGTGTTGTTGCAAGGCCGCGCTTAGAGCAGTGATAAGAGACGCTACTGTCGCCCGCACGGTCAGGCGATCGATCCTCGCCCGGGCTAACCAAGATTTTCTTCTCCGGGGTCGAATGAATTGGTACCAGACTTGTTTAGGAAGGTAAAGACACTGACTTGGTACAGCGGCCGGCCGGCCCACTCTATCGGCGAAATACGTGTTCTTCATCCCTCCACGTTTTTGAAGAGGATACGGATTCATGGCGCGTCTTTAGTGGACTCATCGACACCTTTAATTTTCACCTCTACTTGGATTGAGCTACTTTTTCGAACGCGGTTAGTAGGTGAATATTATTGTACTATAGTACGATATTATAATAATAAAATTCATTATTTCGGCTTTACTCTTACTAGGGAGGTCACTGAGCGTGCCCCAAAGATTCCGAACGAGACCTGTATAGTTTTGTAGAGCATTGAGCGGGGATCACAGCAATATAGTTTGTTTTTGCTGCGCGCCAATGGGTGGTTCAAAAATCGCAAAAAACCACCGCCCTTGAGACACATTGGAAGCAGCTTCTCAACCCCTGGTCTTTGTGGTGAGAGGCCGCCACCAATGTGCCTCGATGGCTCAGTGGTACCGCAGTGGATTGCCGTTCAGAGGGTCATGGGTTTGAATCCTGTCGGTGCGTTTTTGTTTTGCTTCAATCGCATTGATACCAAAACGTGCTCCGTTTGCGATTTTGCCATCGAGGTTGAAGAAAATGTTTGGAACAGCTTAAAATGCTCAAATTTCAGTAATAATATTATTTCAGGCAAGATTAATATGAGCAGCCAGTATTTACTGTAACTTTCGTTAGGCCAATATCTAACTTTGTAAAATTCGTGATCAGCAGTCCAGGTGAGACTCCCAGGCAATTTCTGAAGGTAGTGGAAGCTGAGGATTTTCCAACAGCTAGAGTCTGAATGGTGGCATAATATTGCCAGTAATTCATCAGAGACTGAATCTTAGGCAATTCTACCGATACCTGACATGTGGTCCGAGACGTCATGGTCACCCATTTCGCCAAAACTTTGCTACTGAAGCTATTTGAGGCGCTGGTCAAGAATCTAGCACTAGTTTCGTAATTTGCAACTGGGAGGGTATCTTACGGGTTTGGTTGTGTGTGTGGGCTGGTGCGCTATGTATGGTAAGGGTGAGCATGTGAGGTGCCCGGGTCAAAATAACAGATTTCGTCGGAACTTCGTATGTTGTGGTTATTTGGGGCGCTGATCACCGATCTAACATTAGTTTCTGAATTAAGGTCCGTTTAAGGTAAGTTACGGTGGATATGACTGCTCATATTATTGTTGCCCGAAATAATATTGTTACTAAAATTTGTGCGTTTTGAGCTGTTTCAAACATGATTTTCTTCAACCTTAATGGCAAAATCGCAAACGCAGCACGTTTTGGTATCAATGCGATCGAAGCAAAACAAAAACGCACCAATAGGACCCAAACCCATGACCCTTTGAACTGCAATCCACTGCGGTACCACTGAGCCAGCGATGCACATAGGTGTCGGCCTCTCACCACAAAGACTAGGGGTTGAGAAGCCGCTCCCAATGTGTCTCAAGAGCGGTGGTTTTTTTGCGATTTTTGGACCACCCATTGGCGCGCAGCAAAAATGAACTATATTGCTGTGATCCCCGCTTGATGCTCTACAAAACTATACAGGTCTCGTTCGGAATCTTTGGGGCACGCTCGGTGACCTCCCTAGTTAGTTCCCTAAAGACGCGCCATGAATCCGCCTCCTCGACCTTTTTGTCGTCATCAGCGACACAAACGTGATTTCATCACCTTTGACATATCCGTCCAAGTGTTAAACCATTCATGGTGACTCTGACGGAATTACTGAATCTTTCCCCTACTGCAGAGAAAACCATGGACTGATTTCCTGTGTCACCTGTGCTCGGGCTGAAGAGTGTTTACAAAATTACATCTTTTTTCACCACTCGAAGAACTACACAACCTTCCCCAACTGTCCAATATCTTTAGAAGGATTAGCTGTAATAGCAAACAAAGTTTCTTGTCACATCTCAGAAGAACTCTGACAATATTTATAAGTTCGTGTAAGCTAAAATCTTTATTAATCTTTTAAAACTTGTCAACTTAAGGCAGCTTGATCATTATCGCCTGCTTGGCCGGCAATGAGATTTGCTCTTGTGTGAGGTCGATCTTCTGACGTGCTCTGTACACTGCAACACCGGGTGTGACAGCAGCTACCTGGAAATCATCAAATGAATGCCTCAGGCGATATTTTGTTCAAAAAAATACTACGGAATGAATTCTTCCTTACGTCAACTCTAGCGAGATCCTTATTGACTGGGAGAGATTCCTTGCCGCTCAGTTTGGTGAAATCGACCACAGCGGTATCGGATCCGAAGTTCAGCGCCACGACGAACGCCTGCAACACAAAGAGCTTCAGAATGCGATCTTAACGAAATGCAAAATAAAAATCACCTAAAGGACTAGCCTGAAAAGGAACATTGGTATACTAAAGAAAATTATTAAAACCTTGGCGCAGTCATGAACCAAGTATGAATAACACCAAGATTTTGGAGCCTACCGTGACCGGTCAAAATTTCCAGAATGGACTTTGAATTCCCAATCAGCGCTTTGAGAAAACCCCTAGCTCAGAATTCTCCGAGCTCTCTCGTCTTGAATCCTCGTGATGATGTTATTGATCGTTGTATGCTTAGGTGCCGGGTGATCTTGATAGGTGGGTCAAAATTACATCCTGGTAAGGCTGAGGACAAAGATTATGGAGGAAACAGTACCGATCCAATAGCGGTGCCATTCTCGCCTTTGACGAATCGCGAATAGATGACCACATCGCCTTCGACGGTGTCTCGTACCGTACTGCCAACGATCAGCGCTTCGTCACGTTGGCGCATCTTCGCCAACTTCTGGTAGACTTTCAGTGGTGAGTTCTCTTGAGCGTATTGAGTCTGAAAGAGACGCTACAGAGCCATCGACAAATTGAGGAAAATAATGGATCGCGCCAAAAGTCATTTACATAGAGAAGACATTTTGGTATGATCCTAATTAGTTCTCTTAACCACCGCCGGCCCATTTCACCGCAGAGTATAAATATGAATTGAGAGACGGTCCAGCAAAGGGCTTCCAGTTATACGAGAATCATGGCAGCTCCATTCGCACGGTTTTCGAGTATGAACAAGCTTTCAGGATCGTTTAAATGCGAATGAAACTGCAGCAATGACCAAAGCTGTAGTGGAAATGCAAATTAAAGAAACATTTAAAATACTAGTTCTAAACGGTGTGGCCATGAACCAAGTCCGAAAATAAAGAATTGCGGCAAAAGTCAATTACATAAAAAGGACATTTATCGTAAAATAATTATGTCTATCGAAATAATATGAATAATGCCACGTACATTATTCTCCATTTCACGACTGATCTTTGATAACATATTATTCCTTGTTCGTTAATTTGATTACGTCGTATTTATTCTCATATTTATGAACTTCTTGTTATCATTTCTTGATGTTTTCAGGTGTATGAACACATTCCACAATACTAATTTCTACATCCGAAAAAATCTATTCATCTCTAGTGGATGTTCTCCGAAGTACAAGTTATTTTTACCTATATATCATTTAAGACCATCCCTCCTTACTTACGAGTTCCGGGGATGGTCTCATGTTTAAGCTAGTATCCGTTTAAGGGTAGGAACGGAACGTATATTAATTACTTTCCCTTTATATTATTAGATTGTTGACATTTTACATCCCTACCAGCCTAGACACAATGGCAAAAGTCGTCGAGTAAAATTCACTCTACATACCTCCGTCAGGTAAAGTTCGTTCTACATCCCTCCCCCACCTAGGCATAATGGTAAAAGTCGTCAGGTAAGGTCGGAGCTGGATCTTCAACAACCAAATAATTTTTGAAAATTGTTGGGATGAGGTGGCCTGCAGGAAAGCTTTTTATTCTACGTGAAAACGAACCATCACGGTTTCTTTTATTTATTTTTTTTGAATTTGATGATTTATAAGTCCACCAACAAGCGATACCTCAAAATTGTCCTGCTCGGTGGGATTGCTGCTCTCGGCGAAGAACAGTTTGCCGATGTTTGAGTCAGCGGACGAGAGGAATCCGTGGTGATCGTTGCCGGTCGGCGTCCACTGCATCACACCTCGAGGACTCGGTGGTTCACCGACATTCGGCAGACCCAGTTCTTGACCGTAGTACAGCGACAGCGCTCCTGGTAGCGTCAGCTGGAACAATAATTTCAAATTTTCGAAAAATTTCAAGACACACAACAAGGGCAAGAAGAGCGGACGCTGTTAGTGATTCTCACAGAAGTAAGAAAATGGCACTTCTCGTCAGGTCGATGGAAAAAGCATTCTTAGCAGTTTTCGTTGTGGAAATAACTTCTCATATTTCCTCCAGATGAGTTTTCGAATGCTTTAATATTTCTTCCTTTGTTCTTTCTTTTTTATTTCTTTTGTTGAGGTTCTAGTTTCTTAATAAAATAATCATGATCAATCTCTCTTGGATAGATGTGGGCTTCCGTGTAGTAGAAAAAACCTTGAAAAGCAGAGACGTTGAATATACATAATCGGCTTAACCTCTACCAAGGACGTCCCGAAAAAAATCGAAAGAATCGAATGCTTGCTCTCTAATCAGGCAATCATAGACTTTGACCAGCAACCTTTCATTGCAGCTTGCATTTAAATTGGATTCTGTTCCATATACCATACGTCCTACTCCCGATGTTTCCTTTGGTTTTCTAAAGTACAAACAAAAATATAATTAATATTACATTCGTTCCTTTCCTGTAAATTCATACTGTCTTCTTCATGTTTCAAACCAATTTTTTGATTAATTATATTTCGTTAACAAAGACGTGGACGCTTGCTTCTTTTCATCGGATAACTCCTGAATAATAACAGTGGTTCCAAATTTGTTTGTGCCAGCTTACTCTTTGCTAAGGGTCTAATTGTAAGTTCGCCTTTGAATTTGAATTTGTTTCAGTTAGACACTCTCGCGCTAATTGTGCGTTCCTTGGCGCGTCTTTGGGCGTACATAAAAAAGTAAATAAATGATTAAATAAATTCTCACTCCATTGCAACTTTACGTACAACAGTCACATGCATCATTGAATCTCTTTTTTATCTTTGCCCTCTGTCGATAGGATTATCGTTAAAAATTAAATAATCTCACCTGCATAAATGTTAGAAGATTGGCCGTTTCGGCGTCAAATCGCGAAGCCAATCGGCTGCTGTCCGCGTTCGAAAACTGCCAGTATGGAGTGAACGAGTCGGCCTGCAAAGAAAATATAAATAAATTAAAGAATAAAAAACAGAACTACTCTCAAACCCTTCACAATCACGAAGCAAGACCTATTAATGAGCTCGCGACATGCTCATGTCGCCGGAGAGCTCAAGCCTAGTCAGCCAAGGCTCCCAAAGCCTAGTAGAAAACTGCAGGCAAGGTAAATTTTTGAAAATTCATATTGAACAAAATTTCAACCTGTCACACTTTGCAGATCACACTACTCTAATTCACAAACGGAAATTCAGATTTCCACATGCAACTTACCTTACCGAAGGACTTCTTCTTGTAAGCCTTCAACGAACAACACATGATCGAGTAGAACCACTCCTTTTTTCCCTTTCTCATACTACTCAAAAAAAAACAAATCGAACCGAACCAGAAAGAGGGGGAATTTTTTCGGCACTATTCAACTTAATGGACTCCATTCCTCGATTTTTTTTCGAAATTCGCTGAAAATTTGCACAGGGGTAATTGAGGGCTCTGATCACGAATCTGCCGTCCGTTTTTTTACGCGGATGGTCCCGGAGCACCCAAATTGCTACTTGGGTGGTCTAATCGGGATCATCGACTTCGCTGATACTTTTCCTATGGGGGTTATTTGGGGTCCTGAACACGATGGTGAAGTCTGTTATCTGGTCGTCTCGGACCACGCATATCGACTACGTGGGTGGTCCAGCCAGGATCACCGATTTCGGTGAAACTTTGTCTATGGGGGCTCTCTGGTATCCTGAATACGATGGTGAAGTTCGTTTTCGAAATGGCGGCCGAATACGGTAATTATAGGTGGGTATCTGTCGACCTTACCTGATGAGACTCACCTATAACTACCGTATTCGGCCGTCATTTGAAAAACGGACTTCTCCATCGTGTTCAGGACGCCAGAGAACCCCCATTGGCAAAGTTTCAGCGAAATCGGTGATGCTGACAGAACCACCCAAGTAGCGATCTGGGTAGCCCGAGACCACCCAAGTGAAAAAAAGAGAAAAAAAGAGAGGAAAAAAAGCAGATTCGTGATCAGCGTCCTCAATTACCCCCTGTGCAAAGTTTCAGCGAGTTTCGACAACTGAAAAAAATCGAGGACTGGAGTCCGTTAAGTTGAATAGTGCCAATTTTTCGACACAAATCATGATTTCTATTGAAAAATAGTTACTAGTTAAAATGAATATAAACTAGTGAAAACAAAATAATGAAAAAATATAAAATAATAAAAAGTAAATATAAAATATAAAATAGTGAATAGCTCGTCTTTTCACCTGGTGTCTAGAGTAGGCGGCTGTGAGAGAGTTATGAACGCAGGCCGCGACTCCTTCCGAACATTTGGAGGAATTCAGAGAGGTGAACGTGTTGTCGATGACGTAGTGCAGATCGCCGGTCTCTTTGGCCTTCGCGTGAAGATTTTCAATATCGCGAAGTGACGAGAAAAGCACTCTGAAATATTACCAGATTGTTCGGAAAAAAATGCGCTTCGAATTTGCTTCAATTTCTTTCGTTCCTGCTATAGAAAATTTTTGAAACAGATCTGTTTGTCTGAAAGGGATTTTTATTGTCCATTTTTGGACATAGTATTGCCTATATCTAGAAGGTCAAATGACGCAGGTTTCCAATTGCTTCCTGGGAACAAATTACTAATGGCGTTCGATCAAACATCAACCCCACGAACCCCATTTAGATACTTACATTTTCTTCTCTTTGAGATCGTCGTGCGAGTCAATAAAGCTCTTGATCGACGCGGTTAAGTCCTTCAGGACGGCGATAGCGGCATCGTGCTGAAAAAGATCGGCTTAAATTTAAAAGTGATCATCGAAGCACACTTAATATATATTACTATGGAGGGGTAATATTATCTCATTTCGACATATATAGGAGAAAAGGTTTAGCAGAAAATATACACATGGACGGGTAGAGTAACACTTCTTCAGGATCATCAGTAGGACTAGTAGTGTACCATACCAAGGGGTCGGGCGGTATTTATATTATAATTGTTTAGATTCTGGTTTTTATTCTGTTTCTGACATGAGGCGACATATTCTTCTAGTCGAACGAAGTTAACCTTAACTTTTTCAAATTCCCACCAATTCAAGTAGTTTCACATATGTAGACCTTATTTGAGGAGATTTTCTTATTTGAAAACTGAACAAATGCATTATTTTTGGGCTCTAGATTTTTACCAGATCCCTTAAAACACTGGTACAAAAACGCCACCCAATAGACGTAGAGCAGCACATTTACATAAAAGGCTTCGGATAGAAGGGAGAATTTTGCCTGCCTGCCTTTAAAAAGTTCCTCACCAGAGCTCACAGTTTCACGACACCCTAATTACTTCCGCCCTACCCTTGTTCGTTTTCTATGTACAGCTATAGAGCTATCGATTGATAACAGATGATTTTCAATTTGAGCTATTTCTGCATAAAAATGAAAAGTGACATATCTTTCTGATCGCTATTCTATATTTCCTCTACTTGGAGTTTTTGTTCTCATTCTGGGCCCCAATTCATGAACGAAAATTTGGCGTATATAACACTCCGGACGAGATAAACCCGGTCCATCCCCCCAATATTCGTATTCATGATAATCGAGTTTGCGATACTCGACGTGAAGCAATGCAACGGCCGTGATCACGGCTGTTATGGGTAAACGGCCGTCACTTCACAAATCGGTAGGACCGATTTTTTATCAAAATTTTTTCTAGCATGTATTCGGTCGCTATTCACTTTGGTTTTTGCGCTGTAATTTTAGCTACATTCTCTGTTTGCTCATTAGCAGTATTATTCATTATATAAACTCCGCGGCGCGTTCATGAATGCGAATACGCGCGCCGGCCGGGGTTTATCTGCGGGTCTATAGAGCCTATACCGGTCATGAATCTAGGCCCTGGTTGCTAGGTTGCTAGAAGTTCTTATTGTGATGTAGGTTTCTTCGGGATGTTGTTTTATTTGCTATGCCCTGGTTATAAGTCAAATCAAATCAAATCAAATCAAAACCACCCACATCAGGCTGTCCGCGTTCATCAACAGCCAGCTGGCTGACGTGGTCGATATGGAAGCCATCAACACCCAGAAGCAGAAACTTCTTGATGGCATCGTGAACTGTGCTCTTCACCTTCTCGTTCGACCAGTTCAGCACCGGATTAGCCGCCGTCGGATAGCCAAGGTACCTGAACAGGTAGATAAAAAGAGTTCTACCGACCGAAAAAGCAAAAAACGAGAATTCTAAATCAATAGGATAAGAACTTGTCAGTCAGTCTCACTTGGTGGTGTTGTCGTTGAGGAACTGGTAATAGTTGGGTTGTCCGAATGCGGCTTGGCCTTCTGAAGCAGTGATGAACACTTCAGCGTCACCATCGCGGAACCACGGATGTTGTGTGGAAACCGATGAAACAGGCATGTCCATCACAACGTACATATCTAAAAAACCGAGAAAATCAACCGGGAAAATGAAGATTTTTGGGATTGGTCTTCAAAGTGTATCATTTGAATAAAAGGTTTGTAACTGCAGCGATTACGTAAACCGACCTCTATTGTGTGCAGCATCGATAAGTTCCTTGAAATGTTCCTCGGTACCGAATCGTTTGTCGACTTTCAAATGGTCGATCACATTATAAGAATTGAAATAGTCGTCCTGAAAATGGAAGTTCATGAGCCACGCACTCCACTTTCCGGCTCTTTTTTCATTTTCGTCTCTGAGGAACAACTTTGACAACGTGGTTTCCTTTGTTTCTATCAGAATTTAAGGCCTTACTTCAAACTGAAGTATTCCACATCTACTATACAAGGGCGAATTACTGGCATAGAGCTCCGTTGTCCCCTACCGTAGGGCAGCTGCATGCATGACGTGATATATTACCTCGTTACCTTCCTTACTCGATTTTTTTTATTTTTTACTTCCTCGTTCAGCTATTTCCCAATATCAGCTGTTCGTAATTTTCTAGCCTTTCAAGCGTTTCAGGCTTGCTGTCGGTTGAGCTCAACCCCTATTCTCCTTTATCCGTGTAAACGGCTGGAGCGAGGTTTCTTACTATGATATTAGTCAGTACTGATGTCTTTGGAACTGCTCACTCTGGACGTATCATCTGTTCTGTCTCGTCCCATTTTGCGTTGTTTCTGGCGCGTCCTATGACGTATTTAAATAAATAAATATTGAATCAATTCTCTCATGTTTCTTTCTGCTTCTGAGTTAGCTAATGCCGCCCAAGGAAAACTTCCATGCTGTCATTTATTAGGCATTTTTGAGCTTGCTTTCACGCCTACGATAACTCTAGAGGTCACAGGTTCATGTCCCCGCTTTGATTAGTCCGCTCGGAATGTCTTGGAACGAAGAAACCGCTCTTTCAGGACTAATTTACTGGCATGTAACTTCGTTCACCCCTTCCATAGGGCAGCTGCATAGATCAAACACCTTATCACTTTTTCCCTTTACCATTTTATATTTGCAAGGTTAATTTTTATTCTTAATCTAGCTAATCAAGTTTCTTGCCCTTTATTAGCATCTTTGAATGCCGTCGTAGTTTCAGCTCATCCCTATTATTTCAATTATTTGGACGATGGTTGTTTCCTCTTGTAACGCTTGTCTGACAACGAGCACGATTTGCTCACCTTGGGCATATTTGTTGTTCTGGTGTGTTGTTGTTTCTGGTGCAGGTCTTGCGACGTATTCAAATAAATAAATAATACGAGTTTTTCTATTTTACCCATCGAAGAGACGAAGGTTTTCCCAAGTGCTGTCACCTTCCCGGTTCTCCCTCAGATCTAGCAGCTCTATATAGTGATCCCTGTTCCTCCCCGAAAAGCTGTCGGTCGGCGTATTTGCCGTTGACAGTTCGGCTCGTCTATCCGCTTCATTGAGTGAACAGCAAGCAAGCATTCACTGAGGCGAATGCTCAATATAAACAGAGCAGCTCGACAATAGGCCCGGCACTGTACTATCTTCCCACAGTCACACCACCCAGCCTGACAGCAAATACCGATCAACAAACCTTTTCGATTTCTATGACCGGACTCGGATAGATGGTGGTGACGCCGATCTTGCGCAGCAGGTCGATTTTCTCCGTCACACCACGGAAATCACCCACGCCGTCGTTGTCCGTGTCGTGGAATGTCGGAGTGAGCAGCTGAAATCCGATAATTATTGAGAAACATTCTAATATAACACGTAACTATTCTTCTATTTGCCGCTTTTTGTTTAGCGGTTTATAGACACTGTAGCTATCAGCACTCACCCGTAATCACGGGAATGGGCCGGTAAGCCGTTATCGGCAGTTACCAGTTAAACTGATAGCATTTTGATGTAACACATAGCTATTATGCTATTTGCCGCTTTTTGTTTACTGGTTTATAGACGAGAACTAGTTTAAGTACTTTAAATTATCGCGTTTTTGCGGCTTACTACTGAGTACACTAGATATTTTGATATAGCATGATTAGCGTGTTCTTATAGGTTAGGAATTTTTGTTTCGAGTCATTAAGAAACCGGAGATTTTTCGCATGATTTTTTGGTCAAAAATAGTGAAATCTTTCTTTCTTTTCTAGGAAAATCCTTCATGTAAAATTCCATGCAATGGTAACCAATATATGAAATTGCATCAAATTTGGATACGTGATAGCGTAAGATTTTCTCTTTCTAACGCATCTTTTCACGAACTACTGTATCAGAATGGTGGCGCTAGGATTATCGCAAACGTCGCGGCTCAGATGAGATTCGAACCCGGATCTGCGATGTTAGACCACTACACTACCGAACCCACGGTTTTTTAAATCTTAACACCTTCCTATTTATCACTTTCTCTTTGCCACATCGCTCTTCTCAAATTTCACTCTACCAGAACAGCTTAATTTTCGATTAAAAAACCCTTGTTTATTTATGACTCACTGAACAAGTTGAAGAAGTGCAACTATTATACTTTCAACGATTTTACGGATGTGGTTGCCGCTCTAATCGTCAAATCGTTCACATGCGCAACCTGTGGAGTTGACTTTGTGGTATTTTATTTATTCATTTAATTATCCAGTCATTAGTTGCTTATAGACATACGTCAACTATGAAGCAGTGGTTAGTTGACGAAAACATTGTGAATAAATGATAAACCAACTTCGGATTTACGTATGTTTTCGTATGCTACCCAAGGATGCTTACTACTAGAAGGAGCAAGTATTTTCCCAGCATTCATCCTCTTCCAGGAATGCTTCAAAAGGAATTTATCTTTTGTCTTCGTCTAAACAGCAATATTTGCCTCAGGCTATTCTACAAATACTACATAGGTTCATCGACATAAGGCTCATGAAACCACTACGGGGAGAACTTTGACAGCTAGTGGAATAATTGAAGGATTCCAATTTCTGAATGGCATAAAGGTGGTTCTCCGTGAGTCTCAACGCTACTTCAGCGGACAATACATCAAGGTCGGATGGTTTGAAGAGGCCACGAAACCTCCGAAAATGTCTCCCCCATAGTGGAATTTCACGGGTCAATGATGTGGACATTTCGCCGCCATCACCCAACCGCCGGTGATCGACTTTACGACACGACCACATGACACGGCCGGAAGCAGTAAAACGACGTCCAGACGGCTAAACGGCAGATTTACGGAGAGTCTTTTGTTCAGTAGGGCTTTATGCAAACGAAGCCTTCGTGCAGAAGAGAACTCGGAGAACTTAGTCGCTAGCTGCGTTCTCATCGATCAAATGATTGATTACTTGATCGATCACTTCGCCGCAGATCGATTGCCGTTCGTTTTCGCTTGTGAATTTGGAGCTTTTTATACTTGTTTTTATATTTACAAGCGTAACGTCCACGACAAAAACTCTAATTTCGCGCAAAGTTTCAGTAAAGGTAAAAGGTAAAGGTAAAGGTGGCGGCGTTAATCAGTCCACTGAGGACGCGCCGCCACATTCGTGTTCCATTCAAGTCGTAGAGGCGTAGTGAATGCGTGTTTGGCCAATACAATGACCTGAGGGGGCCAGCCACTATACCAGGTCAATGTCTTTACCTTCCCAGACAAGTCTGGTACCAATTTACCCGACCCTGGAGGGTAGAAGGCTTTGGTTAGCCCGGGCTGGGATCGATCGCTCGACCGTGTGGGTGATAGCAGCGCCTCTTACCACTGTTCCACGCTGGTCCTCAGAATAGTAAGACCATTTCGTTTTTTTTAATCTTCTGAGTTCCAGAGTTTCAGTACTAGTGCAGTTTTCGGTTCCTCTAGCAAAAATAAAGAAACAAGAGGGAATAGAATTAAATTTAGAACTCAGAAGAGCAAAGAAACCAAAATTGTCTTACTATCATCCTTTCACTTTTGTCTCGTCTATGTGCGTAGCAAATAAAACAATGAATCAATATTGTACTCAATCTCTAAAAACCTATTGTGGAGAGGATCCGCAATCAGTGTCCTCTCCACAATAAGTTTTTAGAGAATGAGTACAATATTCAATATTTATTATTTATTCGAGCCAAAAGTGAAAAGGGAATAGTAAGACAATTTCGTTTTTTAATCTTCTGAGTTCTAAATTCAATTTTTTTGGAATATTGTATTATAAAATATGCTTCTTTGAATTCCTGCTATTCTTCTTCTACTATAATGCGTTAAGGCTTTCTCCAAACTCATAACATAGGAGTTACCATACAGAGAGGGTGATATCAGAGACGGAGTTCCTCTTTTTTGAAAATTATTACTAATACCACTTTCTCTGAAAGTTTGTTGTTTTTTTCCTGTCTGAACAGCATTTCTGTCTAACTAACACATATTTCTTATTCAGTAGCACATCCACGTTTTAGGATGTAACAATAAATAAATAAATGTCACTATATAGAGAAAAAGTTGACTTTTCTGTCGATAGCGTCCGATCTGATAAATGATCCTCTGCAGGATCATTTTCCGCCAGAATCCTCCGATGCTCTGATGGTCATCGCCAAGGCCTTCCCCTACCCCTATTGCACTTTAGATCTCAATGGGAACGCCAAAACAATATAACAGCGGGGGTCCCTTTTGTGCTAGGTGATGCCGTTCGTGACAGATTACCGGCATAGCGCCAAAGAGGCGATGGGAACGTGAGATAGCCTTCGAAGAATGAGGTCATTACGCTCCGTCGGTCATCTTCTCACCGCCAAAGAATTCCAGTACGATCAACTGCTATTTTTAGTTGGAACACTGCATTACAGTGTCATTATATAGAGAAAAAGTTGACTTTTCCGTCGATAGCGTCTGATCTGATAAACGGCTCAGCGGACAAGGTGGCGATTGCGTAATGGAGTGGCAGTTCCGATGGTACGAGGTGGCTCACCTGATAAGAGACCTTCGTCTGCCACCATTCGGGCTTTTGTTTTTCGGCACATTTCGGCGATAGAACGACGATCAGAATCGCACCGGCGAACATCGCCAGCCATGATAACCAAAATAGCACGAACAGCACGGTCCTGAATGAAGTCAACTCGTTTCACAGAAAAAAAGAAAAAATGAGGAGTTCTCATTTCAGGATTCGATTCGCGGGTTCAAATGCCGCTTGAGTCACGATTTTTGCAATGAGAAATCAGAACACCATCTAGAAATCCTAGAAGTGAAGTTGTCCCTTTATTAATTAGATTGCTTTCGGGAAACAGTCAAACGACGAGGTACCTATCCTGTTTCTGAGTTTTGAAATTTTATCAGACATTATCAAGGATGTTTTCCGCCAGTGGAGCATCTACGAAACCTATGGTATTTCAATAGCAGTTCTACCCGCTTCAGAACATGATGTTAGTTTCGAGATTGTGAGATTATCCACGTTAGGTTTAACGTTGTGTTAATTTTGCCCAAATGGGTAATCTCGATCTTCCACCTTCCCTTAACCATTCCAAAGCATGTTATTGCAATCGAATAACTTTCAAAGGAAGTTTAACGTTCCGATGCCACCACACCTAAGCCCAAAAGCCTCCTGAAGTATTTGCTAAAATTGATCACTTCTGTCGCCCACTTTTAGGCTTAGTGCTCAATAAGTAACTTAGAATCGTTAGTTAGCCTGATGTAACTCTAGATAGAAGAACAGTTTACTTTGGACATTTTTCAAACCCTTTTCTGTCTAACCGTCCAGACTCAGATTTTCCAAAATCTAGGAATGTTTCAAAATTCTCAACTTCGTTGCTGCGATCGGAATTGAAATGGCCATAGGGTTATTATCAAGAACGTAGTCGTTAACAGGAAGGCACACATTCAAAACTAATCAGCTCGTTTTATCGGCATCGTTTAGGTATGGTGCCTGGTAACAGAAACCTCTTTGGATCAAATTTTCGTTTTCCGAGTTTTTTTGTGGACTGATGGTAAGACCTAAGCAGCACGTGCTACCAAAGAGTTATTCTTGACGAACTCCAATCACATTTGCACTTTCGAAACATCCTCACACGAGGTCGTTGCAAGCATGTGCCCTCAATAAAAAATTACTACGTTAGTGCCCTTTGGATTACTTATCACAGCTGCACTTTTATAGAAAAATTCCATAAGCTCATTATCTCAGAAGAACTGTCCTCAACTATCAGCATCCGATCTTGGAAGAACACGGTGAGTATGTGAGCAGTTGATAACCGGACACGATAATACAAATCAAGAAATCATATTTAGTGATAACGGCAGTCAAAGGGATGCTCTATTGCTTTTCCTTCTAAATTTAGCAGGAGATTGTCTTTTTTGTGTCTTTAACGCGGTGAATGGCAGCTAGTGACTGTGTCTGAGAGCTGCAGAACAAGGAGGCTAATAATAGTCAGGGGGATGAAAAAAAGAAAAAAAAACAGAAACAAATTTAAGAAAACTAAAGGATAGGTACTGGTCCGGATCAGTGAAATCTTACGCTTCAGCGCCCAATATACTGGTTTCAGACCTGTGGAGCGTGGCAAACCTTCCACAACCTTCCCGCATTCCATTAATACAAACGAGGCGACTACGATTCAAAAAAAAAGTTCGCCATACGGATGGCGAATCCCACTGATCTGAACTGGACTGATCGAAGCTCATTGTTTTCCTTCTACACTCTTATTTCTCCAAAGGTTTCTAAGGAGACGTTCACGTTTAACAATCAGCCGTCAATGGGTATAGTTAGCGCGCAACCTCCATTTTCTCTTTCTTTTCCTTCTTTTTGAAAAAAAAATTACCAAAACCTGACCGTGAAACTAATCGCTAGCAATAACAATAAACAGTTTTCAATATTCTGATCACATCAAAGAACTTCCGAAAAAATATTTCAAAGGAACGTTGTAGCTAAAAATGATAAAGTAAGCAACAAACCGAACGGGTTTCCAGAACGGATCGTTGCGGTAGTTCTCGAGTTGTTCCTTGGTGAGTCCAATAGTCTTCGGCTCCAACTCGAATATAACCTTTTCTCCAGTCTGGAATGTAGGCGTTTATTTACCACGCATTTATTTAGCATTTTATTATTTCTTTTGTTTCATTTATGAAAAATGGTAGCTGAAAGTTTGAGAAGTATTCAAAGTTCAGAACATATCGTCAAAGATTTACAAACTTTACAGAAACCTAAGAATCTCTGTGCCTTCCATCAGTGCGTCTGCGGAAGTTGGGGGCTCCTAAACCTCTTCTTTGTCCTATCAATATGTTTCCGTCGTTTTCACTCTCAAGCGCTGCCCAAGAGATTCCATCAAGGATTATCTCAACGATTTTATTGATTTGTTATTAACCGTGTCTTTTTTGTTTTTTTTTCGCGTTGTTTTTTCTTTTTTGTAACTAACATTATATCCCAGTCGGCTGTAACTCACTGGATTTCAACGTTTAGCCCACAAAGGACTGGAAATAAATGGAATGAAATGAATCAAGAAAAGATTGTGGGTAAACCTGAAGTAAAGAAGGTAGAAGGTAGGAGTCAGAAGATGCGAAAGATGGGGAAAAGATGGATCGTTCCCTAATGATTTCCCAAGGAAACACGGCAGTAGTTATATTGCTTTTCCCATGATTGACAGGACTATGTCGCTGCGTTGTTTCGTATGAACCATGTAGCCATTCTCGATGTAAAGTGTGCAGATATAAAAATATATCAATTTAAATTGTCCTGTTATTGGAAAAGTCATGAAGCTCACCTTTTCGAAGGCCGCCTGACCCGACTTGCCTTCTTCCGCCATCAGAGCCTGTGTGGTGGCCATAGTGATGAATGAGTGACGCGGTTCGGACGGCGAGTTCACGGCTGTCCCAGTTTAAACCTAAAGCCTATGTTTACTCAAACACTGTAACCCAAGCACGAGGCGGCCCGATATCAACACGCCAATGGAACGCCGGTGAAAAAATGGCTGTAAATACCTCAGTGTAACATGATCGTGTAATAATCGCTGGCAGCCAAACCACAAAGAGAAGATCAACAAGTCTGTTCCAGACGGAAGCCAAGAAAAAATTAAAAATGAAAATACAGAAATGGACAAAATGATATGTGACCTGATATTTTTTGCGAATATAATACGTGACAACGGAAGAACTTCTAGTTCAAGATGTGTGAGTTTACCCTAATCTTACTACTGGAACAGAAGGGTGCATTCGAAGCGTTAATTTTTTTTTTTCGAAGTGTTACAAAATTTTTGTGTAGAAATGCCGGTATAGCACTGGTCAACCGCACGCCAAACTATAGAATAATGAACACGCACAATTTTATCTGATCTTCAGTCTCATTTCGTTTTTTGCCTTTGGCGCTGAACAAATACGCTGCTCAAACAAAGCTCCAAGTCCGCCTGAAAATCATAAACTAATCAAGCCAACGAAGAATTTTCTTCAAAAAATATAAGCAGGAGCAGAAAGCTTTTGAAACGGTTGACTTCTATCCAAAGAAAATAACAATCATAAAGAATTATACTTCTTTCTATCACAAGAAACGATTTATCACATTAGCACACAGAAACAAGTAATGAGTACAATCAGTAATTTTGCGTTTGTCAATAGCCAAAAATAAATTAAATCCTCAGATAATCCTAGGACATCAGAAAATAAGAGAGACGATATAAAATTTGTTTGAAATTTTGGAAAAAATAAATTTTTCGTTGAAAATCTGAGAAAAATTCTAGCTAAAAATCTGCTTATTAAAAACCCTAAGAATATCTGTCGTCAACAGGTCTCCCCGAATAAAAAGATTCACTTGATATTCTCGTTGAAATTGTGAAAAATTTGATTTATTTTTAGAAATTTCGTTATGTTGCAAAAACGATGGAGGTACAAATCAATGAGAATCTAAGAGAGTGCTCGAATTGACCTCAAATCATCACCTGACAACCTCAAAAGACAAAAGAAATATTTAAATGAAGATGACGAAACTTGAAGGAGAAAAATCAGCCGAATCGGTTAAAAACGAGCCCGTTCTCGATGAAATACTCCTTTTATGGCTCTTCACAAACAACAACATAATGATGCTCCCCAGGCAGTATAAACGGACATGTAGTCATAGGGGACGCTAATGACGGGGGTGCGGCGGGGTTCCGTGGAATGCTGGGGTGAGAGCGACGTCGGTGGTGTTTGCAAAGGGGGGAGGCTGGCTGAGAGCAGAGAGTGAGCCGCACGATCGATCTCGCCCCGCCCAGCCGCAGGGAAACAGAGAGGAGATAAGGAACTATGAAGAGGAACGGAATGATCGACGGCGATGATCGGGAGACGAGACGGAAGGTGCGAAAGGTGGCGCCACTTACCGGAGACGAGCGGATGCGTTCGAGGTGGTAAAGGTCGCCGTTTGGTGGGTGGCGTTGAGTCTCTACGAACCAACCCCTCAAGAGGATCAGAAGGTTTCGATATGGCTCGGTTCCTATTTATGTATTTATTTATTTATTTATTTACTTATTTATTCAGACAACTGAAGAGTGGAACTGAGAAACGCCAGACCCCAAAAAATAATATTTATCTATTTCTGAAGAGTGGAAAAAGAAGAATTGAGAAACGGCAGACCCCAAAAAATAATATTTATCTAAACTATTCTGCTATTTGCCGCTTTGTTTAGCGGTTTATAGACAAGAACTAGTTGATAGACTTATATCTTTGGAGATGCTAGGTTATTCGCAAAACACTGACATCGGACGGGAATTGAACCCGCGTCTTTCTGTTTCCGGCAGACTGCACTAACCACTGTGCTACCGGTGTACCATGCCTACCGGCTCATTACCGTGATTACGGTTGAGTGCTGATAGCAACATAACAGCCCGACCGGGCTTAAGAAAGATTATATTTATCGGTAGTTATTTGCTTATGTGTGTATTTATTTACTTATGCATTTGTTTATTTATTCAGACAGTTGAAGAAACAACAACAAAATCAAAGGAAACGTTGTAAATCTGCTCTGTGAACAGCATCAAGCAATGGAAAAGTAACATTTTAATTTTCGCAGGTTTAAGATTTTTACATTAATTCAAAAGTAGATGGGATAATTTAGAAACCAGATGACCGCTCAAAAGCGAATCTTTCTCAAAGTGTAGGTGGCCTCAAAACTGTTCCAATGCAATTTTTTGAAAAGACTTAGTTCTAAACATACCGCTGCAAAATTATTTTTGGTGACTACATTGTTCCTCGTCTAAAGACTAACGTGATTCTAGGATTCGATGAGAAGACGCCGATTCTCCAGCTAGCTTAAGAGCTTGTGTAGGATTTATCGCTAATACTCGCCGCTAGTCTTCTGCGATCAAACGTTTTCATTTGCTCAGCTTTATACCCGGTGAAGCTATGAAAAACCGTAAGCGAAAATGGTGTGGAAATTGAATATAGGAAGTACAGAACTGGTTTTTCTAGCTGATTGCGGCACTTGCCAATCGGCTTAGTCGAAACGTAACTGGAGCGGAAAGGACGATGATTGGGAGCCGTGGATGACGGAGCACTGTGGGAGGAAACTAAACGGACAAGGAAATCGAAATTGTCAGCTGTTGTTTGCCCCGATTGCATCAGCTTCACGCAACTGGTGTCGGTGGATGTTGGAAATTTATTAAACCCATTTAGCGGCGCATGTCGTGAAAATCTCATGAAATGTTGATAAGGCTCGCTACCAATGGTAACGGCTCATGAATTACTCGCCAAATAGGAAGGTGAAGCTGCACGCAAAATCAGTTATTCAGGATGAGGCGTGATATCATTCCCTAGCAGCTTCGCAATTAACACTGAGTGCACTATGGAAGGAAGAAGTGGGCGGGAGTATGATTGGAAGTAAAACACAGTGCAGAAGAAGAGGAAAAGACGAACGAATGAATGGAAAATAGGTAAGCTTAGCGTCATTGGGAGAGAACGAAGGACAGTAAAAAGAGAGGTGAAAAACAGTGTGCTGGAAGGGAACAAAAAGAAGCGAGGAATCATATAAATGAGTGAAAAATGATGATGTGTGAAAGTAGTGGAAAAACGTGACAACAAATAGATAAATAAAATTCTGAACTCGGGTCGTAAAATTGGGAATAAAACAGATCAGTGACTAACAAACTGAGCGTATTTAGCACAGCTACTGCGAATGTGAAGCGTCCTAATGAAATTGACGAACATTTCTTTAAACTTTCCACCTTCGAAAATTCTCGTCAAAGTAGTCCTTCATTCAGATTCTAAATCAAGCTGCTTACCTACTGTTTCTACCTGAAAAAAAGCAGATGAAACAGATATTCTTCCGTGATTTTTGGTTCCGTTTCAATTCTAAGAATGTCTACCTTTTTAGTGCAACGTTGAAACTGTTACTTTGATCGTCTTTCATGTGTTTACATTACAAATAAATAACTAATGAAACAAGTAAATAAATAAATACCTTTGTTTATCTTAAAGGAGTGCCTTTCTCGGCAATTTTTCTATTCAGAGAGTTCTATGATATTTACGTTGAGCATTCTATTTCACTTAATGTTCCGCTTCAATTATGAGAATGTCGACTTCTCCAGTGCTATGGTGAAACTCTTACATTGATCGTCTTACATTTGTCAATATCATATAACTCATTAAATGATTAAATAAATAAATAGATAAATAAATAAAATACCTTTGTCCATCTCAAATAATCACCTTGATATGATATGTACGCTAAGCATTCTATTTCACTTAGTGGTACATTATTTATTCACATTTTGTGGTCACATTAATTAATGGCTTTCACACTTTATCCTAGCTTATCCTAGCTCTATCGCAATTATCTTTTTGCGTTCGAATTAGATTTCTCGGGAGTTTCGGCTAATAGCTTTGTCCAGAGCCCTATAACGTTGCTGCGCTTGAGGATACGTTCATGATGGGACCCGACATTGTAAAGTAGTTAGCGGCTACCAGTGCAATCAGTAACTAACGAAGCGAACGAGCGCTCTCGGAGAGGCAGAAGAGACTTGGATGCTAGAATAATTTATATAGTTTATTACTACCAACAACAGTGAAGAGTGTTGTTGATAATCATAAACTAATGAAGATCAGTTACTAAGCATATAATAGTCTTGGTCTATGTGCCGGCAAAATATTTTTTTCCAAATTTCTTTCGTTATTGTTGTTTTTATACTACGAGTTTGTTGTCTAGGATCGCTCTGTTTCTTTCAGCTAATGCATTTGTTTTTTTTGAGCACGTCTATGATAGGCGTAAATAAATGAATAAATAAGAAGAAATTCGATTGGAAGGAAACCTCAGCCCCTTAGAAGGCGAAATTTCGCCAACAGGACATGGTTCTTTGTGTTACAGTTCTTACAGAAAATTGGATCAGATGGGATCTGGAGCTGCCGTTCAAAGTCACCAAATTCATAAGCTGGTTCCGATTGAAAATTATTGACCTTCCCTGTGTGAGAATGCTTAAGAGAAGGAGAACATTCTTCGCAAACTAAAGCAAAATGGCAAAGTACGATAATACTGTGTAACAAAGGCGAAAAGGCAGAATGCAATGTTTGTACCTAGAGATATTTATTTATTTATTCATTTATTCATTGGAGGAATGATGCCCAACGAAAATGGCCCTTCATATTTATTTATTTACTTATTTGTTTATCTATTCATTTAATATTTATTATTTATATGTGCTTTGAAATTACTTTGTGGCTCCTTTGGTTTCTACAATGAATACGAAGAAGCTGAGAAATTTAAACTTACTGAAGAAGTACTGAGTGATTATGAATGAAAGGCAGCTTAATACTGAAGGATCGATAACCAACGATAATGGCCCTACATAGATTTTGAAGCTCAATTAAATTCAAACTGCCGACCGGTGCTGTCACTGCCCTTCACTTTCGGGCATAGCCTATAATTATGGTAATGATAGTCCCAGCAGCGGACCCGGTACGAATTGCTACTCATGAATGCATGGAGAAAAACGCTTTATCTTCGTCTGGGAGTGACATTCGTCTCTATCTATCCCTGTTGCAGACGTAGACGATGTGTCGGATGGTCCACTAACTGGCTGTCATTTTTTATGGGCATTGATCGACAACTAGGCCTTTTTTGCTTCTCTCAGTGGAAAAAGTGGGTTCGATTCAGAATATGTCTCTTCGGAACTAATCAGTGAGAAGAAGATCGAAGCGATCAATCGTCCTTTGATGGATGATTAGCCAAACTAAAACCAGCTTGAACGGGTCAGATTACTCCTCTCTCTAATTACGCGCCGAGCTGTTACAACACCTGCTCTACAGACACAATCGCTCAATTATATTGGAGCCCAGTGAGCGATGTCCACTGCCTAGCTGTTCACTGTCCCAGGACAGTTATCAAGAATTTCACAAATCATTTAAATGCGACTGCCTGATCACCAGATCTTCGTTGCGCAGTCTCTAGAGCTTCAAGTTATTTGAGGTGGGACTGAATCTACGTACAGTACCGCTCTCGGCTTTTGATCAAAAGACGGAAAAACCAAAATTTTTCGGCTTTTTCGGCCTTTTCAAATAACTTTCTTAAAAATCAGTTTTTCAAAGTGTATTGAACACTGCCGTGTTCAGCAGCTCGAGCTATACCGGATGGTGTACCTTGTTTATGGGAAAACTTTCCAGTCAACGAAAACTATTATAATATATAATTATGTTATTATGAGTAGAAAATATATTGGTATTTCGCTTGGTTAGAATGTGTAATTGTCCGACAATCCATCCATGTACCTGGCTACCGGCGAATCTAGATAAAATCCGTCGAGAAGGAAATGGAGAACGAAAAGGGAGCGGTAATGGTTTTTTTTACTCCCATAGATTTCAAGGTTATTAGGTGGAACATCAAACCTATCACTTGGGTAAACCCAATTTTTTTTCATTTTATTACCGCTGAAGGTTCCGCGGTTACTATTATGTATACTAGAATATGATGTTGTAATGATGGTGCTAGGTTCATCGCAAAAATCGCACCTCAGGCGAGATACGAACCTTTTTTGTTTTTTTTTCACAAAAAGATTCATTCGTGATCTCAAAGATCAGAATTATTAGAATCATTTTCATTGCGGCGAGATGCGATTTTTACGATGAACCTAGCATCATCGCTACATCCTGTTTGGACAATTTTTTTCTGTTTTATTTTCTCCAGTCCCTTGCGAGGCCTTTGAGCTACAGCCGGCTCGGATATTGTTAGTAATATTCAAAAGAAACATTTGAAAATTTTTCCAGTAAACAACCTATGTAGAAAGGATTAGGTTTTGAAATCAATAACACCTAACATCAAAACAAAATTATCTACGATTAGCTAATATATTTTGTCATTTTCTCTATTTCACCATGAACTCAGTGCTTTGTCTGCAGAGAGATGCACCACCGTTTGATTATAATCTTTACTGAACTTTCGAATTTAAATCTCTGTGATATAGTTTTTTCTGAAAGTTTTTAGTACAGTTAGAGTACCGCAACCTTGTCTTTTTACGATTATTGATTATCGTGCAGTGGATATTACACCTTTTTTAAACAGTACTATAGCCAAGCTAACTCCTTTCAACTAAAATTACCTATGAGCACCCGCAGTCATCCCTTCCGTGATCATTACTTTTTATTTTATTTTTTTCCGTGGACAGTTTCGCTAGGTATTACTAACTCTGTTGTTGTGTTTCTGTTAAGTACTGACATAAAGATAAATAAATAAATAAATATATTTTGAATGAACGAATTAATGAATACCTACGAATGGCTTAATAATCTATTTACCGCTACAAGTGTTATATTTGAATAAATCATTTTCCATGTCTTACTTGATTGATGAAGTAGCATAGACTAATCTCTGTGACATTGGAGTAATGGGTGCAATTCATTAATCAAAGAGAACAATTGATTACTCAGAGGCGGTTGGTGATAGAAGTCAAAGCGCAGTGAAGGTGTGTGCAAACATAAGAGCTGAGAGCACACATCCGTAATGACGGGTCAAGAAGTGTCGGTCGGGTCGTCCGCGTCAGCGTGGTCCATGAAAATGGTTTTTAGCTTCTGATTTACTGGAATTTTTGATTGTGTACGTTTTCTTTACAAGTAAAAACAAATGATGTTTAAACAAATAAATGCAAACAAATACTGGCTGAAACAAACACATAAATACAAACAAATTATTGATTATTAGAATAAACAAATAATGAACCTCTCAGAGGCAGGATGAAGCAACAGAGCGATCTTCCGGCAATGCTTCAGTAATTTCGGTGGACCACAATGTAAAAATTGTTCAATAAGCTCGAATATTTCCAATTTCACTTTTTTCATTGGCATCTCTCCTCTTCAGTAAATCTCGCTGCTAAAATAAAACATAATGCAGTAGGTAAAATCGATATTAATGTATTATAATTTCTTAGCATTTTTACCCTGTTTCACCTTTTAGCTACAGGATAACAAATAACTAACGCCGCCGCATTCGTGTTTACGATTCGGACATTGTTCTGTAGAGCATCAAATGACGATTATAACGGTATAGTTTGTTATTTGGAGATCGGTAGCACAGTGCTCAGTGCGGTCTGGCGGACCCAGAAAGACGCGAGTTCAATTCCCGTCCGATGTCAGTGTTTTGCGATTAACTTAGCATCTCCAAATATATAAATCATTCAACTAATTCCTGTCTATTAACCGCTAAACAAAAAGCGGCAATTAGCAGAATAGTTTTGTGGTATAGTTTGTTTTGCTAAATGCAAATGGATGGCTCAAGAGGCAAAAAATCTTCACCACTAACCAGTGGCGAATGGGTTCCTAGATCACAAGCACCTAAGCTAGAACTGTGGGCCTTCATGCGGTAGGTCAAAATGTCGATAACATTGTCTTCTTTTTCATTCGCTAGATAGCAAAATTTTCTCCTGTTGCAATTTTTAGCCCTATACAGGATAAGAAACAACTAATTAACACCACTAAGGCCACTAAGACTTGCTATGATCTATAGATGCACATTAATTAAAAGATAATGTTGAAGTACATATGGTGACACACCCTCAGGATCGTCAGTAGGGCTATGAGTGTACCAATGGAATTTTGTTAGTACAGATATTTATACACTATGGAGATCAAACGTTAGCGCGGGTTGTGTGTAAACGTAGAAGATGCTGTATGACCCCTACAGGTTATTCAAATCTAGTAATTCTTTGACTAGCCATGGAATTTTTTAAACTTTTGTAGGCTACTGTACTTATGACAAATGAATTTATTATTCTTAATACACGAATATATGGCTAAGTGTATTATAGTTTTATCATACTTTAAATTCAAATTGGCTGCTCTGCTGTGCTCAAGGTGCTTACCGAACTTTCAGTGTGAATTACTTGTCGTTGGGTGTTAGATAGCGGCGCCTTTTACTCCTTCTTAATCCTTTGTTGAGTTTTGTTGCCTTTAGTAGCCTTTCACCTTGTTAGTTCTTCATTATGTCCGATAGCTTTCTTATCTTTACTGCTATATTGTCCATTTTTGTGATTGGATTTAAATAAATGAACAAATAAATAAATAAATAAATAGATAAATAATGAAGTGCTGCTAAACCAGACATAAACTACCGACCTGTCTAGTTTCATTGCTCTCTCACACACGTCCCATCAGCACTTTGTAGAATGTCTAGGAACAACGTTCAAATACACCCCTCCTACCGCTCTATTGGGACTGTAAAGAGGAGGAAATAGCACATCGAAACTTGATTCTTCAAGTTTCCATGGTCATTCACACTGTCCGATTGCAATGCGTGACACATTTACCCACGAACCTTTGAGTCTTTGATTTCTTTAAAAAGTTAATCTCCTATAATATAACAACGCTAATGAAGTTCACAAGAATATGTGAAAGACGCGAAGTCGACAGAATGTCCTTGATTGTCGAATGTATCTCACAGAAAAAAAAATGAAAATGTGAAAACAGATTGAGGGCGCCAGTAGCTTCTATTTAGAATAGTATGTTTACTCTCCTCTAGTGTAAAAAATCGGCAAAGAATTCTCGTACGCTTAACACGTTGCCGACCGTATGAGCCACCGTGTGGCTCACGCGTAGACTACCGCCTGGGACAGTATGAGCCACCGTGTGGCTCATAACCATTTAAGCTGTTTTATAGCAAAACGTGTGTGTTTTTTCGTGCAAGTTGTTTTGCTTTGTAATCACTTCCGTAAGATTAAAACATGAAATAGATGGGCCGAGAAAACATTATTTCCTTCACGAGATATTTTTGAAAACGGGTGATGTCCTTTACCGATCTGGTGTATGGTGGGGAGTTCATGATCAGGACCACTAGTTTTGCTCGAAATCCGTCCAGGAGGGTTCCTTGAAGGGTGATTACCAATCTGACATCTGTTCTTCCCTGTTTCCGTTAAATTTCAGAATCATGAACCTATAGTATAATTCGAATAGCCCTGACTTCAGTCGAATGCAATCCATTTCTAAGTATTTGACGTGCAAACGTCTGGTAGAAATAATTGGGAGAAAGGTCAGTTCCAACAAAATATTCTATCTGAAGGGAGAAAACCTGTACACGAAGAAGACAAAATTACTTCAGTTACATCTTTTGGACAAAGGACAATCAGATAACAGAAAGGTGCAAAGTTGATTCCGAATTTCGGGCAGTGCTTCCTAGCATACTACCAAGAAGAAGTATTATACCGTATCTGTAAACAAAAGTATATGTTGCAAAAATAGTATTTTATAGGAAAATATGAAATTTACCTATACTGCCGATGTTTACCTATATTTATCTATATTTTACCTATATTTACCTATTTACCTATATTTACCTATATTGCAATATTTATTAGTAGTATTTTATAGTATTTTATAGGAAAATATGAAATTTACCTATACTGCCGATGTTTACCTATATTTATCTATATTTTACCTATATTTACCTATTTACCTATATTTACCTATATTGCAATATTTATCCAGTTTCTCAGAATTGCTCATTCTTACAACCGTTGGCATCACTAACGTAACAAAAGAGAGCAAAACAGTAAAAATTTGCTAAAAAACCGCTAAAAGGAGTGGCCTGAGAAAAAAGTCTACCGCCTGGGAATGCCTCTGACTAGGGAGGTTGCTCAGCGTGCTCCGAAGATTCACAACGAGACCCATATTGTTTTGTAGAGCATCGAATGACGATTACAATGGTATGGTTTGTTTTTGCTAAATGCAAATGGATGGCCCAAAAAAGGCAAAAAACCTTGAAAATTGACCCGTGGCAAATGGGCTTCTAGATCGCAACCACCAGAGATACCACCAGAATCGACCCAAATTCAAAAACAAATGTCAGATTCGTAATCAACGCCCCGAATAACCCCCGTAGACAAAGTTTGAGCTAAATCTGTGATTTTGACCTAATCAGTCTTACGAGTGTTGAGTAGTTGTAGGAAGGTCCACAAACCGACAATATCTTTATTCCGATTGTTCCACTTTTTGGACTCTAATCAACACAGAGACTCCAATTTGAATGAGTTTCTTTGATTTTTCATCAAGATGGATCACTTGGGTTGTTGACAAATCCACAATTCACAAATCTCGCATAGGCTTTTCCCATTGTGTCTGGCGTGAGCTTCTTGTCTATCACGCCAAAAAGTAGTTTTCTAAATCACGAGTTGTCCTCGGTTTATAATGAAGTTTATAAAGATGAATGAATTTGATATGGCGTTTGTCCGGTAGATATGGGTCACATACGTTTGCTCTAGAAGACATTGTCGTTTGAATGTTGTTGGCCTTCACCAAAATATAATAATAGACACATCCTAGTGGAAGCGTAAATCTAGCATTCCAGGAAGGCAAAAGAAAAAAACAGAAATGAAAACGATTTCGACCGCCAGATTGAGAGTCCTGTATGCTATCCACTGAACCATGATACGATGCGTTTTTAACAACTAGATCTCCTTTCGCCACTGTTTCTCGCCACTAGTTAGTGGTCAAGCCATTTTTAGCCATTTCCGTTCCGTCTTCCACTTTTTCAGAAAAAAATTTACGCTTACCCTTGATGCTTACTCTCCTCTTTAGTAAAAAATTGGTAAATACCTCTCCTTCATGTTTAAATTTTTCTAAGAATGGTCCTATTTCACAAAAAATAGGGATACGATCTCATTCCGTACTCAAATGTCAGCGTCATAATGATCGGATACCTTAGGGAACCAGGTGTCACTTTTAAAATTTTATCTCAAAATTTTCATTTCTTCGAGTGCAGAAAAATGGGAGACCCCTATTCTGACAACAGATGTAGTTGCTATATCGTCTTTATTAGGATCTGCGTTCACCAATTGCAGAGCCTCTGAACCATTTGAAAACTCGACCTGCACGCATTCACAAAGCATCGACCAGTAGTATCTCGAAGGCTCTTTCTACAACAAAACAGGGGTAACAAAAGCTGCGAACACAAATAATTATGCCATTGATAAGGTCCTGTCGGTAATCAAGCGTCACCGGCGACAGCTGCATCAGTACAATGAGAGGACTTGTTGAACAAATATTAGTAGAACTCCATGTGATCAACGAACAGCTGAACTGAAAGGTCGTTAAACTGAAGAACCATTGAACAAACGTGTTTCACGACTAAACGAAATTATTAATATTTTAAATGTACGTAGGATCCCTTTACATTAATTATGTACACAACTGTAGGAAGGATAACACCAAACAGCGAGGGGAGGGCAACTGTGAAACAAGCACTCAGAACTGATAATCGTCGGCAATGAGACATATCATTGGGGTCCACCGGAGACTAAAAGTCTATATACATCTGTACACGTTGACTATTTACAGAATAATTATAGCTAACGAGGGGAATACATTCCTTTTTCATCCATCCACTGTTCGAATCGTCGAACATTTCGTTGAAGAACAGTCGGCTTCTGAAAATATTAAAAAATATAAAGCGACACTAAAGCTATATAAGAATTACAAAATAAACTCGACAAAGAAACATCGGTGCTATATGACAGAAACGGTTGGGTGCAGCCAAGGAAATTTTGAAAAGCACTTTCTCACAGAAACTAAATTCTGGTCTTATGAACCATGGCGCAATTATTGCATTCATCGAGTCAGCTAAATAAAAAATGAAAATACTTATTAAAAAATAGACCATTCTTGCCATTAAAAAAACCAATAGACCATTCTTGAGATCTTGGAAGTAAAACTGCAACAACCATGCAACACCATTAAGTCAATTATATGTAAATTTTTTTACACCAAAACCATTGTATAACCATTCTCCAAAGCCCATGAAAGATGTTCCTTCACATTTGAGAAAAGTCGTCCTTAGCTCTTTTTCAAGTCCACACTTGAAGCTAATCATGTACTGAAGGCACCCGACTCACACAACACCCCTATTAACATAATTGCAGCGAAATTAAAAATTCCAAATACAAAATCTGCACACCTGAAGCAACCTGGCAGCGGCATCTTCAATTTTCAATATATTTCGTCGCACATACAATTTTGCGTCGTTCTGCATCTGCTCGAGCCTTAATTATTTAAATTATATATGATTAAAAATAATCAAGAGAAAAAATACTGCAATTCGGCACCACAAAAGGTGAGAAAAAACTACTGAAGGGTAACTTACTTCTTTGGGTCGATTTCATCAAGACCATAAGGCGACGACATGTAAGGATTCAATCTAAAATTCAGTGGTTAAAGAATATAAAATAGAATAAAGGACGTTGAAGGACGCACCGAAAATAAACATTTTGATCGAGCAGATCATGCATGCACATGTGCACTGCTTCGGTGTCTGTGGCGCTGTCAACGATTCGATTGAACTTTTGCAGCGAACTCAGCGCCGATGGGTTCAGCGACTCTTCCTGTTCAAGGTCGCACACCTTGAATAAAAGTTCTTTGAAATTAATATACATTGAAATAAATGAGACATTTAGCTGAACAACTTTAAAAACTTAAACTGGTTGAAATAAGCGACACATACCGATCGGCCGTTTCCGACGGACACCACACAGTGGAGGCGCTCCTCGGGCCAGAGCAATTTCGCCTCATGGATGCCTATCGCTGTAGGGTTGTTCGCGATTACCTAAATTTAGAAAGAGCCCCAGATAGTAAATAGACACCGAAAGATAATTTAATAAAATCTACTCACTCCACCGTCTTGTAGGACGAAATTGTCGAGCTTCACTTCTTCAAAGTACAGCGGAGCCGCGGCTGAAGCCTAGAATACATATCATGGGAGTGACAAAAATGATAATTAATTGTGAATTTCTTCATTAAAGCACTCGAATTTGCACATTGAACTAACTGAACACCAGAATCATCTTTCATCTAAGGAAACTTCGTTCCGCGAAACACAACCCAAAAACTTGCAAAACTCAAAAACTTCAAACCCGGAGCACAGTGCTCTCCCAACGATGACTGCAGAGTATATTTTTCCTTCTCGAAAAGGGTAGGCATGAGAACACAAAGTTTGAGTACGAATTCACGATTCTTATCGTTGCTTCACAGTAAGTCCCACTTTTCTCTCCATCATGTCAGCTTTTCTCTCAATATCTTAGTTCTTCTAAAGCGCCCAAAGCGCCCCACTCACAAGACAGAGGTTATACAGCAAGCAGATCATGGCAAAATTTAAAAAAAAACATAAGTAATTCAAACGATTAAACAACTTAGACTGCATAAAAACTCATATGGATAAGATTGAACAAAAACATTGAAAAAAAGACGAGATAGAGGTAATTTACCTGAATAGCTTGCCAAAGATAGTGTCCTGTACTGCCTCGGTAATGAGAATCTCTACCAGCAGGAGGCTCATAGTTACGGAATATGTAGGGCTAAAACACGAACGAAAAATGAAATAGGTTGAGGAAACAAACTTATAATTCTCAATCAATCAAAAATTATAAAAGAGCACACTCGTCAAAGCAAGATGAAGAAGAAATGCTCACTTGAAGGACAGGCGAATTGACTATAGATGCAACAATGCTGAGACGAGGAACACAAGCTTTGCTTGTTTCAATAGTTGTCAGATCATCTCCGATTATCTGAAGAAAATAACTAGAGACAAAACATTGGTAAAAATGGTAGAAAAAAGCTGTGACTTGAACCCACCTCTTTGAGAATCTTCACCCACTTCTTCGTATCATAGTATGAATGGTTCAAAACCACACCACTGACACCGGTAAGTCGATTTTGAGAAAACAATCTAAAGGCGCTTTTGAAAGACATTACGAATACGTCCAATAAAATAACCACGTAATGTTATCAAGTAGTCACAAAATTAAAGCAAGGCTAGTTTCCAAATATAGAAAAGTTACTTTTTAGAAACGTCCATGTAAACTTCTCGGCATTCCTTGACATCATATCCCTTTGCAACTAATAGGCAAGCTATGATACTTCCAGTGCTCACACCGATCACATGGTCGAACAGATCACAAATCTGGAAAGCCTCGATACTGTTTGAAAGCCAGAGAATTTTGAAAGAAAAAATGTTTCAAAACATTAGCTACAACGTGGTGAAGAGCTCAAAGAATATCGAATGAAAGTGCTTGTTCGAATCGTTATCACTTACCTTCTTCCCCGAAACCCGTTCAAGTTGTTCGAGTACTTCGAGTCCCATCATTCCACGAGTACCTCCACCATCAATGCTTAGTAGATTCACGCCTAAAGTTGGAATCTGTGACTAAAACCGATAATAATTCCGAAAACCATGCACATAATTTATTTTAAGCATATTTCTATTTTTTATTTTAAGCTTATTTTTTCAATACAAATATCATCTACCATGGGAAAGCCTTCACTTCGATCAAATGTTTTTGTTTTTAAAAGGAGAGTCGAAATAAATTCGTAGAGATTGAAGACCATTATTAAAATTGAAAAGTCTCCTACAACATCTTCCTACCTTTGCTCACTTCACGAGCAAACCGATCACGTCAAAAAATTAATTCGGGTGAGCTAATCGGCTAAGATTACAAATAGACCTGACAATGAAGAAATAGATTTCCAGCAGAGCCTTCCGTCAACGCAAAAGGTTCGTTAGATTTCGAGCGCAAAAAGGAGTCAAAGTAAAACTACATTTAAAATATATTCACCGACATTATTAGGTTACTATAAAATTATTTATTAACGTACCTCTACTTTTTACAGCTGGTTGACAACCACACAATGTCAAACACTGGCGGGCTTCAGCCCGAAGTTCTCCAGTGGCTTCTGACGATGTTACCGTGGATAGCAGTTCGGCGATTAGTCTTGGATGCTGAAAGAAAATAAAATAGGCTACTGATATATTGATATATTGCGAAAGATAAAGAAAAAACACGCTAAGTGTTGATGAAATCAAGACCTGAGCAGCGATGATCCTCGTTGGAGGAAAGCGGATAATATGGGAGCTGAGCTCCTGGATGCGGAGCAGTTTTGAACTGGGCGACTCCGAGAGCAGAAGCTTCTTCACCAAAGCCTTCGTTCTGCTTGTCACTTCCGTCCTTGACGCTCGCTTTTCGAAGGTGTGCTTTAGGAACCTGAAATTAACATAAAACCTATGAAATTTGAGAAACTATGAATTTCATCAAAACCAAAATAAATCTGAAATGTGGCACTGACTGGGCCTTGGTCGGTGCGCCATTCGCAGCCGTTTGCGTCACCACAGCTTTCGCTGGACCGCTATTTTCAGTAGCGGAGTTCAAACCCAGAACTTGTTTAGCCGCCGTCGTCTGAACAAGAAAATATAAATACTCAAACACTTGAAAATATAAAAATATCATTTCTTTATTTAAAATAATAGAAACACAAAATATGAATAACCTAAACTAGAGAAACTGCAACAAATTGAACAAAAAGATGACGTAAACGGATTTATCGGCACTATTGTACTTAATGTACTGCACTAAATCTCGTCCACAACATACCTATTAGGGGTATTCGGCTATGGGAAGAACGAACCTGATACTTGTTTAGTGCGGAAATGCTTAATAAGCCCGCTATTTTGAGTTCTAATCACCAAAAGACCTGCGAAATAGGGCGCGGCGGAAGGAGACGCAGATTCTGACCGAGACGGGTTTTGGACGAGATTTAGTGCGGTACATTAAGTACAATAGTGCCGAGTTATCTGCTGATAATGAACAGATGATAGAAAGAATCACTTAATTGGATTGAGGATAAAATAATGAACATACCCTAGTAGTCAGAAATAGAAACATTGAAAATCAATTTCAAAAAATTGAATTTTCATTTCGAACTGCCAACAAAGAACCTCAAGGTTAGATAATTGAGGGGGACAATGAGAATGACTCAGACGGGTCATCCAGAAAATTAAACTTCAGATTCACAACGAAGGTCGAGTACTCCAACACAATTTTATGATCTGTGATTTGTTCAGACGAAGCGTCTGGAAACTGCTGTTTCTACGCCTGTTTCATCTCAAACATCTCATCTAGTTTACCATCACGGTTCCCTAGACAGGCTCACACTCAGGTTCAAATCTCGCTCGAGCCGCGATTTTGGCAGTAACCTCTTATCATAGGGGCATATCCTACTATAATGCTTATCGGCAACCCTCAAGACTAGATAACAAGAATAGAATGATAGCAACGCAATAAATTTATTGTATCAAAACATATTTTCCTAGACCAAAACAAACTTGCCTTGGACAAGATAGCACTAATGGCTCCTGCCAGGTATCCCACATAGTTCGGGGTTGTGGTCCCATCAGAGGGTTGGGTAATCTGCGACGGAACACCACCGAAGGCTGATACTGAGGCGTGAAGACATCGCTGCGCAGTGGGGCATACGGAGCGAATCCCCAACGATCCCTGAGGGATCATCTGAAAAGAAAAATGCTTAAAGTGGAATTCGGAGGAAAACCGCTGACGACAAACGTTTATATAAACAAACAGGTGCTGTGTGGTTGACCATTAAGCAAAATGAAAAACAATATTCTGGGAAGGAGAAAAGCTTCCAAAAGAAACCTGTTCAGATTGGTGTTTGACTGCGGAGAACGTGCCCGTACACATTTAGAAATAGTCTTTTTTGATTTTTTGAAGACTCTATTCAGTCCCCCAGCTCACAAAGCATTAACAATGCGAAATAGGTCGACATAACCGAATCGGACTGGATATAGAAAAGTGTACTTTAGCCTAGGTGCAAGTACTGTAGCTTTAGCCAGAAGAAATATGTGTCAAAGATTACTAAATTAATAGTGACGCAAGATTGAAATAGAAACGGTAAAAGGTAGACGAGAGAATCAGGCACCTCGTCTCCCTCTTACCTCAGAAAACTTTAGAATCTAATTGAAAACTTTGGACCCTGATTATTGTCCCAACATTGCACAGGCTTGTTATCAGGGACGCAAATCACGAATCTGACCTCTGCTCACGGAATCTTCCAAAGAACAGCTAAAGTGCAGTACTTACAAATGAATAGGTGCCCCTCTCTTCAAACCAAATGTAAAATACACGATTTTAATTCAGAACAAATCTTAAGCCATTGCCCCAAACATCACTATACCAACATCTTTCTTCAGTATACCCAATTTAATGTTCAAAGCTCTAAGAATCCACGATTGGAGTTGTTGCGAATAGGTCCACACTGGATTCTTAAGTGAGATTAGGTGAAAATGAGAGTAAAAAGTGTGATTATAGCATGTTACATCTCGAAAGTCTCCACCTTAGCAGGAAAAGAAAAGATCTAAAAAAGAAGAAGAAAGGAAATAAATATCTTTATATGGCATACAAAATAATTAATTCATTATCAGGATCTCGCTGTCACAAATTCTTTACGTTTAAATCCTCACATACTCGGGGCAACAGTACAAGTTGGCCCTCAATGAACCACAACAACTCTCAGGAGGCACTTTTTCTCCTTTAGGGCTGGCAATGAATACTCTAAAATTACTAAAAATGTGTGGGTTCCTGACCACTTACCTCAATTCAAAAAACTTCTGAGTACCTGGAGCCGAAACATTAGGCTTTCTATCCTGTCCATTTTTTTACTTTTCTGCTCTGCTTCTTCCGTCTCATTCTATAGTTTTTTTTCAATATTCGCCTTATATGTCACCATCATTTGTTGAACTAGTAACTTAGTAACTCTCACAGCTGTATGAACAGGAAACGAGTAATTTCAACATGTTTGTTTTAGATCAATTCTCCACATGAGGTCTCCACATGTAATAAACGTTAAATGTTACTAGTGAGGTGACAGCGATAGAGATGGACCCAATCCAGCACTATTCTCAGAATGAATCATAATAGAACAACACAACAAGATAAGTAACGAAATAATATTCCTATAATATGATCATAAGTGTACAAGAAATCGTTGTTAACGAAGAACTGCCAACAATACGTGCCCAGGAGCAGCATCGCGACAGGCACGTATTCTTGAGGTCATTAACCAGTAAATGCGCTCCATTCTACCTCGCGTGCACTTTTGCTAAATTCAAATAAAAAGCCGCTATATTTTAGCCTTAATTTTGCTACATTTCAGTTTTGTCAAACCTTTTCCATTTCTCAACATTTCTCGTTTTGGGACAATATTCTGGTCTTCGGAATTCTGGTCGGATAGGGGAGGTTTGGTGAATTTCTGCTACAGATGTTTGACGCTGTGGTATTGATACACTCGCGCCTATCCATACAAACGGTAGCGACGAGTTTCCTCGGCCGTGCCGCGTCACGCTCGCGCCGCCCTGATCGTGGTCGAGAGCTCAGCGGCCAGGTAGCCTGGTTTATAACTGCGATCGTTCGCAGTAGTGTGGAAGAATTTACGAAAACAGCGTCAATGTCGACTTATCCAGAGCAGGAGACGAACTTTCACACAGTTCTCGGGTTGCGAGGACAATAGTGGCCGGCTAGTTTTTTTTTTCGAGAAAACGGCACTTGTTAGAAGTTCCGACTCGGATTTAGGTCGAAAATTTAAATTTCGCTGAAATTTCGTTTACGGGGGTTAATTGGAACGCTGATACGGATCTGATGTTCGTTTTCTGGACTTCGGCCGAGGACCCTATTAACGATTTGGGCGGTGGGGTCAAAATCTTAAATCTGGCTGAACACCCTGACCCGGACATCTAACAATTAAGCCACTTCACCCTTCGATTAAGTCTTAGCCTAAGTACAAACCTAAGCGTGGTCTACCTAAGCGCAAGCAGAGGAAGGAACTCCGGGGTGGGTGAACCACTAGTTCCTTGCAAATGAAGGGTCTAAAGGATCACTACCGAAAGCAGAGCGACAGCTTAAGCTCAAACTGAGCACTACAGAAAGCACCCAGCAGGAGGACTCGAACCTGCAACCCATACTCGACAAGCATCTTCGCTACGAGCATCCACTCGGCCATCTCGGCACTTTGATGGCTGTTCTTGGCCCTCTCATGTGGATACTCCACCGTATGCGGCGTACACGGCAATCGCGCGCGGTTTGCAATGGAGCGCGTCAACGGAACTACCGTTTGTATGGATAGGCGCGAGTTATTGATACTATTAGTTCTGTTTGATTCAGTCTTACTCGATATTTTTGAGAATTTTCAAAAGGACCTTTTCGTTCTCCATCTGTAGCTGCACTATTCTCAGTCGTTTCATCGTTAGTTTCGTTTTTTCATGAGTTTTCTTATAATAATATAAGCAAAGTCAACATTTTTGCTCGTCTGTCAAGTGAGCATTTCCTCTATTTTATTTTTCGTTGTGAAATAAAATGTGGAGAGATATCGCATAAACGCAATTGAATTCGAAGTAGAATTTTCGCGCTATCTTTACCAACATTTACGAAAAGTGTTCGAAATTATGTGCTTTGTGGTTGGGTTTTGTGGTCTGCATAGGCATAACGAAAAACAAGAATTCTTAAGAAAAAATAAGAAAAATTTTCGGTTTAGTGTTGTTAATTGCAAATGTTGGAACATTAGAACCCGGAACGTTGCGCCAGATGATTAATTTCCCGTCAGTCGAGCGATTCATCTTTACCCGCACCAGAGATGTCAGCGGGGTGATAAGATCGCCACGCAGAACTCTGACCACGTAACTAAAACGTGCCACAAATTTATGCAGAAACAACTGGTAAGAACTAGGGCCACTATAAGTTGAGGACGCATTTAAATTAAAATTTTATCGTTTTATTTTATTTTTTATTCTTTCCCATTTTGCCGGACATCCATGCGGTGGAGTGTGTTCATTCATTAGCCGCTCTAATGCCCTTTGGTGTTTTTTGGGAATGAACAAAAAGGACGAACTTTCACAAATGGTCGATCTTTTTATTTGGATTAACTCAAAATTGTGGTCGTGATCAGTAGTCCGACTAACTGCTCAGTGTCCCAGATTCGGAACGGTATACCCGAAGCAAAATTCGAAATATACCCGTAATGCGCGTAGAACATGATTCATCAACGCCTCGCGGTAGGCTTATTCAGGGTTTGTATGAAGTCTATCGCTTCCTATTAGCGTGACTATGATTAGGATATCTCTAGTGACGCACAAACCTTGATTCATAAACACGCCTTAGGGTTTGTCATCAACCGTTGTAGGTGGTTATCGGACGAAACTCGAAAGTGAGCTTCATAATCGGACCCTGTATGTAAAATAGCCACATCAGACGGTCTTGCTCTGCTATAAGCTTCAGTTGAATCGGTGATTTTGACGTGATCGTCAAACGGTATCGGTGACCCTCGATCGTACTTGCGAAAACGAATGCCAGCATCTGCATAAACCGCCTAATAGCGCCATGGCGAAGTTTGAACAGGAATAAGTGAAAATGTAATAAAACGCTGATAAATATTGCAGCAGGTGTAATGGTACCAGGGGTTCGATCGAGAGTTAGTATCAAAGTTGCTGTGTAGCTGGAATAAATGATGTCAATTCACTCGATCAGAGAACACTTGCGACAAAAACACCGCGATTGTCGCCTTGGCGAGGAGGAAAACACGGCGATATATCGTCGAAGAATCTCCAAGTTCTCTCATCGTTAGACCTCGGCAAACGTCGGTCGTTGGTGATTACTTCGATATTCTCTTCTTGTGACTTATGCGATTGTTAGGTGAAAATTTTAACTCGCGCCTATCCATACAAAGGTAGCGACGAGTTTCCTCGGCCTCGACCGTGTCGCGGCACGCTCGCGCCGCCCTGGTCGTGGCGGGACCTTCGAGAGAGCTGGCTTCTTGCCAGCTCCCGATCGATGGGAGCTGTATCAGGGTCTCACCTAGATCGTTAGGCACGGCTGTGGATGTTGATTACGGTGTTGTGTGTACTGCACACTTATGCACCACAATACGAAGTCGAAAGAGTGCTTAAGGCTAAAGAAGTAAGCCGAAAACCCACATAAACTGGGCACGTCGAAATACCGTAACCGTAAGGTTACAGACCACACTCGAGCCATCCTCGTGTACGAGTGGGCCTTATCGTGACAAGTGGTGATATTGAATCTTGGAATCTTGGAACGCTCCCCAAAGTTGAAGAATTTGACCAGTGTTTGTTTTCTGTTCCAGCAGAACATATGTACCTAATCTGTGGAATATCAGGTGGCGTACCTGCTTCAGGTGCTTATTCTTACAATGGAGGCTGAACCGGAAGGGTTGCATAGCTGAACATGTTGTTTTTCGTCATCTCCACCTTCCTATCATTGGTAGAAGTGTACTTACCGCGAACGTGGGAGTCATGCTAATATCATAACAGGAACAGAGTACCCAACTATGAACAGAGTCCACAAAAGCTTCCACGGCATTTGTCAAAAGTTCCAACTCCACCGACCGGGCTTGGGTCAAAAACTGCTGATCTTGAGTCAGGTGTCCGTTTTCCAAATTTCGGCCAAGGACCCGAATCGCTTGCAGGTCTAGCAGGGTAGTCTACATCAGATCTTCGGTATGGTTGAAACTTCGCTTGATGGAGTTATTTGGCGTGCTGATAACCATCCTGACGTTTTGCAAATTTCAGCCGAGGACCACCCATATCGTCGAATTGGGTGTTCCGGTAAAAATTACCGATTTGGCTAAAACTTCTTTCAGGTAGGTTATTTGGGACATTGATTACGAATCTGTTGTCTTCTTCTCACATTGCGATCGATTTCGGCAGATTCAGGTAGGTGCTCCTGCGCACCGCCACTCTGACCCCACTCTCGTCTTCATTGTTTAGCTGAGCGTGGCCATTACGGTCGCAGTCGGCCGAAATTCGAAAAACCAACATTAGAGTCGTGGTCAGCATGCAAAATAACATAAATCGATGAAGTTTGAGCCAGATTTGAGATTTTGACCCCACCGTCCAAATCGTTAATATGTGGTCCTGCCGAAGTCCAGAAAACGAACATCATATCCGTATCAGTGTTCCAATTAACCCCCGTAAACGAAATTTCAGTGAAAATTAAATTTTCGACCTAAACCCGAGTCGGAACTTCTAACAAGTGCCGATTTCTCGAAAAAAAAACTAGCCGGCCACTATTGTCCTTACAACCCAAGAACTGTATGAAAGTTCGTCTCCTGCTCTGGATAAGTCGATATTGACGCTGTTTTCGTAAATCCTTCCACACTACTGTGAACGATCGCAGTTATAAACCAGGCCGCTGATCGGGAGCTGGCAAGAAGCCAGCTCTCTCGACCACGATCAGGGCAGCGTGAGCGTGGACGCGACGCGGCCGAGGCCGAGGAAACTCGTCGCTACCTTTGTATGGATAGGCGCGAGTAAAATTTTATTTAGTGGCCTAGGGCTTCAACCTTCCCATCGTCTTCAAAGGCCCGAATACAGCTCGAGTTGTCGACTCACCAGACCGGTACACCAATAGCTTTTCTATCCTAGCGTTTTTGAGAAAATGTAAGAAGAAAACGACGAAAGGTCAGTCCAAAGAGAAGTATTCACCGTAAACTTCAACCATTGAGCTCACCAGTCGTACATTGTCCTATCGACCGGCAAACGTCAGCTTCGTTGGATTAATAAATAAATAAATACATAAATCTATACTGCTTGACGAGTTGAGCCACACTTAAATCAATTGCAATTTCGGCACTGTTCCATGTTCTGACGCACTTTCTACATATTCACCGAGTTTTCGCTTACTTCCCTAACTTATCCCACTTTCACTCACTCATACCCCGCCCCCTTAAGCTCACTCTGTTTCAAATGAAATAAGACTGACTTCGGCAAACAATATAGGGTCGATGAAGTGTAAGTGCGTTACCATAGAATGTGATTTTCAAAATCAAAATCAGTGATAAGCAGTGATACAGCCACCACCAACCGCCACCATCACCAATCATTTGAAAAATTAACTGACATCCATCCATCCATCCAAATTAACAACTGGGTTTCGCTTATTATACAGTAAGGATTGTTAATGACGTTAGTAATTGAGATACGAATCGTTGTACACACTAACATTCTATTTCCTTGGTTTCTTTCTACATCTTCTCAAGAACTCTAGGACGGAAAGACTTTTCGTGGGCCAGCCTAGTGAGTCAGTACCATCTGTGTTCGGACCTCTGAAAACTACGAGAAGGTCGAAATATTAGGCCGTTGAAAAAATGTTCCGTCTAACAACCTTTCAAGGCAGAGGAATACAGTGTTAAGATCAACAGTAACGATGCCGAGGTTAAAATATGAAAGAATTTGAAGATTGTTGAGCAGTATACCGCCATTCTGGACGTATTCTGGAGAGATCTCACCACCGAACAACCAGTCGAAGCGATGGAATGGCTGAAAGTGAGGGGCACGTGTGCTCGGAATTCGCGGTTGTGATGTGAGTGCGAGCGGACGCCCGCACGTGATAAGGCCACCCCCAATGTCTCATCACGCCACCCGCCGGAAGATCGTCTACCCACGGGGTACTGGCCGGGTTCGTGTGTCTCCGTACGCGCCTGTTGTCGTCGATGGTCTACCCACGGGGTAACGACCCCCAATGTCTCATCACGCCACCCGCCGGAATATCGTCTACCCACGGGGTACTGGCTGGGTTCGAGTGTCTCCGTAGGCGCCTGTTGTCGTCGATGGACGACTGACGCGAACACGCGGTGTTTTGGACTTTGGGAAAGCGAACCCCTACCTTGTGACCGAGATCATTGCGGTGCTGGCCAGTTTCTAGAGGGAAAATGTAAAATGTGTTACGTGGTCTGTGGTGCTGCCAAAGGAAAAATTCTCTGGGCCATATTTCTCACAGAAACCTGCTCAAGTCGAAGGGCGGGTGTAGGGAATCTAAAAATATTTACTCAGTGGAAATTTTATCTTATTTGAAAATTCTTGCAAGTATAGCAGGAACACTTCCACCAGCTGTACCCATCTTTTAAAAACAGTTCAACCACAACATAATCGATACCGAGCGGAATTCAGGCATTCAAAAACGCGTTCGTCTGATACTTGATTACGTGAAAATTAAAAATTTGATAAGTTTTATGCTGTTTAGTTGGTTTGATGTTGGTTTGATTACTATTGGTTGTTATAATCAATGGTGTGACCTCTTCCCTCTTCATGTGACCTCTTCATGTGCCACCTCACAGCGGTGAAGGGGTGAAACGTCACGTTTAGTGATGGCCAACGGCACAAATGGTCACGTAGTACGCGATACTCTGTCGTGTATGGGCGGCTCCATGTATCCCTGGCTAGGAACATGTGAGTAATCAGACCGGGGGAGTGTCGTTTGTTCGCAATGTCGGCTCGACCAAGGGCGCGCCACAGTTCCTGTGGATACAATTAGCGACGACTCGCGCAGCGACGGTAAGCTGACTACGGCGACTCGACCGTAGTCAGTGGTCCCGATGTCGACCAAATTCGAAGGCGCCTGCCCTCGATTAATGAAACACCTCACAAAAGGATTCGAATGAGCACTCACTGGATTCAAAACCATGGAAACCCATACACTTTCTGGATCAGAATTTCATCCTCTATCGAATGAAGCTAATAAGAAACGCTCTTTCACTAACACTAACGGCTCTGGTTCCTAACCTTTCCCTGAATCGTAAACCACTTCCTCATTTTCCAATTTTGAAAAACCCGCGAAAGAGACATTACACAAAGAACATACTGTGCTATAAGAAAAGAAGCGAGAATTGGGTTGAAGGGCGAATTCTGAATTAAAACAATCAAATAAGTCGAGCAATACAAATAATAATAGTAATAACAATAATAATAATATCGCTACATTTCGAATTCTGCGATTCGACGCTATAGTAGCTCTGAGGACTGTTGGTGTAGTTATTATTGAATAAGTACATTGCCGTAGATTATCGAGGTTAGAAGAGGGTCCATCTGTTACCCTTCCTTTTATTCTGTTTTTTTCTACCTTTGCAGAGGTGACTGCACGTGCTGTTTCGATCTCGCGATCCCTAGGCGGAACGTTCATGTCACCAACTGAAGGGTCACATCTATTGATTAATAGACACGTCCCATCTATAGTTCGATTCGGATGGCTACTTCACGCTTTTCATTCCAACTTCTCATAAACCGGAGTACCGCTCTTTTGCTTCTCATGGAATTATTAGCTTCGTGTTTCTTTTCATCAATTATTAAAAAGTTATTATTACTGAAAGAGCGTTTCTTATTAGCTTCATTCGATAGAGGATGAAATTCTGATCCAGAAAATGTATGGGTTTCCATGGTTTTGAATCCAGTGAGTGCTCATTCGAATCCTTTTGTGAGGTGTTTCATTAATCGAGGGCAGGCGCCTTCGAATTTGGTCGACATCGGGACCACTGACTACGGTCGAGTCGCCGTAGTCAGCTTACCGTCGCTGCGCGAGTCGTCGCTAATTGTATCCACAGGAACTGTGGCGCGCCCTTGGTCGAGCCGACATTGCGAACAAACGTCCCTCACCCAATCAGACCACCCTATAGGCACATACAACCAATCCTGTGCCCCAGTCCTCCGCGCGCCGGAGATGCTCTTCTACGACGTCAGAAGAATCCACTTCCGGCGAGGGGCCATCTAATCTCGGAGTTAAACTATCTGGACGTCATTGGATTCGGACTACCGGAAACCCCCACCCACCACGACACGGAAACTGCCTATTCGTCTGCACCTACAACTGTCGTACGATCGCTTCTGAGCAGGATCTTCGGACCCTGTTACACAGAAGCCGCAACATCAAATACGACATCATTGCACTGCAGGAAACGAAGGGCAAAACGGAAACCATAAAAAAGACTGACCACAACGAGCTTCTCATCATCGGAGCAAAGGTGGACAGAAGAAACATTGGCGGAGTTGGATTCCTCGTCAATTCGACAGTACACCACCTAGTAGACTCGTATAAGATCATCAGTCCACGAATAGCCGTTCTTCGTTTGGAAGTCAAAGACCAAGGAAACATCTCCATCATAAATGGATATGCTCCGACATCTGCGGCAACAGACGAAGAGAAAGAAGCATTCTACGAACTTCTTGAAAGGACTGTTAACGACGAAAAGAGCTACTACAAAGTTGTAGTTGGTGACTTCAACGCGACCGTCGGTACCAACGACTGCGACGAATGGAGGCTTGGACCGCATGGATCTTCCCCAAGAAACGACAACGGAATGCGTCTGATAGACTTCCTGTCCGCATGCCGCCTCTTTCATGGGAATTCCATGTTTGAGAAACCTTCACACCGACGATGGACCTGGGAGAGCCCAAATGGAGAAGTACGTTCGGAGATCGACCATGTTCTCGTGAGCAGACGATGGAGTCTGTTCGACGTCTCCGTGCTTCCTTCGTTTGACACCGGCTCGGATCACCGTCTTGTCCGTGCGAAGCTGACTCTCAAGAAGAAGATCTTCAAACGTGACACGCATAAACCGGCACCGTTGAGGATTCCGTCATTCAGTTCGCAGGAGTTGGAACACGCCATAGAGTCCTATGATTGGAAATTTTGTGAAGATCCATCAGAAGACTACGATCTCCTCGTCAGCGGACTGTTGAGGTGTGCTAGCAGCTCGTGTCTAACCACGTCGTCACTCGCCTCAAGACTTGACGCGCGTGCGATGGAACTTCTGGAGCAAAGAAGAGCTGTCAAGCTGGATCCTAACGCCTCCCATCTCGAAAAAGTCACCATCTCCAAGGCATGTCGACTTGCAGTGAAGGAGTCCATACAGGCCTACAGAAGACTGAAACTGTTGGAAGCCGCTCAAAAAGGCTCAAGCATAAAGCGCTGCAAACGAGATCTCTGTGATCAGAAGGCCGTAATGTCAGCGCTAATGGATAAGGACGGAGTAACGCAAACGTCTCGAAGAGCGATTGAAGCCGTCGTTCGAGACTTCTACACGGATTTGTTTCGCTCCTCCATCCCTGTCGCAAAGCGCGTGATGCCTCCGGCTGAAGAAGCACCTCCCATTCTGGAGTCAGAAGTCGCTTACGCCATCAGAAGGATGAAGCCAGGTACTGCCCCTGGACCCGACGGTATTTCTGCCGATCTACTTCGGGCCGGTGGTAGTGCCCTTTGCTCACTCCTCACCAAGCACTTCAATCACTACCTCCGTCTAGGTAGGATTCCGAACGTATGGAAGGAATCGAGGACAGTTTTAATCTTCAAAAAAGGCCAGCGGGAAGACATCGGCAACTACCGACCCATCAGCCTTCTCTCGGTTGTCTACAAGATCTTCACCAGGATACTGCTTAATCGGATGGAGCGAATCTTGGACGATAATCAGCCCGTAGAGCAAGCAGGGTTCCGCAAGAATTTCTCCTGCATGGACCAAATTCAGACTGTCGCACAGCTCATCGAAAGGAGCCGCGAATATCACATCCCACTTGTCCTTGTCTTCGTGGATTATCGGAAAGCGTTCGACTCGGTGGAAATCAACGCCGTTCTGAACGCTCTTGTGCATGCTGGCGTACCATCGCCCTACGTCCAACTTCTCGACGAATGCTTCTCGAATACGTCAACTACTATCCAGTTGTTCGATCGGAAGCTTACAATTCCTATCGAGAAAGGAGTACGGCAGGGAGACACGATCTCTCCGAAACTATTCACAGCGGCACTTCAGGATGCTATGAAGAACTTGGACTGGGACGCCAAAGGCTACCCTGTGGATGGTAAACGGATCAGCAATCTTCGCTTCGCTGACGATATAGTGCTCATCTCTAACAGCACAGCAGAAGCCGAAGAAATGCTGAGCGAGCTCGATATGGCAGGTAGGAAGATTGGATTGGACATGAATATGTCCAAAACGCAATTTATGGTCAACCAGTGGTGTGACACGGGACTCGTGAAGTTAAACGGAGTCGCTTTGCAACGAGTTGACTCCTACGTCTATCTGGGACGGGAGCTGAACATGGAGAACGACTTGGCTCCGGTCGCATTTAAATTGTATCGGCGTAACCATTTCACGCTACGACGCTCCGCACTAAACGGCGCGCGTAACCGTAACCGCGGAGTGTCGTAGTGTTTAAATAGGACCGCTGTGTCGGCGTCACCGTCAAAAGTGAAAAGAACATTGTAGTACTGCGCAGTTCCGTTCGTATGCGATTGCTACACAAATGTGTGACTTTTCTATTATTTGTAAAACCAAGGTTATATTGCTCGCAGGGATTCTGGCTTACAAATCTTCCCGTTAGCCTTGAGAAATGGAGATGTGGGTCTAAAAGTAAAAGTAAAAATCATAAAAGTGAAAAAAAGTTTCTTCCTCCGACTCACCCACCCGGAGGAACTTTCGATGAGCGACCAGTTCCCTACAGATGGAGGGAAATACCAACTGGATGGGTCAGACAACATTCATATGCCTACCGTATTGAAACCGCGTGGCTTCGCCACGCGGTCAGGCTAAGGGAGGAACTCCGAGGTGGGTGAATGACTAGTTTCCTACAGATGATGAGAAAAGCGAACAGAATGGGTCAAGAACCATTCATTTCCCTGCTGTATTGAGACCCTTATTTAAATGATCATCATTTTCATTTTGTTTCTCATTTCATCATTTCATTTTTTTCATTTCATTTCGTGTTCATTTGTTTTTCATTTACGATGTTCGCTCCTGGGAGATCGTCGTTTCACTGGATTATGTAGTTTTTTTGGAACTATTTAAGATGTTGTACCCCACCAATATGTTGAGCTGTAATCGCCAAAAGCCTTGCGAAATAGTGCGCGGCGGGAGGAGACGCAGGCTCTGGCTCTACTCTAGACAAACACTATTTAATGTGAGAAAGCTCAACATAGCATTAGCACGAAAATTCCACAGCTGAACGGATTTCCATTGCGCGTTGAATAATACCCAGTTGCTGATTTGGCGACGAAATAGTGTGCACAGAGAGGAGTAACCGAGACCGCGTGGCTTCGCCACGCGGCCTCGGGCGGGTGACCGCGTGGCTTTGCCAATCCGGGGTGGGTGAACGACTGGTTCCCAACAGATGGAGGGTCTGAAGGATCCGTAGAGCGCTGTTCAGTTACACACACAATGGAAACACGCTCGGCTGTGGAATAAACGTTTCAATCAACATAGCGGTGGGGAACAACATCTTAAATAGTTCCAAAAAACGACATAATCCAGTGAAACGACGATCTCCCAGGAGCGAACATCGTAAATGAAAAACAACTGAACTGCCTAGCAGGGACGCCTGCGTGGCGTCCGCGTGGCGCCCGCGTGGCGTCCACGTGGGTACGGTAAGCGCGCAATTCAAGTCTGGTTACGCCGATAATTTTTAAATAAGACCCTTGGCTCCTGAAATTGCCCGCAGGAGACGCGCAGCATGGGCAGCCTTCAGTTCGATCCGCGAAGTCACCGATCAGGTCAAAGATGCCGGCCTTAGGGCCTCGATATTCAACGCCTCTGTACTGCCAGTGATGTGTTACGCGACCGAAACCTGGCCTGATAACAAAGCCGTCGCCAAAGCCATGCAAACCACGCATCGTGCTCTGGAGAGATGCTTTCTGAAGACGAGTCTTCGCCAACAACGGCAACAAGGCATACGAAGCTCAGAGCTAAGGGAGAAATCGCAGCTAGCAGATCCACTGCAGTACATGAAGAAGTCAAAATATCGTTGGGCTGGACACCTGCTTCGACGGAAGGACGATAGATGGAGCCTCCGTGTCACAGAATGGCTCCCAAGAGACCATAAGAGACCACTGGGACGACCGCCAACAAGATGGGCCGACTCATTTTCAAAGTCTTTCAGAGAACGGAGTCTCCCTCAGTGGATGCAAGTTGCCAGAGATCGGGCGGTCTGGAAGAGTTGTGGTCCCCGCTGAGAAAATCTCCAGTTGAAGAAAGGACCATCAAAGTATCAAAGTAAAGTAAGTAAGTAATCAATGGTGTTACTATCAGTGTTCGAAATTGCTCAGTGTTACTTATATTTTGATTGTTGATTATATGATGTTTTTTGTTCATACACACGGCGATGATCCGTGTAATAAGTGAACTGATAGCAAAACAGCACAGTAATGATTAGGTTTAGAGTAATGGCGTAGAAAGCCTAGAATAGCAGTGGTCACCGAGGTTCAAATTTTTGTAAGTTATTCTACAGTTTTGGCAAAGTTATCTTGGTCTCATGATTCTGAACCGTGCCACGTAGAAAATAATTCTAAACTATTAGTGGTCTTTTATCATTAGTTCTAATTGTGGTCTCTGGGCCTTTTCCATATCCATAGGGACCTATGTCCTTTTGAGCCAGCAGAAATAATTTCGTTCTTTTTCTCTTTCGCTAAACTCGAATTTGGCATTTTATTCGGCGAGAAGAACTCAGTAAGATTACTTTGTTACTAAGCGGCAGAGTTGGAACCAAGGAAACGTCCTTTTCATGATTATTACTTCTCACGTTGTCGTGGTGCCGCTTCCTTTTTCAAGCAGTGTCTAGCCGGCGATTCAGCGGGCAATTGCCCTATGGACTAGACTTACATCAAAGATATTAATAGGAGCAGTAAGGTACAGTGTGATTTTATCAGTTAGACAGTTGTTATCAGATGTCAAGTGATATGATAATGGGCAATGAATGAACGGTCGGACGTGCGTACGTCGTGAGATTCTGAGAACTGACCAGTTTTGCTCATTATGTAGTAGGAAATTGGAAAATCAAAAATGTGCCATTTCATTTATTTTGGTTCACAACAACGTACCCGGATACTATAGAGAATGACCTTTGAAGTTCAGCTCTTGTGGTACCCATCTTCTAAAATTAGTCAACTAAAAACCAACGTACTATTGAGACGCCTTCTTAAGAAGCTGTCCGTTCAACAGAAACGATGGAAAGAGGTTGGCATGCTGATCCCAATCGTGTTTTGATTGTTTTGAATCGATGTAAAGTAAGCTGAGAAAGCGGTTTCTCTACTGTGGTGGATGCTTCTCGGCTGTGTTGGGAGCTGTCCCTCTATTCGTTGGAAGCCTAGATCTTCAACTGATAATTGATACTGATACGGACTTGGTGGTGAATTGCTAAGAGACAAGGAGGAAAGTGATGAATATGATACACAGGAGCGGGATAGTGTGGCGGGATGCGGCGAATGGTGTGAGGATGAACGTGAGGAAGGGTCTTCCTACTACTCAGATCAGCTGATCACCGGGTGGCGCATGAAGGGGTTCTACCAGTTGAACTCACCATGGTCAATGAACCTCAAGTTTGTTATCATTTTGATAGTGCGTTCACGCTTGTACCCAACGACTCCTCTGTGGCAATTCTCAGTAGCCTTGTTTACTACCGCTTCCCTGTCTACTTCGTCTGAGCATATGATGGAAATCATGATCGACCCGCGTGATTGCAATGACGTACGCTGGTATTGTTTCCTCCGGATGTTTTGGCAGTTTTAAAGCAACCGAACACCAACCCACAAAGGTTTTGAGACTTGGAATATCAGGGTACCATCTTCCTGAAAACTTGGACATAAAAATAACTCTTGAATATATCGAGCCATCCTTGCAAAGTATTGTAACAAGTTTTGACCATGAACTGATTAAAAAGTTGAAAGAAGGTTTGTCCACCTTCCTAGACGAGTCTAGTACCAATTTACTCGGCCTCTAGGGAATGGAGGGTTCGGTGCCTGAGCGAGGATCGAACTTCACCTTACACCACCTAAAAATAAGCAATAATCTTACTAGGAAATAGGTGGGACCACGATGTCTGTTTGTCAACTCTAGGGTCCCGTCGCGATTGTCCGCTACCGTACTCCCAGTGACGGTTTTTATTCAGTTCCTCGCCGTCTTTTGCTGCATGCCTTTTGTTCTTCGTTTCATTTGTTATTATAAATGTTTTATTTATGTTTCCTACTATTCACTAGTTCATTTGGCGGCCTGCAGGCCGCTGAATAGCTGGTAAATTAAAATCAACGCATTCAGTGAGTAAATAAATATAGCAAAATGGGCTTAATCAGTGTAATGGATGAACAAGGGTTGTTGGCAAATTTCTGCTGAAACCTAAATTCAATTAATAAACGAAATCGGACACGATGGCACTGCCTTTCCCCGGCGGTATCGTCATCCGTCCGTAGTGTCGGGTGGAACGGGTGCACTTGGCACATTATGCATTCGTTCCCGCACAAATTATGCATCATACAAAACGACGCTTTTGCTGCCGAGTAGTCACGTTACGTGGACGTCTTCCACTACGCGATACGATCACTCGGTTGTCTTTTTCCCGCAACACAGTCGTGCTCTATGCCTGAGCGGTATAAGTACGTACAGCAACGGCGCGAAAACTCAGTATTGCCAATAGCGGAGAAGGATCAGGATCACTTACCTATTTAAATTCGAGTTCTAAACAGTTTGCTTACCCGCCCTGCAACACCTCTACATTTAGTCTTCTAACCGTTTAGTTGTTTAAGTAATCGTTTACATAATATGGCATGGTACGTTCACTGCTAACCACTGCACTATAATTGACGCTCCCTTTTACGGCGTTATCGATAAATAAATATTTGAATTCGTTCCGCATTGGGGTTCCATTAGATCCTAGGCTTCGTAGTGACCCCTTTGAAGCAACTGCGAAAGGAAAAATATTTTTAGCTTTGGTAGTGATGTCTTCTGACGTTCCTCCTGACTAGAGAACTGATCGACGCCGACCTCTCTACCTTTACCTTTGACTTGCATTAGCGCCTGTTCCTCTAGGAATAGGTGCTGATACACGTTAAAAGTATAGGTGAAGGGGTCGGCGTTGTTCAGTTCTCTAACTATGCCCCATGCACTCGTCTTCATTCAAGATAGAGACATGATGAGTGCGTATTTGGCCTATCCAATGAGTTACGAGGCCGGTCGTTGTCTAAATCAGTGTCTTCTCCTTCCCCGACAAGTCTGGTACCAATTTACCCGACCTTGGAGGGCAGCAGAGTTGATTAGTCTGGGAAAGATCCATCGCTGGTCGGCGTAAGTGCAACTAACGCCTCTCGTCTCTCCATCACTCGCGCCCCTTATGCTCTTCGGTAAAGGTACGATTCAAACGTGAATCCGAAATCGAGCATTAACTGTCGGATTTACTTCCTTGCTTGTAAAAGTCTTTTTTTGCATTAGATACTGGTCTATTCTTCATGATTCTTGTTTTCATTAGTTGTGGCTAACATTCTCTTTAGCAACAATTCCCGGGTTCTCTCTTCTTTGAACCTCGGCATCGATGTTAGTATTTTGGTGTTATTAGTTAATAAGCCTTGCCGAGGTTGTTAGGTGGAATATTTATTAACGGCCTGACGTTTCGACCTTCTCGTCATCTTCGCGGAATCGGCCTCTGAAGACGACGAGAAGGTCGAAACGTCAGGCCGTTAATAAATATTCCACCTAACAACCTCGGCAAGGCTTACTAACTAATAACACCAAAGTTCTCTTTAGCCTTCTTTTTTTGCGCTCCTCCCGTAGCAGGAATGTGGAAGTGTGTGTGCGGGAAAACATTACTCAGTAATAACTCCAGAAATTAGAGGAAGGCAAATTCCCAAACGTGTTGTCTAGGAGGAATAAAGGCCGAGCTCTAGACTTATATCCAAATTTGTGATAAGCTAATGTGCCCAAATTTTCCTGTTTCAGCCCTCTTTTCTGGTTTTTACACTTCTAATCTTTGAGTGGATCAGCTGACTTGTGGCCATGCCATTATTATTACCCTTCGGGAGAAAATGAACTTTCAAATACACCTAAAATCCACGCGAAAACGGCTGCGCTTTGGCAAGTAATTTGCTTCGCATCCAAGGTTTCCATGGAAACGATTCCGGCGCCAAGTTCACAGCATTTTCTTTCCGTCACCAACCGTTTTATTACCGTTTTTTGATTTCTTCCGTATTCACCGGTCAACGATTCGAAAAAATAGGGGTTTTCGAAGGGTTAGCAACCGCCTCGATGGCTTTTCTCACTTTCTGAATGTGCCAGCAGAGCGCGATATGGGTCTCTCAGGAATGGTGGTCCTCTAACCTTCAACTTTACTCAGCTCGTTTTCGACGTCGGTTTTCCAAGCAGATGGATATCCCGTCTGGACCTTTAGCCACTACGGTGTTTCGGTGTAAAACGTGAAACCTCATATGCAATGTATGCAATATACTGCTTGTATTTCATTACTTTTTTGTATCTTCATTGTGTACTACAATTGAATTCCTTTTATTGTTGTTTTTCATTGCTTTATTTAAAATATTTTATGCTTCGCAATGTCTCAACGTTGCTTCTCAGCGATAGAAGCACTATTTGAGCTAAAGCACTATGCAAGCTAAGAAATCACGGAACTATTTTGGCGCATTGATTAAAAAAAGTAGAGCATCTTCTCTCGGCCTCCTTTCATCTCGTCTTGACAAATTACTACTGGTTCTCGTCAAATAAAAAGACACTCAGCTTAGATTAGGGTGGAGTTCTCCTTTAGTTCTCTCTGAGTCACTGTTGCCTATCGTGTGAAACGAGAATTTGGCCCCGTTTTTATAGTTAGCGAAAGAACAAATCCTGTCCGCGACATTTTTTATAATTTTTTTGAGAACGGTATAATTGGGGGCTTTCATCCTCGTGGGTTCTAATCACCGCTTTCTTCGAGTCTTCGCTCTCGATCGATCCTATCCGCCTCAGGAAAGGTATTGAAGGTGTTCAACTTTACCACTGACAAGTCGTAATGATAGATTATAAGTGCAATTTGTGCAAAAGTGGAACATTCGATTGAATGGTTCCGATACCAAAGTGGGCTAATTGTGGGCATACGTGAAGGCATCTTTTCATAACAACCAGTTCTTCACATACAGGTCGGCATTTAGATGTCTTCAAGACATTAAACTCGCATCTGCAACAAGAAGCCATCTGCTATCGAGGATCAAAGTCCGGTGTAGGTGCAAACGAATACGATCAACGACCGTAGTCTCAGCCGATTCCCCTCTCCTCTTTCCGACTGGAAATTTCCCTTTTGTCATTGTTCTTCTACTGTGACGCTTTTAGCTTGTATTACACCTTGGGATAATTCATTCTCGTACAGTTCAGCTGAACTCGCTCAATCATGTTTACAATTCTGCTTTTCTTCTCTTTCGCCTCATAGTTGTCAGCCCACTGCGGACGCTCGCTCCCCAATATTATTATTTTTATTTTTATTTATTACATGACAACACAAGTGTTTCATGTGAAAGAAATAAGAACAAACACCAACAAGCGTTCAGTGATAGCAAGAAGAAAATGCCATTGAAAGCTAAAACAAAGAATATTGCAATAGAGCAACTATTTATAAACTAGAAGCTGGTTAACTATGTAGTTTCTTGAACTGTGCGAGTTTGGTGGGTATCGTGATATGTTTGGATATCCTATTATATTCCGTGCATTCTGATATCAAAATTCCTATGCTCTATCAAAATTATATCTTATATCAAAATTCCCATGCTTCCATACAACCTTCAAAACTTATCGGGATGCGATCGACAGGAGTAAAAAAATGGGTGCCCCACCTGGCCACGAACGAGGTGGATCCCAAAAAATCGAAAAGAAGGGAAAGAAAGTGCGCGAAGCTTCTCCAGTACATCCTGCTACGTTTTCCTAATCGTCGGACATGGTGCCAATGGACTGACATGTTTCCCCTCGATGTAGCTCGATCTGCCGGAGAGGCTCAAATTTGTCTGCCAAACTTTTCAACTCTAAACAAGCCAATTTCTACTTTGATTGTATTTATTTTCTGCACGTTCTAAGATGTAGTAAATGATCATCATAAATGATTCAGAGGTGGGTAACAGAACTGCAATAAATGTTCAACAAAATGCTACAACTAGCTGGACAAACGCGATGAGTGGTTAAGTTTAGTTTGGTTAAACCCGACCCTGACCCTTGATCATTTTTACCCAACACTAGAATACCGAAGCCGGGTCCTGTTCATGCCCTATTAAGCGATTTATCAGACGTCCTTGAGAAGGTCGCACGAACGCCTGTCGACATGAACGTGCCTCTGCTGAATTTGATTTATAGTTGGAGGCAGCTGTCTGGGATCTTATCTAGCGAAAGTGGTGGAGGCGAAAATCTCAACAAAAATATTCCAGAAACAAAAATTTGTTTTTTCGACGATGGATTTGTACTACGACTCCGCACTTCTATACGATTCCGAGCCTGTAACTACCATTGGCTTGGCAGGATCATTCATTTATTTGTTTATTTATCTATCTATTTTTTAAACGTCGCCGTTCGTGTGATACTACAAAAAGCCGCTTTATTCGTTAAAAGTGAGAAATACAAAAAATACACTGCAGTAAATAAATTATATGAAATTTGCTATTTGTTCAATCTGCGTTTCAATTTATTGATAATGCTCTTCTGAAGAAAAGACAGCAAACTGAGAGGAACCACTTAGGGTGTCGAAGGAATTTCATGTGAGATTTTTTGCGGGATCGATTCCAGTTGAAAATAATTGCGTAGAAGCGTATGATGGACAGATCTATTCGTAGTCGAATCCAGGGCCCAAATTCACGAACGGACTAGCGGTCTCCGAAACCGCGGCGCAGCCAGAGCCAGACGGCAGAGTTGATGAGAGATTGCGTTTAACATAGGAAGTTTAGGTTACGCAGAGAAAGGTGCGCGCCGTTCACAGGCTATATCTCGGGGAATCGTTTTCGCGGTTTAACAACCCTCTCATCAAAGAATTCGAAAGGAAAGCCTTAGTTACTTACTTACTTACTGCATTGTATTTTTCGTATTTTCCTTACTTTTAGCGATTAATGCGGCTTTTATGTTTCGTAACGACTGCAGTAGGTTCCTCGAACACGTTTTGAGAGCGATGAGATGGTTAAATGTGCGTCTAACACTGTTATCTCAAGAAGCGAATTGAAGCATTTTCTCTTAAGGGATCCACTTCACTTCTCGAGCGAAACTTCGCTTAGCGTGACCCTCACGACTTGCCTTTGATACACGAGACCGAGACCTGTTATGTTAACTGCTTCGATTCTCGTCTGCATTTTCCTATAATCGCTCAAAAAGCGGATCGAAGCATTACCTCTTAAGGGATCCGCTTCACTTCTCGAGCTTCTTGAACCTTCACTTCTCGAACCTTCGCTTACGTGACCCTCACGACTTTCCTTTGTCACACGAGACCGAGACCTGTTATGTTAACTCCGTCGATTTTCGTCTGCATTTTCCTATAGTCGCTCTTTTAAATTTAAATGTCCCGTTACGCTTTCTATGCTGAACCTTCCTAGCTTCCCGACTGGGGGCTTTTTGAAATTTGTAGCGAGCGATAACCTCTTTGCTGACCTAAAAATCTTTCGAATTCAGGTGAGGTGGTTGACTTAGATCAGTCCTCAAAGAATGCACTAGCGAACTTGTCTGACATACAGTGCGTTTCATAAATATATGCCAGCCCCTGTTTTGGCAGTTGCCTCATTAACCCATTGACGACCGCGTGCCCCGCCGGCGGGACACACCTGATGGTCCGCGGTGGACCGCGTGTCCCGCCGGCGGGACACACCTTTTGGTCCACAGTGGACTGTGTGTCCCGCCGGTGAAATACATTTTTTGCACCGCGTGGACCTGTATCATACGTGCCATGTGGGCAATGTTACTACCCATGTAGCCCTTCGACAGGCCACACTTTAGGGCAGCGTGGGACATGTAACCCAGCGACGGGCTACACTTTTGGGTACCGTGGGACGTGTATCCCCACGAGGAGCTACGCGTCCTCCCTCTTGGGGAGATACTGAGGATAGGAGTGTCCATTTAGGCAAAGTTACTACCCATTATATATTTTCCGCTTTAGCAAAGCTTCAAGATATCCATTAAGTGAACGACAGTCAACAAGCTCAAAAAAGGCCTGAAAAAAATCAACAGTCAACAATCTCAAAAAAGGTTTGAAAATCGTCTAGTCCTAATGATTACTTGAGGAAGTTTCAAAAGCAACAATATACATAGAAAAATTAATTTTATGATCATTTTGAAAACAATTAATGCCGCTGAGGCACTCTCATGACTGCTCCTGCGCGCGGTCCCCCGCGCCAGACACGTAGGGAGCGCGCGGTCGTCAATGGGTTAATGGACGAGATGCAGCTCTTCCTTACATCTCATTTTCAGAAGTATGGAAAATAACCGCGCTATATTTTTTCGGGCTACATCAAATTATTTAATATTTTTTATAACAACTTTTTCATTTTTTAGTCATGTCACGGTGAAAGGAACCTTACACTAAAAAAGTCTTCCTGTTTTCGGCTTCCCATAAAACGAGCTAATCTTGTGAGTAGCTGTTCTGCAAATACGCCTCTAACTCCACATCCTTCTTCTGAAGAGCTAGCCACGTTTCCACCCTTAGCCGCTATCACCGCTTATGAACCTTCCTTTGCTATGATTCATTTTATTTATATTTAATAAGTTGTGCAACATAACCAGTGTGCGGCTACGTCATTTTTAACTTCTATTAGTATAGCATTTGTATTCCATAATGTTGCTTATGATTAAAGTTGCTCATTTCATTCTGCAGCCAACTCTCCCTGCTGGGGAGTTCCGGGGTTGATGAAGTATTTCTTCAGTACGTGCTCGTATAAGGGAAGGGGCGAAATGAGCGTATAGTTCTACTTATTGTCGTTATTTTATTGGTTAGCTTTTGCTTTATTATTAAAGACGTGTAAGTATAGACCGTACTATCACTGCCGGCATAAAAAACAACGGTGAAGGTGGAGGCTGACGGAGAAGCATCATTCCTCCATATATGAAGGGTTGCCTAATCAGTCTTCGAAGGCCTCCAACCAGCTAGTTCTATGCTGCCATGACATATCAAGTACAAAAAGGTTCTGTAATTAGTTGCACAGCAAGCAATCAGATGGCGCCAACTTGAGTTGGCCGACTTATCAAAACCGGAACCAGTTTTCGTAGCATCGATATTCCTCAAGCACCATTTACGGGTGCCTGCGAAGCCAGACATCCTCATAACTATAAAAAGGGGAGCCAGAACAGTGGTGAAATGAATTCTCAGGCATCACCTTTTCCATTAAACACTTTTTCAGAACTCTTCTATAGCTGGGGTCGCAATTTCAGCTAGACCGGGTAAGCGTTTTTCGAACGAACGTCTGGCCTAGATTGAACATTTTGTCTGGACACCTGGTAACAACGAATTATTTCGCATCGTATACAATATGAATGACAACTACTTCGCTTACGTTGAATATTTCGTCGTGTTTATTTCCAGGTTTGAAATTAAAGGTAGTTTTATGGAGGAGATAGCTTCAAAAATGAAAAGAGGGTCCGCTACACGAGAGTGATCTGTACTCTTTCGGAGAAAAGGCTTACGAGTTCATGCTGAAAAGGACCGTTTCCCGCGCTCCGCTGGACTTTGACCGGGGTATTGCTGGACGCTGTTCCTTCTCCTTTTCTGTGACCTTCGCGCGTTTTTTACTCTCAGCGGTTGGCGTCTCAGCTTAGTTTTGCTTATCAGGTGTATGCCTATTCACCAATATTTGCTAGCAATACGGAATAATTATAAAAATATTAGTCGCATCAATTTCTGCAGTGAACACACAGTATCTCGAGATGTAGAAAAGTTGAACATCGTTTGTCGAGTTTCTGATAGTTCTAGAAAGACGATAAAAACTTGGGTCGGGTGTACGGTGTCGCGGTGTCAAGTTTAAATGAAAAAATTCAAGAATCTCAGGTTTTTTCTCACCTATAGAGCCTAAAAGTTCACACGTGCATTTCAGATGCAAATGAAACCATTTAGATCTGTCAATTTCGCATTTTCAGTCTTCACTTTACTTTATTGAGACGGTCAGCCATCGATATCTATGTTTTAATCCGTCTTCGGATAGATTTTTATTAATCGAAAGCCTTCAGTTGTATTTTTTCGAGTCGCACTACTCGGCATTCCTCATCCTGTGGCCCGAGCCTATGTTTGTAACGAATCAAATACGAATGTAATTTCTCCTGGTGCCTAAGGACGCTCTTTTCAAGTTTTAAAGTAAACTGAAGTTCTAGATTCTGTATTTTGGAGATTTTATTTTCTGTGTATAACAACTGTCTTACGTAATAAACTAAGTTGAGTTGGCTTGAAACTGGATATTAAAATAGGCGACAGATACTATGATCTGGTTGTTGATGGTCACTCCCACCCACGCCATCGGGTTCTGATGAGCGGCCAATCCAAAGTGCAAGCCTGTCCGTCGGCCCCACCCCACGGCAATAAAACACGACGACAAGTGCAAAACGATGGTTTGCCTCGTTCAGCACCTCTTGAAACGCCGCTTATGAGTTCGCTGGGCAGTAGCAGCCTCCTTAATGGCTTGTCCAGTTCTTAGCCTCTTCCTTTCCTTGCATTCCAACGTCTTTCACACATACCAAATCGTTTTTCTCGTTATGCTCGACAGGACCGGTATTAGGTCAAAACGTCACCTATGTACGATGATTATTCGAGATCCCTCATCGTGAATCTGATATCCGTTTCCTCAACTTCCGCCGAGGGAGTCTCGAGGAGAATTTTTATTTATTAGGCTGTCCAATATGTTCTTGCGATTTTCGTGAACAATTTTCAAAGTATCACAAATTTTGACTGAACCAACCTTACTCATCGAAGTACCGCTCATCCTTGTCGATGACTGCCCTCCTGACTCGGTAGGAAATGGACGCCGTGGCGGTAGAAATTTGTTTTTGTTTTGTTTTTGAGGTTTTGTTTTTGTTTCGGACCGGAGGTTTTGTTTTTGTTTCGGATAACATAAATGAGCTTTTGCTTGTTTTTGTTTCGGACCGGAGGTTTTGTTTTTGTTTCGGATAACATAAATGAGCTTTTGCAGTTGGTTACAATACACTTTGCTGTTGACAGTGCTACCAGACGGACGGAGCTCCCACTACACAATCCCGCGAACGTCCCAGAAAATTCCTTCCTCGGTCTCAGACCATCTTTGGGAATGGCTGGTGGCTTCTCCTCTGCTGGAACCCATGCATGTCTGGCTGCATGTGACACATACAACACCCGCTTATCATCTCCTGTAATGAGTTAATCCAACCAGTCAAAACGACGAGAGCGGGACAAGCTGGAATGACATGCATCAGCTCGTGCGGAGCGCTGGAACCAGGAAGGTGAATCTATGATGACTCCATATCGTCGTAGTCAACCGGCTGGTATGAAACCAAAATGTTATGTAGGCACAAATTAACCTTTGACCACTTATATACCCTACTGCTAAATCGATAACACGTCTCAACCAGGAACGCCAGGTCAAAACACAAAATCGCAAGAACTTACCGGACAACCTAATAATTTCCTACGCTTCTTTATTGTTGGTTTTTTGGTCAAATTTTGATACTGCCCTACCTTACCTCACATCTGCTAGTCGCTTACATCACTTCAGCAATGTTTCGTAGAGTTCTCCATAGGAGAACGACAAACTTTTATCCTTGAACATCCTCTTTCGCGTCTTCGTTTCTCGTCAACGCAAAAAAAAAAACGCGAATCGGAAAGGCAGCTGTTAGGCAGGTTGCAGCCGATCCGGAGATTAGATCACTTACAAGCCCGGATCTGTCTTTGAAAAGTACGAAAAGTTATTGTACGCTTCTATTCACTGCTTAAAATGAAACCAAAAGGAAATTACTGGAGTTTACTTTACTTTTTACTTACTTTTTACTTTTTTTACTTTATTACTGAAGTTACTGGAGTTTACTCACCAAGGCTCACGACGTTCTGATATTCATTCCGCTTTTAGGATCTCGGCTTTTAGGAACGCAGCAAATTTTTCAAGAGGTGATTAAATGACGAACATATACATATGCATTATCCGAGAAGAAATTCTCTATTTTTCGGATTTCTTCGTAGCGCTGGTGGGGGAAGGGAAAAATCAAAAATGGTCATTTTGTACTCAGCCTCTCGAGAAACTATAGCTCCATTTATTTCTCATGAGATCGATGCACGATCGTTAACCCTTCAGTTCGGCAAATCCTTTGAGATGATTGAAAAGCCAGTGAGGTTCTGCTGTCTATTTTGATCGCTGACAACTTTCTCCGGCTTTTTTCGTACAGCAGCTGCTATACCGGATATTCACGGCTAAAGTTTGCCGTGTTACGTGACTCGTTTGCGTTTTCTTCGTGGTCAAAGGCGAAGACGAGCTCGCGACCAGGTGCTTATCAGCGGTGACTTTTTGGTAACCCTATACAGCGCAACTGTCGTCTGCGATAATCGATGCTTTAGGCGTTTTGAACCTGATTGCAAGCAATTTCTAAGGGATCTCGAGTGCTACTTCGCTCCGAAGCATTATCATATTTTCTCGTCAAGGTTTCGAAGAGAATGTAGATGATTTGGTCACTTATGGGTAAAGAGAGCGGATATGTTGCTGAACACTCATTGGGTTATCGCCTCTTTCATCGTCACTTCAGCGTTTTGTTTTGCTTTTGTACACACTCGTTGTGGCGTATATAATCTACAAACCAGTGCAGGAGGTCGCAATACGAAGGGGAATCAGGCAACGGGGTCCCGGTACTTCTGAGCTTGGTTTTCACGTAACACGGCAAACTTTAGCCGTGAATATCCGGTATAGCAGCTGCTGAACGAAAAAAGCCGGAGAAAGTTGTCAGCGATCAAAATAGACAGCAGAATCTCACTGGCCTTTCAATCATCTCAAAGGACTTGCCGAACGGGAGAGTTAATGTTAGAGCATTGAGCTCATGAGGAATAAATGGAGCTATAGTTTCATGAGAGGCTAGGCACTAAATGACCGTTTCTGTTTTTACCTTCCCGCAGCAGCGCTATGAAGGCTTGTGCGGGCTGTATTTTTTGGTCACTCAATCCATCCCCTTGCCCGTCTACCATTCCGTATAGAAGACGAATGCGCTGGCCCATCCTCAGGGGCTGATCAAGGCCCACCACTATACCCTTACTTTTCGAGTTAACTTTACTTTACTTTATTCAACGTGAATAATACTTCACGGACAGAACAACAAAAACAACAATTCAACCTACGAAATGTAACCAATTCTATACGACAACTGAGCAAGAGTAGAGAAGAGGTTGAAGTGGCAACGTAGGACTTAAAAAAAGAACGAAAGAAAACGATAGGTACAGGAGTGAACTATTATCTTAAACTTGGAGCCTTAACATTGAAGCTTACAGACAAATGAGGAGGCTTGCAACTTATTTTTAGACTTCAAGTAGATTGCGTTCCTTATTGAGAAGAGTCTTAAATGACACCGGAGATAAAGACAGAAGGCTTTCTTTAAAAAAATGTCTGTACTTGCGGCATACTCTATTGCGGAAAAGTTGGTCCTTACTTGACTTTTGGCTACTGTGCCTCCAATGGTCAGGCCACCGTTGCGAGTCCTGCTGGGAGAAAATTTTACAAGATTGTAGAGATCGGTTGAAACTCTACCAGCTATTTAACGCTATTTATGTGACAGTGCGATCGCTGCGCTGCAGCAAAAGGGAATGACAAAGGTCATTCTTTGGCGCTGCTGCAGAAAAGTGACGAGGAGTGTGATGTGACGTCTGTGGGCTCTTACGCACCCACTGTTCACCATAGAATGGTCCTAATGCGAATCACTGGTTGCAGATCCTAGCTCGAAAGATTCTGTTTTGCTGTGGCACTGCCGCATGGGGGTGCAGCTATTCAGGGGACATGTCCGCATTCTGTTGCTGTTCTACTCTGGTTTTACTGCCATAAAAGAGTGAATGTGAGCGTAGTTTTTACGCTTTCCACGTTCATAAGACCCATTCTCGCACTTTATTCCGGAAATAGCTGTAAAGCAGTGAATGATTGGTGGCATCATCCTTTACTGCGAAGTTCGCAGCAGCAAAAAATTACTACCATCTGTCCTCAGCGGTGATGATCCCGGCGCAGTTCTTCTGTGTCGCTGTCGGTAAGCATCCCAAGAAATGGTTGGACTGTTCTCTCTCATTACAGAAGTCATTGAACCACTCCGGCCTGTTCATGGGGTAGGGGCGACCTCACTTGCTCTTCATACCGTCGCCGAACAGGGACGTTACTACAGGCTCTCTCTCACCTCGCAACAGATCCACTCAATCGCTCGGATCCTATCCTATACACCATCATCAGGGGTGCGCGGAAATTATTTTTAAAAAGACGGAACGGAAATGGCTAACAATGGTCGTAAACCGGAATACGGAACACAGAAACAAAAATAGTGCAAAAATCACTGAATTATTGAAATTTAGACAGAACTCGACCACAAAACGTTTCCATTTCTGTTTCTAAAGGTCCTATAGCATTCTCCTTTTGTTTCCACTAGAATGTGTCTATTACATTGGTGAAAGCGTTGAAGGTTTGGTGATAGCTTCAAGGTAAACGGTGGAAATTCATCACAAAAACCATGTCAAATTCATTCATCTCTATTGACTTTATCATAAACCAAAACCGGCACAAGAAAAACAGACTTTATTGGCATGAAAGACAAGAATGATTGCAAAATAGAATTAGAGGCCTAAAACGAGTTTGTGATGAAAGAGAAACGGCAGTCTTTCAAGTTTCTCGAGAGAGAGAGAGACTTCTTCTAAGATCGTTTATGCCGAAACCAACAGTAGAAAACAATCTCTCGCACTCTGACGATGAGACAGGTGCCGACAAATACCTCATTGCAAGTGTTCTCAGGAGGGTGTGCTTCGCTGTGTTGGTATCATTCATCCGGAGTTCGAATGGATAATATCGACTCGACAAGCGAGACAATGGTTGTTTGGGAATGGAATAACCTAAATCACACATTTAAAAACAATTCGTCCTCTTTCGAATAATCTAGATGTCCGGCAAGTAAGACAGTAAGAGTAAGACAAGCTTCGTTGTCCCCTACCATAGGCCAGCTGCATGACGTGATATTTTACCTCGTTATCTTCCTTACTCGACTTTTTTATTTTACTTCCTGATTCGGTTATTTCCCTATACTAGTTGTTCGTAATTTTCTAGCCCTTCAAGCGTTTCAGGCTTGCTGTCAGTTGAGCCCAACCCCTATTCTCCTTTATCCGTGTAGTCGGCCGGAGCGAGGTTTCTTATCATGATGTTAGTCAATACTGATGTTGCGTTGTTTTATGGCGCGTCTTATGACGTATTTTAATAAATAAATAAGTACAATATTTCTACTAGATGCACCATCTCACATAGCACTCGAAGAATCCAATTCATGGTGATTTGGTTCTCTCCTGAAATAGCAATTCTGCTATCACGAGCTCGAATTGGCGTACAATAAATGTATACAAAACAGATGAAGCAAGCAATCATACGGAAGCACCACACACTGCTGACCATCATCCTCTGCCACAGTTGATTCTCTGATGCTGCGCTTTTGGTAACAACAGTAAAAAGTGAAAGCACCTGTTAAAAGCACTTGTAAACACTAAGCGCCTCCTGCTTCGCCGCTCCCACTGCGTCTCTGCACTATGTTTGATCACTTCTGTTCCGCTTTACTCTCGAGTGTGAATGCTTCTCTAGACGCAATCCACAGAAGTAAGGCATAAATGTCTGATGAACCGTTAGTGCTCGTTTAGGCGCCGCGCGGCGAAAATGCAAAATCGAAGCGCAACCAATAATTAACGTCATTGATCGAGTTTGCTCCTTTGCGTTAGTGGCGCAGTCCGGTGGTGCCGCGTCTAAGCAAAAAATAAGACATATAATCACATAGGGAAGAAATAGACAAAAAAGTGAGTTTCGTCAAAATTTCCTCTAATAAGGAATAGCAGCCTTCTAAAAACTCGAACGACCAGTAAGTTTGTCTATATGAGGCGCCACCGGACTGCGCCACTAATGCAAAGGAGCAAATTCGATCGAGGACGTTAATTATTGACTGCGATTCAAATTTTGCATTTTCGGAGCGCGGCGTCTAAACGGGGCCTTACGGTTGTTCCCCATCGCAAATTTCACCAGATCCTTCTCAGCTAATGAACTGTGGCTGATGGCTGGTGCTCGCAGAATCGTAAGCGACCCGTCACGTACAGGTGTGGGCCATCTCGCTCGACTGGACCCGTCCTACGGCTGCGCAGCTGCTGTGCGCGTCTACGGCATGAGTAACGTCCCTCTCCAGGGGCGGGGCCACGGCGATCGCTATCGCCCAGACACGGCGTGTGCCGACGCGGACTGTACGTCTGTCGCCGTCGGACGAGTTGTCTTCCTATGACAGGTGTTCGTTCTCTGTTGTTGTTATTCTTTGCTGTATTGTTATCAAGCGCCTTGAGCCTCACCCTTTGCACGGTGAACTCGTCCAGACCTATCTGCCCATTCCTTTTTCGTTTTATCGTTCACAGCCCGAGCTTTAAGATGCTGATCTTCTCATTGATCTTCGGATCATGGAGTCGGGTACGTGAACAGCAGTCCAATTAAACCCTCCGAGTGCTGTTTGGGCGAACTCGTCGACATCGAGTCCACTGCCCCTAATCGAATGCGACAAGTCCTATAGTGACGGGCAGTGCTTTTGCCTGACACCTTCAAAATCGGCTGTTCAATTCGTATGATTGCTTGCTATATTTATTTTCTATACATTTGTTGTTCGCCTAATCGACCTCGTGATAACAGACTTGCTATTTCATGAGAGAACCAAACCATCGGATCTCCATGGTTTGAATTCTTCGGGCGCCATGTGAGATGGTGCAGCCAGTAGAAATATTGTACTTGCTGGACTTCAAGATTCTTCAAAAAAAGGTCAAATTGTTTTGAAATGTGTGGTTTAAGTTATCTCATTCCCAAATAACAACTGTCTCACTTGTCGATGCTCGTTTTTGCCCAATTTTCCTGTGTGTGCCGCAACTCAACAAGGTCGCTGTGTGGCTTAAGCCCATCTCGCATCTATTTTTGTGCTGAAAACCTTATAGACTACGATTGTTCCAGCCGTAGTAACATAAAATATGTCGGGCAATTACCTTTTTCTCAATGGCGCTACATAAAACTTGTACAGCAACAGCAACAACAACGGTGTTTGTCCAAGTGTAGTGAACCGGTTTATTGAGGACATCTGCTGAAGCCGTTCACTGAAGCCGTTGTTCGTTCTGGGTGACATTCGTTTATTCCAAATTTCAACTAGAAAATGGGCGTAGCTTTATATCTTTTTTTTATATTGAACACTTAGATGAAGAGTTGCTGACTTCGGCATGAGAAACAGTGCGCTTACTTGTCATTTTATCTCGATTCCGCCGGTGAGTAGGCATCGTCCGAGTCCCTCTTTTCTCTCGAAAAGGGCATCCTGAGACTCGTCGTGACAGCGACCGATATGATCTGGTCGATAACTTTGAAGTATTTTTGATAAATTTTAATATTTTGCGACGCAACTTCCGGCTTTGAAAAAAAATACTCGCGCTCATGAATTTTCAGTTTTTTGATACAACTGTCAAATTCTTTAATGCTCCAGTTCTCTGGCTTTTCAGTGAATAATGATAATAATAACACAATTTATCCGTAACTAGCGTTAACTTCCCTAGTAAAGCTCCATCCCGTCACCATTGCGGAATTCTAATTGTGCAATTTATCATGATCGAATTTTAAAATTTCAATTTATTCGACCTATTTTACAGTTTCTATTCTTGATGAATTTATTAACCTTCATGGGCTAGAACCATTGTTATAAACGTTCACCTATTTAGTAGTTTGAAATTAGTTCATTTGCTCGTCACAACTTTGTACGAATTTGTTCTCTTCGCCCACGAACTAGTATCACGGACAAGAATCCTTTAAGCATTAAGATTATTTAACTAAGCACTGAGGTTATTCAACTTATCCTCCTACAAATACATTGCATGGTATGATCAAGGTTTTCATTTTGTTTGCTCTATTTCTGTATGGCTTCCCGTCACTACTGCTGAGTGGAGTTCCATATTTTCTTTTTCTAGTTTCCGTAAAGTGTTTCGAAATGTGATGGAAACTTGGTATTCTAGTCACTGCCAGAGTCGTTTTGTTATTGATTCTTTTCTTAGTGTTCTGCATTTTTTCGTATACCAGTTCGAAGTGTGGTGGTTATAACTTTACTTTGACTTTTTGGTTAAATCTGTTTCATATTCGTAAGAATTCCTTTGTAGTAAATATTTCCCTTCCGTTGATGCCAAGCGATGGTTCCGCTTGTTCGAGGGATGCTTTGTTCAGTGTTCGTTGTAGAAGCGCTAGAGATTCACTTTTCGATTTGGTGATGAGAATGAAAATGACTAAAAAGTAGTAGATGATAATTTTCTTTCGAGCTTTGCACTCTCGACAGAGTATCTTCTGTCGTTTTCCATTTCTGACGTCGGTGTCCCTATTTGCTGCAAACCCATAAAAAACGTTTTATATTCGAAACAACGGCGTCACAAACGCCGCGAGAGCGATTGTTCTCGCGATCGCATTTATAGGCCTTCGTCAGCATTGCTTCTCTCAGTTTTGCTTCTATTCGGTTTTTTTGCATGAACATTTTATATATGATTGTATTCCAATGAAATTCTATACGATTCTCTCAACTTTTTTTTATTTCGATGATTTCTCTCCTCTTTCGATAAGTGTCAGCATTTTTCAACATCACCATTTTCTCGTTCGTGCCATCTTGTCTTCTCTTATCTGTGTGGTATTAGCCGTCTCATCAGCCGGGCACCAAAAAAATTGGTCGATATTGAGGACCGAGAACAGGTGTTGTTTACCTTTTTGGCGGCCGGCTGGGCGACGGCCTACCAATTGACCATCCCTAACCGTTGTTGCTGTTGTGATTTACTGCAGCCGTATACTTTATGATGCTCGTTCAAATAGTTTCGATTCGAGATTTGTTATATTCCAATCACCCTTTCGTTTCAACCTGTCAAACCTATTCTGAAAGAGTAAAGTTAAACGAAGTTGATAGGCTCGGATTCCATTTTTGAACATTGACACGTTCGATTTTCAAATATAATGTTAGAGGTAAGTAAAGGTACCCTAAGGACAAGTTTTATATGAGTTTAGATTTTTCTCAAGTATAGGTGTTTTAAGGTGAGCATGATTCTAGAACTGCAAATACGTAGACTGTATACTACTAGCGATGCTGTGCCGATGTTTTTGTCAACTTTTGCCTTTTTGGTTTTTCCTTTTCTAGTCATAGATTGATCTTCAAGCTCCTGTTCGAATTTTCGGTTTGTACCAAAAAGTGTGTTTGACACGAGAAATTCAAATACATAGACTTTATGCTGCCGATACTCCATCGATCGATCTTTTGGCCCAGTTTCGGCTTATGTTTAGTTTTCAGTTTTTCTAGACTTCGATTCTTTATTGCGGCTGGTTGCAGGGCGAGGTGATTTTATTGCAATCGTTTTCGTTTTCTGTTTAGAAGATACTCCTTTTATTCTTTGTCGGCCGTTCTTCTTTTATTTTTTGTCGTATGTCCACGTTATTGCGAATCATATCGGCTTACCTTTTTCGGAGCAGTACGTGTTATTGCTCGGAGATGTTCAGGGTTTTCTGAGATCGAGAGCAATTGGTGATACAGAATTAATAGACTGGCTGCTTTTATTGGCTAGTTTTATTTCTTATTGTCTATATTCTTTTGTTGTAATGATCGTCTTCACAGATCCTCTAGAGACATTCTTTTTCATAATTTTCATAATTTCTCAGTATCTTGTTCGAAGCCCTTCGATTTCTTAGCAGTTGTGGAAAGATTGATAAGATCTTTGATGGTAGTTTCGACTGACGTTTCCACTAATATCGCCTTCTCCAGATTCTAAAAAAAGTCCAAACATTGACCAAGGCTATTGGATCAAGCATTGCCGCGATCTTTGCGAAAGTTTGGAAGATCCGCTAACATCAACGCTTCTATTAGGTTAGTGCGAAAGCTCTCGGACATTTGAGACTTCTTGAATTAGAAAATGTTTTTCCTGCTATTTCCGGCTGTAGTCAAAAAATGTCGTAGAGAAGAAAAAACCATTGATATTAACGGTGCCTGCTTCAAATGAGACCTTGCTATTGATCAGATATTACAAAATAAACTGCTTTGTATCCCAAATGTCCGAAAGCTTTTGCACCAACCTACCTAATAGTATAGTGAGACGAGAGTACAGTAGTCCTCGAGCCTCACTACACCATAAAACTATAGACTATAAAAACTATACTATAAAAACTGTATCGTTCTGATTACCACCGAAAACGAATAAGCTTGGCCTGTTTCTTTGTACAGACCTCTGCAACGTATCATGCACTTGATTGATTTGTGGATGTAAGAGCTGATCGCAATTTGCTGAATTACATTTAATGTTTCTTATTCAAGTTATCAAAGTAAAGCAGACGGCTGTGATGGATTACACCTTAACCCAGATTCGTTGACATGTAGTGCACCGGTTTCGATTCGTGTAGACGACACTAAACCTTTGAGAGTGAGATTGCTCATTTACGACTCACATCTGCCTCGCCGATCTGTGCCGTTCGATCCGTGTTTGGCCGCGCGCGTGGTGGCCTACTAACCTTCAACCTCTGATCAGCAATTAATCCATTACACTCCGATGTCGTCTACCTCATACTTACCTGTGGGTATAACATATTTATTATGCGGGTAATTCACTATAGTCACCTTTTCCTTTAAAAGGTTGTTGGTGCCTAAATAGTTTTTGCATGTTTTTCTTATATAGCAGAAGTTAACTGCTGAGATTTTCTTCGTCTCTTTTGTTGTTATCTACTTTTGAATGTAGTCGTCAGAATTTCTCAAAACATTTGGAAAACCTAAAATGATATATTCACGAGTCTTACAAGACACCTTTAAAATGGGTTTTGATTTGGAATTGAAACATATCTATTCATAATTCATAATTTTGACGGCCAAAAATCATAGATCACGAATTGTTTCTCCTTTCTTGTGCTTCCGTCTTGGACTGATTGGATTGTCGTCGATAACCAGATTCGCCTGTCTCGCCGAGGTGAGGGCTATTTTGTTCTCAAATTTGCGTACGTTACGTTTTCGCTTACTGTTTATCGATTTTATCGATTGAATTGATTGCTGTTATGGTTCAGATTTCCATTGATTGATTTCGTCCTTCTGATCGTCTTTGATTAGTTTCTAGTGGCATCCGTTTCCTTAATTATTGTTCTAAATCGACTAATTTTTGCTCTTCTGCTTGACCGGAAGGCTTTCTTTCCTGTAAAAGATTATTCTATTGTAGGATGGTGATTCCGTGGGGCAATCAAATGTGATTGTCAGAGTTGCATTGCAGAGAGCACTTACTGAAGATAAGAGATAACTGTTGCATGTTGCCATTTGCTTCTTGGTAGGAAATGATAAGGAGAGCTCTACTTTGTCTTTTTATGCCACTCAAATCGACCTTTATCCTTTTTAATTTCTAAATTCTAGTTCAATTGTTAACAGCATGCATATTAGTGAAGTTTCTTGTTCTTTTTCTTCTTGTTTTGAAGCTTATCGTGGTTCCATTTGTTTGTTATCCTTTTTTGACTGATGGCACGCTGTGAATGAAGAGAACGAATTTTCCATCTCTATTCTTCACGTTCAACGTGCAGTTCGAGTGCAGTCTGAGTGCAGATTGAGATAGTCTTTGATTTGAGCTCATTTATTTTTGTCTTTGATTAGTTTCTAGTGGCATCCGTTTCCTTAATTATTGTTCTAAATCGACTAATTTTTGCTCTTCTGCTTGACCGGAAGGCTTTCTTTCCTGTAAAAGATTATTCTATTGTAGGATGGTGATTCCGTGGGGCAATCAAATGTGATTGTCAGAGTTGCATTGCAGAGAGCACTTACTGAAGATAAGAGATAACTGTTGCATGTTGCCATTTGCTTCTTGGTAGGAAATGATAAGGAGAGCTCTACTTTGTCTTTTTATGCCACTCAAATCGACCTTTATCCTTTTTAATTTCTAAATTCTAGTTCAATTGTTAACAGCATGCATATTAGTGAAGTTTCTTGTTCTTTTTCTTCTTGTTTTGAAGCTTATCGTGGTTCCATTTGTTTGTTATCCTTTTTTGACTGATGGCACGCTGTGAATGAAGAGAACGAATTTTCCATCTCTATTCTTCACGTTCAACGTGCAGTTCGAGTGCAGTCTGAGTGCAGATTGAGATAGTCTTTGATTTGAGCTCATTTATTTTTGTTGCCGCATTAGGGTTTGAAATCGGAATTGTATACTCTTCATTGAGAAATCTAATTTCCAATCCTGCATTCTGAAAGCTAGCGCTTCACTTTTCTCGTCTCTCTTTTTTCATATCCTTTCTCTCATTTTCCGATCTCCGCTTTTTCTCATTCAAAGTCCATGATTTCGCGATTTCGTGAGCTCTACTGGAAATCTTGATAAAAATTCGGTTCTTGAATGGTAGAATCTTCCAGGCGAATGAGATGAGCACTCATCAGCGTGATGGATCGCTGATACGAAAAAAGCAGGATCAATGGGCACGTGAAAGAGGTTCTATTCAGTTTCTATGCTTAGTTACTGCTTGTTGTTATTCATTGCATCGATATGCTGCTAGACTGCGTGTTTTCAGCAGAGGAAGCTGAAAACACATGGTTCCCATTCGGATCACCCGGTGGCGGAAATCCGAATCGTAAATACGAGTCGATAAACTACTCTTCACCGCTGTCAAAATCGCAGACACAGGTGGAAGTGGGACAGGTGAGCGAGCGTTCCGTTCATACTACTTTTCATTGTTTTTCTTTTGTTTCAACCAACGTAACATTTTCTTTGTTCGATAAGTAGTATGGTGACCTCTTTCTATGACATATTGGGTGCGAACTCGCTGCGATCACAGTTTTCCTACAACTGTTTGATTATTGAAACGTCGTATTGATTTTTCTGCTACGTTACCAGTTCAGATCTTTGTCCTGTTGAAACGATTACAGTTTCTGTAGCGAAATTGTTTTGGATAGCTTGTTTGTTTCTGCGTTTCTAACTTTATTTTTCTCCTGAGATCTTTATCGTCAAACTTTTGTTACGTACGTCTTACAACTCCCTTTTGGGGTTACTTATTCAACTTTTCTATATGCACTGCCCAGGTCTTTGTTAGGTTTGCAACTATATATTACTCCCAAATTGTAGTTCCGTTGGAGACCTTCTCATAGAACTGGCCGTCTCTCTCATGGAGGCGTGTGCCTATAGTTGTGCAGGTGCAGGCATTTCGTCGTGTCCTTTCGTCCGTGTCGAACAGCTGCGAACAAATGTGGTCATCACGAAAACTAATGGATTTCGAATGAGATGCCTGTCAGGGCTTGCACACCACTATTCATAGAAATTCAAACTGCCCACATCCATCCTGCTGGTTTTGTGAGCAATGGGATTTCATTCTGGTTTGCCTATGAAAAAAGAAAGAGAAAATAGCGCGTAGAAACCTAGAGATAGCGCATGTTGTGCAGTGGTAAGAGGCACTTCTGACAGCCGCACGATCGAGCTGTCGATTCTCGCACGGGCTAACCAAGCCTTCCATCCCTCCGGGGTCGGTAAATTGGTACCAGACTTGTCTGGGAAGATAAGACACTGACTTGGTCTAGGGACCGGCCCCCGCAAGCCGTTGTTTAGGCCAAGCACGCATTCACCATACTTCTACGATTCTACGATAAAAGACGAATGGGGCGGCGCGTCCTTAGGTGACTGATCAAAGCCGACACATTTACCTTTATCTTGAAAAAAAAAATGTTCTGAAAATTGGAAATAAATTCCGTCCATTTCCCACAGATTGAGATGGAAACTGTAGATATTTACCAGTGTTTTGATGCCTGTAAGTTTTCTGGACCTTTCTGGTGCGCTGTTTGAAGTTAATGGATTCCGAATGAGGTGCCTGTCCAGGCTTGCACACCACTAATCATAGAAATCCAAATTGCCCACGTTCGTCCTGCTGTTTTTGTGTGCAAAGGGGTTTCGTCCTAGTTTGCCTACGGAAAAAGAAAGGACAGGGAAAATGGAGCGCTTATATTGCGGGACAGAATGGATTTGGCGGAAATTCAGAAAAACCTGTTCGTTGTCGAACTATGGAGATGGAAACTGTAGATATGTGCTGGTGGTTTGAAGTCTGTATGTTTTCCGAAACACTCTAACGCTCTGACGAAAGCTGGTGGATTTCGAATGAGATTTCTGTTGAAGTTTACCCTACTTTTAATAGAAATCCACAAGCTGCCCATGTTCATCTTATTCCTTTAAGAACAGTGGGGTTTTGTGGGTGAGCCTGGGCGAGGATTGATCACTCGGTCGTGCGCATCTTACCACTGCGCTGCGCGCGTACGAAAACAAAGAGAGACGAAAAATACATTACTCAAAGAGGTCTTATGCGCTCAGCCTATGCAGATCAGTATAGAGCGGAGACCCAAGGATCAAATGGGTGTGAAAGATACGCTGGGAGATTCATTTTTCTGATGAAAAAACTGCCTCTTTCGAAATTTTTTTTTGAAAATACGCCACTCTTCTCAAGAAAGCGTTAAATTATGGAGCGGTACTATAATATAATTTCACTGAATGTATCGCGAAAGAGGAGCTGTATAAGCATAAAAAGTGCCTCTCTCGCGTGGGTTAGCAATGGTACTGTATAATTCTGTGCAGGAATCGTTGTACTATAGTTGTTAATGTTCGCGTAAGTCCATGCATGGCGAATGAATTGTACAGCTGCGGCTTGTGCAGTGAAACGATTCAGAAGAGCGTACCAGATTGATGCTGATACCCTAAGAGTCGTCTCGTAATGGTGCCTAGGAAATTAAAGAAAATTATGTCTAGTTTTATTCATTAGATGAATGATTGCTTCATTTTCTACTTTCTCCTTATCCTCTCACGGATCTGGCAGTGCGTCAGCGTTTTGTTGTTGTATTCCCTGACATGTGGGCCATTGACTTTCCTCACCGATGCGCTACATTGACAAAGCTACAACCACTGCACTGTCCATATCGGCCAATTGCCCAAGTTTGGTGATGAACTCCTTTTTTCCGTCGGTATGATGGTGAGGCCGCGATCGTAAATTCTTTTCTCGACTGAGAAAGTGCACTGCGGTGAACTTTTGTTGATAGTTGGGTGATGGCCTATGTGTTCAAAGTGTTGAGAACTCGAGGACAAGGGTGCAGTATCGGTGTTTTGGTGAGACGTCTTAGGCTAACTTAGGGTGAAGTGTAATTGGAGGGTGCAAAAAGGTGGCAGCAGCTAGTTTCCGAATTCAAATTTCAACAATTTAATTTTCAAAAGAAACTACTCTGTACCCTAAGGACCACTCTTATTTTGGACTGAATCACAAAGGTGAGGAATGGAATCGTTATCACTTCTTTCCCGATATTCGATATCTTCGAGTCGATATTCATGATGCTTTGCCCCTAGTAGTCATGGTGCGTGGATCTTCTGCGCTTCCTTCAGAGCTTTCAAACCTTTGAGTTTAACAGGAACGCCTTTTTTTATTCAAGTTCCCAGTATGCTTATGCCGCGCTCCGGTGAGAAGCGCTTCCACTCAAACGTTTAATTAATCGATCCTCGCCCATGCTAATCAAGCCTTTCCTCCGGGTATGGTTAATTGATACCAGACTTCTCTGGGAAGGTTAAAACACTGACCTCACAGCGGCTGGCCCTGCTAGTCATTGTATCTTCCGAATTTTCACTTACCATGCATTTACGATTTCTAATGGGACGCGGATACGCGGCACATCCTCAAGGGAATGACCAACCCCGGCTCCTTTACCTGTGTTGACTTACCTTCTCTTTAATTCTCAGCAGCTCTCAGTGCAGTTCTACTGCAAGTCCTGGAAAATCTGCCGTTGTTTCGAACTTGTTAAGAGGAAATTTGCGGTGACGGATTGGTCGATTAGTTATAGGGCAGTGTTTGCTCAGTTGATGACCTTTCTAGTACATAATTGTGGGTGCAGCCATAATTATCATTAGTTTGCTTAAAGCATTATGCTCACTTTCCCGTTGAAAAAGTTGTTTTTAAAGCTATCTTTGCTGATTTTGACATTATTTTTCAGTCATCTCTTAGTGGGCGTTGGTTGTTTTCATAGCTATCGGGTTCTTTTTCTCTTGATCTGACAATGAGGTATTTAAGTCAACTGGGGACTCAGCTGAACAGCTCGTTGTCTAATGTCTGTTCGAAGGTGGGTTGGTCGATTTTTGAGGCCTTGTTCGGCAATTTTTAGACGAGGCGCGTTTTATTTGCTGATGTCGCATTCCTATCACTTCTTCTAGATAACGTGATAAGGCAGTAAACCGCTATTCGGCAAATTGGTGGTTATTTTATTGGCTTTCGATGGGGTCGAATTGATGGTTTCAGGGAAAGCTGGTGAGAACTTTTGAAATCAAATATTCGAATATTTATTTGTCAGAGCTAATCGTTCTGTGAGTACAGTTACTACACATACCCTGAGGCACTTTCGAGAGACGGTAGCTGTCACTATCCAAGTTTTAGTTCGATTTTCTCACTGAGTAAGTGTAAGCTTTTATGCGCTGCATACAAATACGCCGTGACTAATGATATGCGTAACCAGCGCGTCTTTGTTTTGGAAACTGACATTGTTGTGGAAAAGTTGCCGTTCGTAAACCTACATTCCTAGGTTGCTCAGCAGCTTTGGTAGCTAACTACAATTGACATCCAAGGCTATTCTGCTAAGATTATTTTGCAAGCTGATCCAGCTAATCTGTCATTTCGCCGGCGGTTGTCTGATTCCCAATTCTTATGTTTCCAGCTTGCTATAGACGAAAGTTCAGAAGTATATGATCCGATATCTTTTATTTTTTATTGCTGAAGCTCCACTTTTCATTTCTGGTCCTTGACAAGGGTGGATTCGCTCAGATTTTGGACGTAATAAATCAGTATCAATTCTGGCTAATTGGATTCATTCCACAGTATACTATAACCAGCCGTTCACCGGCCTATCGACTCCCAAACGTCTGCTCGCTAACTTCGCTAAATAAAGAAATAAACACTAATCTATATTGCTTGCCAAGCTAAGTCACCCGTCGTTCATTTGAAATTTCGACGCTGTTCCACTGAATGCACTCCGGTGGTCGAAGGAATTCTCTCTTTCCACTTTGGCTCAAACAGCCGGCAGAAAAGTAGAATCGTTGCTCTTACTCTACTTGATAGAATGTTCAAAGATGTCAAATATTTTCCAAATTCAAATGTTTATTTTCTAATTCTCCATACTCTTATACCAATTTCTCCCGAGAGCGGGAGAACTCTTTTTTCCAGCTGCAATCACTCATCTCCCCCGACCCCAAATCACATGGCGCCTAGAATCGCCATGAGCATGAAAAAATAACCTACCTGGACCAATTTGAGCCAAATATGATATTTTGACCTGACCACCTTTAGACGAAATAAGAGTGAGTTACCATAGGAAGTGATTTTCAAAATGATTTCAGTGATAAGCGGGATAAAACCACCACCAATCATTTGAAAAATGAATTGACATCCATCGATCCATACATGCATCCATCCATCCGTCCAAATAAACAACTGGTTTTCGCTTATTATATAGTAAGGATATTCAATATTTTTTGTTTGGGATGGGTGTTCATGACGTGACCATTGTCCTTCGATATGACGTACGTTAACGCCTCATGTTGAGGCTGATGCAGCTATTCATTGAATGTTTGTATAATGGATATGCTTCCATTCATCGTACATGTGGCTGGCAGGTGGATGGGTTGTCAGCACATCTACCTCAGCCCGTCGGTGCTCGGTTTTTGATTGTGGCTGATGGAGCTGTTGTGTGCCGGTTCTTGCACGATACATGCGACTTCTGCGCTCATCGGTGCCGCTTGGCTAGCGCTCGATTTCCGGACTCCAAGTGTCTGCTAGCGGTCCGTGGTGATGTTGGTTGTAGGGGGTGCAGCGGAACGACGCTTTTCAAGTGTTTGAATGAATCGCTTGGAAATTCTTTCGAAAAATTCAGGGACCATTCTGTCAGAAAATTTGAATCAATCTTCACCAGTCGTGATTCTAATCATTTTTTTGCGACGAGGAGTCCTATTTCTTAATCATATATCTTCTATTCACGAAGATATTCACATTTTGGTCTTTTTAAGTTCTGTGTCAACAGTGTTAGTGTTATTCCCATGATCAACATGGGGCGCGCGTGGAACAGTTTTAGAAGGCGCTACTGACACCCGCACGGTCGATTGATCGGCGTTCCAATTCGGTTTAGCTCTGGTAACAATGCCATGGTATGGCTTCCAATATGGCTTTATGCTCTTCCGCGTGTATTCGGCGTTCCCTTTGAATCTCACACAATAGCAAATCGGATTCGATTCGGCGGTAATCGGATGCGCGATTTGCGTACTTTAACGTATAGCTGATCGCGGAAATATTCTATATTTATGACTAGCGCTATCCGGGTGTTTAATGAATGCATAGTTCAAGGTGACGAAGGTGAAATGCAATTTCAGACAAACAGCATTAGTTAAGATTGCAATCAAATCTGCCAATCGTCCTTGAGATTCTCATCCTGGTTGAATTGGATTGCCGGTTGACTAAGCTGATCGCGTTCAGAGAACCTCTCCTCAAACCAGTCATTCAAGAATGCTTTTTTCGTCTCTTCGCCACTGAGCAAATTTGAGCTTCACACACAACGCGTTATCTATAGAATCGGAAGAAAACAGAAAGTTTGCCAACTTTCAGCACCCAGGACAGTCATCCGCAATCAGTGAAATATGACATCTTGTCGAAAAAGGACTGGTATGGTGCAGTAATTAGGGGCGCTACTGACACCCACGTGGTCGAGCGATCAATCTTGGCCCTGGCTAAGTAAGTCCTTCATCTATCGGGAGTGGGTATATTGGTACCAGTATAGTTTGGGAAGATGAAGTCACTGACTTGTGTAGTGACTGGCCCCACAAGTCAGGCCAAATACGCATTCATTATAGCTCTACGATTATGAATGGAAGGCGAACGCGTGGCGCGTCCTTAAGAGACCGATCAGCGCCGAAATAATTTGGCCCTTTATTTCCGTAGGATTGTTGACCTCGCCTCTATTATTCTATGCATTCCGGCCATTGTTTCACTTTGGATAAGAGAGGCAAATAAACGTGACTAAAACCTCGTGATTGTTTAGTCATAAGGGTGTTATAGGATACATAACTCGAACCATTCGGGTATAAATCGTAACCTGGTACTGATTGTCACTAAACAACAGGGTTTCCTACGGCAAAAGAAACCTGGTTGTTTTGCTTAACAGGTGATTCAATGCGCTTACTGTATTTTGTTGTGAATAGGAACACATTCGTTGTTCCTATTAATCGCCAGCTGTTCAATGGGATAGTATACATCTATGGAAAGTTTTATATCCTTGAAAATCCTTTAGAAAAGGAAAGAGGTTGCAAAGGACGGTGGTTGTGATGTTAGTAATGCACACTCCTTAGACTAAGAACGAAAGCGCAAATGGTCAAAGATCTATCCTTTATTGCAATGCTAAGGCCCTTGTTATACGTTCGCTCCCCCCCCAGCGTAACTCGTCCATTCAGTATCAGACACCGTGGGGCCAGACACGTTTGTACGAGTTATCATGGTGACGCTGGCGTGGTGAACTCGTACAAACGTGTCTGGCCCCACGGTGTCTGATACTGAATGGACGAGTTACGCTGGGGGTGAGCGAACATATAACAAGGGCCTAAGGGTACAAATGTCATTGCAAAGCACGGTAGTTGTTTTGTAAGTAATGCACACTCAAATAACGAAGCAGCCAATGGTCAAAGATTTGTCATTTCTTGCAATTCTAAATATATAAATGTCAAACTGGGTAACATTAATGACCTGATAACAGGTCTAATGGTTGCTGGAAAGCTGCTGTTGCTGCCAGATGGAGTTGATTGCCTTTGTGTATTGACGGACTCAGCAGAAAATGATCGCGAAGACGGAAGCTGGGGGTCCAATAGTACTATTTCGTTGTTTCCGTATTTTGAACTAGTTCATTTCGAGCTTTCGTTCCGAGATGTTGCACATTTTTTGTCTCATATTGCCTTTCATATGTCGAGCTGTTATTGAAAGAAGTGGTATTTCCTCCTCCCTCAGCTTTTCTTCTCCTCTTGTTATTAGTGTTTGACATTAGGAAACTTGGAAAGCAGAGCGGCCTGTTTGGCAAACATGCGTCAAGTGCTCCTGTATAATAGCAAAATCCTGTTGACATTGACTCGGCGGCGGTCAGCGGCGAGCGCTGCAGCGAGAACGGCTTCCCGTTCGTGGATAAGCTGCTGGGTAAATGATCATAGCAACGTTCGGTAGAATCTTTACTGTGGTAGTATAGGGTCCGATTGAAGCATCTTTTGGATTCGCTCGGACAAAGTGGCCATCGGGAATGGTCATTTTCTCTTTTTTCGAGTCTCTTCTAGGCCATTCATCCAGCCGATGTGTGCACTCGAAGCGTGTCATGTGAGGACTTCTTCTCTGTTCTTGAGCAGCTGCTGTAAATCTTGCTGAATGAATAGTAAAGACGAAGAATTACAGGAAGCACTTGAGTCGTATGACGTACACATGGTGAAATGTGAGCTATAGTCGTGACGATCACAAAGAAACATGACGCATTGTACGCTTCGTTACGCTTTCTGAAAGCGCCGCACATTTGTGCGCATCCAGCTTTTTCTGCAGTCTCGTTCCCTCCGACCTTTGGGGCATTTCTCCGCGATGCACAGAATCAAGGGATGAAGTGAAAGTGGTATGTCAGGAAATCGAAGATACTGGTATGCCAGAACAAGGTGGAAGAAAGACATGTTTCGCCGGTTGTACCCTATCAAGGTGGTTAAGAGGTGGAACACCCGACGTTCATCAGTAGGGGAAGGAGTGTAGTGTGGTTCCAGGTTGGTGGCGTTTTATTTACACCCATCGAATTGGAGAAAAAATTTGTTCGACACGAAATTTTATTATGGACTTTTTTATCTGAGTTGAACCTTCTTCTGAATGAAGTGTCGCTATTGCTTTTCTGTCTTTTTTATAACTTTTATAGCAGCTATTTACCTTATCTTATTTGCTCCGTCTAGACTCGTCAATGTTAGCTTTTTCTTCTATCATGCCATTGAAATGGCCGATCTCATTTTTTATGACGTCCCCGCGCCATCTCAAGAAGTGCATGGAGGTTCATGTGAAGAAATGTATTTATTGTTTTATTGTACTAAATTTGCCATCGACTGTGAGAGATCTGGACGAGTAGTGCCGCTCAGCTGCTGCCGACATGGGATTAATGCTCGTGAGAACTCGTGCGCTCGATGGACGGGTTATTTGAGTGAGCGGCTACTTATTGTGGGAATTGTGAATTGTTGTGGGAGAATCATCTTATTTGCTTGAGTGGACCTTCAGGAATAACCTCTAACTATCCAAAACAAGGGCGTGTTGCAGTGGTAAGAGGCGCTACTGACACCCGCACGGACAGGCGATCGATCCTCTCCAAGGTTAACCAAACCCTCCATCCTTCAAGGTTCGAGTAAAATTCGTACCAAACTCATCTGGGATGGTGAAGACACTGACGTGGTATAACGGTTGGCCCCCGCAAGCCCTTGTAAAGGCCAAATACACATCTACTATGCCCCTACGATTCTGAATGTAACATGAATGGTGCGGCCTCAAGGGACTGCTCAACGAGGACCGTTTACCTCTACCTTTTGTCTTTGCTCAAAGCTTTTTAGGATATAATTTGTAAAATTGTACAATATTTAACTGTACAATTGTACAAATTGTCTTTTATTAACTTATTTTAATTGTACAATTGTTCAAAATTGTACAATTTATGCATTTTCTGGGTATGAAATCACCGAAACAATGTTCACGTTCCAGGAAACCGCGGCAAACTTCGAGAAGGAATCGACACTGAAATCGCAGAGCCAGCAAACGCAGCAAACTCACCACGTAAAAATGATGACTGAAGTAAGCAACCAGTGCCATACGGTGAGCAGCTACGTACTATTTTTTTCTGGAAATTATCGCAAATATTAGTGGAAATGAGCGAAATCACGATCAGATCACTGCCCCTGACATAGTTTCGATGGAAAGAAAAAACAACTCTAAACGTAAACAAATGAAATACTTTCTGAAAACTGCGTCATGGGATTTTGCTGAGAATTCCGTTCCTTCGTTCTGAGAGTAACAAACATTTTTCAGATCCGCTGGAAGCTTTTAGTTGGCAACGGGTATCTATTGCCATGTAGTATTATTATACATCACTTTGTACTACTAGAATGATATTATAATACTAACTATATTACCTACTTTGTATTTGATCACATATATTTCAGCAAACTGGCTTGATGCGTGAACACACTACCATCCATCCAGGATCTCTGCCGCCGACCGCATATCAAATACCATTCCAGTGTTCGTATCCAATGCCTCAAGGATATCCAAGTGCTGGTGTAAGTTGTGTTTGTAACTTTTCTCCTTCGTAAACAGGATAACTGAACTGTGAAAAGGATCTTTTTAAAATATCATCCCATTTATATTAAAATTTGCGAATAAGATGCCTCAAATTGTTCAATTTACACTAGTTGGCACTCTAGTGCTCAGGGGAATTTTTCCCGTGGGGATTTTCTCCGCGGTTGTTCGTGTTGCTGGCGACGATCTGACATTTGTTTTTCGATTTTCATGTCGTTCGACGAATGAAAAGATGAAAGATTCTGAGATAAAGGTAAAAGATTGTGTATGAAAATACCACCCATGCCCTTATTTAGAGTGGTCTTTTACTTGTTTCTGTTGATGTCGATATCCGTGGTCGGCAGCCTCAAAGTATCTTTATATAGTTCTTAGTGAGATTACGAAGATTAAAAGAATTATCTACAGATTGAAATGCGTTCTTCGTAGCATTATGGGTATAAAATCAGGTAGAAGTGATCATCCAAGTGACTTGATGATGTGCAGAAACGGGGAAACTATTTACTGCTCTGTTCAACAGAAATACGTCTCAAGTTCAGATTGATTCCGTGGACACTAGCTTGTGGGTGATAGTGAGGACCTATGAGGAAAACCGGCCCGGTGACCGGTTTTTCGTCCACGACCCTTTAATTCTTAGCATGCGAATGACATTAACGAGCATCAGCCTTTTGAATGTCTTCTGAAGGACGCGCACACTGAGAGTGTGATTGAATGACATGACGCGTATTCATTCATGTATGAGAGCGTCGTCGAATGTTGAGCTGAATGTCTTTCTGATCACTATACACGTTTCAGGGACCACAACCAGTTCAGTGGAGCTATATGCAGCCGATTCCGATCAGTTTCGTGCCACCGGGGACCATTCCGATACCTGTTCAGGTGTGTCGTCATTGTTTTTGGTTTCATATTTTCTATCGACTAATATGAACATGTTAAGGATCTTAGTAAATCCATAGCCGATGGTACGCCGATCTGTCCCGTCACCGTAGCTGAACAATTCGCGCAAATGAATTTGCAAAATGCGCAGTGGAGAACGATGGCACCTTCTGGTTTGTTCTACAAGCTTCTTTTTCAATGAAATCATCTCTGGGGCCTCTCTGGGGGTAGAGGCGTTGTAGTTTTGAATGTGGAATAACAATTGTAAAATAATAATGGAAACACTTGTGGGAGAAGCTGTATATGTACCGGGATATTCTGTTTCACAATTTTGCCCTAGGCAGGATACACATAGAGTTGGGGTTGACGATAGGCAAAATTTGTAAATGTATTTTACAATTGCTTTTCCTCAAGTATCGCAAAACAAGGGCCCGCGTGGTACAGTGGTAAAAGGCGCTGCTGACACCCGCACGGTCGAGCGATCGATCCGGGTCCGGGCTAACCAAGCCTTCCATCCCTCAGGGGTCGGTTAAATTGGTAGCAGACTTGTCTGGGAAGGTAAAGGCACTGATCTGGTATGGCGGCTGGCCCCCCGCAGGTCATTGTATAGGCCAAATACGCATTCACCAAGCCTCTATGACTTGAATGGAACACGAGTGCGGCGGCGCGTCCTCAGGGAACTGATCAACGCCGGCACCTTTACGGTTACCTTTACCTTTTGTCGCAAAACAAGAAGGGAAACTGCTATTCTCTAGCTATTCGTCTCAAACCTCAGTTTTATAACAGTGGGAATTCGAGTGTTTTATATCATGAAACAGATGTTTTATTCCACTCCATGTGATTTAAATGCTCGTTCATGGTAATTATAAAAAATCAGGATTTTCTTGTCTGACTTCGTTTTTTTCTCTGATTGTTTGACTTACTCTTATGTGCTATAACAATTATAATTTAATACTTTCACGAAAATTCCAGTGCCTGTGGCAATTCCCATTCCACCGCCCGCCGCTTATCACGGTGCGCCAGTCGACCCTCGTCAAGACCCTCATGAGCCAAACGTAGCCGTCGTTCCTCCGATGGAATCGCACGAAGGTTAGTGTTGTTGCGAATTATTATTCTGATGGAACTAGAATTTTCGATATTAATTCATTTGCTAATGTCACACATCGCGCATGGTGCAGTGGTAAGAGGCGCTACTACCGCACACCAGCACGGTCGAGCGATCGACCCGGCCCCGTCTAACCAAGCCTTCCATTCCTCCGGAGTTGGGTAAAATTGAGACCTTGCTGGGAAGGTAAAGGCACTAACTTGGTATAGCGGCTGGCCCCCGCAAGTGATCGTTTACTCCACAAACTCATTCACCATGCTTTTACGATTCTGAATTGAATATGAATGCGACGAGGCGTCCTTAGGGGACATGTCTACGCTGACACCTTTACCATAAACTTTGCCGTTTACCTAACAAACAGGCATGTTAACGGTCAAATGGGAGGTAGGTTAAGACTAGCTAACTCTGATAGGTTCCTAGACTGCAAAGGAAAATCAGATAGAACTGTATCATTTACCTACTGTTTATCTATTATTCGCGTGGTACAGTGGTAAGAGGCGCTGCTGACACCCGCATGGTCGAGCGATCGATCTCGGCCCGGGCTAGCCAGGCCTTCCATACCTTCGGGGTCGGGTGAATTGGTACCAGACTTGTCTGGGAAAGTTAAGACACTGACCCGGTATAGCGGCTGGCCCCCGCAGGTCATTGTATAGGCCAAATACGCATTCACCAAGCCTCTACGACTTGAATGGAACACGAATGCGGCGGCGCGTCCTCGGGGGAATGGACAGCGCCGGCACCTTCACCTTTACCTTAAGCTATTCCCCCATTTGTTTGGCCTTCCAGGCCCCTGAACCTCTCTAGGCGATGAGTTTGAAGTGATTAGGCACTAAAATGACTCGAAGATTTGCTCAGACAGTTTTTATGTGCATTTCGAGCCGTTCTGCAATGTGACCGTCTCACTTAACCCAGTGTCAACAAAGATTGGGAAGGTATTTGTTGATATTCTGTTGACTTAGCTTTCTGCGGTTAGTTTTGATGCGAGAGGGAAGTGAACGGTATGAAAACCCTGCATTACGGATCGGTATCTTTTGAATTGCCTTATTTTCAGACTTTGATAGCAGTCCTGGCTGTAGTGGCTCAAATTCACGACGAGGTACGGTAGGGGAGCCTCCGTGTGAGAGTGAAAGGCAGCGATCTGCGAGTTCGGCGACCGATTTCGGTGCTCAAGTCGCTGAGAGGAAGAGGTGAGCTACAATTCACACATTCTTTTATTCCCTGAACTTCCTTTACCTTCTTTATCAACGTAACGAGCTCAGTATATATCAAGCTCCTCAAGGGTATCCATTTAAGTGAACCACTTCTAAGAAATATAATGGTTGTTTCTATTTATTTATTTACTTACTCATGTTTCCTACTTTGTTGATATCTTGTTGGTTGTACTTTTATCTTGTTTTTTACTTTATATATCTATTGTTTCTGCAATTTTTTTGGTGATGTTGCACAGCGACTCTTTCAGTAAGTGACAATTAATGCGACGTGCTGTCGCCCCTTCAATTTGTCATTTTGCATTTCAGGCTGGAAGAGCAGGACGCCGAAAGGGATCGTCACGAAGAGGAAAAAGCCATGCGCGAAAAGGAGGAAAAAGCTCGCAGAGAAGCGGATGCTGAGCGAATGAGGAAAGAAGAGGAGCGATTGAAAGAGCAGGTGCCGCTTTCTTTCAGCTGCTAGATTGCTATCTATACGAAATTCGATTTACAAATTGTTTCAGGAAAAAGAACGAGTGCGAAGAGCTCTCGAAGAGGCGCTCGAACGTGCAAAACACGAGGCGGAGATCACTAGGAAAGCTCGAGTTTTCAAGCATGTGCTCGAAGGTGCTGAAAAGAGCCCAGAATTGGAACGGCGACTGCTCGGCGTCGATCCAGAAACTGGAGATAGGATCCTTAATGAGGTTGGTCTGATCGTTCGATCCTAAGAGGTAACCTTTCGGATAATTTTCATATTTTTCCCGTAATATCGATTAGTGAATTGATCAGCTGGCTACCTTCTAAAGTTAAAGTTTTCGTAATCTTCTTCGAAATTCTTCCATTTCGACGGAATTTGAAGCGCAAAAGATCTCCTAAATTCTCGGTTAAATGCAGAGGAGCCAGAGATTTTAGTTGTTTAGCTGTTGTTCTACACGCATGTATTAGTGTGCGTCCGTTAAATAAATAAAATAAATAATAGATTCTCTCCCTCATATTCTCGTTCCTTTCTTCTTCTCTTTTCTATTTTCCTTCTTTCTTCTTTCTCTGTTTTCCTGGCGTCCAAATTCTGTCAGCCTCTAGAAGAATTTCAATCTTTGTGACTCAAATTCTTAGCGGCTTCCTCTCCAGATTTCGCAAATGGAACGTCAGAAAAAGCTCGAAAGAGAGGTGATCGTAAAGAGTTCACCGAAAAAAGGCGACCAGAGGGACAAATCTCCGTCGGATAGACGGTCGAGGGTAATTTCTGCTTGGTGGTATCTTATAAACACTCTTATAAAACTAGTATATGACGTTGCAGAGTATACAACCCAAATCGAGAAGTTCGTCAGTCTCCGGGGCGGCGTTTATAACCCCGGAAGCACGTGGAAAGAGCCCATCTGGCAGCCGGCCGATTGCATCCGGTCGTCCTTCCGAATCAGCTGACGAGCGCGTCGTCAAGTCGGCGCAGGAACGTACAGGTTCGGTTTTTCAACTATTTTTTGTTTTAATGTGGAATTCTAGTTTTATTACTACGTTTTGCGGGTTACTACCAAGTACACTAGAAGTAGATGTCGTAATGATGATGCTAGGGTTTTTTGTTTCATTCGTCACTCAAGCCGCCTTGTAACGGCTTCATATAAATATTATTCAAAAGCGCCTCGCAGATGAAATTGGTTTCTGTTTCTCCATTCGGGAGCATATATGAATCCGGTAGACCTTCTGATGTACGATCTGGCATCGGTAGACTGGGAAGTATGTATATGAGAAGTGAATTAGGTTTGTCTTTGATAAATGAAAGGCCGGTGGTACAGTGGTAAGAGGCGCTGCTTTCACCTGCACGGTCGAGCGACCGATCCCGGCCCGGGCTAATCAAGCCTTCCATCCCCTCGGGTTCGAGTGAATTGATACCAGTCTTGTCTGGGAAGGTATAGGCACTGACTTGGTATAGCGGCTGGCCCCGTAAGTCACTGTGTGGCCAAACACCATGCCTCTACGATTCTGGGTGGAACACGAATGCGGCGGCGCGTTCTTGGGGAATGATCAACGCCGACACCTTTACCGTTACCCTGCCTTTTGAAATAAAAGGGCGCGCATGGTAGGAGGCGCTACAGTTGCCGGGACGGTCGAACGATCAATTCCCGTTAGGGCTAGCCAAACCTTCCATCCCTCTGGCACCTGGTAAATTGACACCAAACTTGTCTGATAAAGTGAGGACACTGACTTGGTGTAGCGGCTGGAAATGGTAAGTCGTAGTATAGTCCAAATACGCACTCACCATGCTTGTTTGATTCGAATGGATCATGAATGCGTAGACGCGTGCTTAGGTGGCTTATCAACACCTTTACCTTTACCGAATAAATAAGCCCACATCTACAGCGGGACCGTAGGGCATGCTATCAGTCGTACTCTTTCCGTACATTAGAGTTAGGCAAGCTATATGTGTGTCAACATGAATCTGGGGCCGTTACTAATGATAAAACCGTTCTAGTTTCTGTTTGGCAGATCTGCTCGCAGAGTTTTTATCTTTTTATAGAGTCGTGGTGTTATTGTTATTACCAGAACTGAGAAATCGTTCATCCCAGATAATTTCGTAGGAAGTAAGAATTATCAACTCTATGGCGCCATCAAACGGCTTCTCGTTGGTTGCACCACTTCAGGAGAAATTAGTTCAAAATATTTCGAGAAAGCCTAGATATAATTAGTTTTTTTTGTTATAATCGATTTTGAAGGAGTACGTCATCCACCATGCCCAGCCAGTGGAAGCACGCCACTTAGACGTTCAATTCCGGGAAGAATGTCGGTGAGAGTTACGAGGAAGGAGAAGGAAAACACCGCTACAGACGGGTCGGCGGATGGCCCCACCAGAAGCACTGGAAGGACTATGATGTAAGTTCAGAAAAAGTTATATGCTTTGTGATAACAAAGTGAAGGACCGATTCATATTATGAACTACGCTGTGGGGTTTGATATCAGATCCCGAGACTACCAAAATCCTTTTTTGATTTTTATTATGCCATATTTATTAGAGGCTTGCTTTCACACTAGAAAGGTTCGTTTTCTTTGCTGCTTTCCCAGAGGCTCTTCCGGTCCTCAGGACTATCTTTGTTTAGTGAAATGTTGGCCAGGTAGATTTCGCGTTTTTAAATCAATTTTTTGTGCTACAACGAAGGCAACAACGACGGCACATTGACTTAGTAAGGGTGTTTCAACACGAAACCATGACTCAGTGAAGTTTTTTTCAACAATGACAGAATTCGTTTTACTACTTCAACTTCTGAAGAGGAACCCATACCGAGATTTGTTGAATGTCGAATTTGAGGAGATCACAGATACATTGATGGCCTTCTAGCGTGAGTATTAATCACTGATAAACAACTGCCTGACAACTGTGCACGCAATCTTACGGCTAATGGCTGACCAGTTAAAATAATGGTCCAGCTGCATTGCACATCTGTTGCAGTTGGCGGATAGAGCGACTGCATGGAGTGCGAATTTCGGCACCGAACTAGCACCCGAGGTCATCCATTTCGGCCCAGTGGCTTTTTTCGTGCGTCAGTACTAGCTTTCTCTCATGTACTGATTTTTCATGTGCTACATAATTCGGTACTTCACTCGATCTGATAACTCGCTTTGCATTCCGGTTTTGTTCGCATTCGTTCACCTTTGTCCACATGAGTCAGATTTCCTGACTGTTATTGGCCCCCGCTGTTGGACCAATTTCCGCCAAACGCGGAGAAATCCCGGGACTAGAATTCTGTCCATCTAATTGCATTCCTTATACATTCCTTAGAATGCAGATTTTTTGGTAGCTTTAAATCTTTTCTCTCCCAGAAGTGTCTCTAGGCAGTGCATATGCTACAGTATCTCGTAAGTCAACTCGCTTCCGCTCTTCTGAGCACTCAATTCTTGCAACATTTGAATTTCCATTCGTTCCTAGCTTTCCCTCTCCCTTTTTGGTGTTATTCATCCAACAGTCGACTCATATGTTAGCATTTTCTCTTAGTATGCACTGCATTGCTGTGTTATCATTGCGGGATAGAAAAAATGTTATGTTTGGTCGTAAAAGGGCAGACGGTGACATTTGAGAGATTGGCTGGCTTCGTGAACAGCTGCAAATGTATGCGAACCCAACTCGGTGCTAACGAGCAACTCAATTAGCTCGCTTGCGAAGGGTAATTTACATATTCATGAGGGATTCTAGCGATTAGTGTAGTGCTGTGGGAAAGTGGTGAATAATCTTCGTGCTCCATGATAAGGTAATTTTGCTGTGGGAAAGTGGTGAATAATCTTCGTGCTCCATGATAAGGTAATTTTGGGGCGGAGAAGCTAGTCAACAGAATCGTTGTATAGTATCGTCATTTTCAACTTCTACTAGTATAGCATTTCTATTCTATCATGTTGATTAAAGCTGCTCATTTCACTCTATAGCAGCCCTCCTTGCTGAGGAGTCCCAGGATTGGTGAAGCATTTCCTTACTATACGGTTGTCTAACGATAGCTCCGTAACGAGCGTATACTTCTACTTCTTTAACATAAAATTCTAGTTTTATTACCGCTCTCTGCAGATTACTATCATGCTTGCGAGAATATGTTATAATGGTGGTGCTAGGTTCATCTCAAAAATCGCGTCTCAGCGGTATTCGAGCCCGAGTCTCGCGCCTAACCATGCGATAACCACTAAGCCACTAAGACGTCGGTTCTCCTCCCCCAACGGCCATTTGCGCTTCCCTAGCACCTTCCTTAATCCATAAGGTTTGGGTGGGTCGAAAAGAAGGTCGTTTTCATTGAGAAGGTCGTTTTCATTCCCTGTATTTAGTTGGTTGGTGTACTTGCTTTAACATATTATTGACTATTCTGCTAATTACCGCTTTTTGTTTTTCGGGTCATAGACGAGAAATAGTTGAAGGACTTAGATTTTTGGAGATGCTAGGTCATTCGCAAAACACTGACATCGGACGGGAATTGAACCCGCGTCTTTCTGTTTCCGGCAGACTGCACTACCACTGTGCTACCGATGTACGTTTGCGATCCCTATATTATTGACTGTTTTTTCACCCTTTCCTATTGGAAGCCCGAAATCAGTTCGAAATCTTGTGCTTAGGCACAGGAGCAAAACACCTGTGTAAGATCATGCCGAGGTTTCAAGAAGAAAGACGTCGAATTGAACAGCAGCTTTTGTATCTAGTCGTGCAGCTTAGCAAATATAACAAGCTTTTCCTAGAATTGGACCATTTTCACACGGGAGTAGAACAAGTTGGGCCTAAATTTTCGAAGGACAAATACCAAATGCGAAAGCCTTTGTGTGCCTGCCAGTTCTCTCGTCCACCGCTTCTCATCACCCTAGGCTGAAGATCGTATTACCTGGTGTGGGAAGGCAGGCGCGCGAGCTCTGTTTGGAAACGCAAGGTTGTATATCCGGTTTGTCGGGCGACCGGCAGTTTTCTGACTCAACGTTGAATTTACAGTTGGCGATTTCTCGTTGTTCCTCACCTCTCGTACGGATTTAAGTGCTCAGAACTGCGGCTGTCTAGTGCTCTCTCAATCGCAGGCTTTTGGCGGGTGGGTTGGTGGCCGTGTTTGGAAGCCGCGTACTAATCAACGAAATGCTCGGGTCGGGGCGTCGATGCGCTAACGACCCAATCCGCATCCTAGTACTTACTCAGATGCAAAATGACCTGTTACGTTCGCCCTTTCTCCTACTCAGTTTGGTCCCGTTTTATAGTTTCAAAGCTAAAAACCCACTATAATCTTTTGTAGTGTTTCTGCTTAACAAATTCCACTGATATTATGTCTGGGTGGGTTTATCGCGGTCCGTCCCGACAATAAGCCATCTCGGCTTATGTCGCGTAGCCGATTACTGAGGGGGTTAATGCCCATTTATGGATCAGCCTCAGACGTTGCGTCATACGAATGTCTAGGAAGAATGCTTCAACTCCTACTCTTTTTGTTATTTATCTAACTTTCACTTTCAAATGTCGTTTTCTCCAGTTGTTCATCGATCTCTTAGTACTGACGTTTACTTGGTTTTCCATCGAAAATTTCAACTAATGCAATTTTGATGTGCGGATTCTTGCTTATACGTTCGATTTTTACATATTCTTGATGGAGTTCTTTTTTCTGTGCAGTTCTATTCATGCCGAGATAGATTCGTTCCGCACGTATTTCAAGCACGGAAAACTATTGATTGATGCATTGTAATTCGATGAGCCCTAGAAAACAAAGAATTAATTATTATCACTGGATGACTTTAACTCTACAACTTCACCGTTTAAACTATAGATGCCCTTTCTTTAATCGATTAGTAGATCACTTAGACTTGGAGAAGGTCCGGAATCGGAATTGTCAAGGATCGAGAATTTTTGGCGAGGTTTTTTTTGTAGGAACCGGCAGTAGAAAGGAAGGCAGGGTAAGGGTATTTCGTGCGATGCGGGTATTGTTGTAGTATGTAAAGGAGCGAGCTTTGAGGAATGTGATGAATGTTAAAACGAAAAATCAATCAAATCAATCAATCGAAAAGTGTTTCATTTACTTTAGCGTTTTAACTTCCTTTCTGTTTTACCGGTGTCGGTCCGATTGATATCGATCGTGGCCCATAGAGCCTAAAAATACTCACGGAGTACTTTGTGCTCAAATCTACCACATTTCTTCGATTCTGTTCCTCAGCACTTCCGTTAGGGAGAGTATTTGATTTCACATACTGAAGAAACATTGAACCGAAATTTCTTTAAGGGCTAGGCAGAGCGAAATTGCAAGTTTCGGCGTGTTTCCTTGTCGTAGATAAATTTTTTAGTAGTGATGTTAACTAAGAGGTCTATATTTTTCCGCCGATTGTTTTTTAAATCCTACGCATGACTATATTTCTGAAATAGATAGGTCAAATAAAAAATAAAGAGGAAGATAGGTGAAATAAAAAAATATGAAGCGGAAGACTAAAGTTCCACCTGACTCATCGGCGGCGGTCTGTTATTGGCCAAAAATATTTCTTTCATCGAAATCGGTAGACGAGAAGCTCTGGTCATCGGTCTGGGTATCGTACAAGCTTATTTTTATCTCAGCAGAGCCATGTGAAAGCGACACCAAAAATTCTACTAAAACTATGGAATTTTCGTCTTGCAGACTTTGCTGTTTTTCATTCTCTGAAATCTGTCAAGGAACGCTCGACGACGTGTAGTGGCTCAGTGTACGACAGATGTTTTCTAGTGTCCATTGAATTTTATGGCCCGGTTTTCAGGAAGTCCTCCCATGCACCGATCGGATCTGTAGGCCAAGATCACAGGATGCCGCCGTCGAAAATACCGATTGCCACGCCCACCTCAACGGCAGCGAGAGCAAGAAGGTGGGTGGCCGTTTGGTAGTCTGTCGCCGGTCGTGTTTCGATAACCGGCGGCCGTTTTTAGTTTATCGACTTCTGTTGATTTACCTTTCGGGTGATACCTTCTTCAATATTCATTTTTTCGATCAGTTTGCTTAGTTCGATTTTCTTCGTGATAGATGATCATTCCTTAATCATCGATTGTCGCCACCGAATGGAACGTTCTAGAGTGGGCCTCGGTTTGCATAGCTATGATAGGCTTGCGCTTTGGGTTACTTATGGCTTCCATCGGAATAATATTTAATCCTTGTTTTTTCTCTGAAGTCTCTGCGTCAAGCTTTTCTCTCTCCTACCCCCATGGGTGGTAAGAGAATCACGAACCGCTATCCATGAAAGTTCCGAATTTCTCGTTACCAGTATCCAGGACGAAGTATGTGGCACTTGATAGTCATTCTTGGTGTTTTTGTTGTTACCAATATAAATAGTCGAACAGCTTTCATTATCTTCAATCATATAATATATATCAATTCCACAAGATCACTTTCGTGTCCCCTAGGCCCATATTAGGAACTATTTCGTTTTCTTCAATTTTTTTTCCGTTGAAAATTGAAAAAGTGAGTTCTAATGCGGTTCCGGACCTAGAATTATTCTCCGTAAGCAAACCCCTGTGATCGCTACTTGTTTCGCACCCTTGAGCCATCCTACCTAATCAAACGTTCTTTCGATTAAAGGATGGTATAAGGGCGACCAGCGATTACCTTGACTTCTGGGACCCTCGGTTCTGGGAGAATGGGTGGTTGATCTGTCCATTGGCTGAAACGGTATTATAACTAACTGCGGTGATTTATACTGTTGAACGAATTCCCTTGTAAAGAGTGACGAAAGAAATGAGGCTCAAGACTATTATGCCGCCCTTTGTAAATGGGCCATTCAGCGTCACTGTGGGATGACTTCTTCGGATTCGAAATACTCGTTTCATCTGGACCTTCTGCCTGTAAGACAATAAGGCGATCTGAATGAAATCTTCGTATTCGTAGGCAAACACATCTCCAGATAAATTGAATTGGTAGTCCAGTTTTGCTAAGAGAATTGTTCACTGTCTCAAAGTGGATATCATTTCAAAGAGACCATATCAAAGAGACCGCTTCCAGCGAAGTGTAAATAGTTTTTTTTATTCAGTGGTAGCCGACCACCGCCTCTTCCGCAACAGCAGCCACTCAGAAGTGCGAATCACTTCCCAGCCGTTGAATCAGAAGCGCTTCAGCTCATCAAGAATATTCCAGTGGTAAATTTTCGGATTTTTTTTTTATATGAGAGAAAAATCACTCTTTTCGCGGTGGTAAGAGGCGATATTGACACCTGCACAGTGCTGCTGAGCGATCGTTCTTTGTCCGGGCCAACCAAGGTAAATTGGTGCTAGACTTGCCTGGGAGGAGGGTAAATACACTGACCTGGTACTGCGGCTGGCCCCGCAAGTCATTGTATAGGCTACATACGTATTCACCAACCCTCTATGATTTCGAATAAAATGCGAATGCGGCGGCGCCTTCTTACATTTAGGGGACTTATCAGCTCCTTTATCTCTATCTTTTATCTTTACCTTCTACTTGTACAATTGTAAAGGTAAAGGTAAAGGTGCCGGCGTTGATCAGTCACCTGGGGACGCGCCGCCGCATTCGTGTTCCGTTCAAGTCGTAGAGGCATAGTGAATGCGTATTTGGCCTATACAATGACCTGCGGGGGCCAGCCGCTATACCAGGTCAGTGTCTTTACCCGCCAGACAAGTCTGGTACCAATTTACCCGACCCCGGAGGGATGGAAGGCTTGGTTAGCCCGGGCCGGGATCGATCGCTCGACCGTGCGAGTGTCAGCAGCGCCTGCTGCCACTGTACCACGCGGGCCCTCTGTACAATTGTAAGTAAACAAATAGTTCGCAAAAGGAATATAAGTGAATTAATGAATATTATGACCCCCGCGTCGATTTTTGAACTTTAAACTCGAGCGCGATTTTCCCCGAGGACGAAAACGAACCAGCTACTGTTAAGGCAGGAAGATATTGCGAGCATTCATCTGTTGCGACGAGAAAAAATGATTTTGTTTCCGTTTTTTATTGACAGGGAAATTATTGATTGTTTTGCTTGTTTTGTGATGTTCTGTCCCTTATCTATTGCGTGTTGCCAATGCAGCAGCAGCAGCGGCGTCGATTTCATATCTTAAGCATTCGATTCTCTTTTCGTTGCAAGAGAGAACGCTGGCCGTGGGCGGTCGCTGAGCGTCCACCTGCCTTCATCATTTGCATTTTATGTCGGAATTAATATGTCGAACGAGGCATCCCATTAAAGTTATTCTTTCAGCGAACGCTCACGATTTCATCTAGCTGTTGTAGTTTGTCCATTTTTTGCTCTCATTCTCCTTTAGATTTTACTGTTGAGATGATTCGAGGTACTCATGAATTCTTTCCGTTCCAGGAACCAGCAAGACCTCGAACTCTCGGAAACTTAGTGTCACCTGAGGATTTCTGTGATGTGAGTCCGAAGTTAGCCTTAGTTTTATTGATTTTATTGCATAGTTCTCCTTACCTAACTCCCATACATATGTCTTCATCGATTGAGAACTGGAAGAATCGCGCTTGCTAACTTAGTCCGTAATTCACCGATTCACAGTGCTTTTTTAAATGAAATTTGCTCCCCAAAAAAAAAAAGAATCAACCTGAGCTGAATTACCGTGAAACTTCACTTTTATCATCTATGTACTGTTCAGCTGTAGAATCACGGTATCTTTAAATATGTATTCATTTTCTATACCGCATAACGGCTTGTGGGAGATTTATCGATGGTTAGCGTAGAAACGAAACTTGAAGAATGTGCAAAAACGGAAGCAAACATCTTCTTCTTCACTGTTGAAGAATTATGTTTAGGCGAAATAGTTCCTCTTCCATGTTTGTGGAAGAGCTCTATTTTGCTTCAAGTCTCTTGCAGGGATAGAAGGACTCTCTTTTCCTGTGTCATAATTTCCAACTGGCTGAATATTCGTTCACAGTCCTGTCAATCTCATTTTGCTTGTAAAAGGCGCTGGTTGCATGTGCGAGTCGAAAGTTTCTTGGATTTCTTTGGTTCCCCTTTTCTCTCCTGAAAGGCTTTGCGCGAGTTCGCTGTTCGTTTTACAATGAGTCGCTGGTGGTATTCCTCATAATGCCTAGCTGTCTTTTACGGGAATTGTGTCTGAGAGTGTGGCTGTGCATCGAAGCTCCTCGATTTCGTATAAAAGTCGACTGTACTAAAGTGCCACTGTCTGTACAACTAAGTTCCTTTACTTTGTACTCGTGCTCTACAGCACAGTAGATGCTATTTGTTCCCTTGAACGTGAAATTCTACTTTTAGTGCCGCTTTTGGCGTACTTCTACTAAGTACCCTAGAAGTAGATGTTGCACTGACGATGATAGGTTCATCTCAGATATTATGACTCAAGCAGGATTCGATCCCGCGTCTTAAGCCTATTCGGGAAACTGCGGTGCTGGACCGCTACACCACTCAGTCGCACACTCTCGGTCATTTGCTGTCACCTAAACGTTTCCTTAGGCCTTCTATTTTTCATTTCTGACCTTAAAAACTCATCTGCTGATCTCCTTTGCTGTGCTTCTTGCCACCAGCTTAGCCCGAAAGCTTGATAGCATCTAGAGCTTCACAAGCAGGGAGTAGCACCTACTCCTGTGTTCTGGTTGACTGACTGTTGACCGGCTCTGTAACCAAAGTTCCAGTGTAAATTGGTCTTCGATGACTTGTTCTCAAGCCAACTAGACAGATATTTGACCTAAAAACAGGAGAATAAGTTGAACGGTAAGGAACAATAAATTATCAGCGGGTGCGATGAATCGGCCACCGTTTCATTACCACATCAGGTCTGACTTTTCTCACAGGTTCTCCCCACTTTCACGAAATCGTTTCAGTCCGAAACTCCGGATTGGAAATTCATTTACGAGCGGCTCTATTTATCGCTAGCATTTATGCAAGTCTTTCTACTGTCCTGAGACCTTGTCAACGGACCTTTGAACGACATAAATTTTTATGGACCAATTCTAACGCTTTGAACAGCTCTTCGCTGCAGGAAAGAATTTAGGGAATTCAGGGAGTGTTCCATAAAAATTTCTTATCTTGGACACTCTTCACGGAAGAAATCACAAGTATTTATAGCTTGAACTTGATAGTGGTGCCCATCTTCAGGAGCAAAATACAGTTTCAGAAAATGGATAAGTGTCCACCTTACATCTCTCCGAATAGGGTAAATTGGTACCTGACCTATCTGTGAAGGCAGAAATACTGACTTGTTCAAAATTTGGCCTCTACAAGTCGTTGTGTTGGGCAATTTCGTGTTCACCGTGCCTCTACGATTCTGATTTGACCTTTCCTTTTAAAAGGGGTTACCGAAAAGGTGCCAATAATTACAGAAAAGTCCGTTTAGAACGTTCTCTGGATTCCTTAGTTCTCAGATAGGCTGTGAACAACAACAGACGACGAGTCGTTTGCAGTTAGAGCGGTCGAACGTTTGTTCGTATGATCAACGAGCGGACTTGTCCGCCGTGTTTTCGTCTCAGTCGCTCAGTTTCCTCCGCTTGCAGTCGTCAGCACGGCGTAAACTGTCGCTGCAGATGTTATTGGTTTCACTAGTCTAATGAGGTTATAGCTATAGTAGGTCAAGTGGAATGCCTTGATGGATGCTAATTATATCAGAATTATATGAGCAGGAATTCGGCGCTATCGCTACCCATACCCAGCGTCAGGTATTTACAGCCGGCTGCCCTATCTATCCGATCGCGGCAAATTAGAGGAATTTCTAGCCATTTTTGTCATGTCAATGACGGCAAGGTATTGGGGTGATTTATTGGCGTTATCGTGCTAGTTTATCTCCGCTGACGCCGGTGCTAGAGTGTTTTCAATGGCGCATCTTGGTGATTTCGGCACGACGGCGCCCACCACTCGTTCCCGGATGTTGTGCACTGTCTGTTCTTTATGGGATTGTTTAACGAAGTCTTGTTTACCCTCTCCCGTTACGCTGGTTGCGAGATGTAGGTTGGAGCGCGGAGGTGGTCTGATTTGGTACCAGTTGTTCCAGCCGGACGGTTGCTGGAAACAGGTTTCCGTTACTTCCTTACTTCTATCTTTTTGGGTTGGTGAATGCGAAAGATCCTGCTTCTAAATGTTGTTGAATTCTGTACTTTGCTTTTTTGAAATATACCATTTTCACTTTGGATTGGACGTTTTTCAAATCATGTCGGACGTTTTTCAAACCAAATTGGACGTTTCAAACCACATCGGACGTTTTTCAAACCAATGTGGCTTGAAAAGTGTCTAATTTGATTTGAAAAACGTCTGACGTGGTTTGAAAAACGTCCAAATCAAAGTGAAAATGGTCTATACTTTGCTTTTCTAATCACGTGAAATTTCGATTCTCCTGCCCAAATTCCCTCCTCTAAAAACCAAGAAGGAGTTCAGTTCCAAATTGTCAAGGTGGACTTTATGAGCTGTGTAATTCAGGAGGAATCTCTAACGGACCCCTAATGCTCTTTACTACATTTTCATGGCTTTTCATGTGTTTTTTTGGAGTCGGCACTTTTTGAAATTTAGTGAGCACTGTTATAAGTCAAAGAATTTCTCGAAGAACTCAAAGAATTTTTGAAGACTTCACGAAATTCGACAACTAAATTATACAGCAGTGAAGGGAATAAGGGGAGGGTAATTGGAATGCAATCGGAACCTCCTGCTCTCTTATGCGAGCGAGGTCGTGAGAGCCGGCGTCCAGCGTTAGAGGTCCCTCCTAAACTATACAGCTGCCGCGCAGAGTCCACCTTTTTGGGAGAATTTTAGACTGGACTTTTTGGGTTTCAATGCTGAAAGGGAATTTGAGCACAAATGTCGAAATGTCTCCTGATTAGAGGCGCAATTCAATCAATATAGGAGTAGATTTCGAAATCTCTTTTAGAAATGAGAAGCTAGCATTTCAATGGAAAGCTTCGGTTTCCTTGATATCCGCGCTTTTCTTCGTAGCTGCAAACTTTTCAAGAAGGGGTTTGTAGTTTTCTTTCGCTCCCATTTTATTGTTCAACTTCATAAAAGTCGTTTTTAACCTGCAAAATGACGATGGCCTGCATAACACTTTCGTGCCTTTAGGTGAAGAAATATTGATCAAGTTTTCCATTTTTCACTTGGGCTGTATAAGTTATGAAAAGTGAATGTTGTTGCTCACACATCTCTGTTTATATTTTATACAATTTTTTATTTTCAAGTTTTGGTCGGACAACATCTTCGTCCTTTCCTTTACCGTACATTCATAAATATCCCTAACAGGGCTTGAAAAAAATGGCAATAGGTGGAACGGGATATTTTCCATATTTTTTTGCTTTTCATCCGTATTATGACATTGTAGTAGTCGATTACAATAACACTGGGTTACATGAAGAAGAACTTCCTACCCAACAAGGTCGAGCGATCGATTCCCGCACGAGCTAAGCAAACCTTCTAACCATACGGAGCCTGGTAAATTGGTACCAGACTTGTAAGGAAAGGTAAAGACACTGATTTCGTATAGCGGCTGGCCCCCGCAAGTCACTGTATAGGCCAAATACACATTCACCATGCATCTTCTATATGTTTCCTCGGAGCGTTGTTTTATACTTTTTTACGCACGTCTATGTTCGTGTGATAAATCAAATCCTCAATTATGAATTGAAGGCGAATACGCGGCGCGTCCTTAGGGAAGTGATCATCGCCGAGCACTTTTCCTTTACGTTTGCCTTTCACCAGAAGCTGGGTTACGAGAAGGCTCAAGATGTGGGGTGGAGTACTCCTGCATATTCACTTTCGTCAGGCGTTCAACGACAAACTCAGTTGTTCAGATGGAAAAACGATAGTTCTTCTTTCGTCAGAGAAATGCGATGAGTCAGAGTCGTTGAGACGTAATTTAGAGAGCGGACGGCCGTCTCCACAAGTCATTGAGTAGCGTCGGCGGCGCTTAGGACGAGCTGTGTTTTCCGCGCTGCTGCTGCAAAGTCTGCCGTTTTGCCACCAGTGTATTGTGGCCGCAGAAGACATTGGGGTAGTTGTAGTAAAGCGATCTTAATCATCTCGTCACCCTGTCGCCAGCCAGCCGGCAGTGATTTTCTGTCAAAGTCCGTCTGTCCTCACCATCCTTGTAACACCAAAGAACTCTTATATAATATTTATTTCTAAAAACTTACAGGAAAATAACTGTTGTGTTAGAGAAAGTGACCAATAAAGGGCCATGCGCGTGTATAAGCTGACCCGTCCCGTCCTTTTGGCAGGGCAGGACGATGGGGCTTGATGAATCACATTCTCTGTGGCGTGTTTCGTAATGAGCGAGCGCTCGTCTTTTCTGGCATTCCGTGAAGCATAAAATTCATATAAAATTCAGTCGGCCTTGGAGAGACTCGCTCGCGTTCTCTAATAAATTTTTTTTATGGTGAACGCAATGTGAGATTTTACTGGATTTCTTCGACACATATTTCCATTTCTGAGCGTTTTTCGCCTTGGCGATTTTCTCCATCTCTTTTTTCCTATCACTTTTTTCCTTTATCGTTTTCTTGCTTGTTGTAAGTCAATGTGGTTTGTTAGTGACAAATCGTCAATCGAATCGTCACATTTTTTATTGATACAATGGTAAATAGTTGATCACAAGAAGACTGTACCTTTTGAATGGTAACGAAAAGGGGTTTGACATCGAAATGTTGTTCGTGAAGCCGGAATTTTCCACAGAATACGAAATGCCCCAAGTGCCGGCCAGCCTTGATTTGCTTTTGTGTTATCGAAGCATAACTACGATTGTAATGAGCCTTTGCTTTCAATGAAATCATCAAAGTTCTCGTTGATTCATGTATGTTTGACATTCAGCTGTGAACGTTGACATTATACCGATCATTGGTTTTCTTTTCTCACTAAAACTCGTTGACCGTAAACAATTCATTCGCTGGTTCAGGTTCGCTTCGAGGCAGGTTTCATCGGGTTTTCGTGGGACTATTGTAGTTGCGGGTCATTTGGCACGGGCCTGATTCGGTTTTTGTCCTTTCTGCCAAAATTGTCTAATGGCGCTGCAAAAGACGTGCGAATTACTCCAATGGGAATTCCTCCGCTGAAATGCCAAGGGTTTGAATTTTTGAAACGGTAGAAAGGGATACGCGGAAGGGGACTGATAAAAGCTTGATGGCTGCTTAGCTCGGGTAGTTTTACATGTGTAAGGATTGAGGATTCTAGGCGATAAGACTTTGATTTTACTGAAAGCAAAGTACATTTTGCTGTCATAGAAGCGTGGTGCCGTACTGCCATTCGTAAATCTTTAATTGCGCTATTATTCAAGATGGAAATGTAGCCGCCGCGACCTGCTCTGTCGTACTCTAGTCGTACTATTCCGATTTCATCCAATTCAAGGTCCTTTATTCTCCACTGATGACCGGTTTGTGTAGAAAATTTATTTCATTCTATTCTCAAATGTGGACAAAAAGCATTTTCAATCCTTTTTTCCCTACTTTTGAACTACTTATACAATAATACTGATGAGTCCCCCACTTGTCGTTTTTGAATATAGTAAATGAAAAAAGGGTTATATATTCGGAGATGATAAGTTATTCGCAAAACACTGACATTGGAGGGGAATTGAACCCGCGTCTTTCTGTATCCGACAGACTGCACTGACCACTGTGCAACCGATGTACGTTGCGAATCTCCTAGCATTTTTCTTGAGCCCGGTCGGGCTGTAGCTATCCGGTAAGCCGTTATCGGCAGTCACCAGTTAAGCTGAAAGCATTTTCGATATAACACGAAATTATTTCTATTATTTAATAGTTTAGTTAAAAAAAAGGTTCGAAAAAGTTTCGAATCCTTGTTCCGTGCAACTTAAAAGTTAAAAGCTGAAACACAGAGGAGCTTTTATTGTAGCTTGCGTTTTTTCTATTCCTTATTTTCTGAATGTCTACCAACTTTCGTCTCCCCCTCTGTAGTGCTGGTTTCTATTTAATTCATTATAGCATGTCTGTAAAATGGTGACCTGTATAGTTTTTTCCGTCATTAAATTGAATTTTCCTGTAGAAGTTTACCAACAGTTCAAAATTATTCTAGTTCATTAGTCCTCGAAATTCTGACGTCAACTTGAGCGGTAATGTTGGAAACAGTTTGAGAAATAGTTGAATGACTTATATATTTGGAGGTGCTAGGTTATTCGCGAAGCACTGACATCGAACGAGAATTGAACTCGCGTCTTTCCGTTTCTTTCCGTTATTTCCTGTCTATCACCCGCAAAACAAAAAGTGCTTATAAACAGAATAGTTTAAGAAATGATTTCTGAGAGAGGAACGTGATGTTTTGCACTTCTCTCTACAAAGCACTGCTACTTGCTTTACTTCTGTACTTTAATCTATTTACTTCTTCTTTCTGTAGATCGAAGTGAATACCAAATTGTTTCAAAATTCAGTAAAATATGATCCAAGAAAAAATTCTTCGTAGATCATTCTGATTTTTCTAATATCTTCGTCCGGGGGAATGTTTCGACGTATCAGCGTAGAGTGGCTTTGTTTGGGTGAGATCTGACTAATTGTAAGTCGGACGCGAAAATGCCTAGACCATCAGCGAACGAGCGAATGACGCCGTTAGCATTCCAGCGCTACGAAACTATCGCCCATTCAGGGGCCGTATGCTCGTCTCTCCCGGCCGGGCGATGGGCGCCCTTCGCCCGGCAGGGTGTGGGCGAATAGACACACTGAGTTGTGTCTATTCGCACTAACCCGGCCGGGCGAAGGGCGCCCATCGCCCGGCCGGGAGAGACGAGCATACGGCCCCAGGATTCTGTGGCCACCCACGTGTGTGCCTGTCAGCCGTTTCGAAAGTGTTTCGAGGAAACGCAGCCTCTGTGTTTTTGTATTTGATTCGACTATTCTGGAAATTCTTTCAGAATCCGCTCTACTCGCCCGTCGCCACCCGAAATCGACGATCGTACAAAATGCGTGGTCTGACCGATTCGCCTGTGAACATGGTGGATTCAGCCGGAAGCAGCCGTGGATCCACTGAGGAGAATTCGAGTTCTGGAAGTGCTAGTCCACAGGCGGCTGCGTGAGTGCTCCGCTTCTTTGTTTTTTGCACTATAATTTTGTAGTTGTTTATTAATTAGCGGTTTTCAATTCTTCCGAGAGTGGGGGAGATGGCGAGCATTTTAGTACCAAACACTGAAGAAAAAATAGTCACAGGTAAAGTTACCATGGTGAAATTACGAGCTGTCATCAGTAAAAAATGCCCTGCGATGTAAATTACTTTGTTTTTCCCGGTTTTTGAGCTCGGTAACCCGCCTACGTCAATCTAACCTTTTCTATTTTTTCGTTACTCTGTTCTTTGATCTTTTTAAGGATTTTTGGGCCCTTCTCGAGCTATTTTGATGCAGGTCTAGCCATTCCGAATACGCAATTGTTTTTCAGCCAGTCCCCGGTGCCCTCTATCGTCATCAGCCATGATACGTTCAACGGCACGAAGTCGATTCTCACGTCAAACAATAATGAATTGAAAGTAAGTTTTTTTTCAGATTTCTAGTCCTTGAGGTTACTCATAATGTTATATTCCTGTTGTGAAATGTACTATTACAACTCTACGATGGTCGAAACGTGCTGTAAAGTGGGAAGTGGGGAAAAAAGAAGTCAAGTAGTGAGTATTCATTCTGCGAGACTGTGTGATGATTTTTTCCGATTTTTACATTTTTCAAAGACGTACTACGGTGCGTGCCACCTCCAGCAGAGGTCCCCATCCCGTCAAAAGCCCACTGATCAATCTGATCAATTGCATAAAATTTTGCCGTACAATTCCTATCAATCGTGAGATTTTACGATGATGATGATGACGATGATGTATGATGGCGTGGAGATTGAAACCTTTCGTTCTAAACAGCTGCTATTTTCAGATTCGAAGCGCTCTCAGCTCTCCGGCCGCCTATCTCAATCAGACCCCTCGAAGCTCGACGTACGTGAAGAAGCTTGTGGAGAAAGGTTGTAATAAGCATGGCGAGGTGAGCGATAATTTATTGTTTTGCGCAAACTACACGTCTGGAATAAATAATAAAGGTACCCCGATAAGTTTAGATGTTTTACTTTGGTTGTTATATCTAGTTTTATTTTACCAATATGCGCTTGCGATCCAGTGGTAAGAGGCGCTAATGATACTCGCACGGTCTAGCGATCGATCCTCGCTGCGCTAACCAAGCCACCATCTCTTCGGGATGGGTCAAGTGTACCAGAGTTGTCTGGGAAGGTAAAGACAATGGCTCTGTTTAGCGGCTGGTTCCCGCAAACCATTGTATAGGCCACAAACGCATTCATCATGCCCCTATGAATAGAACACGAATGCGGGGCGCCTCCTTGGAGAGCTGGTCAACGCAGATAATCTTACCTTTACCTTTACCCAGACAAGGTTTATTCTTACCTAGGCTGTTATATGCAGTTTTACTTGCCTATGGAATCGGTGCCAGACTTCTCTGGGAAGGGCAGGCATTGAGCTGTACTGTAGGCGCTGAAGTTCTTTGATTAGGCCAAATACGCATCGCCATGCCTCTACGATTCCGAATGGAAGGCGAATGTGTGGCGCATGCTCAGACTATTGATCAGCACCGCCCGCGTTACGTTTTCTTTTTTTTGCAGACTGTCATACAAAGACCTTCGAGGAGCAGGAAGGGTATGAGAGACTGCGGTACTCAATCGAAATTCTTTTAATATTGTATCACGTGCTGAAACTCTGCTTTTAGGAGGATCCCGTTTATTTTCATATTTGTGCTTTTTGTATTTGTTTCTTAATTTGATTTCGACTCTTCCAGGACGCCTTGTCACCAAATCTTCGACGAAAAGCCGAAGCGAACATTAGCCGCTCGCCGTCAGTGCAGTCGCTTCGCGGCTCAATGGGAAATCTGGCCGGATGGCGTGGATCGGTATCGAATCTCGTCGAGGATCCTGCTACTTTGAGCCGTTTCAGGAGTCTGGTAAGTTTTAAACTTTCCATCTGTCTCAGGCTCTTCTTACCTACCTAATTTTTACCTAATTTTCGTCGTCTTCTCGTTTCAGAATCCCAATTATCGTTCGTTCAATGTGAAGAAGAACACCGAAAAGCAACAAGAGGTGATCGACCGGTTGTCGAAATTGCGAGAAAATCTCCGATCACGGGAGAATTTTGTCGAGCGAGGTGTGCTGCCTAAGCATCAGATGAGCGCACCTCAAGCTGCCGTGAAGATCTAGCTGGCTGGCTGGCCTTACCGTCTTTTTGGTGCGAAACGTGTCTACTCTCGATCGCCTTGTGCTCTCTTTCGCTGTCCATGACTTGCTTATCATATTTTATTTTGAATAGGCCTTCATTATCCCTATATGCATTACTTATTTTCACTTTTCCCCAGCTCATTTACTTCTTATCTCGCTCAACTTCGTTTTCTCCGTCGTTATGTTAAGCTCACAGAGCAGTGCCAGTGCTCTGTTCACAGCCAAGTTGCTCTACGGCGAATGAGTTCGACCAGTGACCGGATTCATGACGGTATATCCGAAATTAACCCAGCAACATACCAGAAAGGCGCATAACCTGATTCATCAACATGCGTAGCGACATGCTTTATTCGAGATCTATCACAGGTTACTAGCCGATTAGGGTCCGATTGCCCCGAATTGTCCGCAACCCATGATTCATCAACGCCCTGCTGTTCGCTTATGGTTATTGGTACTCTGTCACACCTCAGTGACGACGCCAGGTTTTTAAACTCTTTGAAGTGTAGCTGCGAATGAAGTCAAAATAGACCAATAAACCTCAGAGCACGTTGATGAATCACGGTCAGCGCCCCATTCGGGATTATCTGACCTTTACCACGTCAAGTTGCATTGGGCCTTTTATGAACCGCCACTGAACCTCCGAGCACGTTTATTAATCGCGGTAAGGGCGCCATCCGTGGTAATGTTCGTGGTTTACTCCGGGTTTACCGGTAGTGAATCCAAGCCTTATTGTTAGACGAATCACTAGCGGTTTCGCTGTGAGCACAATTCCACCCATATCAAGTGCCCTTTAGCGTATTTGTGACCCCTGTTAAAGATTGAGCAAAGTCAAAGTAGCTTTGGACTGGATTTTTAGAGTGCTCTACGGTCGCAGAATCTCCTCAAAATATTTAAATCATGGGTTCGAGCCTATTGATTTTAATTGATTTCTCCAGAATTGAACTCTTCGGTGTTGCACTGACTGCGCTGTGTCCCAAACAGCTTTACGCATACTTAACTGCGACGTATCAGGTCAATAGTTTTCACTTTTATGACTTCATGACGTTTTTCTGCTAAGAATAATGGCAATTGAATTTTGAATTGCGCATGACTAGGTGTCAATAATTCTCTTAAGCATATTAGTTGGATGTATGTGTGATAGTTTGGTTTCGGTTTCATTATGCATTACATACTGTAGATAGACTCTTGTGTCTTGTGAATTTCCATGCTCGATGAGCTAACTGAGTATGATTTTCTCGTTATGAAAGAAACAGAAAAGGAAGTAGAATTGAACTCTGAATTGTAAACGAAGAATCCTGATGTGTACGGTCTTTTAATAGCTTCACTATGTGATACGGTTGTTCCTCATATGCGAGACTGTATTTAATTAGAATATGCATGTCAATGAAGATAAAAACGAATTGTTATTGTCGTAATTCGATGATGCTATTGACACCCATACGGTCGAACGATCGATCCCACCCGGGCCAACCGAGCCTTTCATCTCTCCGGGGTCGGGTAAATTGGTACCATACTTGACTTGGAAGGTAAGAGCACTGTCTTGGTGTAGCAGCTGGCACCCGCAAGTCATTGTATAGGCCGAATACGATTTTGAATGGAACGCGAATGCTTAGGGCCCTCACAGACCCGACGACACGACGACGAGCATTCTCGTCCAACGCGGCCGACCGCGCATTGCAAAGCGGTATCGATTAGAGCAATGCTGCCGCCGCAAACGTCGCGTTGGACGAGAATGCTCGTCGTCGTATGTTTCGCTCAATTTCGTGCTCAACGGGTAATTCGTCGCTCAAATTGCACGTCGTTGGGTGTGTAAGGGCCCTTAGAGGGTTGACGAGCACCTACCCCTTTTCCTTTACCGCAAATTTGATGATGTTATTTGGGGCGGCCGTCTATCTGGGAGACTGGGCCTATATCTCGATGATCAAATCCATTCCGAGGCGGAAATCCTTGCCTTGCTTAGAAAAAGCATAAAAGCGTTGGAACCAGAGTCGGTAGCAGATTGACAGGTCAGTGATGCAGGGAAACGGTCACAATGACAAGAGTGAACGATCGATTGATAGATCTTCAAAAGGCTTCTAGGGAACGGGCCAAAAGCTGGAAAGTCGAGGGTACTGCGGTGTTGAATCAAGGTAAAATATATTCCGATCAGAGCTCTTACACCGGCATACGGTGAGTTTTAACGAATAGATACAGAAATGAAAAAAAGATCGATGGTACCGATGATGGGGAGCGACCATATTTCTGCCTCCTACCCATAAGAACTCAGCCAAAAAGCTGGCAGGCATCGGATTCATCACTAGAGCGCTGTGAGTTATCGTATACCCAGCAGCGAAAGTGATGATTCTTCGATACCTACTCGAAACTTTCGGAGCTGCGCTGTATTGGTGTCAGTAAGTTAAAAAATAAGAATAAATCTTTTTTATTTATCTAACTACGCACATTAGCGCACTAAAAGTACAAGTCGAAGTGGTTAGTAGGGCAGTCATGGTATGCTGAAGAAGAAACTCAACCAAAACAAAGACAAAACTCAGATTGTTAGTAGAACATTCAAAGTAATTCACAATAAAAATCTTATTAGTGACATATTATACGAACCACACAAAGTGGGCTATATATCAGAGTGTTTAAAGATAACAAAAATTTGCGCTTGGACTCATCGAAATTGTTAGGGTAATGGAATCGGCAATGTTGAATTCGGGTCGGGAAGAATTTCATTATGTCTTGCCTTCGATGCCTTCATTTGGTATACTCGTTACTTTCACCAGTGCTAAACATCGATCAGATTCGTTTACACCTCAATGCCGTTAGAGTGCAATGAAATTTGGTATCAGGATTCTTCTAATGTTATCTGGAATTGACAATTTGCGAGAAAATGGCTTAAATTCGTTTTTGCCTCCATAAAAATTCGCACGTTGATAGGACAGAGATTTTTGACAACTGCAAAATCGAATAAAGCCTATTCAATCGATCGGGTTCCTCAGCAAAAGTGCATCAATGCATCAGCCGCCGAAAGCCGTTCAAATGAAGATGTCTGAACTTTCTCGTTCGTTGAATCATCGTCGGTGACGATGGCGCGGCGCTTTTAGGTGGACGTAGTGAAGCATGAATTGTTATTGAGGCCGTAAAAAGGAGAGCTGAGTCACACAACACTCGCACTCACAGCCAAAGCGTGTCCTCACACAGCCGAAAACAGCTAGCACTGATTGTTGAGGGAGCGATAAGTTCTGAATCATGATAATAAGGAGCAACGAAGATACAAATTCAAAAAGCGAAACTTTTTCTTCCTTCAGTTGACGAGCTTAGATATAATTATTTTCATCAGACTCCATCACATATGAATCAGATGGTCGTACGTGACTACTAAAACCACCCCTGAGGGCTCGTTTAGACGCCGCGCTGCGAAAATGCAAAATCGAAGCGCACTCAATAAATAACGTCATTGATCGGATTTGCTCCTTTGCGTTAGTGGCACAGTCCAGTGGCGTCGCGTCTTAGCAAAAAAATAGGCATATAATCACATAGGAAAGAAATTAAACGAAAAAAAGTGAATTTCGTTAAAATGTCCTTTAATTAGGGACAGCAGCCTTCTAAAAACCCCGAACGACCAGTAAGTTTGCCTACACTATTTATTTTTTTTATTTAAGACGCAGGCCTGCACCCACGTGCAAATGCCTAAGAACAACAAATTCCAAGGCAAGCTCATGACGGCTATATAGTGCAGACAACAATTTTGACGAAAACCAGCCATTAAACACAACTAAAACAATGCCCTAGAACAATTAAAAAAACAAATCAAAATCCGAGAGTATCGATTACAATTTGTGGAGATTACACTCTTCTTCATCGCACTGCACCGTTACTGAATTAGTCCCTGGAAGGCTTTGACGGACAACTCCTGCGACATCTTATCACTCTTCAGTATGTCGTTCAACTCTCGAAGGCATCTGTATGTAAGGAAGTTCGCCCTTACAAATGATCTCGCAACAGGCATATACAAGCGCAATTTCCCTCGTATAGTTCGAGTCAGAGAAACACCATAGAATGCAAGCGGATTGAAGGAGATGTTATGCGTCAGGATATAAGGCGCCACCGGACTGCGCCACTAATGCAAAGGAGCAAATTCGTTAATGGACGTTAATTATGGACTGCGCTTCGATTTTACATTTTCGCCGCGCGGTGTTTAAACAAGTCCTAAATCTGGTGGGCTTTTTCAAATGATATTTCGCACCCTTGTTGAGCATTGAGCTAATTTTGGGTACTGATCACGGCCCTGAGATTTGTTTCCAAAATTTCCGCCAATTTCTTCAGGTGCACATAGCTGAGGCACAAGGGAATGACAACGTGAGTGATTTTTTGCATAAATCTTAAAAAAGAGTGTCAGAATCATGACAAAGAGGAGCAGTAAAAGTACAAATTCAAGAAGAGATATTCGTTCTGTCCACAATCGACCAGCTCATGGCCCTTTTTCCCGCCCGTTGTTGATCAAAAGCAGTTGGTAGGCTGACGAATGAATGGTAAGAAAGCGAAAAATAAAGTGATCGTTGGTAATCTCGAAATCGTTGAGACATGGGAATGTGTATTTGACCTATTAAATGAGCTGTGATGCTCACCCGTCTTAAATTCACCGTTATCACCTTACAAGACAAGCGTGGTATCATTTTATGTGACCCCAAAAGGGTGGAAACTTTGGTGAGCCGGGGGCGGATCGATCAGTGGACGCCAGTGCACCTGTCGCGACACTACGATCAATAGAGATCGAGTATAGAATCGAGTTTTACTAATTCAGTAATTCAATTCCAAATCAAGACGGCCACAGATTTTTCAACAAGAACAAGAAATGAGCCCCTTCTCAGGAAACGTTATAAGCTTTCTAAGACAAAATTCCAACGTCAAAGCAACTTTTTATTTATTTATTTATTTATTTATCTATTTAATACGTCAAATAACGTGCCTAAAACAAAAAATAGCAGATAGTATGGAGAAAGACAACAAATAAAAAACCTGAACTCAAAACACAATAAACGCTGCAGAAAGACTATGCAGGCCTCTTAAATAGTTAGGTAACGCATAACATATATTTTATCATATATATCGCATACATATAGCATATTTTTATCAGTGAATTGCTTCATGCACAGCATATCACAAAGATTCTCGTTGCATTGCTGCTGCTACATACGTTCTCTAGATTCAGAATTTAAAATTCGCCATGCGTCCGATATTATGCCTACTTATCGCTGATCCGCACCTCTCGACTAGTTCGATGACGAAGGTACGAGAGCGGCCGAGCATCGCAGCCAACCCCAACTCGACGAACGTTAGCAGTGTCGTCACCTCTTCAGCCGTAGAAACGTCGTTGACCTCTATTTTCCTTCAATTCTACTTGAGTTCCTTATTGTTACCATTTGTCATTATATCATGTAATTAAAACCAGCCACTCAGCGGTCGGCAGGTCGCCAAATGAACTAACGAGTAGTAGGAAACATAAATAAAATATTTATAATAACAAATAAAACGACGAACAAAAAGCATGCAGCAAAATACGGCGAGGAACTGACGAAATACGTCACTGGGAGTACGGTAATGGGCAATCGCGGCGGGACCCAAGAGTTGACAAACAGATGTTTTCACTAATTTTTTAGTAGGATAGTTCGTTCTCGCAAGAATGAGGTAGGCCAGCTCAAGGATGCCTTTAGTCGTTCCTAAAGATGGCATGGTTTTAAAAACGTTCACCCCAACATAACACATTGTTTTCCAAGACCTGCATTTTCCTTCAATTTCGCTTGAGTTTTTTATTGCTTCCAATTGCCATCAAAGGTAAGAAGGTAGAGCTGTCAGTGTCGATCAGTCCGCTAAGGAAGTACCGCCGGATTCGTGTTCCACTCAGGTCGTAGAGGCTTGGTGAATGCGTATTTGACTTTCACAATGAATTTCGGAGGACAACCGCTATACCAAGTCAGTGTCTTTACCTTCCCAGACAACTCTAGCACCAATTTACCTCACCTAGAGGGATGGAAGGCTTGGTTAGCCCGGGCTGGGATCGTTCGCTCGACCGCGCGGGTTACAGAAGCGCCTCTTACCACTGCACTACGCGAGCCCATCAACTGTCGTTATTCATAATAGGTAGGCCGAGTCAAAGATGCTTTTAGTCGTTCCTAAAGCTGGCATGGTTTTAGAAACATTTATCCCAACATCACACATTTTTTTCCAAAAAACCTGTTTTGTTCTCACATCCATGGCCTGATTTCGCTACCAATTCTGGTAGTTTCCACATCTGCTATTTTCTTTTCTCATGCTTCCCAACCCTTTTTTGGATGTGCCCTTTCCGCACTTACATACTTTACAGTCCAGTCAGCGGAGGACTTTCGAGGAAACTGTGGTATAGAGAGAGCAAGAAAGTGAGCTCGTATCAACCTTGGTTTGAGTATAATAGGTCAGGATTAGAACACTAAAGGTTTTGGCACGACATTAGGGTGTTAAAGGGGATACAACGGTCAAGATCAGTGCGTCTTAAGTTAGAAGATGATACTTTCTTCAGAAAACGTCACCACAAAACCGTTGAGGAGGAGAAGTAAAGCTGCCGAGAAAATCTCAGAAAACTATTTAGGCGGTCGAAGAACGTTGAGGTAGAGGGGGGAAGATATTTCTCGATCGAAATTGTTTTCTGTTTTCTCGATCGGAACTGATCACCACCACGACTTGATTTGGCGAACGGGCGAGAAGCGTCTACAACCACATGTCACCCGCCTTAACATGCCCATTAGCCGAATGAATGCTGGCGGTTGTTTGTTTTCAATCATTTAATTCTATATTCAACAAAAACACCATTCAACAGTTCATTTTTTACCTTCGTACATATCTGTGAAAGAAAGCTCGGAGAATAGAATAAAATGATTGTTTTACACATATGAAAGTAGAAAATGAATTATTGACTTACCAAATGCTGTTTGCTGTTTTTTCATGTGTTTGTTTTTTCATCTACTTTTTTCTTCTTCCTATCAATTTTCTGTTTCTGATGTAATTGCTCGACTGAACGCTCGATAGCTGCTCATTTAAGTGAACATAAAGTTGAGAATTTCAGGTAATTAGCTAGAAATGGGAATCAAGAAGGATCTGCTTCTAGTGCTTACCATCGAGTCTGTCGTTCTAGGTGTGGTGCTCGGTTTCGTGATTCGACCGTTCAATCCAAGGTTTTTTTCCGTTTCATAGATTGGATATAATCGTTGCTGCAGTCTTAATGCGATTCATACGTGTAAAGTATGCTTTTGGATGCCCCAACGGCGATAAATGCTCCTAATTTAGGTGTTAGTGTGATAATATGCCTTGCCGACGTTGTTGGGTAGAACTTATTTATTCCACAACGTTTTTACCCCGATCAGCTACGGAGTACGACATTCATGATAGTCGCGCCGTCTTCTTTCTCCTTGGTGCTGCTCCCGCATTTGTTGAGGTGCCACACTGCCGTCTTGTCTCAGTCTTGAGCTCCTTGTTGGGTGGCCATCTCGTCCTCGATCGCAGGTTCATGAGCGCCGCTTCCTTGCATTCGACTATCGATCATTCTTGTGATCGTGACAGTTTTCCTCCATCAGCCGACCTGTCACCCGGGCTTGACGCTGGTACCGACACCCTTTCAAGCTATTTCTAAGCTAGGCAAGAGTTTCTGCCTGGGACGCGATTGAACCCTGATCATCGAGATCTTGAGCCTAAGCTCTTAACTTCTCGGCCATCCCGCCCCCAGGTGGAACTATTTAGTATTAACGGCCTAAACGCTTCGGCCTTCTAGTCGTCTTTAGACGCCTCGAAATGTTTCATGGCTAGTGATCCAAACTGCTTACCCCGCCAAAGGGAATTGTTTCTCGTAATTTAACTAAACTGGTGTATCTGCATTATTTGTGACATCTATCACCAGCCGAATAATAACTCTTAACAAGTGTCTATACTTGTCCCCAACAAGCACAGTAATGTCTAAGCATCACGATAGTGACGCAGAGGACGCGGCGCGGTACTATACTGGGAATCGTTGAATTCCCAATGTTTCATAACGAACTACTGCTTGAAGTGGTTCATCGCGACTTTCGTTAAGAACGAGCACTCGTATGGAACACGTTTCTTATTAGCTATCGATGGCGAAAGTTCAAGGTCAAAACAACCGGAAACGACAAAGGCATGTGACTTAGATGGCGGCACGTCTGAGATATTGGCGAACTTTCTACTGAAAAGCTTAAGAAGATCGCATTTATGAATGAACATGATAGGTTGATAGGATAGGTTAAAATCAATTTTGAAATTTTCGCAAAGAAATTAAGAAATTGATCGCATCCTTCCCAGCTATGTACACATATATTATTTCCTTCCTCCTTTGTTCACGTATTTACGGCACCTGAATGCGATGGGGCGATCAAAAACGCCCCATCGCATTCAGGTGCCGTAAATACGTGAACAAAGGAGGAAGGAAATAATATATGTGTACATAGCTGAGAAGGATGCGATCAATTTCTTAATTTCTTTGCGAAAATTTCAAAATTGATTTTAACCTATCCTATCAACCTATCATGTTCATTCCGTAAATACGTGAACAAAGGAGGAAGGAATCCTTATTATAACCTTGACTATGATAACTCCAAGATTCCTTATGATAACTTACCTATGATAACCCCAAGAAAATCAAATTTTAATGGTTTGAACGGTTTCGGCGCATAAATACGGTCCACGCAATGTTTACATGAAAGGTAATACCCTCCAATTCGACGTGTTTTGAGTTCTATCTCATTTCCGCTAAGAGAATTTGTTTCATTAAGAAGCAAACACATTGGTTAAAATAGCAAATTGACAATCATCTAGGCTTAACCTGTAACAGATACATTCCTCAGGGAATCTGAATCACAATGCGTGTATATAAACCAAATTTCAGCAATGACACCATCAGCCTCATTGGGTTTCCTGGTGAAATTTTCATGCAAATCGTCGAGATGATGATCCTGCCGCTTATTATATCGTCAGTCATTTCAGGTATTTTTGCATTTTATTAACTGAAATGAGTCCTTGAGAATCTTAGAATACATTTTTCCTTTCTTGTTACAGCGTTGGCACAAGTTCGAGCTCGTGATGCGAGACAAATTGGTATTGTTACCGTCATCTACTACATGACGACCACCTTCCTGTCGACGTTTGTGAGTGCTTAATTGAAGGGATTCATTGAGCAATGAAAATAACAAGGTGACCCAAAAACGATCAAACAAAATATTAAATATTATATCTATACCATCCTTGTTGAATTTAATTCACGACATGACAATTTCGCTACAATATGCATGTAGTAGCTGTAGATTCTAAGGCGACGTAATATTTTCTGGATTAAACCTAAGGTAGTTAAATTTTGTTTTGAGAGTTCGATAACGCAGTTCTGCTACTTACAAGAAGGTGAGAAGCCCGCGTGGCGCAGTGGTAAGAGGCGATGCTAACGGCCGAACAGTCGAACGATCGATCCTCGAAGAGCAAACTAAGCTTTCCATCCAACCAGAGTCGGGCAGTCTGGTACCAGACTTGTCTAGGAATGTGAAGATATTGATGTGGTGGCCTCAGCAAGTCATTGTATAGGCCAAATAGCGTCCTCAGGACACTGATCAACGACCGAACCTATATCTTTGCCGTTTACAAAAAGCCAAAAATTCAAACATCATCCGCAGGGAAACTTTGGGACCCATCTTCTGACTGCAATCATTATGAGCAAAACAGGTAGAAAAAGAAAAGCTGAGGTTTCGATCCTCCTGGTTAAGGCAAATTCTCATCATGTGTTCAAACGAAGAATCACGACATTTTCCCATCAAAACACAGCTAAATACTATCTTTTCATTCAAAATTTCAATGCTTTTTCAAATCAAAATTTCAATTTAAGAATTTCAACGCATAAATAAATAAATAAATAAATGCTGAGAAAGTTGGTATTGATTCTGAGAGCTGCAATGCTAAGTTTTCTCGCTGGAAGGAACAACTGCCTTCTAGTACCTAATCCCTTCTAGAACCTTCACCACATTTTAGAACAAGGTCTTTCCCGCCGCATAGTTAGAAGCATTAGTTGTGATACATGTACACGAGCAGAATTGTATTCATTAAATAACGTTTAATAGTACTTCAGACAGGAATCATCCTTGTGTCATCGATTCATCCAGGAGATCCGGCGCTCATACACTCTCTTGGTGAGGGAACGCTAGAGAACACGGCTCTGTCGACGCTTGACACTTTTCTCGATCAAATCAGGTTTGATCATACCTTTAAATTGTCTGTGCAAAAAAAGTTAATGAGCTTCTATGAGCTCATAGTTTTGGAAAAATATATTTCATAAATTAGTTGCATATCCCGTTTTGAAAGTAATTCGGATGTAATTGAAATCTTTTTGAGTGTACACAAATTACACCGATTTCTCGCAAAAATGTTGAACTTTTTTCGTCAAAATTGAAAAAAAAAACAATGAGACACGTGCCTACTTGGCTTAAGATGTGAAGATTTTATTTTAGGAACATGTTCCCAGAGAACATCATTCAAGCGACATTTCAACAAGTACAGACCTACTACGTTCCGATTAAACCGAAGCTTCAACGGATAAACGGCACTGCAAACGTCTCCGAAGTGGTGTTCCATAAGCCGCAACTCACCTATACCAATGAAATGAACGTGCTTGGTATGTCTTTTTCCTTAATTGAACACTAGATACTTGGGTATCATTTGTGTCTTCATGGGTAAGGCAGACATACCCGTGAACTGATCGAAGAGTAAAAGATGCCGTTCAGGATTGATCGTCTTCTGTAGCGGATTCGGCGTGATCTTAAGCATTTTGGGTGATCAGGCTCGACTGATGATCAACTTTTTCATTGTTTTGGACGCCATTATCATGCGATGGATTTCGGCTCTGATGTGGTTTGTTGTTTTTTGTAAGTGAAACATAAGACAATGAACATTAATAGCAGGGGTGTGCGGAAATTTTTTTCAAAAAAGCGGAAGGCGGAAGACGGAAGACGGAACGGAAATGGCCAAAAATGGCCGGAAACCGGAATGCGGAGCTCGGAAGCCGGAAATAGTGCAAAAATCACTAAATTATTGGAAATTAGCCAAAACTGGGCCACAAAAATTTCATTTCTCTTTCTAAAGGTACTCAGTAGAGTGCTCGGTTCGCTTCCACTAGAATGTGTCTATTAATTTGGTGAAGGTGCTCAACGTTTGGTGATAGCTTCAAAGTGAACGGTGGAAATTCATCTTTATAAACTTCACTATAAGCCCAAGACAAGTACGTAGAGAAAGGTAGACTTTCTTGGCGTGATAGACAAGAATGCTTTCAAAATATTATAGAATTAAAAGCGCAAAACGGGCATGTTGGAGAAACAGCAGTTTTTGCATGATTCTGGGGGGTGAGGCATTTTCTCAGATCGTTTACAATGAAACCAGCAAAAGAAAACAATCTCTCGTACTCGGACGATGTGGCAGATGCCGACAAATACTTCATTGCAAGTTTTCTTAGGAGAGGGGTGGGAGCGCACTTCGCTGCATTGGTTTCATTCTACCAGAATTCGAATGGATCGCATCGAGATCAGCACAATAACTTCAATCTCCATTTTGTTAGCTTGCACAGTGGAGGTCTTCGATTTCTTCTTCCGTTTTCGTGTTCCGCCCAAAAACAAAGCGGAACACGAAACGGAACGGAAAGGCCAAAAACGACCGGAAACCGGGATTCGGAACACGGAAACGGAAGTTCCGCACACCCCTGATCAATAGTCTATCGTAAGCTAAAAATTTCGATCAAAAATGGAAAACAACAAACCAAGATATATTAGGTTGATGCAAAAATAATGTCGGTTTGGAACCTTCAACTTCAAATAACTACAACTTTTCTATTGTAAACTTTATTAGTCAGAATAAAAACCATTGGATTCAGCTCAATTTTGTCAACGAGATGAAAGCTTTTCTATCCTTGCTGTATAAAAAGTAAAGCTTCTAGACGCGATGATTTCAGCGAAGGCATTTTTTGCCTCATCTCCACTTTTGAAGATTTTACTGCAGTAGAACTATTAGGGCCTTCCGGAAGGGCTGGGGACGCTGCTTTTCGGGGGTTCGGGTTAAATCCTTGAAATAGGTTCTTGAGTAAAGTCGTTGGAGCCCCAACGGTAATGTTTGATATCAACAAGAACAGTGGTTCTTGTAAAGGTTGAAACCTTTTCGCAGGAATCTACAGAAACAGCGGGTAACCTTCTAAAACACTTCTAAAATCAGCGCTTATTGTTTGTTGCAGTCATTCAAGATAGTTACGAAAACGTTGGACGCAGAAAAGGTATTTCTTATGTGAAATTCTAGTTTTATTACCGCTTTTTTGCGGGTTACTATTATGTATACTAGAATGACCTGATTGTAATATTTATGAACCTAGCACCACCATTACAACATCATATTCTGGTATTTCTTATTTCAAGGTGCTATCCAATCGGTATCCTATCGCTGGTGTGCAAAAATATCGTCGACATCGACAATTTGACGGAAACTGCTCAAGGTGCGAAAGACTTTTTTCCAACTGTTCTCTGCCCGGACATTCGTATCATAGTCTAGAATCCTAGTCCTTCATTTCCAGCTCTGGCAATGTATGTGGTGACAGTGATCTGCGGTCTGATGATTCATTCGTTGCTCACGTTGCCTCTTCTGTATTTTATGGTCACTAGAAAAAGTCCGTTTGCCTATATGACAGGGATGCTGCAGGCGCTAGCGACAGCCTTCGGGACTGCATCGAGGTGAAATGAATCGATTTTATTGATTTGGATCTATTTGTTGAACGTTTACATTAATTGCTCCAAAAATACTTTCAATTTTGCAATTGACTCATGTTGCTCTTACTATCATAAATCTTGCTTTGTTTCAGTGGTGCTACACTTCCGGTTACGTTCCGAGCCCTGGAGGAAAATTTGAAAATCGACCGACGGGTCACTCGTTTCGTATTACCACTTGGAGCAACTATTACTATGGTACTGTAGTATTTTGCAGTTTATAACAATTCAGCGAATTTCAAAAGTTCCTCGAAAAAATTAAAAAATTCCTAATTTCTTAATTTTTATTTTTCCTCCCCCTCTGTCACTCTGATTGCTGTTAGACTGGCACTATCACATAGCTTCTTATCACTTCGTAGCTCTTCTTTACTGAGTCTACCTTTCCGATTTGTCCCTAGGGGACTTATCAACGGCGACCCCTTTACCTTTTTTTATTTTTACCTTTCACCCTTCCAGGATGGTACGGCTCTATACGAAGCGGTGGCGGTGATTTTCATCGCCCAGCTGCACAACGTCAAACTTACACTACTTGAGCTGCTAACTATCAGGTAAATGCGCTCTAATGTAACGGATAACATAATTAAGAAGATGTATGACGGTAAAATCAAAAAGGGTAAATTCCAAGGTAAGAAGAAGCAGATGAAGTGCGCACAAGAGAGGCATCTCTTCAAAGATATGAGTGAAAAGAAGGATGATCAGAGAAGTTACACAGATCCTGATTCATGAACAAGACTAGTAGAGTACTATTGCGAATTTCTTAGACCATAAGTAAAGTAGCGGACATGTCTTTTGATCACATCCCAGAGAAGCCGCTTTGGAGCGTTCCAGAGCGGCTTTTTTCAATAAATTTTATTGAAATTCAATTATTTGTAAAAACATACATATATTTGAGCTCAGCAGTTCTAGCTCTATCGACTCCTATTCAAAGATCAGTACAAATGCAAAACATGGCTCCTTTTGCCGAGCCCTCAAACCTTGTCAGGTTGGCCCATGAGGGACCAGGGGGCATGGGGGCCGACTTGGCGAGATTTGAGGGGTCGGCAAAAGGAACATATTTTGTGTTTGTACCGATCCGGTAGAGCTCGAGCTGCTGAGCTCAAATATATGTATCTTTTCACAAATAATCGATCTTGAGTGTCAACAAAGTTATTGAAAAAGCTCTTAAACGGCGTTTCCGGGAAGTGCTCAAAAGACATGTCCGCTACTGTAGTTCCGGAAAAAGAATCGTAATCAGTGTGAATACCAATGATCAGTTTTAGTTATTTGTTGGATAGTCCATAGAAACAGCAGATGCTCTTCAGTGTGACGACGACAGTTGCTTCAATCGGTTCTGGTTCAGTACCCGCTGGTCTGGATACCATCGTTATTGTACTGACAACTGTTGGACTGCCAGCAAAAGATCTCAGCCTGCTGCTCACTGTCGACTGGTTGCTGTGAGGAAAATATTTGTTCACTTTATTATTCACTTTGCATTATAACCATTCGTATTTTTTTCACTTCGCGCCCTAGAGCGTGCGAGATAGGAAAGAATCTTTAAAAAAAGAAAGGGTGTTTTTTTCCATTTATTGTAACTCTGCATTGCCTTTGTCACATTAGAAAGAGCTGAACTACTTCGCCATTTTGTAGATCACGGTCTTTTTATTCCGACCATGTGGTTTTTATACAAAACAAATGACTCTGAAGTGATTTATGTCGGGTAAACGGTAAAAACGATCGATATCGTTTAAATCGCGTTTGGGCGGAAAAATACGGACGGCACTGTAAGTGCTTCAGAGATCGAATCCGAACGTCCGTGAATGTGTTGGGTGACGGATTTGGAGCCGGAATCATTCACCACCTCACCCGAGACAGTCTTGTCGAAGCCGACACAGATGAACTGATTCGTCAAATTCGAGAAGATATACGTGAGTTTGAGAATGACTTTTTTCAGGCTAAAAGGAAGATGGTCCTTGGGTGTTTCTTCTTCTATCGCAGAAGTAGACCATGCTCTATCAGAATATCATCCCAGATTGACCTTTCGTTCAGCGATTTTTGAGATATTTTCGTTTAAAATAGCATATATAAATCACCATAAAATATTTTAGAAAAACACAGAATTTGCAACAACGTGATGTTTCCACATAGTCGCCAGAACTATCGATTGGTATCATATTCTTTTCGATTTGAGCTACTGCATAAACATGAGAAGTGACATATCTTTTTGACTGCTACTGTAAAGGTAAAGGTAAAGGTGTCGGCGTTGATCAGTCCCCGACGGACGCGCCGCCGCATTCGTGTTCAATTCAGAATCGTAGAGGTATGGTGAATGCGTGTTTGGCTTATACAATTACTTGCGGGGGGCAGCCGCTGTACCAAGTCAATGTTTTTGCATTCCCAGAAAAGGCTGGTACCAATTCACCCGACCCCGGAGGGATGAAAGGCTTGGTGAGCTCGGGCCGGGATCGGTCGCTCGACCGTGCGGGTGCCAGTAGCGCCTCTTACCACTGCTCCACGCGGGCCCCTAACTGCTATTGTAGATGTTGTAGTCATAGCACTGGGATCATCGCTAAAATTGCGGCTCAGACGGGATTCGAACACGGAATGTTAGACCTCCACACCAGCTACTTCCATACTGTGCCGGCCAGCGCTTTCCCAGCACCTTCTAGAGTTCGAATCTCGTCTGACCCTCCATCCTATCCTATACGACATTCACCTCCAGTATGCCTTAACAGTAACCCGCAAAAACGCGGTGATAAAGCTAGAGATTCATGATGGTAGGAACACCCTTGCTGAGAAGTGAATGAATTTAACAAATAATCTTTTTTAGATCAATTGAACAATCCGACTCTTCCAACTCAGCCTATCACCAGCAATCGTCAGAGTCACTTAGATATGGCGAACAGTCATTCAGCGATTCAAATGCAGGTAGGCTGCACGGTGTCAAATGCTTTCCAACTTTTCCCTTAAATCTCATCAATACATTCTCTATTTCCCAGTTTCTCTCTTCTTGAAACCTCGGCATTATGTTAATCTTTTCGAATACTGCCCTGCCGAAAGTTATTATTAAAGTGGATCAAACTTTATTTGGCCTAAAGTTTGAAACAAAATTCTAATAAAGTTTGATCCACCTTACTAATCTCGTTCGGCACAGCAGCGTTCGAGAACAATCCCTATCAATAAAAACCCAGGAAAACTGGTAAAATTTACGCTACAATCGCGCTGCAACATGAGATCATCAAGTAGCGTTCCGTATTTATTTATTTCTCAACTCTACCTCCTCGTTCTTTTGCTATTTTCCTTCTTGATTCTTCATTTCTCCTCTTTTCTTTTATTAATTTAATTCAGGCGATGGAAAGTGAGGGCATGAACGACAAATCCGAAAAGGCGAAAACACGACGCGCATCGTTTGTGCCTGCCGTCGAAGAGGAGACCCGAGGACTTCTCAAAGGAGAATTCACTGTCTAGTTCCTTTTGGCACCCTTTGGTCGTTGTTTCAGCTTGCCTTAACACCATCTAGTCGTTCCGTTTACAAGTTACTCCAGAGAATTGGGTATTTCGTTGTACAGATTCATTTGTGCCTATCTACTTTTACGTTTGACAAGAACTTTTCTCCGAGACCAATCGGACGAAACTTCTCATTTGGTGCTTGATTCGTCACAATTAAGCACTGGACATCATGAAACTATGCGACACAAGTGTCGATATGCTTGAAAATGCGCGTTTCAAATGAATTGTTTTTTATTGCTATAGAAAGCATCTTTTTTTACTATACATATTCCTTGGGCCCGCGTGGTGCAGTGGTAAGGAGGCGCTACGACACTCGCACGGTCGCCCGATCGATCCCGGCCCGGGCTTACCAAGCCTTCCATCCCTCCGGGGCCGGGTAAATTGGTACCAGTTTTGTCTGGCAAGGTAGAGACACTGACCTAGTATACCGGGAGGCCTCCGAAAGTCATTGTATAGGCCGAATACGCATTCACCACCCCTCTGCGGCTCCGAATGAAGAACGAATGCATGGCGTCTCCTCAGTGCACTGATCCAAGCCGACACCTTTACCTTTTACCTTCATACATGTTCCTTGAGAAGTCAATGGCAGCTCTCAATGAGTTGCTTCTCGATTGAAAAATTCAGAGCTGATCTGCTCGAAATGGAGTGTCGCAGGAACCTACAGAAGGCATGACTTTCGCCGCTTCTACAGTAGTTCGCGAAATGATATGTCACCTTGCATTTTTGGGTGCAGATCGCTGAAATCGAAGGGAATTTGATTTCAGTTGACAGTTCCAATAACTATTATTGAAAATACACTAATATGTGACCTTGTTACAAATTCTAGATTTTTTTAGAAATTTTTAAACTCATTTTCATATGCATTTTTAAACGAGTGTATCTTAAGAACCACTGAGCTTCTGCATGTCTGGTGGTGATCTTCTGATAGAGCATGATTAGCTTATTCTTATAGTCTATGAATATTAGTTTCAAGTCATTGAAAAAAAAATAGATTTTTCTGCGTGAATTTTTTTATGGTCAAAAAATGGTGAAATCTTGTGACAGTCTTTCATATAAAATTCTATTTATTAGTAACTAGTGGATCAAATTGCATAAAACTTGGACATTTGATAGCATAATATATTCCCTTCCTAACACATCTTGAAGTTTTGAAGACTGCTTAATATTTACAGAGAAAATAGCTCTCGAAATTGCATTTGCATAAACGGCCGTTTTAGGAATACCCGGAGAGCATTTGGCTCCAGATTTCTCTACCGCACAGCACACTTGTTGCGTGTTAGGTCCTCAACAGGTAGCAAAATAATTCCCACTCTTCTGCAAAAAATCGTCTTCTCGTTAGACCGATTGAAACTACCGCACTAACCCGCATAGTGTACGGTGGCGGGAATAGTGGTGCATACAACATTTCTAACTAGAAGACGATTTTTTGCAGAAGAGTGGGAATTATTTTGCTACCTGTTGAGGGCCTAACAAGCAGCAAGTCTGCTATGCGGTAGAGAAATCTGGAGCCAAATGCTCTCCGGGTATTCCTAAAAGGGCCGTTTATGTAAATGCAATTTTAAGAGCTATTTTCTCTGTAAATGGGAGGCGGTTTCCAAAATTTCGAAATGTGTTAGAAAGAGAATATATTATGCTATCACACGTCCAAGTTTTATGCAATTTGATCCACTAGTTACTAATAAATAGAATTTTATATGAAAGACTGTCACAAGATTTCACCATTTTTTGACCATAAAAAAATTCACGCAGAAAAATCTATCTTTTTTCAATGACTTGAAACTAATATTCATAGCCTATAAGAATAAGCTAATCATGCTCTATCAGAAGATCACCACCAGACATGCAGAAGTTCAGTGGTTCTTAAGATACACTCGTTTAAAAATGCATATGAAAATGAGTTTAAAAATTTCTAAAAAAATCTAGAATTTTCAACAAGGGCAAATATTAGTGTATTTTCAATAACAGTTATCAGAACTGTCAACTGGAATTAAATTCCTTTCGGTTTCAGTGATCTGCACCCAAAAATGCAAGGTGACATATCTTTTCGCGAACTACTGTATTTGCCAGGTCGAGTGGTCGATTCTCTTTCTCCGGCTTCCTTCTCTCCGTGCCAGGTTTTTTCTGGAACAGACTTGTCCAGAATGGGTAAGGAGGTGGGATGAAGTGTTAGAAATGGCATCATTTTAATTAATACCATAGAAAGATCAATTGAAGCACTTCCCTTCAATAAGGGGTCGACGCTGACAATCCCCTGAGGACGCGCCACGCATTCGCCCGCCATTTATAAATGTGGGCACCTTAGGACCGTACTTAGCTCCTTCACAGAATCAGCACTGGGTAGGGGCTGATTGCCGACAGCCTTCCTGCAATCTCAGCGAAGCGTTGGTTCCGGCTCTTTATGATCTCAAAATGCTAGAGGCAAAAGGCGGATGTTCCGGATATAACCAATTCATTAATGCTAATGGTAAAATGATCAACGCTAATCACTCCCCTATAGATGCATCACGCATCGCCCTACCTCAGAATCGTAGAGACATGGTGGATACGTATTTGGCCTATACAATTATTTGCGTGTGCCGGCCGTTATACCGAATCTTTGTCTTTCCCTTCCCAGAGAAGACTGGTACCAATTCATTCGACCTCGGAGTGACTGAAAGTTTGCTTAGCTCAGGCAAGAATCAAGCGCTCGAAGGTGCAGATGTTAGCAGCTCCTCTTACCACTGTACCACGCCCACTTGTCGAATCGTAGTATAATCAACTAATCCAAAAGCGCTTTCATTCATCGTACACTATTCCGAAGACTACTTCCATCCCTAACAATTCCCTTCGTATTGTCTTCCGAAGAGTAGAAGACTTTTCCGCCATTTTCCAGAGCCGGTCGAATTTTGAATAGATCAGCCGCTTCCGCTTCCTATGCAGTACAAAATTCGTAAAAATTTGTGAATTTAAAGAGGAACAATTCAATCGAAGCAGACTGCGTTTAAGCGAAAGAACTACACCCCGGTGCAAAATTATAGGTATATTTCTCCATAAGTCGTGGGCGTAAAAAAGCATCTCTAGTTTTAAGGTGATATTTTCCGATGAGAAAAAGTGGAACCTTGATAGGCCCGACGGATACAAGCATTACTGGAGAGATCTAAGAAAGGAGAAACGAGTATTTTCGACACGCAACTTTGGCGGAGGAAGTGTTATGGTCTGGGCTGCATTTTCCGGATGTGCACTTATTGCTTTGGAGTTTTTCTCATGTAATATGGACAGCGAAGATTATCAGGATGTGCCAAAAGAGCACCTTCTCCCTTATTTGAGAAGATTTCGTGGGCACAATCCTATCTTCCAGCAAGGCAATGCTCCCACGTGTCGAGGTCAACTACGAGTTGGTTCCAGTCCAACACAATCCAACTTTTGGCGTGGCCCAGTTGTTCTCCAGATCTGAACCCGATGGAAAATTTGTGGGGCGTTCTTGTTCACAATGTTTACAAGAAAGGCACCACTTACACCTCGGTTTCTGATCTGAAAAACGAAATTCTTGATGCTTGGGCTCATGTAGAGCAAACTGTTCTTGATAATCTTATTCGAAGTATGCCACATAGAATTTTTGATGTTGTTCATAACAAAGGTAATGTAACAAAGTACTGAACTTGACTTGAATGTTTATATTTTTGAAAACGGACAGTTTTTAAAGGAAGTGAACCTATAATTTTGCACCGGTCATTATCTCTGATTTTTCAATAAAAAATTGTAGTATCTTACAATGACAAGACATCCCGCCCAGAATTCTTATATCTAGGTTTTCGATGGTGGGGAATATAACAGTGATGTTACTAGATCCCCCCTATAGGTTCTTTGAACACTTATGGACAAATCGCGGGGTGAACCTATAATTTTGCACCGCGGTGTATGTACATATGTATATTAGAAGGTGTGGGCACTGGAAAGAACAATACAAGAAAATTTCAAAGAGTTTTCTCACACTACCATTTTTTGTCTGATACCATCAATGAATGAGATGCCGTCATTCACATTATACTATTTTATAGTGCCCTACATTTTTCAAACTCTGCGTGGTTTTTTTCTGATTGGGAGTTACCGTCGGTCTCTCTATTTCGTTTTCAGCCGCTTTCCGAGTTTCCTTTCATGCGGATCTATCGAATGTCCGTTATTCCTAGAATAAATCTACGAATGTTATTTTCGGTCTGTAATTGCATGAGTATGCAGATTTGCCATTAGAGCATAACGGAGTAAAGAAAATTGCACTAGAAGCGGGAAGCGCTTCCGGAAATAGATTCATTTACTGCATATGGCAGAACGTCAGTTTCATGGTATTGCATTTGCGACTGCTTTTAGTGTATTATTATTTGGAAATGTCAGCTAAAACTCGTAAGTACAAAATTCCGCACGATCCTTCGACAGTTACCTCTTTCGTCACAAATGGAGGTAATTAGTAACATTATCCGCAGGAAAACAAGCATAGAAAGACTCAAGAAAAATCGGGAACTCAGATGAAAAAAGTGATTTACAAAATTTGAAGGATTTGAAGTAGGAGATGAAGCGAAGGATCCACCGTAAATGTGGGCGCAGGATTCCTGAATAAACCGCAAATATACTCCATAACCGCAAATATAAATCGTGATTCATCATCGTGTAAAGGACTTTACTCGTAGGCGATTTGGGTTTTATTTACCATTGGTGGTTCGAGGTCTCAGATCCGTCGCTGGGTGATGGACATGCCTCGGAACCTGGGCCCACATTCATCATTGGTAAACCCCGAGATATACAATACCGCTCACAATTTGTGTCTCAAGAAACGTTCTGAACGCTCCAGAACGTTATTTACCGGTTTTTCTTTCCTAGTGGGTCATTTAAGAATTTAAACATATCAACCAATTCGTCTACCTACACTGAACCCGAAACTGACGTTATTTTCTTCTTTCAGTTAAAGATGACCCAGTTACAGGCCAGTCCCTCTCGAGTAGCGCTAACTGACGCTAATTGGTTTACGACCCTCCGAATGTTGCCGTTGGAGTCTCCTCGGGAGATATAGTCATCACGGAGCGAAAAATTCCGGAATCTTAACTTCTTCTAATTGAATTCGAATTCAGCTTCTCGCTACCATTATTTTGGTACCTGATATGCGTTTTATTCGTAATTTTGAACAAGTTTTGCGTTTCAAGCAAAAACAAAGAGTTCTTAAGTTCAACCACTTTTTTCTGAGAAAGTTGAAGAGCAGATGTGGGAAAACACTGCATTTTACATTCAGTGTCAGAAAGAGTATTACAAATCACGAAAAACCAAATCAAATGTGGAACATTTTGAGAGATGCTGTGACTCAAAGATCACTACGCGCACCATCTTTGCTCATATTGTGTAATTTTGTCCAACTTTGCCAGGTTATAGCATGGCGGATATGGTAGCATAGGCTACACTTTTTCCGCTAATCAAAAGAGTATCTCATATTCCATGACGCTGATGTCATCTAGCAACCCTAAATGCCTTCGTTTTCGTATTATGGAGCGTTACATCAGAGCAAAATTTCCGATGAAATTTTCGCAGCTGTTTTTCTCCTCTTGAAGAGATATAACGAGAATTCGCTTCTGGCAGCACTGAACAGCTTTTTCTCAGCTATCTAGCAATGTGAAAAAAAAACCAAAATAACGCCAACTACATGCTGGAGTCAAATCTGTTGAAAAAAAATATCAAATTCAACAACATTTGTTTTCGTGGTGGTAACATACCCGGCGGATAGTCCGTTGGCAAGGTTCGGAGGGTCGTAAAATAATTAGCGGGGTTTTAGAAAGCTCACCTCTTAATTGGATCATTTGAATTTAAAAATTAAAACTGACTACATTTTTGAAGTCAGGGCAAGAAGAGGAGTCTACACATACTTTCAAATTATTAAATAACCCAGTATTAAAGAAAAACCGGCAAATAACGTTCTGGAACGTTCAGAACGTTTCTTGGGACACAAATTGTGAGCGGTATTGTAGCTTGTGAACGGCACGCACCTTTCTCTATTTATCCTAAACTTCCTATGTTGAACGCAATCTCTCATCGACTCTGCCGTCTGGCTCTGACTGTCCCGCGGTTTCGGAGACCGTTGGATCGTTCATGAATTTGGGCCCTGAATAGTCAAGAACAAACTCCAGTGTCCGTTGCTGAATCAATATTTCCCTCCATTTGGGGTATCGGTAACCTTGCCGCGCCAATGAGTTATGTCAGAACACTCAGAGATAGAATGTTTCTATGCCGAGATTCACTCAAGTTGAACGTAAAGTGTGTTAGAACTAATAAACCGTAAATAAACCCTGTTGCACGTATTGATGTAAAAGATCTGAACGATATTTGGGGTGTGTTTCAGGGTCCACTTCTGGGTTAACCTTCATGAAGGGGCGGGCATTGCAGCTGTAAGGAGCGCTACTGTGACCCGCGCGGTCGAAGGTCTAACAAAGCCTTTCCCTACAGGTTCGGGTAAATTGATACCAGATTTGTCCAGGGAGGTAAGGACACTGACGTTGTATAGCGGCTGGCGTTCGCAAGTCATTGAATGGGCAAAATATTTGGAATGGAACACGATTACGGCTGCACGTCCTTAGGTAAGTGATCAACGCCAATCATCCTTATCTTTACCTTTATTGTTAAACTTCTTCAATTTGGCCTCGATTCCACCAGTAAAGGTAAAGGTAAAGGTAAAGGTGAAGGTGTCGGCGTTGATTTGTCCCCGAAGGACGCACCGCTGCATTCGTGTTCCATTCAAGTCGTAGAGGGTTGGTGAATGCGTCTTTGGCCTACACAATGACCTGCGGGGGCCAGCCGCTATACCAGGTCAGTGTCTTTACCTTCCCAGACAAGTCTGGTACCAATTTACCCGACCCCGGAGGGATGGAAGGCTTGGTTAGCCCGGGCCTTCACAAGTCAACATTCCCTCAAGCGCCCACCTGGGCTGTCTGCTAAGGCACAGCTGAAGAAAAGTTAGCGCGAAGTGCTCGCTACCATTTGAGGTGTGTTCAGGAAGTGGCTATTATTCGGAGCAATTCCACCCGAGCTTGCTCAATGAGCAACGAAGCGAACAACCGCCCACCGTGCCAATTCTCATCGGCGTCCATAGTTTTTGCCCACGCGGGCGCGCAGTTTCCATTCGATTACGCTCGGAAAAAAACAGTGTTCAGCAGCTTGACAAAAGAGCGTACACGGTAGCGAACCACTTTTCGTTGAAAGCGGCACAAATCGTTAATTCAAAAATTTTGTAAATTATTCACGATGCAGACCTGTCACCCTCGAAACGCATCGTTTCGTACTTTTCAATTTTTTAGGAAAGCAAATTCCACGATTGGATAACCAATCAAAAACTAGGGTGACAGCATTCGGCGAGTAAAACTTGTATGCACCCTAATGGGGCTTCAAAAACAAGAAATCATGGGGTTAATCAGGTGTCTGTTAAAACATTGTAAAATTTGTATGCTCGTTCTAGTTCCGTTCATGAAAATTCCTAGAATCTGTTAGAGAAATCTCCGAGTTAAAAATGCTCTTAATTTTCAGAGAAAGCTATTTCAGTCTGAGCCGCTTCGACGGCGCACCAGTTAAGCTTGAATCATGTTTGGTATCACCGTAAAATTCTAGTTTCGTTTTTGAGAGTTACGAAAAACACGCTAGCAGTAGATTAATATCTTTATCTTCTATATCAGGTTCTCCGTCATCAAGCCCCCGTCATATAACCGCAATTTTACGTCTATTGAGATTGAAGACGATGTCCACAGTGGCCTTAGTCTTTGAAACACCGCCGTTGCCTTCGCAATTCGAGAGCGAACGTCGACGGTAACATCACCATCGGTGGTAATCGTACTTCCCAAGTAGGCGAAGGTATTGGACTGTGCTTAAGTTCCAAGAAGTCAAAAGCCATGCACGTAGAAAACGGGACCCTCGAGATGTATACGTAGGAACAAGTCGATTGGACGTATTCATTACTTTCGCCTACTTGGGAAGTACGATGACCACCGATGGTGATGTTACCGTCGACGTTCGGTCTCGAATTGCGAAGGCAACGGCGATGTTTCAAAGACTAAGGCCACTGTGGACATCGTCTTCAATCACAATCGACGTAAAATTGCGGTTATACTCATCAATAGTTGTCCCTACTGCGATATTTGCTAGCGAGACATGGAAGATGTCAACGAGTAACGTCAGACGGCTGAACGCTTTTCACTGCAAGTGCCTGAGGCGAATAATGAAAATACGCTACGCTGATCGCATAACGGACGTGATAACTACTACGTCGCTGCCGTTCAAAAGACCTAGCCGAAATTGTCGCTGAACGAAGACTACGATTCGCCGGCCACATCTTGCGCATGTCAATGTGTCGCCTGCCAAGACTAGCCATGGAGTGGATCCCGCGGAACGGAAAGCGACCCAGAGGTCGCCCGAGAAACACATGGAGAAGAACATTTTTAAACGACTTGGAGATGACGAATATTTCCAGACAGGAGTGCGAAGAAATCGCCCAAGACAGACAGCGGTGGAGAGAGTTCGTCGCCCTATGTGCTCAGCAGCACGGGAGGAACTATGTCTAAGTAAGTCTATATCACCCTTCAGATTTGCCTTGTGCAGTTTTCTTCAAGCCTATGCGATGGATACAATTTTCATGTTATCCCTCAACTGTTAAAATGATAAAGTAAATTGTTTGTAGGCTGACAAAAAGGGTAAATTCAACCTAAACCAACAAAAATGATCAGCAAGATTCAGGAAGGACGTAACAATAGAAACCAAACTGATCGAACAGAACTTTAACTACTCGTTGCTACAATCCAAAATCCACTTTTAAGGCACAATAAAAAAATAAAGACATAAATAAAGACAAGAAAATAAGTCAAACTCAATTTTGAACGCCTTCAATCACCTAGTTGGATTCACTATCGTAAGGAATCAGGTGAAAAAGGTAAGCTGGAACCCAGCAGTGAACAATTAGCCATCGAAGGCCTTCAATCAACGAACGCTTGTGTTTGTCTGGTTTTCACCGTTTCCCAGGGTGAAGCTGGAGCTAAAGTGGAACACCGTCCATTGTGTTCACTATAATCAGAAGGTCCGGTGTGGTCTCAAACAGCTGACGGACTGATCCTCTCGGCAAACACCTCCAAGCCCATCGGCGCAAATGAGTGCTGCTGCTACTGGCCCCTTCTTTAGTCCGATTGCTTCTTCCCTTTCTGAGGAAGGCTTTTTCCAAAAAAAGGCGCCATTGAACTTCTTACTTCCGTTTTCATCTCAGTTTGGGACCGTCATAGCAACTTGTGACTAGACCTTATTTTCGTGTATCTTTTCAAATTTAGTTCAAGGGCTAGCTCAGAATAGCACCACTCCAGCTGAGGTGATGGTTCTGTGAGAAATTGTACGGTATCAGGTCGTTGAGCATTTCCTCTTCCGTTCTATCGCTTCCCGTCAGCGTCGTCAACTCCCAGAAGCTCTTTGAGGCTTTACCCAACGATTACCCAAACCTCCTATTCTCCATTGGTTTCCCCTTGAACACTCGACCACGTTTTCGTGATATTACTTCCACATCTGTGATTTTCTCGCAGGTCTCATGCACAGCTTTGGCAGCGGCGATTATCCCATCAACGCTCTCAGCTCCGCTCTCCGGCCCTATGTTTTCTTCCGAGACGTAAATTGCTCGTTCAATGTTCGTGAATATCCATTTGGTAAAGGTGTATTTTTAGCTGAGCACAACCGGGATAAAAATTTGAATAATCGTCCTAAAAAGACCCGTGTCTTTTCATTTAATTCGGGATGGGTGTGATTATAGGAGGTGCTGTCTCCATCTGCACGGTCGAGGAATCGATCCTCAGCCGAGCTTCCATCGCTCGGAGAGCGGGTAAATTGGTACCAGACGCGTCAGCGAAGGTGAAGACACTGACTTGGTATAGCGGCTGACCCCACAAGTCATTGTCATTGTATGGGCCAAGTATGTATTCACCATTCTACTACGATCCTCAATAGAAGACGAATACGTAGCGCGTCCTTAAGGTACAGCTCAACGCCTGCCACTCTACCTTTACCATTAATATTCCTGCTGTGAACAGAAATGTTACAATTTTCGTAAGGTACAAAGAGACCGCAGAGACCCGTTAAGAGCTCATAAAGAGGGATGCCGCCAGGCTCTGCGTATAGATGAGATAAGGTAAAGGTAAAGGTGCCGACGTTGATCAGTCCCCTGAGGACCCGGAGGGATGGAAGGATTGGTTAGCCCGTGCCGGATCGATCGCTTGACCTTGCGGGTAACAGCAGCGCCTCTTACCACTGTACCCTGCGGGCATATAGAGGAGGTAAAATAAGAGTGAAGCTGTCGGTGTTGATCAGTCTCATAAGGACGCGCCACCTTATATAAATCGTAGAGGCATAGTGAGTGCGTATTTAGCCTATACAATGACTAGCGGAGCCTAGCCTCTATACCCAGTCAGTGTTTTCACCTTACCAGGTTAGTCTGGTACCAATTTACCCCAGGGATGAAACGCTTGGTTTGGGGAGCGTTCACTCGGCAGTGCAAGTGTCAGTAGGGCCTCTTGTACATATAGAGGAAATTTTATGAAAAATTACTGTGTTTAACTAGCCAAACTATCCTCTACTGCAGTAGTCGCTCAGTTTATGACGGATGTCTGCGAATTTTCGCTGGCCCACCGGACTTCCGGTGTCTCAGAGGAACGTTATGCCTGTTCAGTGAGTAAGCAGCCTTTTAGCGTTCGACGGAATTCATTCGTCGAACGAACTCCATTATTAGCCGAGCAGTCATAGCCGGACGCTACGCGCCTTAGCTTCCCCAAAACTCCTAGCCGTTCACTTTTTTTCGATTGCGATGCACTCTCCTTGCGTAGAAAATGATATTAAGTTTTTCGAATTTTAAATATTCTTCACTACACTCAACACTCAACACAGAGTAAGCACAAATCCGCAGTCAGCCTCCCAGTGAGCTTTTCTCTCCAGTAACCGTTCGTTGATCATCCAATAATCTTCGCAAAGTCATTCCTCCATCCTGCTCACTCAAAGGCCGGGCGAGTTTACTTGCAAGTAAAGTGTTCCATTGCATTATCGTGTAGCTGGAAAATCCTTTGAATAATTGAGCGTGAACAATTATGGAGGGGAATTATTTGCTCAATTTCTTCAATTTAACAAGTCGTATAGGATAGGAGAAGTTTCTCAATTGGCCTGTCCAAGAAAACTCTTATGCTGGGAAATGCTAGACGTCAAATTATGAAATCGCGTTCGAGGGTTGAGGTCGATGACACCATGCCCTATAACTATCGCCCTCCAGATGCGTTAGTACAATAGGTAGGACCTATTATCATTGCCAAGGTAAGAAACCTAACCCTAAAAAAATCGCAATAGCACCGTCGTCGATTGTGCCACTAAAACAAATGAGAAATAAATTCCGGATTTTCTTCACTTGGCAGAAAAATTATTCTGGAATTAGGGAATAATTTATCTGCTAAGTGTATCCTACAGTATTTTCTAGTTCTGTGGCTTTTCTCTGAAAACTGCATTTAGTAACTACTTTTTTTGACAATCTGATAGAGTATAACTTCATCATACTGGTTGCAGAAGCGCGGTTTCTGTTTAAAACCGATTTAGTGGAATTTAATAGGCTGTTCGGGTCCTTCGCGCAGTGGAACTTCAACTCCATGCAGTTTTCTACCGTTTCATTTAAGTTGAACGGGGCTAATGTGTATGTCGGAGCGCTGCAGTCGTATTTACAGAAGGCGAGAAGTCAACACGGTCAGCGACTAGATAGGAGCTGTAGAGAATGGTCTAAACTAATTGGAAAATATTTTGCTTCTACGGTACCGTCGATAAATTACCGCCAAATCGCGATATAAACGATGTAGATCGTTTTTACCGTTCACCCGCCATAAATCACTTTAGAATTATTTGTGTTGAATAGAAAAACACATGACCGTAATCAGATGAACGTGATCTACCCAACGGCAGAAAAAGTGTAGTGAAATTCGAAAATTTTTTTGTGTGTTTCTTGACCTCATCAACCGATGACCACACAAGGTCAACGTCGTTAGGCCGGTATTAGAAAAAAGATATTGATATTGATATATATTATCATGAAGGAGCATGTGTTGAAGCTGCCTGTCACGGAGGTGTCCCAATAGGTGTCAGTCGATGGTTCGATTTCGGCCCAGGACACGATTTTTCCTTCTGGAAACTTGACATCTCCCATCCCTGGCCCACGAACTTAGTGTTCTTCACTTAATATACGCCTACTAAGACCTAATCGTATGCACCGCGTAAGAAGGATGAACCGAGATTTGCCGCCTACAACGAAGCAGGAGTGCCCTGAGTGAGTCGACTCACGCCTGCGAACGAATAAATATAGAATTGCGAGCTCTTGCCGACATTAATAGACCAGAACCTCAGAACAAGATGCCGATGATCAAATCAGAGACACATCGTGCAATCGTCCGCTTTTGGCTTTTACTGAGCCATTTCTTTATTGTTTATTTATTAACTGTTTTAGCCAAACAGCTACATTTTCCTATAAAATCAGACAGGGAATAGCTCATCAAGTAGGACAAAAAAGAGCAGTCGTCTGAACCATTAAGACAATAACGTTTCTATCCAATAAAATCGCAACATTGAAACGCTTTCGGTACGAAATCCATTAATTTGATACCCTCAAAGCTTGGTGGTTGTGGGCTTGACAAACTATTGGAATTTACGTGAATCAGTGAGTGTTGTTAAATTGCCGCAACACTTTATCTTCCCTTTTTCAGAGTAAGATGTTGTCTTTTGAATGGTGGTTAGTTTAAGAAATACGGTAGGATATGAGCCGAGTTATGGCGTTTTATAAGTTGCAGAGAAGGACAGAACTTTCCTGACAGCCTAATAGTTCATAATTCTGTCATTCTGATTCGATTAAACGAATAATCTTCGTGAGATGGCACAGCTCGACGTCAAGGGTAAATATTTTGCTGCTCGAGAAAACATCCTAATTTCCTGTTTTTTTTAAATAATCTTTTCTCTTATCCTATAATACTAAGAGGATCTTCTCCCCGTGGAGCAGACTCAGCAATGATCACCTTTTTAGCAAAATAATTACCAAGTTAATTTAGTAGACGTTCTTCGTGGCCAATCAAAAATAATAGCCGATTCCGTAGCGGTGCGGTAGACGTCAAGAAAAAAAAAACCGGGGAAATGGAACAGCCACCAATTATTATCATTAATGCAGGACACGTTTAGCGCTTCAAAACCAGTAACTATAATACATAGTATACCCCATATGACCGAAGCATGAGACGATAAAATAGTGTCGTGGAAGGGTTTATTAACCTCATGGCCTCCGATACTGTTCCGATCATGAATCGGGGCCGAGGATATTGGTTGGAGCGCTACGAACGTATGAAAAATTTTCAATGCAAGTAGAGTTCTCACTGAATTCCGTGTAAAAACGCGGTTTGTCGATCCTTTGCCAATAAATGTACGGTATATCGAATTCTTCTTTAGGCGCGTTTGGTGCGGTGTTCTATTGATGCCCAGTGCAAGGCGTGCACTTCTATCGTGACACAATAGTAATACATAACTGGTTCAAGAAGAAGTGAAAGAAGAAGATAAACAACTTTATCATTGACTTGACACAAAGGCCTCAATAACACTCGTTCTCTCGGGGGGCACGATAACTCGTCCGGTCATCAACCGCAGTCATTTCGCCGTCGTCTCTGGCCAGAGGGTTAGCTGTCAGCTGGAACTGCCGTGCCCAATCCGGGGCGGCATTCGGCCACAAATATTCCCTGGCGGGCCCCGCCTATCTCGTAGGACTTCAGCTTGAGTTTTCGGATTTGAATGGCATCCTTCATCGTTCTCTTTATCCATCTTTCACGCCGACATCGCATGAGAGGCGTTTCTGGAGCATTTGGTGCAAGCAGAACTAGCCGAGCTTTTCTTAGAGAAATTTTATTTCGCATTGATTTCATGACTCTGGGATCAGCCACAACCCAACTAGGCCTCGAAATCGAAACCTTCTTGAGGTTCATACCCTATGAAGCCGCCTGCCATTTGAAGACCACTGCTTAGCAAATTTTCTTCATTTTTTCTCTACATCCTCCCTCCTGATCTCATCGCCTTTTTGTATTTTTTAGAATTTTGCTTTATTCTGAGAAAATTACACAAAAGAATATTCCTCTATCCCCTAGAATCTCACTAAAAACTTATTTTATATTCCCTCGCTCCCAAGCCTCAACGGAATAATCACGCAATTCGTTCATTTTCAACCGTGCTTTTAACGAACTAACTTTTCTCTTTGTAGCGACTCATTGATCGACTGGAAAACACAAACTAGATTTTTAATTCTTCAAATCAACGAAATGTTCACTGTCTGAGATGAAAATGCCATTTTTTAAAAATAATTTATATATTGTTGAAATTTCCTATTCTTACCAAGAATTTTTTCGAGACGGCAGAAATTTATTTGGTGTTGTAGAATTGAAAACGATTAGATGGTTGCTATCGAAAAATCCTATTCGGTGGAGAATTTTCACGATTAATCGGCTCTTTTCTATCCTACACATTTTGCATTTACTTTGCAATCGAATCACTACCGTATTAGTACATTCGTGAATTTGACAACAGGTATATTTTCACCGGACAATCTTGGGCCTTTTTGCGGGAGTACCGTGTGGCAGAAATTCGTAATAGGCAAGGGCTTTTATGTCTTAGGTTTCAGAGAAAGATACCTCCCGGACACCAAGTCACAGGAGGTAACATTTAGGGAAACTTCAGTTTAACGTGAAATTTGCCACTTTGGTAGATTAATGAGCAGCTTTTGTCGAACATAAGCTGAATACTTGCTGGCAATATCCAACAAACATGCTGAGCAGCTGCCGTTAGAGGATTAGAAGCCGGACGTGAGCGCATAATTGGAAAACAGCTGTTTTCCCGGCTCAGCTTTATGAGCGAGTGCCCCGCACAGGCGCTCGTGCCACTACCATTCACGGCTCATCGAATTTCCCCGATTTTCACAAGGATTCCAAAGCTTTCGGTAATTTTCCTACCGTACTCCATTGCTCACTTTTAGCCACACTTCTTTGACAGAATTGTGGGCGGCTTTCTTGCAACAGATGACTGAATCATACGGAGGCGATTTGTGCCATTCAATGTGATTGATGGGTTTTCTATTATGCGAGCCGGCAATTTGTTCTAAACGAAGTCACTTTGAACCAGTTTTCACGAAGTGGCTTTTAGGCGGTAGCCCAGTAACAATTCCAAGAGCTGACTATCGCTTTGAGAGGGCATGAAAACAAGGGTTTACAGATCTTCACTTTCTCCCTTCGTTTTTGTTTTTGTCTTTGTTCTTGTCCATGTTCCTCTCCTTTTATTTATTTATCAAATACGTCAATTAGGTCAATTGACGCGCTAAAATATAACAGCATTAGTAAATACTAAATCAAACAGAGCACACCTGTGAGAACACAACATAACAGTAAAAAAATGTTAGCTGTGGAGGAAAGAGGTTTAACGGAAAATCACAGAACCAAAAACCAAAGAGAACTTTTCTTGTAATTCTTCATCACTTCATTCTCCACAGCCGTCCTACTCCATTCTACATCTTCTCCGGACTCTGCCGATGGTCCAGTCAAGCTCCTCCTGCTCTTACTGCTGGTCATTCAATTCCTCCGCCTCCTACTCTTCCTCCTACTCCTTCTCTTTGAGAGGGCATGAAAACAGGGATTTAGAGAACTTCACTTTCTCCCTTCCTTTCTGTTTTTGTCTTTGTTCTTGTCCATGTTCCTTTCCTTTTCTTGTAATTCCTCATCACTTCATTCTCCGCAGCCGCCCTACTTCAATCTTCAACCCCTTCCTACTCCAATCCATTTAAGCTCCTCCTGCCCGTCCTGCTGCTCATTCAATTCCTCCACCTCCTACTCTTCCTCCTACTCCTTCTCTTCCACCCTCCTTCTCGTCTTCTTCTGCACCATCACCATCATGACATCAAGGCCCTTTACTACTTGCTCCTTCTCGTTTTTCTCCTTTTTCTCCATTTTCTCAGTCCTTATCCTCCTTCTCTACCGTATTCTTCTCCTTCGCTAATTTGGATAGTTTTTACCATTTTCTGTCTTATTTTTGCCATTTTCTGTCTGTAATTTCAGTTTCGAAAATAAAGATTCTGCAATCGATCTCATTAGATTCTACTGCTTTTCTTCGGCAAGCTTCTCCGGCTCGTCCTCCTCCTCTTTCTCCTCCACCACGCTTCTCGTCTTTTCCATCTTCAACACCACCAGGACATGAAGCTCCATTACTACTTGCTCCTGCTGCTCCTTCGCTTGTTTTCCTCCTTTTTTCTCAATCGTTCTCCTCCTTCGTCACCTCCATCACCTTAACCTCGACATAGAGCTTCCCAAGTTGCTGCTGTAGTTCTTGGTCACTGATCGTTTGGAGAGGGCTTTGTGGTTCATTCTCATGTAACTTCTTTGTTAAATTAAATTCGTTGTCCCATTCGCCGAGCGATTACCAAAGTGGTTCGGGCGCTTCCAGTGATTTTTTTTTGCAATTTTGCGCGGGCTGCTTCAACGGTCATTTTATTGGAAATCGTAAAAACTTACTTCCTCCGCTCGCAGTGGGCTTTGCAGTAAATTGTCCGTGCAGAGCTACGGCTACGTCACAACTTCGGCGTGGAGAGCTGCCGGGCAGGTGCAAACTCGGCCGCCTAATGGTTTTCGTCGTAAAGTGCCAACTGCAATCAGCTCAATTGGCTTTCAGATGGAAATTCGTCCGAGTAGTCTCGTACGATGGCAGCCAGTGGAAAACTGAGCGCCGAACTATACTACTACAGAACTACAGACTTCCACTTCCAAAGGTACCACTCCTGACAAGTCTTCTAAATTTCGGTGGATTCCGCATAATCATCGTCGACCTCCTAAGAGAGCCCTTTACCCGGAAGGATTACCCAGAATTCCTCAACGACACTGAGGATGCCGACATTTTTCTGCTTTTACTTTTCGCCTGCTCAATCCAGAATCAAAACACATCGTATATTCCGGAAATATGAGTAGGATGAGAGGAACGAGGAGGAGGAGGACGACGACGAGAAAATGCAGGAGGAAGTGCTAGAGTAGCCGCAGTGAAAGGTTAAGGAGATCGAGATCAAGGTGGTGGAGAAGAGGAAGAAGAAGAAGAACGAGGAAAAGGAGGAGAGCAAAAATGATGCGCTCACATATACATTCTTCGGTTTTCCAGTTTTCTCCTCGTTCTCCTACTCTTCATCATTCCTCTTCTCCATCGTGCTTTTCGTCTTCTACCCCACTAAGACGTCAAAGTACTTCTCCATTTCCAGTAGTTCCTACTTCTGCTCCTCCTCCTTCTTTTTCCTCGGTCCTTCTCCTCCTTCTCCTACTCTTCATCCTTCTTCTTCTCCACCGTTCTTTTCGTCTTCTACCCCACTAAGACGTCAAGCTACTTTTCCATTTCCAGTACTTCCTGCTTCTACTCCTCTTCTCCTACTCTTCATCCTTCCTCTTCTCCATCGTGATTTTCGTCTTATTTCCCATCAGGACGTCAAGCTACTTCACCATCTCCATTACTTCTTGCATCTGCTCCTCATCTCCCTTCTTTTTTCTCAGCCCTTCTCTTCCTTCTCCTCCTTCCCCAACTCTTCACCTTCCTATCCACCGTGCCTTTCGTCTTCTTCCCCACTAGGACGTCAAGCTACTTCACCATCTCCTTTACTTCTTGCTTTTGCTCCTGCTCCTTCTCTTCCTCCTCCTCCTCCTCCTCCTCCTTTTTTCTCAGCTCTTCTCCCACTCTTCATCTTTCCTCCTCTCTACACTGCTTTTCGCCTTCTTCTCAACCAGGACGTCAAGCTACTTCTCCATCTCCAGGACTTCTTTCTTCTGGTCCTCCTCCTCCATCTTTTTTTCTCAGTCCTTCTCCTGCTTCTCCTTCTTCTCCAACGTCTTCTCCTCCTTCTTCTTCTTCTTCCCCACCTCCACCACCTCAACCTCTACCCAGACCTCCTCCGGCTGAGACTCAGCGATTCCATTCACTGGCGATACCTAGCTGCTTATGCTGCTGTTCTCTATTCAAGCTGCTATGTCAATGTGCCTCAGGAGCCCGTCAGTATTTGGCTTTCTCATTCTCTCGATGTCGAAAACAACTTACTTATAGCGAATTAGTGTGTTTACCTTGTGCAGCGATTTGTTTGATCCGAACAAGAGCTAAACAGGCACAAGCAGCCTGCTGCCTGAGGTTGAATATATTCCATTATTGTATTCAGAGACATTTTGAATATTAAACCTTCGCCCGGCTCGAACTTCTCAAGGTTATCGGGTGGAAAGGTGAACAGTTTTAGGTCCATTCCTATTTGAAGTAAGGAATCATTAGGATAGAAATTAAATACGCATACGCAAGACCAATACAAATCGAGCAGGCTCACTATATTTGAAAATGACCAAAACTTGCCCTTCCGGGATGTCGCTAATTTATTTCAATATTTCATTTTATTTCATTTCAGAATATCCGCTAGACCCCTAAGGCCGTAGTGAATCACTTGCTTTTTAGCCAGGTCGTTTGACCGGATTTATTCATGAATGTTGTATGTTCGGTTCCATTGCTGTTCACTGATCATTATCTAACGGTCACCTTAAGTGTCGTAATAAACATAACATAACATAACGTAACATAACCACTTACTGATCCTAACAGAAGTCCGTCCAATTTTTTTCGCAGCTGTCGACGAAGTTATGATGAATGCAAGTTACATATTTGACTAGCGTTCCTTTTTATCCTCAAGAATTTGAGCATGCACCTGTAAATTGATGAAGTATTAATGCGAGAAAATCAGGGAGACTGCGAAATTCGTGCATTAATACCTTATCAATCTGCAGAAGAATGTTCAAATTCTAATAAAATTCGGGGATCATAGCTCGTTGATTCGAAGATTTTGCTACAATTTCCGTCCTGACTTATAACACTTAGAACTTGAATGCCCAAGTATTATAATATCAGAAGCGAAGCACAACGGTTAGAAAAATAAGAGTCTAAAAAGCGACGATTTCTGTAAATGCTTCAGCGGTGGCAAAGGCGCTGGTCCCGGCCCTCATCTTTTTTTTTCGACAGTTCCTCCTATTTTCTTGTGCTTTCCTTTTCCTCCTCTATTGTTTTCTGTTTTTGATAATCATGATAGTCTTTGCGTTGTTCTGTGATAGCTGTTTAGCATAGAATTCCAAAAATGAAAGCAGCCCTTATAAGAAAATTCTTAAAATTGAAATTCTTTTATTTCTGTCTCGATTGTCACAAAGTTGTTAGAACAGTGCATTTACTCGTATCAAGCCACTTAAATTAGCTTTTACTGTTATGGTTCAAAATTGATGATAATCTTATACATGTTATTCTCTTATACTTAAGTTATTTATTTATTCGACCGAACTGAACTTTGATTACGCTATGTGGGTGGGATGCTTCTTATTAGGAACTTATCCAGCACTTCTATTCCAACTATTTTATTTTATTTACTTTTATTTACTTTACGCCTTTTCACAGACGTGCCAAAAATGGTTAGTGGTACAAAGAACAAGGAAAACTCAATCGAAAGAAAAAAATGTACCTGAAATGAACGCTTTTAGTGAACATTTTTCTCTCTTCTAGCCACTTTCTGGTCTTTGAAAAGGCGCGCATACATAGCTCCTGTTAGATATCATTCGTTTCTGTCTTCAATGATTCATTTCCGCCGATCAACGAGTGTGTCAAATGAGGTCAAGCCGCCACCTGACCAATTTCAGATGTTTGATGCCAAAGTGGAGCCCACCACTTTCCAAGAACCTATTCACCTTTCTGCAGGAATCGTGCAACTTCTGCTCAATTCAATCTTGTAGTCCTTGGAGAACTATTTCGTTCCTATTTGAACAACCGACTAGTGCCACTTGACTCTTTTCACCGTCTTCGGTACGATGTCTCAGCTCCCGATGAACCAGGACATGCAAATATTTTAGTCTTGCTACCTCACGGCATCCGGCCGTTTTTTGAAACTGCAGAAACTCCAAAATCTTTCTTACTGGGAACTCTTGCAACCGATTCACGTAGCTATGCCGTTAAAGTTAGTAAATGAATCAAAATTTCCATATGGCTTGCTGTTTCGACCTGTTAACGTCAAAAAGTCATTAATCGTATTCAGAGGTCTACTCATGAAGTGGTTCGAAAATCGCTTATCCTCCTAATAATCTCCAAATTCTTCTTTTATAACCTCGACTAGCTTCGACATTAACGTTATTCAACCTTTCCAAAACACAGTACCGGACATAACGTGCCGCAACGATTAAACGGCGCCAGCGGCACTTTCTTGCGAAGAAACCACCGTTTTTCTATTATTTCTTTAAACTTTATTATATATATACAGTAGTTCGCGAAAAGATATGTCACCTTGCATTTTTGGGTGCAGATCGCTGAAACCGAAAGGAATTTGATTCCGGTTGACAGTTCTAATAACTCTTATTGAAAATACACTGATATTTGCCCTTGTTTGAATTTCTAGAATTTTTTAGAAATTTTTAAACTCATTTTCATATGCATTTTTGAACAAATGTATCTTAGGTACCACTGAGGTTCTGCATGTCTATTGGTGATATTCTGATAGAGCATGATTAGCTTATTCTTACAGGTTATGAATTTTAGTTTCACGTCACTAAATAACCACAGATTTTTTGCGTGAATTTTTTTATGGTCAAAAAATGGTGAAATCTTGAGACAGTCTTTTATATAAAATTCTATATCTTAGTAACTAGTGAATGAAATTCTATCGAACTTGGGTATATGATAGCACAAGATATTCTCTTCCTAACACATATTGAAGTTTCAGAAATTGCCGTTTAGTTACAGAGAAAATAGCTCTTAAAATTACATTTACATAAACGGCCGTTTTAAGAACATTCGGAGGGCATTTCGCTCCAAATTTCTCTGGTGCATAGTAGACTTGTTGCTTATTAGGTCCTTAACGGGTAGCGAAATAATTCTCACTCTCGTGCAGAATATCGTCTTCTAGTTAGACCGATTGAAACTACCGCGCCAACCCGCATACATAGTGTACGGTGGTGGGAATAGTGGTGCATACAACATTTCTAACTAGAAGACGATATTCTGCACGAGAGTGAGAATTATCTTGCTACCTGTTAAGGACCTAATAAGCAACAAGTCTACTATGCACTGGAGAAATCTGGAGCCAAATGCCCTCCGGGCGTTCTTAAAACGGCCGTTTATGTAAATGCAATTTCAGGAGCTATTTTCTCTGTGAATAAAGAGCACTTTTTAAAACTTCAATGTGTGTTAGGAAGAGAATATCTTGTGCTATCATATACCCAAGTTCGATAGAATTTCATTCACTAGTTACTAAGATATAGAATTTTATATAAAAGACTGTCTCAAGATTTCACCTTTTTTTTGACCATAAAAAAATTCACGCAAAAAATCTGTGGTTATTTAGTGACGTGAAACTCAAAATTCATGACCTGTAAGAATAAGCTAATCATGCTCTATCAGAATATCACCAATAGACATGCAGAACCTCAGTGGTTCCTAAGATACATTTGTTTAAAAATGCATATGAAAATGAGTTTAAAAATTTCTAAAAAATTCTAGAAATTCAAACAAGGGCAAATATCAGTGTATTTTCAATAAGAGTTAATAGAACCTTCAACCGGAATCAAATTCCTTTCGGTTTCAGCGATCTGCACCCAAAAATGCAAGGTGACATATCTTTTCGCGAACTACTGTATATCGAATTTATTTTCATTTATTGATTCAATTCCTGATTCATTCCAATTCATTTCGCCTTCGGCCGTGCTACCACGAAGGGAGTCTCGTTGGGCAATGAATTGAGGTAGACTGTGCACGAGTCATGTATTCCCCAAAAACGGCACATTTCGGCGTGAAAAAGCGCCGCCGGCGTCGTTTTATCGTTGCGGCAGGTCCGTGCTGGGTAACAAGTTGAATCAGCCCCTTTTGGCCTCATATTCCTTCCTTCCGTCATCTTCAGAGTCCCTCGCTACACCTGCAGAGCGATGCAACATTTTTATCAGCTCCGGCAAGTTTTTCAGTCTTTGGCATAATATAGCTAACTATACAGGGTGGCAAAAAATTACGTGCGCCATAAAAAGTGTTTATAATTTGTTTCTCTTTTGACAACTATTCAGGTAACGCTATTTATATTAAAGAAGAGGACATAACGTTTCATAATTGCAAAAAGCTTCTGAAGTAGCAGCTGTCATCTTTTATATAACCGCTATTTCATTACTCCACCAAATCGATGGTGCGCCGCAGGTAGTAAACGTCTATATTGTTTCAATTTTCGATTAGTTTTCTTCGAATTCTGACCGACTTTTTTGATTTTGACTTCTGAGTTTTCCCTCTGTAACTCCTCAAACGGGCTTGTCCAACGGGTTCAGATCAGGAGTGTTCATGGACTAGAAACTCGTAGTCAAAAAGGAGCTGATTTCGGTCTCACGACGGTGCACTGCTGTTTTGGCTACATGTTCCGCCACTGAAAGGTGAAATTGGTATGCTACTGCTTTAAAGTGCTTCAGCGGCACTACGGCACTACGGCTTCCATGAGGATCCCTTCTCGGCAGACTTGCGCATTACTTTTATCCTTCCTATCGACAAAAAGCAAAAAAGTCATGTCTCAAGCACAAAGAGCGCTTCTAACCTTTGAGTTTCTAGTACACCAGACTACCTTGGTAGTTTTTTCTTTATAAGTATTTAATAAAGCTACATTGAAAAGATGGAGATGATGTAGCCACTTTAACGGCAAAAATTTCCTCGTCAGAGCTGAGGGCGCCCTCGTTGCGGCGCACCTGGACAAATTCCCGCAATTTCTTTTATATTATCTTCCGATTGCAGGAGGAGAGCCTGTGTTTCGTGCCTTCGATAACGCCAAACCTTTAGCTTTTGTTTCGTTACCCTTTTATCTGATTTGCGAGAAAGATAAAACTGCACGGCCACTTTCTTCAACATCACTTCATTTTGTCGGTCAGTCCTCTTCCTAATAACCCGGTGCTACTCCTATTTGTTAACAGTCCACTTCTATCCACTTCTGAGTTTGGTTTGAAGATGCTCTTCCTCAATCCACTACTCTGCAATCTCCTGAACGGTTCTTAGCGAAATGCCGAGTCTCGGAAAGAATGCCAAGCTCTTCATCCCATCTGCCACTTATTGTGCGATCGCGTTTCGACTTGCACAGTTTTTCGGTATCAATTGGGAATCAAAAATTTCCTTTGAAAACCTGATAACAGACATCTGACAAACATTCTATAGGAAAAATGAATGGAAAAGACATTGCACAGTAGTTAGAAATTAGTAGAATATCACGCGCACGTAATTTTTTGCCACCCTGTAGAGCCGGTGGCGTCGTCCAACTGTCTACCGGTATACTGCAGAATGAAGTTGAGAGAAAAGTTCAAAAGTCATGCAAAGAAAAGACTGACCCACACCAGGAATAATGAGATAAAGGGACAAAAATAAACTCTCAACCCATAATGTTCAGTAGATAAATTAAAATGTTTCTGCGGTCGATTTCTCTTCATATTCAGATATTTTACCCTGGATCCAAAGGACCCTCTCCATCATCAAAGTCGCAGTCGAAAAAAAAAACCATAAAATAAAAACAAATCAATTTGATGTTCGGTAAAGTAGCTCCCCTCTCTTCTTTTACCAGCTGAGCTGTTGAATTCGCTAAGTTGACTCCTCTTGAAGCAGCAAAACACAACACTCAGCTTAGTCGGCGAGGGAGTTGCAACAAATTCAATTCGACAGCAGCAGCAGCCCGTTCAGCTTCCGAAGCAAGCAAGTCGGCTTCAAAGCCGTGCCAAATTTGCGACACTTTGAAAAAATTGATTGTTTGGATTGCGGACGTTTTTTTGGCGACTGGGAATGGATTTCTGCACCGAGCCGGAACAACGCTCAGCTGGTTTGGCATAGAATGAGTTCGACTACTGGAGTAACGAACCAGCTTGGATATAACGGGCTCAGAAGACTAATAGAAAAACCGTAATGAAAACAGGGCCCAGATTCATGAACTGACGAGCGGTCTACGAAACCGCGGTGCAGCCAGAACCAGACGGCAGAGTCGATGAGAGATTGCGTTTAACAGGAAGTTTAGGATAAATAGACAAAGGTGGGCGCCGTTCGGGCTATATCTCGTGGTTTATCGGGGGTTTACCAATGATGAATTTGGGCTCAGGATTGGTAGCCATGGACCGCTTGCTATGACGCTATGTTCCACTTCCCTACGAATGTTTTCGGAATAAGGGCTTCCAACGACTTTTCGACATTTAATGTTACCCAGGAACGGGAAGTTCCCCTTCCATATCCGGTGTGTGTGGCTATCATAATAAATCCTTATTTTCATGGAGGATTCCCGCACTTTGCGCACTTCCGTCGATAAGCGGGCAAACATGAAGTACAAGTAGACTCAAATCGTTGAAAGCTCACAAATTCCAACTATACTCAGAAACCTAGGATGCGCTATTGTAAGGGGCGCTACTGACACTCGCACGGTCGACGGATCGACTCCGCCCGGTTACGCTTTCTATCCCTCCGGGTTCTGGTCTGGTAAATTGGTACCAGCACAGCAACTGGCCCAGCAAGTCATTGAATAGGCCAAATACGTATTCACCATGCATCTCCGATTCTGAATGGAATACAGATACGTGGCCCATTCTCAGGCAGCTGATGAACACCTTCACCTTCCTATTCTGATTATCTATAGTTATGTAAAATCAAATCACTCGAATTTCAAAGAAACGATAAAACTATAATAATTAACACGAAACTATTCTCCTAAACACCGCTTTTTCTTTTGCGAGTTATAGGCCAGAAATAGTTGAATGACTTATATGTTTGGAGATGTAGGTTATTCGCAAAGCACTAACATCGGACGGGAATTGAACCCGCGTCTTTCTGTTTCCGGCATACTGCACTAACCATTGTGCTGTGAAAAAGCGGTAAATAGCAGAATAGTTTCGTGTTAATATCAAAAATGCTATTAGCTTAACTGGTAAGGGCCGATATCGGCTTACGGCTCATTCCCGTGATTACGGGTGAGTGCTGATAGCTCAAACCGACCGGCCTTAAGAAAGATGCTAGGAGATTCTCATGGTACATCAGTAGCACAGTGATTAGTGCAGTTTGCCGGAAACAGAAAGACGCGGGTTCAATTCCCGTCCGATGTCAGTGTTTTGCGAATAATCTAGCATCTCCAAATATATAAGTCACTCAACTATAATAATTAAAATATTGACCAACTGATTCTGTGATTCATGTTCAAGTAATTCTTTCTCATTAGAACCAGCGCTCCCTGGCCGTCTTACGCTCCCACATCTTCTTTCACCCCAAAATTGAATTTGGTTCTCATTCCATCTGTTTTGATTCACATTCGGCCGGCGTTCCCTCGTTTGTGCAGCGGCAAATTCACGACTTCACATTTTCGCCTTCTCCATGATGGCCCTCCGGAAGTCCGCCATTATTCCTTCACGCAGAAGTGGCGATTTCGTGGCTGGAATGACTCAAAATAAATCGTGAAAGGTGCTGGGCGTAAATTGCTCCTCGTCTACGTTCGCTCAACTCGTTGTCTTTTGAATAGTGTGCCATTCCTTTTGTGATCGATTGTCGACCGCCTGTCCTGGGCCGCTCTAAGCAGATGATTTAGATGAATAAGGGGATCCTCTGGGTTACGCACTTCCACGGTAAGGTGACTAATTTGAGCCTTCGCAAGGCCTTTCATGAGCAATATACGCTTTCGCCATGCTTCTACAATTCTGAATAGAAGGCGTATGCGTGGCGCATTCTCAAGGCACTAATCAACTCCGAGAATTGCACTTTACCTGGGTTGACTTCATTCTGTGGGCGTGAAGCTCAGAGCAGAAGCTCTAAACAAGAATAAGTATCCTCCAGTATCCTCCACCAAATAAAGCATGATATGAATATTTGACTTCTTTCGAATCTGGTGCGCAACGATATTATAATGTACAGTACCGGACATGTCTTTTGATCACTTCCCGAAAAGCGCTTAGAAGCGTTCTCAAGCGGCTTTTTTGAATAACTGTCTCAAATATCAACTGTTCGTGGAAGGAGACACATTGTGAAGTGCAGCTGCCTGAGCTCTATCGTTTGGTATATAAATTACCCCCACTAGAATTTTTTCTGAAATATCATCCCCTCAAATCTCGCCTGGTCGGGTATCAATTTACCCGACCTCGGATTGATGGAAGGTTTAAGGCTTTTTATGGATTTATGGTTCCACCCATCTTTAAATACCATATCGATCAAGCTATCGATAGAGCTTGATGCTGAGCTCAAATATATGTATATTTTTACAAATAACTGAGTTTCAACAAAGTCATTGAAAAAAGTCGCTCTGGAACGCTCCTAAGCGTCTTTTTCGAGAAGTGATCAAAAGATATGCCCAGTACAGGCAGAAGTTCCATCACAATCTGGAAATATATCATAAACAAGTGATATCAAAGCCCATAACTTATCGCTCTTTCCTTTTTAGTCTTCAGCAAGATCTCAAGTGTGGGGGAGTAGTAGTGGGGAAGTTTTTCATGCTCCCGCTTCCTTCTGCCTCGGTGAGCATATGAGCTCGACGATCGTCGGCCACGCTTTTCGACATTCTTCAAAACATGGCCTCAATGCGTGTGTGTGTGTGTGAGAGCACCGAGGTCTCCAGAGCTCCACTATCACCTACTGGACACCCACCCATCACGTACCAAGCTGTGCCGCCGTTCTCTTTCCCAAATGATTGATTGCGCCAGTGACCCTCCTATGTTCAACACGCGAACTTCCGAAAACTCTTGTTGACCCTCAGGAGACGTTGTAGCCCACTCGAAGAGCTGACGAAATTGTCACTGGTCACTAACTACGAACCTTGCTTAGGCCTCTGAAGACGACGAGAAGGTTGAAATGTCAGGTCGCCAATAAATAATTCCACCTAACAACCTCGGCAAGGCATTGCTAACACATTAACGTCAGAATACTGACGAAGTAGTGCTAATTATAAAAGGTAAAAGGTAAAGAACACCTGTCCCTGAAGGACGCGTCACCGCATTTGTCTGCCATTCAGAATCCTGGGTATAGATTCATGAACGGACGAGCGGTCTCCGACACCGGCAGTCAAACCAGACGGCAGAGTCGATGAGAGATTGCGTTTAACATAGGAAGTTTAGAATAAGTAGACAAAGGTGCATACCTTTGGAGGTATGTCTCGGGGTTTATCGGGGGTTACCAATGATGAATCTGGGCGCTGGAGGCATGGTGAATAGTAATTTGGTCCATACAATGACTTGCGCGGTCAGCCACAGTAAAAGTCAGTGTCTTTGCCTGCCGGACAAGTCTTGTACCAATTTATTGTATAAACGTGGAAAAGATTAATTTATCTTCATGTTTACTTAACAAAAACACAGCAGTAGAGTAAGTAATACCTAGCAAAATACCTGATAAAAGGAGACGTTGTAGCCCACTCGAGAAAGAACTGACGGAATGGTCACTGGTCACTAACTACGAGCCATGTTTAGGCCTACGAAGACGGCGATAAGGTGGAAATGTTAGGTCGTTAATAAATAATTCCACTTAACAACCTCGGCGGGACATTACTAATAAAAATAAATAAAAAGAAAAATAAAATGTAATGATCAGGGAAGGGATGACCGCGGGTGCTCACAGGTGATTGTAGTTGAAGTTAGCTGTGGATGACTAATAATAAGGAAAAGATGACTAATAAAATAGTGGAGCTGAGGAATAAGGTTTCGTCTCATCAAACGTGTGACGAAGTTTTTCATTTTCGTAATAAATTGTGTTGGTTTTTGTTTCGGTTCAAATAATCTACTGTCGATACAACTGAAGTTAGCAGCTACGAGCGTAGTAGATATAAATAAAAACCTTTTCGCGGAGAAGAGACTTGCATGTCAAAAAATGTGGTGAGAACGGAAAAAGATGCAAGGAGTTCGTGGTAAACTGAAAAGTACGACATTTGAGCTGTTCACACCTTTATTTTTTCTTACCTTATTTTGAAACTTACTCTGTTACCCTGATGTAAACCCTGATACCACACGTAGGAAAAAGAAGTATTTGATTTTTGAGATTGAGTAAACAAGGATATCCGCAGAGAGCAATGGGCCAACGTGATGGATGGGTCCTTATTTGAAAATTTTCCAACCCCTTGGGGTCTCTATCCCTGCCCTGTAGCCATAGCAGTGATTCTATAACAACTATGCTAGCTGCTGAAATTCAGCCGAATCACGCTTTCAGACTTTAGGCAGCCTTCTGAGCAGTTGGAAATGACAAAGGCTACAAAAAGGTGATGTTTGGTGGCCTAAACTATAATTTTCGCAGTTCAAGAATCTTGTCCGATCTTCACTTGCCGTAGCGCAGGTGGGATTTTCTATGCGGCAGTCAACCACGGTCTCATTCAAATGTTGCATCTTCAATCGAGAACAGCTGAGATGAGAATCGACTCGGTAATATTCAATAAGGTTTCGGAGAAACCTCAACAAGACTTTAACATGGATTTCTCAATGTTGTCATTCACCTGTCCTCAAGAGTGCCCTGTGCACTTTTGCACTTTATTTCCCGTTTGTATTACTTTAGTAACACTGCAATTTTGAAAGTTATCTCTCTAAAATTTAGTGAAGAGAATCTCTTACACTTTATCCAACCAAGATTTCTCTATGCTTCGGAGCTCTCTATGACTGCAGGTATCTTATGAAAAAATCGTAAATCACAAAACTCACGGATAACAAAGGCTATGAAAACTGTATTACACCCCCACGGCGTTTAACACACGTCGTTTTCGCCAAGAGTCGTGCCGTATCATCGATAGACATTAGCCGAAACGGTAGATGAACCCTCTTCAAATCGCGTTGCTGTAGTTGCTTCTAAAAGGGTCACTATTTTAGTGGAAATCAATGGAAATAATGGAGCTGCTGCTTTGAGATTTTCGACGTCGAGGCGGGTATCCTCAGGCCTCAACCGGACAGCTGCCACAAAGGGCCTCTTTCTGTTCGGCACTCATAATATGAAAAACCGTGCGTTTTTGGGCATCCATTTGGATTCAGTCATTTATGTAGCCAGATTAGATATGATTTTGAGAAGACTAACTATCTCTCTTCGGCAGAACTTTCCGTTGCTGTCCGGTTTTTCGGTAGCTATCAGTAAGAGCTTGGTAAAGGTAAAGGTAAAGGTGCCGGCGTTGATCAGTCCCCCTAACAAGGGAGGTCAGTGAACTTCCCCCGACGATTCTTAACAAGACCTATATGGTCTTATAAAGCTTGAAGCGTAGATCACAGATATATAATTTATTTTTGCTGAATGGCAGTGGGTGGTCCGAAAATTGCAAAAAAAGTAAGCACTGCTCTGACAACACTGCTGAGGGGCGCTGAATAGCCCCTGAGGTGAGAGGTCTACCCAAGTGTGCTACGGTAGCGCAGCGGTACCGCAGTGGACTGTTGTTCGGAAGGTCAAGGGTTTGGATCCTGTGGTTGTGTTTTCGTTTTGCTTCAATCGCATTGATACCAAATGGTGCTCATTTTGCGATTTTGTCATGGGGATTGAAGAAAATCATGTTTGGAGCACTCTAAACCGAACACATTTTAGTAAATGACAACATTAATATGGGTCGCCAATATCTACCGTATCTTACCTTAAACAGACGCAAATTCGGAAACTAATGTAGGATTCGTGATCAGCGACCCAAATAACCCTTACACACGAAGTTTGGACGAAATCGGCGATTTTGACCCGCACGCCTTACTTACCCACCCTTGCCATAGCAAGCGCTCACCAGTCAGAAATCCAGAAGCAAAAGTAAAATTCGTGATCAGCAATCCAGGTGAGACTCCTAGGCAATTTCTGAAACGAAGGTAGTGGATGCTGACGATTTTCTGACAGCTAGGGTCTAAATGGTGCCGTAATATTACCAGTAAGTCATCAGAGACTCAACCTTGGGCAACTCTACCGACACCTGACATGAGGCTCGAGACGTCATGGTCACCGATTTCGCCCACACTTTGCCAATGAGACTATTTGAGACGCTGGTCACGAATATAGCACTAGTTTTGTGATTTGAAACAAGTGAGGGTATCTAATGGCGGGTTTCGTTGTGTGTGGGCTGGTGAGCCCTTGCAATGGTAAGGGTAAGTAAGTGAGGTGCCAAGGTCAAAATAACCGATTCTGTCCAAACTTCGTATGTGGGGGTTATTTGGGTCGCTGATCACGAATCCAAAATTAGTTTCTGAATTTGCGTCTGTTTAAGGTAAGTTACGGTAGATATTGGCTACCCATATTAGTGTTGTCATTTACTAAAATGTGTTCGGTTTAGAGTGCTCCAAACATGATTTTCTTCAATCCCCATGACAAAATCGCAAAATGAGCACCATTTGGTATCAATGCGATTGAAGCAAAACGAAAACACAACCACAGGATCCAAACCCTTGACCTTCCGAACAACAGTCCACTGCGGTACCGCTGCGCTACCGTAGCACACTTGGGTAGACCTCTCACCTCAGGGGCTATTCAGCGCCCCTCAGCAGTGTTGTCAGAGCAGTGCTTACTTTTTTTGCAATTTTCGGACCACCCACTGCCATTCAGCAAAAATAAATTACATATCTGTGATCTACGCTTCAAGCTTTATAAGACCATATAGGTCTTGTTAAGAATCGTCGGGGGAAGTTCACTGACCTCCCTTGTAAGACGCATCCTTGTTCAATTCATAATCGGAGAGGCTTGGTGAATGCGTGTTTGGCCTATACAATGGCCTGCGGGGGCCAGCCGGAATGCCAGGTCAGTGTCTTTACCTTCCCAGACAAGTCTGGTACCAATTTACCCGACCCCGGAGGGATGGTAGGCTTGGTCAGCCCGGGCCGGGATCGATCGCTCGACCGTGCGGGTGTCAGCAGCGCCTCTTACCACTGTACCACGCTAAGCGCTTGGTAACTGCGGGTAAATAGCGGCAATGATAATTTGTAATGATTTAGTAGTAAATATATTTGTAGTGATGATTTGGCCTCAGCTGACATTCGGTCGTCATCTGGAACATCAGTCTAGTCGTTGGGACAACTGAATCAGAAGCAAAGCATCAAAAACAGATTTAAGATTTCCTGACAGGGATTTCATTAAACGTTACACTGTTTATGCACACAAGTATTTTAGTTCAAAAGCTTTTTGGATTCAAAATCGCTTCGACGCTTAAACGCCGGCTTTCACTATTTAGCCCGCTTTTCGTTTCGAGAAATGGAAGAAGATGAACGAAAAGCGGGCCAAATAGTGAAAGCCGGTGTTTGAGCGTCGAAGCGATTGTGAATCCAAGAGACGTAAGATTGCACTCACATGTTATTGTATGACTCAAAATCTATCTAGACTCTCGCGCCCTTCCCTCAGACTCTTTAAAACCGTTCCTTTGCAAAATAGGAGTTGATAGTAATTGAAAACGACGGCTACCGTAACCAGAATGTGGGCCATAAATCAGCTGACTATCGCTTTCTGCGCCTCGATTTGTTGAGTAATCCGATAATCTCGTGGTAACTGAATAATATTGCCCCGTTTTTTTTGCGGAAGTAAACGAGGAGATCTAATAATCGGAAAGATTAACCGCGTAAAGATTACACAGAAGGCTTGTGATTGAGTTATTCGTAGGTAGCGAAAATCAGTCGGAGTATCAGGCCGTTAGAAGCGAAGTGATCGCTGGACTTCTCAATCGTTTGACATTAATTCAGTGCGCCACAACTGTCACAGATTCGACTTCTTCCCATCTTGATCATTAACCGATTATCAATTTGATTAGTCTTTCTATTCATGCATGCGTTCATTCATTCCTTCAGGCGTTCATTCATTTATTTATTCATTCATTCATTCATTCATTCATTCATTCATTCATTCATTCATTCATTCATTCATTCATTCATTCATTCATTCATTCATTCATTCATTCATTCATTCATTCATTCATTCATTCATTCATTCATTCATTCATTCATTCATTCATTGATTCATTCATTCATTCATTAGTTTTTTATATTTATTCCATTCGTGCGGGAATTCGATGTGCAAAAGGCGTTTCTGACACCCTCGCGGTCCAGCGATCGATCCTCGCTCGAGCCAACCAAGCACTCCATTCCTCCAGGTTCAGGTAAATTGTGAGCAGACTTGTAGGTAAAGGTATAAACTAAAAAAACCAAATAAACTTCACCTAAATAGGGGCCGTCCCATCTGAATGGAAATCGAAAGCATGGCGTGTCCTTGGATTAAAGAACCTGACCACCTTCACTTTTTTAGCGTATTATTTTCACGAATTTCATTTTCAAAACAGAATTACCGCACCGCAGTCTTGCTCTAGTTCAAGCCTTTCTACCTGGCCGAGACTGTCTTTTTTGTGGTGTCTGACAGAAAACTATGCAGCCCTTTTTCCATTCGAGCGCCGATCATTCGATCAATTTACAGGGAAACTGAAACGAAGGAAAAATTTAACATCCCAGTTGAATTCCAACTCCAACCCCTATTCAAACCAAACCAAAGTCCAAGCCTCGAATCAGCACCAAACGCCGTGGAACAACGACTGGTGGTCGGTGATCGTTTGGAGAGTGGAAGAGCGCCGATGGCTAAAGCATCCTACACTACAACGGGTCGGCAATCATGTGAAACTAATTGAATTACCGGTTAACGTCGTCGTCGAGGTGCGTGCGAAATGATATTGCGGTTGAGCGTCAGTCCAATTCCGCGCTTCGTTTTCAATCTTTCAGTCTTCAACCCATTATCCGATTCATTCTACAAACATCGGCAGTTTACGGTTATCCGGGTGTCTCCTGGGTCCAGATTCATCATTGGTAAACCTCCGATAAATCCCGAGATATAGCCCGAACGGCGCCCACCTTTGTCTGCTTATCATGAACTTCCTATGTTTAACGCAATCTCTCATCGACTCTGCCGTCTGGTTCTGGTTTCGGAGACCGCTCGTCCGTTCATGAATCTGGGCACTGGTCTAAATTCGTAACAGAGATCCTTTCAAAGTACGTTGGCGCCCCATCTATTCTCAACCTTCACTCGGTCCATCTTACGATTAGTGGCCCGGCCACTCTCTACTATGACAGTAAAGCCAGAGCCGAGCGGCAGCGGGTAAACGGCGAAAGTAAAGGGGTTCGAGTGGATCAGTCCCGTAGGACTTGCCGCCATATTTATTTGCTTATTTATCTATTTATTTATTCATGCGCTCTACCGCGCGCCAGTTGGGAAAACCAAACGGGGCAACAAGAAACACTAAACTCGGAACAGTAACTCATAGCAAAACTTCAAATAAACAAATAAGCAAATCCTGCGAGCAACTGGGCCTCAGTGGAAATAAAGAAATGCATTATACCTGGCGGGCAGTTTTAGACTAGACCAGCATACCAACTAAGATAAATCGTGCATCGGCTGGAGGCCATTAGATTCATCCGAACCTCTAAACGACAGGTTTCAAGAGCGGCATTGAGGCAGTGTCCAGAACAAGGGAAATTCCTTGCCGTTGATGAGACCAGAACCATGGTGACCCCTACCTCCGAATGACACTCGTGTTCCTTTCAGATCGCAGAAGCTTTATAAATGCGTATTCTTTGCGGAAACCACCCATTCAGCCAACTACGCACTAAGTAGTTTTTGGACCAACGACAGTCCAGTGGGCGGCCGCAAAAGTGCGCAGCTATTGCTGGAATACGCTCACCCCTTATTTACTGCTCTACTTGGTTTATTGCACCAGTAAAGTCTGAAGGAGCCCTTAACAGCGGCATAGAGGGGGATGTTACCGCTGGGAAACGGTATCTTTCCCGTCGGGACCAGTGACCGTTGGGATCGTCGCGACATGGAGTGTAGGCATATGAAAACCCTAAGGCAATATAAGATTTTTGCAAAATCAGCAAGGAACGGTCGTGGGTCCAGATTCATGAACGGTCAAGCGGTCTCCGAAACCGCGGCGCAGCCAGGACCAGGCGGCAGAGTGAATGAGAAATTGCGTTTATTTAATCAAGTTAAACTGAAATTGCGTTTAGGAAGTTTAGAATAAGTAGAAAAAGGTGGGCGACGTTCAGACATTATCTCTGGGTTCATCGGGGGTTTACCAATGATGAATCTGGGCCCTGGTCACCTCTAACACTCCTCAGCAAAAGTGTGGACGTGAGCGCAGCGCTACTCCCACATAACTTTCGTCGATACGTCTCTGCCCTGACCGCAGCTGCTCTGCTGTCACAGGCCAGTGTGAATGGGCCTTATGGGCAAGAGTTGCCCGCTGGGCCCAGATTCATCATTGCTAACCCCCCGATAAATCCCGATATGTAAGACGAACTGAGATCCGTGAACGCGCGTCGAGGTTCAGTCAAGGTTTATCGCAGGTCTATCACACCTCGCGATGAGGCAGGATTTCGGAGTCCTCGCGGTATAGAGCGGGATTCTCGACGACGGGGTTTCGGAGTCCGCTCGTCCGTTCATGAATCTGGGCCCTGGTTTTGCTGACTCTTGCGGTTCGAGGGAGGATTTGTGCTGGCAGACAAACATCTCTGTTGCAAACGTCTTCTTTTGCACATTTTCTTCGCCCAATCTGACTGTGCATTGAGTTTGAGGCTGAGATGTGCCCTTTGCTGGGCATCTATGAAGCCCTCAATCAGCGCGCTCACACACACGCGCCTCAGCAGCACCATGAGAGATTAGCCGAGGCCTCGGCCGCTGCTGCTGCTGCTCTGAGAGCCGACAAGAAGCATCTGTTCGCTTCAGCTTCGGCTTCAGCTTCTTCTTCCTGCTCTTCTACTTCTCCTTTGCCCCACTCGCTACACTCGTCTCCAAGGACACACTGAACATCCCCGATCGATTCTGTCCGTATTTCTTCAGGGGCCAAGGAATTAGCTTCAGACGTTTCGATGTATGGCTTCTGAAATGAGAATTTGTATGTTCAGCGAAAAATTGTCGCAAGCGCTCAAACTCTCAACAGGGAGCTCCACCTGTTGCTAACATTTTGAGGGAAAACATCAAGGACGAGGGTACTACTACAAATAGGTACCCGTTTGCATTTTCAGCGCACTTATGCACTAGTTCGTGGTTATAATGCCGTTTTCCAGAATTGGTTTACCTGCAGAGACTGCACTAAGTTATTTTCGCACTTAGATTTCACTTGGCTACTCAACTGCAATTGAGGGTGAAGAAATGTGTCGCAACGTCCGGAAAACAACGGGTTTTCTAGAAATATCTTTTTTCTTAATTACATACATGAAATATCTCGTCGTTTCACTTCTCACCGGATCACATCGCAAAATTGGGGATGCCGAAAGAAGTAAAATTGCCATGCCCAGAGCGAAATCAAATCTTAGATGCATTTCTTTTGTAATCGGGCCACATCGGAATATAACAGGATATCCAAACATATCACCATACCCACCAAACTCGCACAGTTCGAGACGCTACTTAAAAAACTTCTAGCTGATGGATAGTTGCTCTATAGCACTATTCTTTGTTTTAGCTCTCAATGGCATTTCCTCCTTGTTATCACTAAATGCTTATTGATGTTTGTTCTTAATTCTTTCACATGAAACACGTGTGTTGTCATGTAATAAATAATAATAATAATAATAATAATAATAATAATAATAATAATAATAATAATAATAATAATAATAATAATAATAATAATAATAATAATAATAATAATAATAATAATAATAATAATAATAATAATAATAATAATAATAATAATAATAATAATAATAATAATAATAATAATAATAATAATAATAATAATAATAATAATAATAATAATAACAATAACAAAGTAGTTTCCCTGAGGAATTGGAAGAGGACGGTGGATTCTCTCAGAGCAACTTTGTTCTTGTGGGAAAATATTTTGAGGGAGCAAAAGCAACACCATCCTAACATGGTTGTGACGGAGGAACTTGAAAATGTAACGGCACAGAAAAGAAGATCACAATGTCCGTATCACCGCTTCTTATCATTTTTCATAACATCCGACAGCGAATGGAATTTTTTTTCCAATTTGATTTCGTGGTTTTAGTTGATTGTTCGAACTTCCGTTTATCGTTGCATTTTCCAATCATTGCTTCCTCGCTGCTAGTCTAACGCGAAACATCGTTGCCAGGTGATAATTGCCTTCACCTATGTATTGTCTGATTATCGCCACTAACATGGGCATAGTACAACTGCGTAGTAATTTTGCATCATTAATATGTAATTAGTGGGTGGGTTCCGAAAAGTGAGCGAGAAAAGTAAAGCATGCGTAAAAAGAAGAAACAAGAAGAAAGAAAAGAGGAAGAAAGAAGAGGAAGAAAAGTCGGTAACACGCGTCATTTGATATTCTAGAAATTGTTTTTTTTTGTTTTTTGTTGCAACACAAGATAACCTGTGTAACAAATATATGTATATAAAAATAGAAGAGTAGAAAAGTATGCCTGATAAATCAAAAATCGAACCTTCTGTGAACAAAGACAGTCAAACAATTTCTATTCCGAGGAACCTAGATCGCCCTTTTTTGTCTGAAAATATCTTGACAATTTCTCTCCAATTCATTTGCTTGTACGATAAGTTCGGCGACATTCAAAACAATTCTCTTCGACGTGAGAAATAAAAAAGAGGACATAGGGAATGTCATTTGTAGCAAGATAAAGGACTAGTTTTATAGCAAAATAGAGAAAGGAAAAATACTGAACAATGAGCAGCTGAGAAAGGTTTCGGAGAATAGAATATAAAAAAGAGGGTCCTGAAAAGTCTCGCGGGGGTGGAAATTTTTTGCGTCTTCAACACCTTTGATTTTGATCCAAGTTTGAAGTGGTTTGAACATAATTGAAAAGCGTATGCGTTACCTAGCTATCTAAGAGGCCTGCTTAGTCGTTCTGGATAGTTTTCTTGTGTTTTTAGTTCAGGTTTTTCATTTGTTGGCTTTCTTCTTACCCTGTGCTATTTTTTGTTTCAAGTGCGTCATTTGACGTAATAAATAAATAAATAAATAATCTAAACTCTCTTTCACTCCCTCACCATCTATTTTCTCTAATTTCCTCGGTCACATTCTATCTCTTTCCTACTCTTTCTCTCTTGCCCTTTCTCCTTCAACTACCTAGTGAGGCAGGAGAAAGCCAATATGCATTACAAAACCTACCGTATTTCAACTACGACCGTAACTATGAAGAAAAAAATTTCTTTGAAAATGTTCAGTCCGTCGAATTAGTTTAATTAGTTCATTTTAGTGTCGCTCCACTCTTAAGCGCGAATAGAAAAAAATCAGTTGAAAAAAAAATCAAAAAAAGCAAACCTACGCGCACAATGCGATTTTACTCATTTCTGTGAAATATACTAAAGCTCAACACAACAAGTCGCAAATCAATGAACGAACCTTATGTTTTTTCCAAGTTTTTTTTCTGAACGTTTCCAAACAGGAGCTACAAGAAATCGTACTCTTCCATGGAGACATCAACATGACATCATTCTGGTGGTGCAAAAAACCACCGAACCCCCTCGCTCTTGAGGTTTCTTGCCGATGAAGACCTATGATTCGATTTACCCTGAGAGCGAGAAGCTGTCGAAGCGCTACGTTTAATTTGTTCAGCGCTTTACCCATTGTCGAGTGCTCTGTCTAGAGTTTCTTTTCTTACTTTTTTTATACATTTTCACTTTCTGGAGGAAAAGCTTAAAGGAGAAGGTGTCGGCAATAGGCGGTCTCCTATGGACGCGCCACGCTTTCGTGATCCAACCAGAACCTTAGAGACATGATGAATGCGTATTTGGCCTATATAGGGGTCTACTACTATACCATTCCAGTGTTTTCGCCTTCACAGGCAAGTCTGGTAGCTAATAGGTTGGTGCAAAAGTCTTGCAACACTTTTCAAAATAACAGCAATTTATTCAAACGAAATCTCAATCAACGATATAATCACCGTTCAGATATATGACTCTTCCTCATCTCTTGGGCAACTTCTCAATTCATCTCCGCAAGAACTCTGGGAGCTGTGACGGAAAAAAATTGGCCGACCTCTATTTCCAGTTCATCTCGCTGGTCGAATTCCATATCTCGAAGGTGTTGCTCTAAGGACCTGAATAAGTGATAATCTAAATCAGCAAGGTGAGGAGAGTACGGTAGGTGCGGTAGAATTTCCCGTCATGCGATAAAAACGCCCTGAAAGGGAAAAGTCTACCTTTTGAATGACAACGCTCGTCCTCATGTCGCAAGAGCAACTCGTGAGAAAATTCAGGATTTAGGCTGGGAAGTTCTATCGCACCCACCTTATTCTCCAGACCTTGCTCTTTCAGATTATCACTTATTCAGGTCCTTAGAGCAACACCTTCGAGATATGGAATTCGACAACCGAGACGAACTGGAAATGGAGGTCGGCCAATTTTTTTCGTCACAGCTCCCAGAGTACTGGCGGAGAGGAACTGAGAAGTTGCCCGAAAGATGGGGAAGAGTCATATATATGAATGATGATTATATCGTTGACTGAGATTTTGCTTCAGTAAATTGCTCAACAGGGCCCGCGTGGTACAGTGGTAAGAGACGCTGCTGACACCCGCACGGTCGAGCGATCCATCGCGGCCCGGGCTAGCCTTCCATCCCTCCGGGATCGTGTAAATTGGTACCAGACCTGTCTGGGAAAGTGAAGACACTGACCTGGTATAGCGGCTGACCCCAGCAGGTCATTGTATAGGCCAAATACACATTCACCAAGCCTCTATGACTTGAATGGAACACGAATGCGGCGGCGCGTCTTCAGAGGACTGATCAACGCCGGCACCTTTACCTTTACCTTTACCTTTACCTGTTCAACAGGAACACCAACAAGTATTTTTTGCTTTCCTACTCTAACAGTGATAAGTCGTAAACACATGTACTGTCGAGCGATCAATACCGACCCGGGCTAATCAAGCCTTCGATCCCTCCGGGATCGGGTAAATTGGTACCAGAATTGTCTAAGATGGCACTGACTTGATATAGTGGATGACCCCGCAATTCATTGAGAAGGCCAAATGCGCATTCATCATGCATCTACGATTCTGAGTAGAAGGCGAATGCTTGGCGCGTCCTCAGGGGACTGATAGGCTGCCAACCACTTTACCTTTACCTTTACTTTATTTAAAATGTGAGTCGAATCTACTTTTACCTTTGCAATTTTTTTTAATAAAATGTGTAAACTGTGATGTGGCAACTACCGTTTAGTATGTTGTTTGCTGCCTTTTTGCGTTTCCAGATGAGCAGCTTCGTGGTTGAATCGCACTTCTCAAAATGATTAAATTATCAATTATGTATAAAGCTATAAGGCCGCGTCGCATTCATCCATTCTGTATCCTTTCGCTAATTCGTGGAAATATGGCTGGGCTGCAGAAATACGGTAACCACTCACTGAATATTATTTCTATTTCTGAGTATTTATGTTATTAGGTTGCTCGAGTTCTATGGTTCACAGGCTTCCATATGTCCAACTACACCAAAATAACTAAAATTGAGCCAATACTATTGCCACAATTCCTTGGTAACAACTCTAACTGAGCGTCGCTTTGTTGCAGTCTCTTATTCTCCTTCCGGGTACGTCTTCCTTTCAACTACTCGGAATTTTCTCTTCGTTTTTCCATTTTGACTTACGAAATGTATCACAGTATAGCACGCGCGATATGATCTTTGTTGATGCTTAAAATATTTCGCATTACTTTATTTGTAAAGGACAACATGGTGTAGTGGTAAGTGGCGCTACTGAGACCCGTACCGTCCAACGATCGATCCTCGATCGGACTAACCAAGCCTTCTACCCCTTCGCTCGGGTGAATTGGAACCAGTCTTGACTGGGAATGATATGACACCGACCTGGTATAGCGGCTGCCATTCGGAAGTCGATGTATAGGCCAAATACGCATTCATCAAGCTTCTACGATTCTGATTTGAACACGAATGCGGCGGCGCGTCCTTAGGGGACTGATCAATGTTGGCCTTCTTTACCCCTACCTTTTTCTTTTCCTTTTACCTTTTTTTTGTTTGAAATAGGATCTAAACCGACCTGTAACGGCTATCCCGACCGCTGAGTTACGACCTCTGCACCACCGATCCGCTTATACGACTTAACTTTCCACTATCATGTTTTTGAGCGGACCGCATCGAACGATATGTAACTGGATTTGCTAACCGGTAATAAACTATATGAGACCAATTTTTGAGAGTTCCATGGTACGATTAAAACAGACATCACTTCATCTCCTAAAGGTATGGGTAAGGGTAAGGTGAGGTAGGTAAGGTAAGGGGTCGTCGATGATCAGTCCCCTAAAGACCGCCGCCACATCCTTGTTCAATTCAAAACTGACTTGCCGAGGCCAGCCGCTATACCAAGTCAGTTCTACACCTTCCCCGACAGGTCTGGTATCAATTTACCCGACCCCAGAGGAATTGAAGGCTTGGTTGGCTCAGGCCGGGATCGATCGCTCAACTGTGCTGGTGCCAGTCGGGCCTCTTACCGCTGCACCACGCACGCCCATCTTCTCCAGTAAAATTTACAAAACCAAAGCTAGATATTAATTATATTGCTACATTCTTGCAAGACATTTCCGGGAGGAAATAACATCATTGAAAGTTCCAAGACGCAGGGGAAATTCTGTAAATGTTTCTTCCAAAGGGCATTGCAAATGTCTATTGCGTCTATTTTTGGCGCGATGATTCAAGTCTCTGGGGAGTCATTATTTTCTTACACTTCTTCGGAGAGCAGGAACGATATATCAAGCGGATCTTTTCGGTGTTGTTGCACAACATTCTCGGAAAAACGAATCCTAATGTCTTGGCACAAGATTCCGGTCATTCGTCTGTTCCATGCGGCTTTGGGGATTTTGTAACTTCGCTGACAATTATTTTCTTTCCCTGAGGGTATGTGTGCGCTTTTTAGCTTTTTGCAACGCCGTTTTCACAAGTTGTCGGCGCTGTTGAAACCGGTGTATCGGGTGCTGACGCTCTTCCATGGCAGTTTCTGGGTGCCTTATGTTAATGTGCCGACGTCATACGGACTGGATCTCAATATAAAACTCCGCCGCGCCAGGAATTACCACTGTAAAACTCACGTTGTGAATGGTAAATGCGCCCGTGCCCGGCCATTTCGACCATTTTTATCCTCCAATTTGTATGCATAATCTTCAATTCGCTTTTTCATTCTTTCTGTCCCTTTTTTTCTCGCATACGAGGCTTTCGCAGGTGTTTTGCAGAAGAAAGAATTTGCACGCTTTGTACTCATCGTTTAATGTTAGGAACCAACTAACTGCCAACTGACTTCCTTAATAGATTCCGCTACTGCAGCGGAGAAATTCTATTATAAAGGTAAAAGGTAAAGATAAAAGTGCCGGCGTTGATCAGTCCCCTGAGGACGCGCCGACGCATTCGTGTTCCATTCAAGTCGTAAAGGCATAGTAAATGTGTCTTTACCTTCCCAGACAAGTCTGGTACCAATTTACCCGACCCCGAAGGGATGGAAGACTTGGCTAACCCGGGCCGTGATCGATCGCTCGACCGTGCGGGTGACAGCAGCGACTCTTACCACAGTACCATATTGCACCAATTCATATTATACTGAAAGTAAATTTGGTGCAATGTTTTAAACTTAGCAACACTACGGTAACAGTAGAAGGTAACGAAGTTGGCAGTGATCAGACACCTAAGGACGCGCCACGCTTTGGTACTCCGTTCAGAATCGCAGGAACATTTTTAATAGGTATTCGACCAAAACAATGATTTGCTGAGGCCAGCCGCAATACTGAGTCAGTGTCTTAACCTTCTCAAACAAGTCTGGTACCAATTTACTCGGCCGCGGAGGGGTGGAAGGCTTGGTTAGCCAAGTAGAGGAACGATCGTTCGACCTTGAGGGTGTCAGGGTCCTTTTACCACTTCCCAAAAAGATGAAAAAAGCAAATCAATGAATATAAAATGAAAATGAAGTCAATAAATATAAAAACAATTATATACTTATAAAAGGGGCAGCTCGTTCTGTCCCCTATGCTCAAGCGAGCAAAGGAATCGAAAAAACTATTAGAGTGCTACAATAATTCTGAACCACCAGCAAAAATGAGTCGCTCGTGTTCACTTAGAAACCGAACCAGAAACTCGTGCTAACCAGAAAAAAATGAAAAGTGAAATGAAAAATATCAAGACTTCAAGTCTAGTTATTACAACAACTAAACTTTCAGTAGGAGAATTTACTTAGAGTGCAACCATTTTTTTACCATTTACTAAGACCATAATTTCTAATGCCGAGCGGAAGTCGTTATGGGTTGTCCGAACGGCTTCAACTGCGTCTTTTGCACTTTGCATAAACGAAAGTTGCCCTTTTGTGCTTGGATCTTCTACGTCTAGTAAAATTGATGAACTTGTTCGACAAAGTAATAATACGTTTTCTCTATTAGACTGACATAAAAAGCTTCTACGAGCTCGCCTACGACACCTTCTATGAGTAATGGTAAATGCGCTGCCCTTTGAGACCGTCTAGATCATGCTCGAGGTTGCTCATCTATTTCGTGTCACTTTTTGCAGCGAAGCCGAGGCAATCAGTGTCCATTTAGACGACTTTTCTGTGACAATACCTGAAAAGGTTCTTGAGTGAATGTGAGTGCATGCATCGATGGAACACTTAAGAAGACAACTAGTTATTCACTTGCACGCTTACGTTCAACGGCTGCTCCTAACTTGAATGACGTTTACAATGAAAACATGCAAAATCACATTTTTCAATGCAGCTTCCATGGCGACAATCTTCACCTTTCCTTGCTCAATAGTGCCTGCACTTGGTGGAAGAGATTGATTCTTAGAACAGCGACTGAAGGGCACTGCTCATTGGAAAGAGTCAGAACAGAAGGAATTCTTTCCTAGTTTCCTTGTAGTCGGAATCGGAGTGGTCTTTCAGGGCGAGTTCTAGTAGTTGAGACTGCAAAATACGACCGTAACCGAGCCATTCTTTACCTCCAAACAACTCTTCCTTGCTGTTACCGTCGCAGTTTTTACGATGATCTTCTCACCATCGTTACAACTTCTACTTCTACTATAAATAATAGTAATATATAGAATTAGAAAATCACAAATAGTACAAATAGTAATAGTATCAAGTTGCAACGATTCCCACATTCTCTCTTCTTTGAACCTCGATATTGATGTTACTTATTTCGCTGTTAGTGTGTTAGTTTGCCTTGCCGAGGCTGTTAGGTGAAACTATTATTTTAGATTGAGTTTTATTTAGCCAATAACTAAATGGAGACAAAAAGAAGCGATTCAAAATAGGCAGTAATGTAACAAAAACTAGCAAATTGGCGATTACATCAGTAACAAAACAATCACAAATTCATATGATGTTGTAATGATGGTGCTAGGTTAGTCGCAAACATCGCATCTCAGGCGGGATTCGAACCCGCGTCTCGCGCCTAACCTGGCTCGTGCGCTAACCACTATGCCAGTGTAAGACGATTGCTCTCCTTTCCAACTGAGACGGTCTTTTGCACACCCTTAGCACTTTCTTACGCCCGTAGACTTTTACTTCCAGCACTTTTACTTCCGTAATTACCGCTTGCGAGCCGGATTCGGCATTGCACCAGTTAAGCTGAAAGCATTCTATAGTTAACATGAAATTACGAATTTCTCGAAACTATTTATATTAATGACCTGACGTTTCAACCTTCTCGTCGTGTTGAACACACTATTTATTTGTAATATTTACGTAGCGCCCAACAATACATGTGGAGAAAATAACCGACGACACATCAAAAGCAAAAAGGTCACGTCGGAAGCACGTCAACGAGGGTCAGGCTAACAATCCCAAACCCCCGACAGGCGGTTGTAATAGGCTCCAACAAAATCTGTCGCCTTTAAACAATCTCATTCAAGGATACTACTGCAAAAAAGACTAAGCAACAAGCGTAGCAGCAGTAAAAGGGTAGGTAAGGGCAGTCCAGTTAGGAGGTCCTGTGCCCAAAAACGAACGCATCGAACTCAGATCCAGTAAAGATCTACGTCGAGGTAAAGAAGGAGTCCCGACAGGATTTACAGGGTTCTTAGATTCACAGACGTGACTTGGTCGTTGATGGGTGTGAATTGGTGAGGTGACTCTCTTTCGAATACATTTTGTTTGGTATTCATAGCAATTGTCAAAAATGCTAGAGTGGGTTCGGCCTTTGGTTGGGTAAGCCGTTCGGGTAACTGACCACGAACGACGTTTAGGCCTCTGAAGACGACGGGAAGATCGAAACGTCAGGCTATTAATAAATAGTTCCACATACCAAACTCGGCAGGGCATACTAACATACAGTAGCGGTCAAAAAGATATGTCACTTTTCGTTTTCATTCCAAACTAGCTCAAATCGAAAAGAACCTGATACCAATTGATAGTTCTGAGTACTCTATTTGAAAATATGTTGAAACATACCGCTTTTACTGATTCTCTGTTTTTTTAAAATATTTTTTAGTGATTTTCATATGCTATTTTGAACAAAAATATCTCAAAAATCGCTGGGTGTAGGATCAATCTGAGATAATATTCTGATAGAGCAGGATCTAGTTATTATACTGTGTTGCAAACATTTGATTCAAATCGCCTTTAAAATATAGATTTTTTGAGCAAACTTTTTGGTGGTCAAAAACCGGTCAAATTTTAGGACCATGTTTTAAACAAAATTCTATATCTTCCTAACTTTTCGAAAAAATTAAACCAAATTTGAAAGTGTTGTAGAGGATGATATTCTCTTCAGGGTGGTTAATTTTGTTTCAAGACTGGTTCCTTATTTTGGGAGAAAATTCCTTTTAAAGTTGAGTTTGCGTAAATTGTCGTATCTAAAAAAGTTCAAGAGGAACTGACTCAATTTTTTCCACGTTAATAGTAGATTTGTAGTTCTTTCAATATCACACGTAAGTTAGAATAAATCAAAGCTTTAGTAAAAATATAACGCTTTGACTGACGCACGCTGTAGGCGCCGTCACTAACAGTACAGTGTACGGCGCGGGCAAGCGTGCGTCAGTCAAAGCGTTATATTTTTACTAAAGCTTTGATTTATTCTAACTTACGTGTGATATTGAAAGAACTACAAATCTACTATTAACGTGGAAAAAATTGAGTCAGTTCCTCTTGAACTTTTTTAGATACGACAATTTACGCAAACTCAACTTTAAAAGGAATTTTCTCCCAAAATAAGGAACCAGTCTTGAAACAAAATTAACCACCCTGAAGAGAATATCATCCTCTACAACACTTTCAAATTTGGTTTAATTTTTTCGAAAAGTTAGGAAGATATAGAATTTTGTTTAAAACATGGTCCTAAAATTTGACCGGTTTTTGACCACCAAAAAGTTTGCTCAAAAAAATCTATATTTTAAAGGCGATTTGAATCAAATGTTTGCAACACAGTATAATAACTAGATCATGCTCTATCAGAATATTATCTCAGATTGATCCTACACCCAGCGACTTTTGAGATATTTTTGTTCAAAATAGCATATGAAAATCACTAAAAAATATTTTAAAAAAACAGAGAATCAGTAAAAGCGGTATGTTTCAACATATTTTCAAATAGAGTACTCAGAACTATCAATTGGTATCAGGTTCTTTTCGATTTGAGCTAGTTTGGAATGAAAACGAAAAGTGACATATCTTTTTGACCGCTACTGTACTAACACCAGAATTCTAGAATCAGGGCTAGAATTTAAGATTAGCTCTAGTTTTATGATGAACAAGTAGCAGATCGGATCGAAATTCTCAAAGTCACGGCTGTGACGTGGTCGTTGATGGGTGTCATTTCGCTGAAATATCTGTCTCCCATGCCAATTTGCTGTCGATTGCGGTGCTGAGGTGTTTCTTACGTCAAAAAGATCTATTGGCGCGAGTGTTTTTGTCCGGACTCCTTAACCTCGTTTCTGCGCTTGTTGGCTTGCCCGTCCGGCCAGCCATTGGAAGGTGGTTGAAGAAATGCAATTGCCGGAAGGCAATTGTTTCGTGACGGACGGAAGGAAGGCCCCAGGACGGCTACTGGCGCCCTCAGCTCCTCTCCTAGCGCTCCACGTCGATGTGCTCCACAAGTTGGCTTATTAAAGTGCCTTCTGGAACTCGCATGGTACAGTCGTCACTGTGTACTTTACTCAATTTTGTTGCCTACCGACTTTTACCTAGGTTCTCCTCTTTTCCAATTTACAACTCGATTCCACTCAGTTACTACTAGGTTGGCAATATTTTCATTTAATTTCATACCAAAGTGCTGTCTAGTTTTACCCTATTGACTTTCCTCTATCATCACTTCCTCGTCAAATACCACTTGAGATGAAATCATTATGACAGATTTCCGGAAACCGATGTCTGCCAGAAGTTCCGCCCTCATAGGTACAGTCCTTTTCCATCAATCAACATCCTTGTTGAAATTGGTTTCATCTTATTTCTCAGCTTCCTTGCCGGGTCAGAAGTCTTGCAACGTCCGAGTGTCGTTGTCCTCAAAATGAATGAAGACTATTTTTTATTGTTGCAATAATGGTGCTATGCTTATCACAAAAATCGCATCTCAGACGGAATTCGAACCACAGTGCACAGCCCCGGATAGGTTGAGACGCGGGTTCGTATCCCGACTGAGCCATTTTTGCGATAAACCTGGTACCATCATTGCAACATCCTATTCTAGTATATGTACATAAGAATAACTCACAGGAAAGCGGTAATTGAACTGGAATTTCACTCTTTAGTGTTTTATTAATTACCCTTGTTCTCACTGTGGCTCTCTTCTATCACATTTTAGTATTTCAAAAAAGTAAACAAAAATGGGAACAAAACTACCATGCTCTGGAGCTACTTCCACCTGTACGGTCGAGCGATCGGTCCTATCTATGTGGTTGGAAAAGCTACTATACCGTAAGACCATGAACTGGATCTGTACGTAGCACCTTTTTCTTCTAGTCTACATTGTACTATGCACTTCTTCCTGGCCATTGAGCTTTACGAGCTGATTCACCAAGAACTTGATTACCACCAGAATACCTCGGAAAGAAGTGCTATTCTCCTGGATATTGTGTGGAAGCCTAGCCAATCCAATTTTTTTTTATGTCGCTCAACTTCTTTCGTGATTCCAGAACATTGAGAACTTTCCAACTCTCCGAAATCTCCACTTTTTGATGTATTTTTATGTTTTGAATTAATAAATTAGGATAACATTACTACAACTCAATCAAACATGGGAACTGAAAGTGCAAGTAAGTACGCATAATTGGCACGATCCCCTTCATTCAAAAGTCTCTTTTCGCTGTTATTAGTAGTTAATAATTGTTCGCTCTTGAGCCATGTCCTTATCCACTTTGACCTCCAACTTTTTAATGCGTTTTTATGTTTTGAAATACTAAATTATAATAACAATACTACCATTCAATAAAGGAAATGGAAAACGCATAACTGGCTTCATCCCCTTCATTCAAAGGACTCTTCTCGCTGTTATTTCTAGTTAATATCTTAATTCTGCCATCTTAAGCCACGACCTCAACCACCTTGACGACGAACTTTTTTTAACTATGTAGAGACTTTATTCTTTATTTGTAGTTATCCAATCAACAGAATTCAAGCCCAAGAAACACTTATATAACATGTGACTATTGGATTTGGGTAATGATAATAATAGCAAAGTGACTATTGGACTTGGGTAATGATAACAACAGTAAAAGTGAAATATCAGATAAACCAAGAGGGTGACTCATAATAATTTGATCGTTTATGAGGTTACACTGAGAAATTTGAAAAAAAATTTAAAAAGTGCAAAAAATGTAATGGAAAAGGCCATGGGTGTGTGAGAAAGAACTGCACTTGCAACTACCTTGTTGCACAAATTGGCCCCTTTTTTACGGAAATTATCCTTCAATTCCGCCTGTAACGAGAAAACGCTGCAGTGTTCACCCGGACTGCAACTAATACCACCAATTCCCTTACAAAAACCGCATCCTTTTCTTGTTGTTTTGCGTCGTTTCGGTTCGTCTCCTTGTTGACGTGTGCTTTTTGTCTCTCTCCATGTGTGTATTGTGCGCGGTGTACGTCTTTTGGATAATCGAATTTGATGCTGTTTAGAGGCCATCACCTCCACCACCACCACCACCAACACCACCCGCTAGACCACCACCGACATGTTGATGTAGCCTGTGGCGACTACAACGTAAGATTGAGGGTCCTGAGCAGAAGCTGGTGGTAATTAAAATTTCTTTACGTGCGACTCAGACGAGAGCGTTTCTATTGAATCTCTCTTCTTTCGTTTCTTTTTCCCTCTAAATAATATTACCGTAGACCTGAGCGGCGTTGCCGTCATTCTCTGTCGTGCAATTATTTTCAGTGCATAGCAAAAAGTCGAGCTTTCATGCTTGAGAGACCATTCAAACTCTGCCTGACGCCTTCGAATGGGTCTGCTGCGGTCGTTGAAAGCTGTAAAGGCGACAAAACGGCGGCGAACATCTGTAACGCAGCTGGCGAAATGAATTTTGTGGCTTTTTTGAGTTAAAATGTCCTCCAGATGCCCCATGTGGAACTCATCCCTCATGAGGCATTGTGAAGGTGTATTCGGAGTATAAAATACCTTGCAGGGGCCAGCCATTGTACAAGGCAGTCTGCTCACCTTTTCAAGAGTCGTACCAATTTACCCGGCTCCTGACGGAGTAGTAGGCTCGGTTAGCCTGGGTCGGGATCGATCGCTCGACCGCGCGTGTATCAGTAGCACCTCTTACCACCGAACCTCTTGCGCTGCGTTTAAAGTTATGGGACAAAATTGAAAAAAAAAACAAATTGGACCCCTAACGTGATCATCGTGACCTGCGCAACAATTTTCTTTTAATGTGAAATTTAGTTTTATTAACGCTTTTCTGCGGGTTACTATTATATATACTACAATAGGATGTAGCAATGATGGTGCTAGGTTTATCGCAAAAATCGCATCTCAGGCGGGATTCGAACCCGAAGAATATGATTAAAAGAAAATTCGAATTCGGATTTTCTTTCAATTCCATTCTACCTCCTTAGTTCTTCGTGTATGCCGGTGCTTTCAGGAAATTTTTGGATAGAAATTCTCTGCTCAAATGAAGCTGGTGGTATGGTATGTAAGTATGGATCGATACCCAGAATTTGGGTAGAATTTTACTAACCAGACAAGTGACAAAATTGCATTGCAAATTTCTATAAGGCGATTCTCAGCTCTGCATTGACGTCAGCCACTCGGCGAGCATTTATAAACGGCCTATAAATCGAGATGTTTCTGGGTGTTTGGTGCTCAGCAAACGTCAGCGGTAAAACCCTCTGATAAGCCCGTCTGAGCACATTTCCTGCAATGATTTCATATCGGCTTATCGCTTTAGCTTGAGGAAGTATGAAGTAAAGAGAAGGAAGCGCAGGAAAACGGCACCGCGGCAGAGGAAAGACAGATAAGAAGCTACCTCAATTCCAGCTCAAATTGAACTTGCAGCATTGAAACCACATTCGTATTCTCAAGCACTTCCCTAGGGGAGGATTCTCCACAGCAAAGTATGATGCATGAGGATCTACTTTTTCTTAGAACATCGGTTGTTTCTGAGGCAATGTAAGGAAAGTGCAGTCACGTTAGAGAACTGTTTTTTGCTGCGCTAAACACGAACTTTCAAAAAATGGCCGATTTTCAAAAAAGGGCGCTTCGGAACCTCGAGTCGTCCTTTGCAGCGAATCGTCTCCTGGGAGGGCGCCTTAGAATTGCTGCAGGCTTGTCATTAGTTTTGGCTGAAACTGAAGTTTCTCTCTTCCCTTTTTCTCCTTTTCTCGACGATTAGGCTAGCTGGAAAGGCACAATTTGCAAGATGCGTTTCGTTCAGTTCAGAGCAGAATCAGCTCTCTACATTTCACTACATAGCTCATCCAAATTCTCCTACAATATGGTCTATTTCTAAAATTTAAAAAGCAGTCACTTTGCCTCATCTTGCTGTTTGAATTCAGGAGCGGGATTCATGATATATTTCCTGCATTTTATAGTGTTGTGGCAGTTGTTCCTTAGCAGTTAGAGACTTATTCTGTTCCAGACAGTTTGACAAACAACTCATGAAATCCAGGGATGGTTGTATTAGGTCCGCGGCCCTTCTCTAGGTAAAAGGTAAAGGTGACGACGTCAACCAGTTCCCAAAGGAGGCGCCGCGCTTTCGTTTTCCAATCAGAATCGTGGAGGCATGGTGAATGCGTATTTGGCCTATACAATGACTTGCGGATACAGCCGCTAAACCAAATCAGCGTTTTTACCTTCCCAGTCGAGCTTGGTAACAATTTACCCGAAACCGGACAACAATGCTTCGTTGTCCCGAGCGAGGATCGATTGCTCGACCGTGCGGATGTCAGTAGCGCCTCTTACCATAGCACCCCGAAACTAAGGTAGCTCATAGTAAATTGTTAGGAATAAATAGTCGTATGTATGTGGGTGAAGGAACTTCATTACAATTTGGCGCTTTCGTAATGGATGTTTAGCGCCAGACCGAGCGAATTTTTTTAGCAGCAAAACCTTTTTTGGAAATATTTATAGGTTTGGAAAAGGAACCATCAACCGAAATTGACAGATTGTTTGAAAGCGATGGTTGAGGTCACTAAAGTTCAGAAATAGTTGATATTTTTGAGTTTCTGCTCATTTTACGAGAATATGTATTCCTGGCATAGTACAGCAATCCAATATCGAGTGAAATTCTCCACAGGGGTTTCTCTGAGGGTAGAAAGGTAAAGGTAAAGGTATCAGTCCCCTGAGGGCGCTCCACCGCATTCGTGTTCCATTCAAGTCGTAGAGGCTTGGCGAATCCGTATTTGGCCTATACAATGACCTGCGGAGGCCAGCCGCTTCACCAGGTCAGTGTCTTTACCTTCCCAGACAAGTCTGGTACCAATTCACCTGACCCCGGAGGGATAGAAGGCTTGGTTAGTCCGGGCCGGGATCGATCGCTCGACCGTGCGGGTGTCAGCAGCGCCTCTTACCGCTGAACCGCGCGAGCCCACTCTCTCGAAAGCCAAAAACGATCGAAAATCGACCTGTATCCGAATTCTTTCCACCGCCGACTGCTGCGAGAGTTGCGGTGGAAAGAGACCGGTGGAACAATGGCGCGTAAGAACCAGCATGACATCATCATTGGGAACTGGATGCTGAACATTCTGGCTCCGCCTTAAAAACGGTAATATACCTACCAGACTACCCACGCGTTTTGTTGCTCACCAGAACCATCACTGCTACGCTTTTCTTCGCTCCCCTAAGTTTCACGATATAGCAGTTGAGAAGATATCCCTCTAAAGACTAATGTACAGCTCAATCCATGATGTCTCCTTCCTAGAGCTCTTAATCTCGCCCGGTAGAAAGCCGATTTAATCGTCTTTTAACGGATCGCCGTCGTGAAGTAGAAGACTTCCTCAATTACGAAAAACGAAATTTTCCTCGAAGTGGCTCTAACCTTCATGTTAGGATAGAGAAGAAATTTAACCTAAAATCCCGTATGAAGAACTCAGAAAACGGGTCCGTTATTCTTTCCGCTCTTTGAGATCAATGGTAAATGTGAGGCACACAACACTCTTCGGGATGCGCCGTGCATTCACCTTCCAATTCGAATTTTAACAGTAACGGGTGAATGGTAAGAAATATCAAATAGTTTCGGCTCCCGTGAAAAATTTTCTGAAAGAAAACTAAAGATAAAGTAAGGATAAAGTTGTCAGAACTGATCTTTCCGTGAAGGACCGCATTCTTTCGTCCTTCGGCTTTAGGTCGTAGAAGGATGATGAATGAGTATTTGTATTTTTTAACCTATGATGACTTGTGGGTGACAACCGCTGTCCCAGTCGAACCATACTTACACACCATACCACCAGCTTCATTTCAGCATAGAATTTCTATCCAAGAATTTCCTGAAAGTACCGGCATACATGAAGGACTCTAGGGAGATAGAATGAAGCTAAAAAGGAATTCGTATTCGAATTTCCTTTTACTTCCATTCTTCATCTGTTCTAGTATATATGATAGGAACCCGCAGAAAAGCGTTAATAAAACTGAAATTTTCACGTTTGGGGTCCAATTTGTTTTTTTTTTTCAATTTTGTTCCACTATTTCTATTTACCTTCGCAGATAAGTATGGTATCAATTTACCCAAGCTCCGCCGGAGGGTTTGAGGCTTGGGTATACTGTTATCTATGAGGTTGCGAGTGTTCTTAATACCTCCTTTCTCGTCCTCAATTATTTGAAGTCCTGGTTGTCTTGAGAAACCCATCAGACTCGGTATACCCAAGCTTATCTTTAGCCCAAATACTCGAAGCGAACGGAGTTGTCATCGATGTCATCTGTGATAGTGTAGTGATTATGCAATGAAAGAAATGGAAATAGAAATCAAAAACTGTTTAGTACTATGTAGAAATCTCTTCGAAAGAATCTCAGAGGACGAAAATGCTTCTCATGTTTGACTGCGTGATTCCAGTGTATTTTGAATCTATGACGCATAGAAATTAAATTTGCAGCTATCACTAATATTTTCGAACCGGAATTTCAGTTTTCTCACTTTACTTTTCAATAGGATATATTTAATCAGTTATTACACAAACACAGGCGTGCGTAAAAAAAGTGTAAAACGACGAAAACAACGAAATATGATGGCGAAACTAACTGATCTTGAAACCTTCTCGTGACATGCTACCATTTTTTCGAACTGGATTGCATAACTGAATTTGATTGCTTTTAAATTACACCCACCTGCCGTAACATCTACCTGCAATTGAGTCAGTGGTAATTATTTGAAGAATTACCGTGCTTTTGCAATAAGACATAGAGGGGTAAAAATTACGCAATATCCTTCCCGGAGAATGGAATTTACGAATTCGCAATATAGCTCTTTGTTGCCATTCTAGTTCCCTCTAACATTCCAGAGAAGGTTAAAATTGAATTTGACACGAGTTGTGTCATGGATTCAAAATATACTGGAATGACGCAATCAAACATGAGAAGCCTTTTCGTCCTTTGAGATTCATTCAAAAAGATCTCTAGTATTTAACAGCTTTCGATGTCCCTTTCAATTTCTTTCACTGTATAATCACTACATCTAATAGTGCTCTTTCCACCAGTTTTCTTTTTCTTATCAGGGTTGTTCGGTGCCTTTGGTGCATTTAAAAAATAAAGTACTAAAAACAAATTTCTATTTATTTATTTATTTAACTACGTCCAATAACGCGCCATAAAATAATCACCACAAAAAAATTAAACAGCAACATAAAACAGCACCGATGGAAGGATATGAACGCCGTAGGCTCGTCCTGCAACTAACTAATCGAGCAATCGGGAGCATGGGAGGGTTAGAAGAAGCAGAATTTTACGAGAATCATTTGAAACCTTATGAAGCAATTAATGAAAGAAAAAAGTCTAAAAATATCCATGTGGCATGTGAGAAATACAGCCCCTCCAGGAAGTTATACGCAAGGATCAACGAAGCTTGACGTCCTGGAAGTGTGGTCCTATGTGCAAGGCTTTCACGTTGAGACAATAATGTTCGAAGCGGTTTGATAATGTAATGGACAATTTTTAAGAATATTGGGAACCTCTACCCAACAAAAGAAGAATTCATACCCCATTAAATGAACTTTCACCCAGAGTCCAATTGCCCTAGGCAGCTTTTCACGCCCCAGTCGCTAATCGTTTGTCGCCGTCGGAAAGCACGCGGACGGCGATGAAGGGTTGATTGAACGTGTGCCGGTAATTGGAGGAGGTTTTTCTCCGAAAACGGACGACGACGACGTCGACTTTCACCTCTGCAAGCACTTTCCATTCCATCCAACCAGCAAACACGAGTTAATAGATTATCGTGATTTGGCTCCTCCTCGAATTGATTCCACGAAAAATCCTCACCAGAAGCGATTATATTTCATTGACATTCGTGGAAAAATGTGGCCTCTCTTAGCATCGTCGTCGAGAATTCCGACTGACGTGAGTTCTGCACTTTCCGCCTATCTGCTGAGGCAAGTCAGGCGTATTCTGAGCTCAACAGAGCCAATTCAGCGGCAAGGTGAAGCTGTGAAACTGGAACTCGAAAATTTTAATCAGATATGGATCAGGGGAAAATCCCATATCGAATCTGTCTACCTCTTGTTCAGTTTTAAACTGCTGATTTTGTTAGTGCCTTTTTGAACTTTTGCGTGAAAAGGCACCGAAAAAAAATGAGGTTTTAAAGTGATTTTATAAACTATTACACAGCAGTTTAAAACTGGACTCTATTTTTACCATTTGCCGGGAGTCCCTTGTCCTTCCGATATTTCGTTAGAATACCAAAGGACTCACGGCAAACTGCAGAAGTTGGTACAAATTTTTCTTACCCAGTAGCACATCCATGTTTAAGGATGTAACATTGAATAAATGAATAAATTTAGCACGCACCTTCTATATCCAATTACAGGACTTACCGGTGAAGTAGGTAGCGCATGGTGCAATGGTAAGAGGCGCTGCCGGCACCCTTACGGTAGATCTATCCTCGCCCGGGCCAGCCAAACCTTTCGTCCCTCCTGGGTCGGTAAATTAGTACCAGACTTTTCTTGGAAAGCAAAAACACTAACTTGGCCCCTGCAAGTCATTGTATAGGCCAAATACGCATTCACCAAGCCACTGCGATTCTGAATGGAACTCGAATGCGTGGCGCGTCCGCAGGGACTTTTATTTATTTATTTTTTGAACCTATAGGGGATTTATCAACGCCGGCACATTTACCCTTGCCTTTTACCTGTGATGTAGAGAAAACCCTAAATGAGAAACACTTCTTATTGTTACCCTAAGGTTCAACTCTTATTTAACCCTTCCCGGCACTTTATACCTTGTGATAATCCCCGTTTTCGGAGAGCAATCGTCCATTCGCCGCCGCCGCCACTCCTTTGGCTTCATTAGCACCGTTGCCGACGGCAAAAACCGCCGCATAAAGGGCAATTTCACTGCAAATACCTACAGTGCAGAGAATGGCGCTCGTCGTCGACTATTCACAGTAACGAAACTTTTTCCAATCCAAATATGAATGCGCTGCTATCGACGAGGCTGCTAAGAACCATACCTGCCTGGTTTGCTACAATGTAGCTCCCTCTAGGTACCGTATTCGCTTCAGTTGTTATTCCCCGCGGGTATGATTGGGTTTTGCGGGTTACCGTGACATATAGTTTAGCTTTAATATCAACTTTTATTAGCTTTATCTTTGTGGCCCTAGACTAAGTTGGGCGCAAAAACAACGAAAATGGCTGAGTGCTAAGGAGCCGTTCGATCGGGTGAATTCGTGGGAGAAAATTGTCCCATCAATTAGCCGTCGAACTTGAACAACGCTCTGTCGGACGAGGAGCTGGGGAAAAACGACATCGCCATGGGACCTTTCAAGCCGTTCGCGCCCCGGAAAACTCCTCTGCACTCTCATCGATTCAAAAATGGTTCCTGTCGTTAGCAAAATCGCTCAGCTAGCTCATAACATTGTTCCGATTTCTCCAGTGAAGACAGCTCTCCTTTTATCTATTTTATCTTCTATTTACATTTATTTATCTTTACGTTTTTTATCTTCTATTTCTATCTATTTATCTTTACGGCCTTAGTATACGCGCGGGTGATACAGTGGTAGAACTGAAACCCGCACTGCGCTGGCAAACCAAGCTTTCCATCCCTCCGGGTTTGGGTAAATTGGTACCAGAGGAGGTAAAAACACTGACTTGGTATAGCGGCTGGCCTCCTAAAGTGTTAAAGGACAAATACGTATTCACAATGTCCCTACGATTTTAAACGGAGCGAGCGCACTTACTTGTTAAAGGACTGATCAACGCCAACACCTTTACCTCTACCTTTTTAGTTTTAGTTAGTTTTTTTAGTTTTAGTTTTACCATTCAAAAAATACTCAAAAGTTTCCTTGTGAATCATCGTGTTGTTAATATATTTGAGAGATTACTCATTACTGTAGGGTGTGATTCACCATCGAAGTCATTTTTTATCTGTATTTGTTACATTTTTTGAAAGATGTAGTGTTTAAGTAGACATGAACTATTGAAATTCTCAAATTTCGACTGCAGACTTGTCGATTTTGTTTTCGTTTTCATGATTGGGTTAAGTATAATAGACGTAAAATTCGTGGGTACGGCGGTTCCCTCCAACTTTAAACGTACTCGATTTTAAACCTAGTAGGAGGAAAGTGGAGATTTTGTAGTAAAAAATGCGCCACGGAGCTCGTCACCCGTGAGAACCGGCCGACATTACTTCCCATGCAACCTCGTCATCGCATGCTATTCTTAAATTTCCTGCGCTGGCAAATTATGAGGTGGGAACTACATAGAAATTGTTCTCTTTCTGAATTTTCTGTCTGAAAAAGAAATGTTGTGTCAAAAATTCTCAGCTTTTTTGTTGAATTGTTCTTAGAATTTCTCATCTAATTCCCCAATGTTCTCAGGAATTCATGAAATCATTCGGAATTTCACCTGAAGCCGAATTGAATTCTAATAATTTCGTGATAAGAAATCAACTTTCTCATGTATTTCCGATGAACATCGAAACAAGAAAATGTAGTTGCCAGCTGGCTACATCACAATTTTATATCTTGTACACTATGATTTTCATAAGCAAATTGCTGATTTTCAGGTGTACTGTGAAATATTCATTTCGAATAAATGTGAAAACATTTCCACATTTTTTTTCAATTTTTACATTTGACTGAGATGAATGTTTCACATTCGCCTGAAAATGAACAATTTGCTTATGAAATAGTAGTGTACAATGTATAATATTTTAATATGGCCAGCTGGAAACTCTTTGTTCCGATGTTCATCGGAAATGCATGAGAAAACTGATTTCTTATCACGAAAGTATTAAAATTCAATTTTTACCTTCTCTGGAATGTTGGAGGGGACTAGAATGGCAACAAAGAGCTATACTGCGGCTTCGTAAATTCCATTCTCCGGTGGGATATTGGGTGCTTTTTACCCATCCATGTTTTGTTGCAAAAGCACGGTTATTCTTCAAATAATTGCCACTCACTCAATTGCAGGCAAATGTTATAGCGGGTGGATGTAATTTAAAAGCAATCATTGAGTTATGTAATTTTGTTTGAAGAAAAAGGAAGCAGGTCCCGAGAAGGATTCACGGTCGCTTAGTTTCGCCGTCCAATTTGAAAGTAAAGAGAGAAAACTGAAATCCTGGTCCGAAAATATTAGTAATGGCTGCAGATTTAATTTCTATGCATCATAGATTCAAAATAGACTGGAATGACGCAATCAAACATGAGAACACATAATCATTTATGACGATCTTTATGCTGAAATGAATGACTCAGGAATAGTCTCGTTTGTTGACGTCTTACTCATCGCCGATCATAACAAAAACCACCAAAAGGACATCACCAGTCCCCGTCGCCTCCTTTTTATCAGCCACGCGGTCTAGACGAATCCAACTGATTGAATTTTAATCAGAAACTTGTTTTCACACCGGAACAGAGGTTTTTAGTGACCCTTTGATGAGGCTCTGATAATTCTTTGGCTACAAAAAGAGAGTGATCAATGTAAATATGTATTTAAAGAACAAGTTTATGTGTAAATATGTATTTGTATATCGTATATCAATGTAAATATGTATTTAAAAAACAAGTGAAAACAAGTTTCTGATTAAAATTCAATTAGGATGATTTGTCTAGATCATGTGGCTGATAAAAAGGAGACGATGGGGACTGGTAATGTCCTCTTCGGGGTTTTTGTTATGATCGGCGATATGTATTTTCGTTTTCTAGCAAAATTGTCTTCCTTTCGAGTAAAATTTAATTGCAAACGACTAAATTTTGGGTTTCAAACATAGGGAAGTACTGAGAAATGTACAAAATTAATTTGGAGAAGCAATAGTTTAGCCCACGATGGACCGGAAATGAGTTCTTTTGCTTTCTTTGATGATTCACAAAATTTCAAAGTTCAAAACCTTGAACGACACCGGCTCTGAAATTAGTCCGGCCCCCGTTCGAGCCACTAAAGTAGTGGAAGGTGTTCTTCCTTCGAAGAAAAGACTTATGTTAAATAAGTCTCATTTTACGCATTTTTCTCTGATATTTACAGTAGATTTCCACTAGGTGCGCTTAACTGATGTGTGTGATTGGTACAATGGTAGGAGGCGCTACAGGCCCCCCCCACGGTCGATCGATCGATGTCCACATGGGCTAACTGATCTTTTCATTCCTTCGGGGTGGGATGAATTGATACAAGACATGTAAGGAAGGTAAAGACACTGGCTAGGTAAAGCGACTGGGCCCCGCAAGCAGTTGGGAGGACCAAACGCTCATAAACCATACCTCTATGATTTTGAACGGAGGGCGATAGCGTGGCGCATCCTTGAAGGACTGATCAATGACGGCGCTTTCACCCTTTACCCTTTTCACCATCGACTGCCATTCTTGTCATCTCGAACGGACATTCTCGCGAGGTCTTCTACGATTCGGTCCGAATGAGAAGGGGGAGGGGTGAGAATGAAACCGGCCCCTCTCCGGTAAACAAACATCTGGCCCTGACTCATTCCGGAAAAGTTTCTCATTAACGTCCGCCACACACATTGCTCGTGTCGCCGTCGTTCACATGAGAAACCCATGGCCATTAGACACCCGTCCCCCGTCCCCCACTAGCCCCCATCAGTCCGTCCCAGGAAGCCTTCACCCCCTGGGCGTTTAATTTTTATTGTTGCATCGTCTTCTAAGCAAATCCAATGAGCTTCTTTATGTGTTGCTATGACAATCCATATACCTAATCCATGCTCTGGCTCATCTGGCCGCCAGGAGGACAGGAGCCGCCTCCCTCCTCCGCCTCGGATCCTCAGGCAATTCTGTGGAGAAGCTGGGAAACAGAGACCTCTGTTGGACCAAAACAGGGTTTCCGGCTATTTTTTATTTACCTTTCTCGTTTTTGACGTGTTATGGGCTCGCGTCGGGCACTAGCTAATCGGAACGGTCGAGCGGTCGATCCTCGCCCAGGCTAACTAAGTGGTTGGGCAAATTGGTACCGGACTAGTCTGGGAAAGTAAAGACCGACATGTATAATGGCTGGCGCTCAGGTCATTGTAGCAGACAGGCACGCATTCACCATGCCCCTACAATTTTGAATGGAAGACGAAGACATGGCGCGTTCCTAGGAGCGGACCAACCCCGACTAGTTCTGCTTATACCTTTATCTCAAGCCAGTATGCGCCAAATTGCCATAATTGTTTCGAAATGTTCTCCACAGCTGAATTTGAACGTTTCCAGTTATTTTTCAGTTATGATATTTATTTATTTTGTTATTTTACTTACTTCTCACACTTTCCAATTTTTAAAATTAGTTATTATAACCTTTGTTGCTTTGTTGATTCTCTAGTTACTCCTAACATAAAGATATAACATAATATTGACAACGCTGGATCGTCAACGTGTTAGGATCACCTTTCGTCAAATTAGTATGATAGACCCGTTTATTATGGGGCACCTTAATCCATTTATTGTATGGGCCCGCGTGGTGCATCGGTAAGAGGCGCTGCTGACACCCGCACGGTCGACCGATCGACCCCGGCCTGGGCTAACCAAGCCTTCCATCCCTCCTGGGTCGGGTAAATTGGTACCAGACTTGTCTGGGAAGGTAAAGACACCGGCTTGGTATAGCGGCTTGCATCCGCAAGTCATTGTATAGAAGAAATTCACATCCACCATTCCTCTTCGATTCTGAACGGGAGACAAAGGCGCGGCGCATCCTTTAGGAACTGGTCGACACCGGCTCTTTTGCCTTTACCTTTTCTATTTGACGGAGCCACACCGCGATCTGGTGGTTGTTGCTGTGAGGCTGCGTGGAGGCGAATTTCCATAATTCGTCGGCGATTTCGCATACGTACGCACACGCTCGAATTGAATCCTAAGCGTAAAATTCTCCGGTAGACAACAAATTGGATCTCCGAACCGGAACCCCCATTCCTCACCCCGAGAGGACCCGACGACCCCGGCAACCAACGGGATGGGAGGTGTCTCCTCAACTGTAGCCCAGGTGCTTCTCACCGTTCGGGGCTTCAATTGTTTTTGGAGTTTCACTAAACTTTCTGTACCGTTAGATAGAACACTCTCTTCTGAAAACGGCCATGCATTATTTTTTCAATATAATGAATTTTGAAGCGGTTTATGGCGGCTGAACGATAAAGAACGATCTATATCGTCTATATCGCAGTTTGGCGGAAATTTACCGACGGTACTGTACTGTATGTCCAGACTAACGAATTTGTTATGTAATAATATTGAACCAATATTTTTCTATCGGTGATGGAATGGGCAGTGACTATAACTGATTTTGTTGATTTTGTAAACAAAAATATGAAGTGATGACGTCCTGGCTGTAGGCCGATGATATCAACAGTGATACCATAAATGGCACTTTCTGTATTGGTATATTTGTTTACTTTTTCGTGCATATTTCTCGTTTTTTGCTGTCTCCTTCACTTTTGTGGTTTCATTGATATCGTATGGCACACGTTAAGTACATGAAAGTAAAATAGAATAAAATTTTATTGAAGCCATCTGTCCCTAGCCATCTGTGTCAATATTCTGTCTAATCGCAATTTTTCCTTGAATCCGGTATCTTGTTTGTAGTTGAGCAGAGAACTTTCCTTGAATGTTGTGGTATTCTCTAGGTTCATTTATTTATTTATTTATTTATTTATTTATTTATTTATTTATTTATTTATTCATTTATTCACCGATTCTCCGTCTTATCTCTTTTTGAATCCTCAGCATGGTAGCTCAGTGCATAGCATGTGGCCCTCGTAATTTGATGGTGAAAGGTTCGGTCCATCTGCTCGATTTATATACCCTACCTGACTCGGTAAAAAGTCAATGCTACAGGAGTAACTTTAGCCCATTATCAAACAAAACAGCTATTTGCAAGGACATACTGATACACTGGTGCCTAAAAACCAATCAGCCTTTAATCTTTGCAGCAGCAGGGCAATTACCCCTTCGTTCTTCTCCTAATTTGATCTGACTGTTTGACGAATAACTTTGCTAATTGTGAAGAAAACATTCTCGAAGGAACACTACACTCACGGTTAAAGTCTTAGGACCTTAATAACTAAAAAATTAGGAGAACGAGAATGATGGGAACCTGTATCGTTTGGGTTTTTAAACTATTATGATGATACTGAACTACGCAAATTATGGGTTCGATGGTGAATCACCCTATAGTAATGAGTAATCACTCAAATAAATTTGCAACACGATGATTCACAAGGAAACCTCTGAGTACTTTTTGAAGTCAGTGAAGGTGTTTTTATTTACTCTGTCTTAGTCACGACCCCTTAAATTCACCTGGTTACGGTATGGTCCACGGCTTTCCTGGATTATTTCAAACATCCGAACTCCGAGGGACCACTTTACCTTTACCTTTACCCTCAAACTAGTCAAAAATGAACAATTTGAGCGCTTCATTTTCAAGGTGATAAAATCAGCCGCCTTGAACGAGGTCAGTTCAATAGGTTTGCCTTTGTTTTTGCACTTCCTCGTGAAGTCCTTACCAGTTTGTCACCTGCCGTCGTTACCTGGTCAACAATCAGTTTTTTGCTTGTTTTCGTTATCAGACGATGGTCGTTTAAAATGTGTCGTCCAACAAAGAAGACCTTCGGCGTGACCACATAAATTTATTCATTTCGATATTGATTCGTCTATTGGCTTTCAGACACCAGCTGTCATACCTTTTAGCTATCTGAAGCAAAAAGAGGTTTTCAGAAGCAACTCATGGACGTCAGACACCGCAGTTTAGCGGAGTGCCTTCGATTTTGCGTTTTGTGATGTTACGTGATTTCGTGGCGATAATTTTTTCCGTTATGTCAGTCGTTCATTTTCGCCGAGACGAATTCATTAATAGGGCGGGCGATACCCATTCGTTCTTTCCGACCACGCCGATAATTTTCCTGTGGGGTTATTGTCCTAGCGAAGGGATGTTGTTGTCCGCGGTACGATATACTCAGTACAGTATTGGGGGGTGGAGGCTAAAAGTAGAAAGAATTTCCTCTTCTTTTTTTATATAACTCACGACAGGGGTCCTACTGTTGGCTCGTCGTATTTAGGTGTCTGCATGCTACTTACATTTGAAGTTATTGAGAAATAATGAACTTTGTTGCATTCTCCTTATTACTTTTGCTCCCCACCCCCCCCCCACTCCCAATACGATCGCACCTTTGCGTTTGGCACAGTTCTAAAAGGTGCCACTGACATCCGCACGGTCGAGTGATCGATCTCCGTCCATGCTATCGAAGGCTTCCATCCCAGTAAAAGAGGTAATTGGGAAAAAACCGGGCGTCGTGATGAAATAATCTAGGCTGTTAGGTCTACACTTCTTCTGCCGCAGGCGAATTCTAACGAGAGCCACTAATAGGGTTGACCACTCCCGGAAGCGCGGAGTCTGGGCCACTCTCCTTCATATGTTTATTTGTTCCTCTTTTTCTATATTTACCGTATAAGAATTTGCTATTATATCACTTTTTTATTGATTTCCGGCTCAATGACGTTCAATTTATGTTCCAAAAGTTTGAACAGTCAGTTTTAAGTTTCCTTTTTTCAAGCAGTGACACGAAACGTTACCAGAGTACTCTTGAAATAGGAACAATAGCACACCGCTTCCTCTGCGCCTGTACTGCGTATGAGCTGTGATATGAAATCTACCAGAGAGGAGATCTTAAATATAAATGTAAAGAGGAATATCATGCTCTAGATCAGTCCCTAAGCACGAGCCGCCGCATTTGTTAAATTCAGATTTGTAGAGGCATGGTTAATGCGTGTTTGGCCTATACAATGACTTTCGGGGTCAAGCCGCTATACCAAGTCAGTTCTTTACCTTACCAATCAAGTCTGGTACCAATTTACCGACCCCGGAGGGATGGAAGGCTTGGTTAGCCCGGGCGGGGATCCTAGGTCAACCTCATTAGCACCCTGGTTATAAATTAAATTAATTGTAAATTAAATTAATTGTACTCGTCAATAATTAAACAAAATTATAAATTAGGCATAAATAAATTGCCTGTAGTAAGAGAAGTATGGTTCTAACAATCTTTGCTGGTGATTATCTCATCGCGACACCCGGTTTTCTCCCAATTACCTCTTTTGTTGGAATGGAGGGCTTGAATAGCATGGGTGGAGATCGATCGCTCGACCGTACTATTTTCAGTAGCACCTTTTAAAACTGCCCCAAGTGCTCAGCAGCGATCGTACTAAAATAATTCGCCAACCGGCCAAACAACAGCTCAGCTGTTCGACCTATAGTATAACGAGGCCTTCCGCTGGACGAATCCACCAACCGGGTCGCCGAACTGAATTAGCCCGAAGGTCGCGGCGCGACGGATGACATGTCTGGTATCGGTCGGGGGTAGGTATCGCACTAATCCCCGAACCACACGGAGAACTCCTCGGCCAGCCGTTCAGTCTCAGAGATGATGTCCACTGATAATCGTCCAGCCAATCATCAAGGCGAGGTCTTATGTCTGTCTGGTCGATGTCGGCGACGGGCGGCGAGTCGTCGGGGTTGATCTCGAGGCTGCTGAATTGCCCGACAATTACCACATCGATTTCCGGTTATATCCGAAGCAGAGCGGTGCGCGCCATCACTACTGAACACGCAAAAAATATCCATCCATCGTTAGCCCTTGTACAGCTCGATTTTGCTTCATCGACTAGAATTCATATTTTTCATTCATATTTCACTTTTCTTGTTCTGAATTTCGCTCTTCATAATCAGCTGTATCAGCCCAATTTGCAATTGATCTTCTTCAAATTTTCCATTTTGATGGATTTTCTCGGTTGTTTTCTTTTTTAGCGATTAACCTCCGAGCACGTCTTCGGAACAGCAGACAGCAATTTTAGCCACAGGCGTTTGGCTTTCTTTTCACTGACTGTTGAGCTTTTTTGATTGCTTCTTGGATTTTATGAAAGCTCAAATGTTGCAATCTTCGCTCGTGTTCTAAATTCATTCTTTTTCTTTCGAAATTATGATTTCGTGATTTCTTCTGTTTTTCTTCATCATCAATCGTGCACATTTCTTCCGTGATGTCGCAAGTACTTCATAGAAATTCAAATTTTCGATTTCATTCAATTCAAGTCATCTAATTTCAGATAATTGGGATCACATGGGAACGGAATGAGTCGCTTACGTTGGTTTGGAAATCATTTCTTGTTTTGCAGTGGTATTCTTCGTTATCGTTTTCTTTTATTTTTCCTGTATAACTGCTTTACATTACTTTTACATATTGTATATACATTTTATATTTATTATTATTTTTTTATTTTTACATTCATTCTTCTATCGAACAGTTTTATTTTGTATTGAAATAGTTCAATTTGACTTAGTATTGTTCAATCGTTCTGGGAACCATTCTCAGGATATGCCCAGTTTCTCCTTCTACAGCTGTTTGAGTCTGCAGAATAAGAAAGGAAAAAGAAAAAGAAAGAGGTTCAGGAAAGATACAGTATCCGTTCGGGCTATATCTCGGAGTTTGCAGTGGTTCTCCTCGTTATTGTTTTCTTTACTTTTACTTCTTTAATTGCTTTACACTACTTTTTCATATTTTATGTACATTTTATATTGATTATTGTTTTTCATTTTTCGATTCATTATTCTATTCAACAGCTTTACATATTTTATATTGAAATAGTTCCCTGTTAGTGTTAGTACCGTCCAATCGTTCTGAGAATCTGGTTCTCAGAATTTCCCCAGATTCTCCTTCTGCTGCTGTTTGAGTCTGCAGAAGAAAAGGAAGAAAAAAGAGAAAATAAAAAAGAAAAAGATACAGTATCCGTCTGTTCCTATGGCGAATACCTTGCTAGCGTTCGTCTAAGAACTCTTGAATGCTTGCTGCAGCAGCCAATATTGACCGCCTGCTGGCAGACTAATATCCGTTAATCTCCTTCCCTCAGGCGGACGCTGACTAGAAAACAGGTGAATATCCAGGGCTTCTCCGAGAAGAACGATGCTGTTGGCTTTTGCCTCAACAATACGCAGACAATGAATCTTCTCTTATTGATTGAATGATTAAGCGATTGATTGAATTAATAGTTAATTCAATTTCCGAAAATAATAGCCGCATCATAGTTGGAATGAGGAGTATTGTCTCACGATTTTGCTTGGAAACGAGAAAACTAACTTATTCACAATTATACCAAGGCACTAGGCATCCGGACTGAGTACAGGCAAAGTGGTTGGCTTTGCTCACCCACTAGGACGCACCATGTATGCATATTCTATTCAGAATCGTATGCATTGTGATTGCTTACTCTCCATTCGAGGAATATTTTCGACTTTTGCAACATTTTGACACCCCTTCTTCCCTAGACTTTTGGTATATCCGGAATATTTTCTCTGTGAGTTTCTCCTTTGCCATCACTTTTGTGGAATGTAGTTGTCCTCCTAATCCTTTGTTATTTTTGATTACCTAGATTGAAACCCAACAGAGTTGTGAAAAGTTGGGGAGAAATCATAGAAAAATGAAAATCAATGTAGGCACAGATGGGAAACCACCCATGAAAAAAAGAATGTCAAACACAAGGCATCAAGTGTCAAAATTCAATTAATCGAACAATCCAACCAACGTAGAAAAACATAAAATCAAAAAGTAAAATGCATCTAAAACAAAAACATCAGCAGTAGTGAGGAACAAAGAGAGAAAAGGGGAAATATGTAAGGCATCAAAATGCGTCTTCCTTACTTATGGTTCTCAATGACAAACAAAAAAGAAAATACGAAGCTTGTGAGCTCGGCCCTGCCCAGTTTCCTTCAATCGCGCCACGCACCGGTCTTCGCTTCGAAATCGTTGAGACGGTTGGAAAACATATTCCGTATAGGAAACGATAATGCCAGCTAGTTGGTCAGTACAAAATAAGTGCGTTCACCTTCCCACGTAACTCAGATACCTAATCCGTATTCGGTGGGGTAATCGGATCTGGCGTCTGACGGTTTTGCGCTCAATACAGGCGGGAGCAATATGTAGGTTCAGCCTCACCGCCTGTAGAAGAACTGCTCAAACTAATCGTGAACTAATGGGGCGGACGAAACAGGTAGGTTACCTGTCTCGATGACAGTTCAGGGCCCAGATTCATGAACCGACGAGCGGTCTCCGATACCGCGGCGCAGCCAGAACCTGACGGCAGAGTCGATGAGAGATTGCGTTTAACATAGGATGTTTGGGATAAGTAGACAGAGGTGGGCGCCGTTCGCGCTATTTCTCGGGGCTTATGGGGGGTTTAACAATGATGAATCTGGGCCCAGATGCGTAAGTACAAGAAGTAGGGGGTGCAATACTATCATGATTGCTACGGTAATAAATCTAATCCTAAGAAATCGCAATAAAACCCTCCGTCGATTTTGCCAGAAAAAACAAATAAGAAATTAATTCCGGACCGTTTTCTGCTAAGTGTATCCTACCGTATCTTTCTGGTTCTGTGACTTCTCCCCCGAAAACTGCATTTAGTAACTAATTTTTGACAATCTGGTGGAGTATAACCTCAGCATACTGTCTTCAGAAGCGCAGTTTCTGTTTATAACCGATTTAATGGAATGTTAATGGGGATAGGGCCGTCTGGATGTGCCCTAGTCTTCGCAGTCGTCCTAGAAGTCACTTATCTACGCATTTTGTCCAATGCACCTACGGGAGACTGGTGAACGTCCCCTACTTTACCTTGGCCTTTTGAATTTAAATTGGAGTTTGTGGTTCTTCCCTACCATTACCGATTCCAGACGAGTTTTACCACTTCCATCTTAATAGCATGCTTTTCTTTTACCCATTGATGTCAAGTGGTACCTGCGAAAGTTCGAAATCACCTGCCGAAATTCGATGGGGCGGTGGCGAGCGGTTACGGGAAAACAACGAGTCAAGTGTTTGCAGTTGAAAAAGACCAAGGAGTCGTCACCATCGTCGCTGTGTGACAATTTGATAGATTGATTCACATTACTGGTGGGGACGTCGTTCACAAGAGGGGACGAATTGACGACGAATCAATTGTTCGACATCATTGCGACAAATTACGGCTGTCTCCTCTTAATTCTCTTCTGATTTCAGAAAATTTTGTGTGATTTTGCGAACGTTTCTAATTTTCTCTAACGTTCTGCCACCGCAACTTTCAAAACCATTTGATACTATGATTAGAGCTGCTGCGCGAGCGATAAATCCTCGCCCGCGCTAGCCAAGCCTTCCATCCCTCCGGGGTCGGGTAAATTGGTACCATAATCGTCTGGAAGGGTAGAAGACACTGATTTGATATAGCGGCTTTCTTTTGGTAGGATAGAAAGTGCTGTCGCCTAGTACCTGTTCATTGGTCGTCATCGTTCGCCTTTATTTTGTCTCATACTAATTTGCCGCAATCGACGAACAATTTTGATTCATTCCGAGCGACTCCTGCAAAGAACGACTATACGAAAGTTTAAGAAATTAGGAAGGTGACGGCAAAGGGGGTGAAGGGTATTTAGCCCCCTAAGGACGCATTCGTATTTTAAATTCAGAATCGTAGAGGCATGGTGAATGCGTAGTTGGCCTATACAATGACTTACGGGGATCAGCCGCTACACCAAGTTATTGTCTTTACCTTCCCAGACAAGTCTGGTACCAATTTACCCCACCCCGGAGTGATGGAAGGCTAGGTTGGCACGGGTGAGGATCGATGGCTCGACTATGCGGGTGTAAAAGGTACTAAGAGGAATAGTTCAAGATCACTATCGACCACAAAATACAATGTCTCTATGACATTCGTGGCATTACCATTTTCTCTTTTTTCATTCAAAAAAGCAGAAAAAACCTAATGAATATATATTAAAGAGCTTTGAACCGTTGAAGTCTTCCTTCCCTTATTTCTTCCACGACGTGTGACACCCCCACTGCGATTTTGTTGACCAAAAAGCGCTACAGTTACGGCCAGTGCTGCTCATTATTTTCTTGCAATTCGGAAATCATATGAAGTGCCGGTGTTGGGTAGTAAACAAAGACAGAAAAGGTTTGAAGAAACGTGTTCTATCAGGACGGATAGGGGCATCATAGATAGGGAGTCAATCATGTTCAATCAATGGTAATTGTTAACCTCATTGAGATTTATTTCGAAACGAAGAGAATGAACTCCATATGTGTTTTTTGTTCTGGTTCCTTTCCGTACATTTTTTCGATACTACCTTCTAGTTGGGTAGGCGCGGTACAATTGCAGGAGGCGCTAGTTCCAGGCGAGCGGTCGCAAGATGAATCTTCGCCCAGACTAACTGAACCTCCCTCTCCCATGTGGTCGAGTTATTTGTGTTATTCAGTGATTATTTGTTACCAGACTTGTCTGAGAATCTGACTGCAGTAGCCTCTACAACGCCAGGTTCCACTAGTCATTGTACAGGCCAAATACGCATTCGCCATGCCTTCTCGATTCTGAACGGAAAAAGAATGCATGGCACATCATTCGGAGACTCGCCAGCGCCGACCACGCTGCCTTTATTGTTTTTATACGAGAGGATATCCTCTGTGCGGGTTATCCCCTAAGCTCACGAGGGATGGAGCATATGATTCCACGAAGAGCTTTGCGAGGCGGAATGGGGGAGGAGGTTCTTGGGGCTCTAATCAGGCCGGCCGGCTGGCTCGATGCTCTCACCTGAGAAGCGATAATGCGATGCTGTTAAGCTAAATCGAATCTGTCCATCCATCCATCCGCCGGACGGCCGCCCGGCTGAGAAGACGTCGCCTTCGGCTGCCCTGTCGTCACTTCACCACGTCAAACACCCTTAGAATTTCATCCTTTTCTTGTTTTTTCTGTTTCCACATTTGACTCTGTTGCCACATTTCCTTTCGTCTAGAAGTCGTTTTGTGGTAAGTTCGTTACCAATATTGGTCGTAACGCATATAATCCATTAATTTACTTACTGCTTCTTCATGAGTGTGCGTTATGACCAATACTGGTAAAAAATGTTGCAACAGAGAAAACAACAGTATGGAAGAGAAAACCAATGCGTGGCACATCCTTAGTGGGCTCCATCTTTTACGGCGTGATTCATGATGACTCCATAGCATTCTTCTATGATCGAGAAGGGTGTTTTGGTCTCTCGAGATTTTCTCTTTTTGTCATCCTAGAAAACACCCTTTCTCAATATAGTTGCACCTATTTTTTTCTTTTAGTAATTTTTTGGTTTTATGAACCAGGTGTTAGATTGTGCTCGACCGCAATCATGTCATTCGTGTCGTCATATTACTTTTCTTGAACATGTTTTTGGTAATTTCAATTGCCCGTTTTTGTTGGCTTTATCTCGTATGATGTGTTGATGATATCAATTTACTCTAAAATGTTCGCCACACGTGATAAACTAGCATCGCCCTTTCAAAATCGCGTCGAAGTCGACATTTCCTGTTATATCTTTCGTGCCCTTTCTTGTATTTAGATCTATTTTTTGGGTGCTCAGGCATTAGAATCTTGGTGGAATATTCCCATACATTTTACTTAATGAACTCATTTATGGGTGTGTGCTTGGAAATGCCGGTGCTTTTATTAAGATTGTGTAGTTTGCAGAACAGCTGCAGAGGCAATTAGTTCTTTAAACGTCTTTCTCTTCTCTGAACTTGCTAGAAATGACATCTACCCTGTTTGTATATCCACTAAGAGGTCACCATGTGTTTACCATCCTTTTTCTTGGATTTTATGGACCAACGTTTTGGTTGAGAGAGGCTCAAAATTTCTTCTAAACGTGCACCTTCTAGAGCGTTCTCGGTGGTGTAAGCGTCAGGTTCCAATCACGCTTGGTTCGGTTTTTTGTGATGAACCTAGCATCATTGGAAAATTGTAGTATAGCCTACAAGCTTCACCTTTTCCAAACTTAAAGGGATAGCAGTTTTGTTAGTAATCGCTCAACTCTGGCTAGATATTGGTGTCTCTTACCACTTTCCCATGAGCACCACACGTCTTATACTATGCCGTAAATCCGTGTGGGCTCTGGGTCGCCTTTTCTTGGCTTGGTTACCTAAATCTGAGGTGAAGAAAGGCTAAGATCACCTCCTGAGCTAGCAAACCTTCTGAGCATCGGAAAATCCGAATCAACGCCGACCACTTCAACTATATTTGTACGAGGGGTCATCACAACTACTACGCTCGAGGTGTTCCTATAAAAAGTAAATGATTACATTTTCATTAGAAAAATGGGCACGAGAAGAGTAAAGCGAAAACAACGAAAAACATAAGTGTGTTCTGAGCAAATAGGAGGAGGAAACCGAAATTATTATCGACTTCACGATGTTCGTAGCAATACCCTCAACTTTTTGACGTCATTTTTTTCTGAAGCACAAGGAGAAGCGTTTTTTGAGTGTTTCCTTCACATTCGCACGCTCTTTTTATTCATTTTTATTTTTATTTTTTGATTTTTTTTTGCTGGGCACTAGATGGCGACCGGTTGGAGTGTCCACTGTCCCTATCATTGTCTTTCTCTCGTAATCAGCAGCCATCACAACTATCACCATCACCATCACCAGCTCCTCTCCGTTGTCACAGCAGCCAGCAGCAGCCAACCAGCGGTGATGGCGACGACAATTCGCTTCTTCTTGATCGTCGTCCGTAACGGCCGGTTTAGGTGGGCTGGGTGATTGTGATAGCGGCAGCGGCTGGGTAGCCTTCTTACTCAGGCCGACCGCGTTGCTATCAACTTAACACTTTGCGGTGTATTTCTCGCTATGACGTCAATACACGACCGTGAAGCCGACGATGACGACGTTGACCTCTTCGTACGATGATCTCCCACTGTTTCGCCATATAAATACACCCCCTTCCGGGTTCAATTCGTGCCATGTCAGCTGGCTATGCTGGACAGCAAAGAGAGTTTTTCAATGACGTTTGTTCTCAGTTTCAAATAAATCTTATTTTTCATAACTTTCAGGGTCGTCTACTTGAACGAGTTTGTTATAACTTCTAGGATCATCTACTTGAATGAATTGGTTTCTGGTTGGATAGGTTGCAAAAGTTTTTGACCTTCCATGGCTTGGGGATACGAACACCCTTGAAACGTCACACTTATGAGTGGCTCTCAGCAATTCCTTTGCTTAACAAGCTTGAATCTTGAGAAATCTTATGATTTTTTTTTATATTTAAAGTGAATAATATTGAAAGGAGTTTAAATGAATTTAAATTCAATTTTCAAGTAACAATTAATACATTTTAATAGGTTTTATATTTGATTTTCTTGCTTCCTGTTTCCACAGTTTTCGCATGCTTTCACCTTTGACATTGAGATGTTCTAACCTCGGTATAATTCCTTTCTGCTTTAAATGTCCAATAATTTCAATGAAAGACAGCAGTATTTGTCATTGCTTTTTTCTCATAAAATATTCAAAATTACAAAGAAAAAAGTAAGCATGAATAGTGCAGTTATTTTTCCATGGATGGCCGTCCGTCTTTGAAGCGCGACTAGTTTCTTTGTTATCATTGTTTTAATCGTTTTCGTATTGTTTCCTCTTCAGAATTCACCTCGTTCCTCAAAATCTCCGTGACTTTATTATTTTCTTTTTATTTATTCATTTATTTACTTATTTACAGTTATATGCACGCCAAATGAAACAGCCACGAGTAATACTAAACAATCGTGCTGCGCTTGATTTCAACTGAAAACTAAAATGAAGTAAAATGTTGATAACAATCAAAACTGTACAAAGAAATTAAACGGCAATGTTTGATGCGGATGCGGGAAAAGCGGCTCGGTCCGTAAAGTGCACATTGAATCATCTTGCAATCAATAAGAAATGGACATTTTCATTAACTTTGGCTGTACGGCGAAATGCCATAAGCATCTGTTCATATTAAAGCGGAGTTATTCGACATAGTATCTCGTGAAAAGGGGCGATTTTCGATCTTCACGAGGGCCTTTCATAGACCGCGATGAAAGCCGGATAATCTGAGAGTGCAACTGTCATCCTAGGTTTTTCGTGAATTATCTATCCTTGTTCGGAGAATATGCTCTGAAATTCTGAAAGCACTAAGATTCGTTGAAGGTTGTGAATGGGTGAAGTGGTATGAGGGTCTACTTCTACGAGCACGGTCAAGCGACCGATCCTCGCCCTGGGTGAACAAGTTTGCGTAGGTCAAATAACCAGAACACGTCCCTCTACGATTTTGAATAGATGACGCGCGCGTGGCGCGACCCTAGGGAATCACGAGACCGACCTCTTTAAATTTTATTTTGTTATTCACCGTGTTAGTTGATGTGGTGTTGTCTAAGAACTTGACAACTCTGCCATTTCGACGGTATTGGCGTCTATCGAGGGACAAATTGCGGCAACGATTCTTTTACTATTAATTTATTTCCTTTTATTATTGAATTTTCTAAATCGATTTTTCTGATTACTTCTGCTTCTGTTACTATACCCTTTCCTTCACCTCTCGCCTTCAGCTTTTCTGTTCTCCGTCACTGAATTTCCATTTGTTCTGTTTATTTCCTGAGCCATGTTTCCTCTCCTCCATTTCTCCGTTTGTTTTTTGTTTAATTAACCGTACTTTGAACAGTTTATTCAAAGAACTTATCACTTGATAACAAATCACTCTATCATCGTCGTCGCGTACTTCGAATATTTGATTTGTATTTTTGTATTTATTGTTCAACGGAACTCATTGCATTACAGGGTGGATATGCCGACCAGTGAGGAGTATGGCTGCACATTGGCCGAACTCCGAGCGCTCATGGAGCTTCGAGGCGGCGAAGCCCTCGAGAAGGTTTGCTTTCTCTCCCTTATCTGTTTTTTTTAGCTTCTTATTTTTATCATCTTTACACACTTAAGTAAACTGATCCATCACATTACATTATAAAACTGTGCTCTGTGAAAAAATCAAAACTTTTTCGACAAATTGGATTTTATTGGGGCTGGTCGTTTTTCTTAGATTAGGTTATTTGATTCTTTCCCCTCATTCCAAGCAGATGTCATTTAATTTTCTTAGTAATGGCAGAAAAATGGGGCAATTTTAAGAGGCCCAAATTAGTCAGCATCAATAAAAAGGAAATTAAAATAGCCTACTGACCAATTAATTGGGAGGGCATTCGGATCTCAATTTAATGGCATAATAACTAATATAACCTTTTACGGACAGACCATTGAGCAAATTAGCCATAGAAGGGGGTAAGGATCATTCTAAGCCTCTTGGATAAAAAATTAATGTGGCGAAAAAACATAATCTATGGTGTTTCGTTCCCTTAGTCACTCTGTCCATTTAGTTAATTATTCGTTCCTTTTCTCAGAACCGGTTTATGTTCCGGAGACTCAAAAAAGCGTTAAAAATCGGAAATTTCCCCATTCTCTGCATGTTTCGTCGTCTTTTTCTCTTCACTTACCCTCTTCCAAGATCCACCTAGGTCACCAGAGATGACAAGGGAGCAACCTCATTGGGCAAGGCTTGCCTATTTTAATTTCCATATTTTTTGTGCCTGGTGTATTTAGATCGGTTGAAATTAATCCATTTTTCTGCCACTGGGAACAAAATTGGAAGACATCCTTTACTCTTTTTTGCAAGAACTATCGAGACTATCACTATCATCCGGCTGATAGTGACGGTACGTGACTTCTTGTGTATGGTGTTCGCGATCGATATGCCGCACTAAAACAACAGGTTTTTCCTATTTATTGAGGCATGGCGCATTCTCGCCAACCGCAACCAACGCTATATTTGGACACGTTGACTGCAGTCACTAAGCGGGTTTGTTGAAATTATTCGGTTGATACCCACCGCGGCCGTAACTCTTGCAACACAGGTCTAATCTTGTGGCGAGGAGGGAAAAAACGCAAAAGAAAAAACTGGAAAAAGATGAAAGAAAACGAATCGAAAACCCTTCAAGATGAACAGAACTTAGTGACCGAAGCTGAAAAGTTGTGCATTACATCGTCAACAAAATACAGTATATTTAAAGAGGTCGAGCTCATACTTACCCCATTCTATTTTAGCTGATTTCAGCGAGTTTTTTCTTTTTTTTCGTATTGGTATCGCCGTCTATCTGTGTTTTGTCCAACATACTTGAATTGTGAGCGATCTCGGGAGTGTGAAATAAAATAGAAGGCAAAGGTAAAGGGGTCGGCGTTGATCAGCCCTCTGAGCACGCGCCGCGCATTCATGTTCCATTCAGAATCGTAAGTGAAGGTAAATGTAAAGGTATCGGCGTTGATCAGTCCCCTAGGGGTGCCGCCGCATTCGTGTTCCTCTCAGAATCGTAGAAGCACGGTGAATGCGTATTTGGCCTATACTTGCGGGAGTCAGGCGCTATACCAGGTCAGTGTCTTGACCTTCCCAGGCAACTCTGCTACCAATTTACCCGACCCTGGACGGATGGAAGCCTTGCTTAGCCTGGGCGAGATCGATCGCTAAACCGTACGAGTGTCAGTAGCACCTCTTACCACTGTACCACGCTGGCCCATTTCAGAGTTGCAAAGTCATGGTAAATGCGTATTTACACTATTCCGTGACTTGCAGTGGTCAGCCGCTATACCAAGTCAATGTCTTTACCTTCCCAGACAAGTCTGGTTTCAATTTACCTGACTGCGGAAGAATGGAAGGCTTGGTTAGTTCGTGCTTGGATCGTCGAGTGTCGTACCACTGCACGAGCTCTTCAAACATAATGAGAACAAATAAATCCCTCCAATATGTCTACTATTTCTTTAATCATTTACCCGGAAAAAGTAGTCCCGATGGTTTTCGGCCTTTCTCCGGCGATAATTTGTTCTGCGATTTCACTGGCGCATCTCATTCTGCTCGCTTTGGCCTTCGGGTGGTCTGCGGGTTGACATAATGATCATCGGCGTCATTTCAGTGTAATAGTCGAGTTATCGCAACTTGTTGTGGTTTCGTATCGGTGACGATACGACGAGAACTTTTTCTTTGTTTGGAAATATTTCTTTGTCATGAAATTGACGGCGTTCTACACGTAGAATCGCAACTTGGCAGGTCTTAAGAGTTGGATGCCCCAAGGGCAAGATGAGGTTACATTATTAGGGCAGGCAGAAATTCTCCCCCAAAGACAAGGTTCCAGGGCTGAGGTTCATGAACGGAAATTGAGGTATATTACTCTCTGAGCGAAAGGAACCCGTTTACATTTCCGCACGAATTCATCAATGCAGTCGAGGTTTATTCGTGCCAAAATTCAGCCACTTGGGCAGGGGTAATTTAACCTGACAGCCCGATGGATTAGCGAATCATTTCTCTCTCATTCTCTGAATTCCGATGATTGGCGGCTGTTTTGAAGATGAAATATGGGAGAAGTAGATTCCAAGGAGTGCATTCCATTTCAAGGCAACGACGATGATGTGAGCGATCGTGCAAGTACTGCCAATTCGCTACCGCTCGCTCGCTTCCGGGAAAGGGCACATTTTCCGCGTGTTTTTGGTGCGCCCGTTCGCTGACAGCTCTACTGAAGATCGAAAAGTGTAAAGAAGGGAGCAGAGAGCAACAGGGCTCATTCCAAAGTATGTGGTAAGGGTTCGAGACAGTGGGAGTCAAGAATTAAGACAGAGATGGCGACTAGAGCGATAGAGGCTAGCCGGCATCGTAAAGCCCACGGATCGGCAAATTGACGACTGGTTTGATGAAAAATAGTTTTATCAACAAGTTGGCCAATTTCTCCTTGTGGTATGCACGATTTTACCTGGAAGGACCGCGTTTCTCCTCACAGGAGTCGTTCATTAAGACCCGACAAAACCTACAGCCCTTCTGTCGTCAAATACAGTACCGAACATATCTTTTGATCACTCCTCGAAAAAGGCGATTTGAAGCATTCCGGAGCGTTTTTTCAACGCTTCGGAATGCGCCAAATCGCCTTTACAATAACTTTGTTGAAACTCAATTATTTGTATAAATACAGATATATTTGAGCTCCGCAGCTCGAAATCTATCGAATGTTACTCAAAGATTTATAAGAAACCTTAAACCTTCCTCCAATCCGTGGTCTGGTAAACTGTTACCAGAATCCGTGATCGGGTAAATTGGTGCCCGACCCGGCGAGATTTGAGGAGATAATATTTCAAAAAAAAAATCTAGATGTGGATAATTTATATACCAAACGCTCGGGCAGCTGCACTTCACAATGTGTCTCCTCTCACAAATAGTTGACATTTGAGGGAGTTATTATTATATACCCCTGATGGCTCGTTCTCTAACCACCTTCATACGCCACCGACCCGAAGTTTCTGCTCCCCAACTGCGACGGTCATTTGAGCTCATCTAGCACCTTCCCTAAGCTAGTAGGATTTTTGCGATGAACCTAGCGCCACCATTATATTATCATATTCTAGCATATACAAAATACATATACAATACAATGGTATCGGCAAAAAGCATCTATAAAATTAGAATTCCACAAAAGATTCTCTGATAATCTTTCGGGAGGTTCTAGTTTGATTTACTGGAATTGCCAGCGACGGAGGCGAGTAGGCCTAAAAGTCAGCTGGATAGTCCTGGTACATATTGGCTCCAAAAAGCAATCTAAACAAGAATGTGAACAAAAATCACGATCAATTGCTCACACAAAGCCAATTTTTTCAGGTTATCGCCGATTATGGAAGTGCAGAGGGTCTTTGCGCTAAATTAAAAACCGACCCGATCAACGGCATCGCCAACGACCGCCATCAGATCGAACGGCGGCAACAGGCGTTCGGCAAGAACGAAATCCCACCCGCACCGTCAAAGTCGTTCTTTCGATTGGCCTGGGAGGCTTTGCAGGTCAGACGATTCACTTATTTATTTATACTATTTTCATTTTAAAATGGGCACATTCAAACCAAGGTGGACGTTTTTCAAACCAAAATGGACTTTTTCAAACCAAAACGGACGTTTTTCAAATCAAAAATGACGTTTGCCCTGCATCAAATCGAAAAACGTCCATTTTGGTTTGAACATCGTCCACTTTGAAATGAAAATGGGTTTTTTTTCATTAGACAGATATAATTTTTTTGCTCTGTCTCGACCCATTTTGTGTTGTTTTATGGCGCGTCTTATGAGGTATTTAAATGAATAAATAAATAAATAAATAATCATGTGAAATATACAACATAATCTCTGAAAAAAACACGTCAGGTAAATTAAACTGAACACCCCTGAACAAGATGTATTGAGCAGTATTAGAATTTTAAAGAGAGAAAACATTTAAGAGAACCGTATTAACTTAGGTGACGAGTTAGGAATCTCCTATTCCCTACTCTCTCATCTCTTAAAAAACGTAGTCAATTACAGGACATCACCTTAGTGATTCTGCTCGTATCCGCCATCGTCTCTCTCGGACTCTCATTCTACAAACCACCAGAAAATGCCGGCACTGGTGAGTAACCATAGAATTCTCCAAGTTCTCTCTTCTTGAATCCTCGGCATGATGGTGTTATTATCGTGTGCTGCTGTGCCGGACGAGGTTAGTAGGGTGGATCAGATTTATTTGGCCTAACGTTTCGACCTGTTCGTCGTCGTCAGAGGCCTAAAAAGTGGTTCGAAACTACACATCCTTGGTCTGCCCGGCCAAGCGCCGAACCATCACTAACATTTCTGACCAACTTGAAAAATCTCCCCCAAGAAATTGTAAAAACTAGAGATATTAAATGACTTACCCCGTGATCCACCGGCAGAGTGGTGCCGACGTGGCAACCAGCTCTGGTTGACAGATGCGACTGAGACATATCAGTCATTCCGAAACCCACAAAACGGTGCAAACGGTAGGAAGTCATTGCTTATCGAGAGACACTCATTTCGGTTGTTCATACAAGGATTCCTTGCGGAAATCCAAAACGCTTCCAATGCTTTCCTAGACGATATCTCGGTCTCATATGATAGAATTCTGCACTCGATGTCAAAATCATTCCCGTCATGCACTTCATATCTGTGCCTTCCCAGCGGGGCTGTTAAGGTACCCCTTCTCTTACTGGCCAGATGTTCATTTATACGTGTCAGCAAAACACGACCGGTCTCACCAATGTACTTGCCGTTGCAAGCCTTACATTCAATTTCATATACCACACCGGCTTTCTCACAATCTCCATTCTTTCCGTAAGGACAAACAACGCAGTTCTCCGACACGCATTCAGTATCGTAGAGCCTGTTTCGTACTAGCTGACGTTTGATGTTGTCATTGGGGATGTTAACAAGGACAACATCATCTTGAAGTTGAGCACGAACAAGGCATCGTTGTATTGCAGACGAAAATGCGTCGGAGATAAAGGGGAGACATAATGGTACCCGGTCGTGGAAGGGTTGAACGCGCTGGACCGTGGTCGCTCTTCTGTGGTATAGGGACTTCTTATAGCCGTTCTGAGAGGCTATCGTTGAACTGATTCTCGTCGTTCTTCGTCACCCGTGCACACTGTTGTAGCGGTCTTAAACATATTCCGTACAGCGGCTCGCTTAACAGCAGCTGGGTGAGCTGATTTTACGTTAATCAGGATATTTTTGGAGCTTCCCTTTCGATACCATTTTACGCTGACCATGCCATCTGATACCTTCACCTGCGTGTTAAGATAGGGAAGCCAACCGTTCGATGGCGTCTCTCGGGTAAGCCTGATGTACTCTGATTGTTGGTTAAGAATGCGAAAGCATTCATCCATTTCAGACTGCGTTGATGTTATTATGAAGCAGTCGTCGATATATCTACAGTACATCAAAGGCAGACGAGCTAGCACCGGTTCTTCTATTCTGCTCATGAAACATATTGCAAGAACTGGCGCAAGGCGTTGACCCATTGCCAGACCCCTTAGTTGAGAGTAGTACGAACCTGACCATTTAAAGATGTTACAGTTCAGGCATTCTTTGACCAGAGTCATTATCGAGCTCCTCTCGAGTCCAAATGTGTTGATGTTGTTAATGTGCCTATCAAGCATTTCAGACAACGCTTGTAAGGCTTGATCGTTTTGGACGTTGGTGTACAGTGAGGTGACATCAAATGACTCTACAACGCAATTTTGATGTAATTGTGCGTTGTGTAGATGATCAAGAAATACCCTCGTATTGGTCAGGTGCGAAGGGATCATGGCTAGCAATTGGCTTACGATCTTATTGAGAAACCATGATATTCGGTCGGTTGGTCCGCCAACGCAACTAATTATTGGACGAATTTTGAAGGTAGTCGCTGACATCGAAAGCACATCTGCAGAGGAGAGCTTATGGGTCTTTATAAGACTGTAAAACACAGGACATCTGGGGTAATCTTGCTTTAGTCTAGCGATCAACTTTCTGTCTAATCCTGCAGATCGTCCTAATGTTATCCAAGCTCGGTTCAAGCGTTTACATTGTGAGCGGAATTCCTCTATGGTGGATAAGCGATAAAGAGAGGAATCTCGCAAATGGAGTTCATTGATACTTCTGTCAAGTGACTGAGGTATCACAACGAACTCTCCACCCTTGTCACTCACGGAGACGCGCAACGTACCATTAGATCTTAGCTCACGCATCTCCTTGAACCCCAGTCTTTCCTCAAACGACAAGTTTGTCATTCGTTGTCGTCTGTACTGATTGAGAACACTCAAAACAGTAGACGACAGAATTCGCAACTTGCCGTCTATTTCTGGAACAGGCTGCGGCTCTCGATAAAATGTGCGTGGGAATGGTAAAGGTGGTAGCGAACTCCGGGTGTCATTTGAAATGGATCGCGGGTTGACTTCGCTCACATGCCTCACTCGCAGCTGATCTCGCAGTCTTTGTAAGCCTCCAATAACTTTACGATACGTGAATGAAGTGACATTCTGTGCAATTGAAAAAGATGGACCGAGACTAAGTAGACGAGCCGCATTGGTTGAGAGATGAGCATCTCCAATAATTGTGACTCTTTCCGAATGACTACCATCCTCGGTGCGGGTAACGTCATCACGGTGATCAACGGGAGCACTGTTCTCTCTGCTTCTACGAATCTCTTGACGAGATTTAACAAGTCTATCATACTTTGACGAGTGACCGTGAGTGACAAGGGTGGAGAGTTCGTTGTGATACCTCAGTCACTTGACAGAAGTATCAATGAACTCCATTTGCGAGATTCCTCTCTTTATCGCTTATCCACCATAGAGGAATTCCGCTCACAATGTAAACGCTTGAACCGAGCTTGGATAACATTAGGACGATCTGCAGGATTAGACAGAAAGTTGATCGCTAGACTAAAGCAAGATTACCCCAGATGTCCTGTGTTTTACAGTCTTATAAAGACCCATAAGCTCTCCTCTGCAGATGTGCTTTCGATGTCAGCGACTACCTTCAAAATTCGTCCAATAATTAGTTGCGTTGGCGGACCAACCGACCGAATATCATGGTTTCTCAATAAGATCGTAAGCCAATTGCTAGCCATGATCCCTTCGCACCTGACCAATACGAGGGTATTTCTTGATCATCTACACAACGCACAATTACATCAAAATTGCGTTGTAGAGTCATTTGATGTCACCTCACTGTACACCAACGTCCAAAACGATCAAGCCTTACAAGCGTTGTCTGAAATGCTTGATAGGCACATTAACAACATCAACACATTTGGACTCGAGAGGAGCTCGATAATGACTCTGGTCAAAGAATGCCTGAACTGTAACATCTTTAAATGGTCAGGTTCGTACTACTCTCAACTAAGGGGTCTGGCAATGGGTCAACGCCTTGCGCCAGTTCTTGCAATATGTTTCATGAGCAGAATAGAAGAACCGGTGCTAGCTCGTCTGCCTTTGATGTACTGTAGATATATCGACGACTGCTTCATAATAACATCAACGCAGTCTGAAATGGATGAATGCTTTCGCATTCTTAACCAACAATCAGAGTACATCAGGCTTACCCGAGAGACGCCATCGAACGGTTGGCTTCCCTATCTTAACACGCAGGTGAAGGTATCAGATGGCATGGTCAGCGTAAAATGGTATCGAAAGGGAAGCTCCAAAAATATCCTGATTAACGTAAAATCAGCTCACCCAGCTGCTGTTAAGCGAGCCGCTGTACGGAATATGTTTAAGACCGCTACAACAGTGTGCACGGGTGACGAAGAACGACGAGAATCAGAGATATTAGCTTCAACGATAGCCTCTCAGAACGGCTATAAGAAGTCCCTATACCACAGAAGAGCGACCACGGTCCAGCGCGTTCAACCCTTCCACGACCGGGTACCATTATGTCTCCCCTTTATCTCCGACGCATTTTCGTCTGCAATACAACGATGCCTTGTTCGTGCTCAACTTCAAGATGATGTTGTCCTTGTTAACATCCCCAATGACAACATCAAACGTCAGCTAGTACGAAACAGGCTCTACGATACTGAATGCGTGTCGGAGAACTGCGTTGTTTGTCCTTACGGAAAGAATGGAGATTGTGAGAAAGCCGGTGTGGTATATGAAATTGAATGTAAGGCTTGCAACGGCAAGTACATTGGTGAGACCGGTCGTGTTTTGCTGACACGTATAAATGAACATCTGGCCAGTAAGAGAAGGGGTACCTTAACAGCCCCGCTGGGAAGGCACAGATATGAAGTGCATGACGGGAATGATTTTGACATCGAGTGCAGAATTCTATCATATGAGACCGAGATATCGTCTAGGAAAGCATTGGAAGCGTTTTGGATTTCCGCAAGGAATCCTTGTATGAACAACCGAAATGAGTGTCTCTCGATAAGCAATGACTTCCTACCGTTTGCACCGTTTTGTGGGTTTCGGAATGACTGATATGTCTCAGTCGCATCTGTCAACCAGAGCTGGTTGCCACGTCGGCACCACTCTGCCGGTGGATCACGGGGTAAGTCATTTAATATCTCTAGTTTTTACAATTTCTTGGGGGAGATTTTTCAAGTTGGTCAGAAATGTTAGGGATGGTTCGGCGCTTGGCCGGGCAGACCGAGGATGTGTAGTTTCGAACCACTTTTTAGGCCTCTGACGACGACGAACAGGTCGAAACGTTAGGCCAAATAAATCTGATCCACCCTACTAACCTCGTCCGGCACAGCAGCACACGATAGTAACCATAGAATTTTAGAGGAAATCCTTCTGAGCTCCGATCTGCAATCCTTCGTAATCGTATAATCTTTGAAAAAACAGCTGATTTCCCGACTAGTTCACCCAGTCACTGATAAAACTTCCTTATTTGCTAGAATTCTTCGAGCATTTATTATTAGGGAAATATTCAGGACACGACGATTCGGAAAGCAAGGCCGGTTGGATCGAAGGTGTAGCGATTCTTGTAGCTGTTATAGTCGTCGTCCTAGTTACAGCGCTTAACGACTGGTCCAAGGAAAAGCAGTTTCGAGGTGAGCGATACCTGGTGCCTTCGGGACTTCTTCAGAATATTTATTTATTTATTCATTTAGAAAAAATATAAATAAAAAACCAAAAGAAAAGTTCTTCAGGACTGCAATCGAAGATCGAAACCGAGCACAAATTCTCGGTGATCCGTGGTGGACAACCAGTGGACGTGGTTGTCAACGATTTGGTCGTCGGTGACGTCGCCCGAGTAAAATACGGTAGGAGACTTGATTTTTTGGGGAAAGCAAGTTCTTTGCCCTGGTGTGTCGGTAAAAGGCGCTCCTGACACGCGCGCAGTCCAGTGATCGATCCTCACGTGGGCTACAATTTATCTTCTAGAAAAATCCAAATAGGTCGAAGAACGAATAGTGAAATTTCAGGTGATTTACTGCCGGCCGACGGAATTCTGATCCAATCGAATGATCTGAAAATCGACGAATCGTCGCTTACCGGTGAATCAGACCTGATCCGAAAGAGTTTCGATCATGATCCAGTGTTGTTGTCCGGCACCAATGCCATGGAGGGCAGTGGACGGTCAGTGGTTTGACAATTATTATATTTCTTTGAAGAGAATGAGCGATTGGTTTGATTTTCCCTAATTTTGCTATATTTTTGCATCAATTTCTTGCATAGTTCTGAATTTTTCAGATTCGTCATCACGGCTGTCGGCCTGAACAGTCAGACCGGTATCATCATGAGCCTGCTCGGAGCCGCCAAAGAGGACAAGAAGGCCGACAAAGCTGACAAAGTGGAGATGAACGGCAATGGTAGGATCCTGCATGACTCTCAATATTTTTATTTTTAACATTATCTTCTGTTATTTAGGCCACGCACCACCAAATCTCACTGTCGCTAACGGTCTAGCTAATGGCGAGAAGAAAAAGGACGAAGAGGTGGTGTCGTTGGAGGAGGATGGAAAGGGAAAATCTGTGCTGCAGGCGAAACTTTCCAATCTGGCCATTCAGATCGGATACATAGGTATGCGAATAGGTTTCAGATCAAAATCGTGATTTTTTTCCACATTTTAGTGTGCTCAAAAGTTCTTCTTTCTATTTTGAACAGACCTGTTGATTTGTGTACATTTTTTCTTCTAAAATTCCCAAATCCATTAAAATCCGTGACGTAAAAAGACTTCATAATTGAAAGAAAAATGTAGCACATGTGACAAATTAAACCCTAATCGATCGGAAATCGATTGAATTCCTAAAAATTTTTTTGTGAAGGTTCGATTGTGGCTGCGGCAACGGTGGTAATTCTGATCATCCGTCACTGCATCACGCACTACGCAATCAATCAGGAATCGTTCAAGGTGGGCACGTTTTCACCGCGCCGTTTTTTTTCGCGGATTCTACGCCTGAAATCGGCGCTATGGGCAAAAAGAAAAATTAAGCGAAATGAAGTAGAAACAGAGATGAACCGCGGAGAATATTTCTTTAAATAGGGCTTCGAATTTCTTCTTAGGGTTAGTCACTGACTCTCATTCGTGTGTATCTGTTTTTATCTTTCTGATGGATCATTATCGTTACGTATGGTCACGTGGTATTTTTATGTAATAAAGAAAAATTAAGAGAAGAAAGAAAAGGAAAGAAAGAAAGCAGGAAAGAAGAGTGAAGGAGAGAAGGAAATAAATGAAGAAAGAAAGAAAGGAAGGAAATGAGGTAGGAAAGAAGGAAGGAACGAACGAACGAGGTAAGGAATGAACGAAGGAACGAAGGATTGAAGGAAGGAAGGACGGATGGAAGGAAGGAAGGACGGACGGAAGGAAGGAAGGAAGGAAGGAAATAAGGGAGGAAGAAAGGATCGTAAAGAGATATCAAGTAAAGTTTTTGAAGATAGCACTTGCATCGAATGACGTGAGCCTTTGCCTTGAGCTTCTGGAAAGAATATTATTCGTCTGCGGCTCAATTTGTAACAAGGAAGAAGGGGAAGGTTGAAAAATGTAGAACACAAACTCTTTTAGTAGCACTAGATGTGTAAAATGTTCGTAATAGGGTAGAGAAGGTTTTGTGAACTTTTTAATCTCTATTCTACAATATTTAGTGAGATTTGTCCAGACTTTTGGAACGTTTTTTAACGGACCGACTCATTTTCAGACCTCCGATCTGGCGTATTTCGTCAACTTCATCATTATTGGTGTCACCGTGCTTGTCATCGCTGTTCCAGAAGGTCTTCCATTGGCCATCACTTTGGCTTTGACGTATTCTGTAAAGAAGGTGAGTAATGTGCATTTCAAAAATTTTTTAAAACAAAAATTTTCAAAACAAAAACCAAGAAAGAGAAGAAAATGATTTCAAAATCCCTTCACAATTTTCTTCCTCTTTGTTCGCCTGGTGCTGACTAAATCATTCTATCTCAAAATAAAGTTTCCAAATGATCAAAAAAAACAAAAAGAACTTCAAAAACACCTTTTGTTTTTATTTTTCATTTGGCTAATATTTACCGACGGCAATTTAGTTGGCCTTTGCTTATCTCTCACAAGAAACAGCTTCGAAAAAAAGCAAAAAACAACTTCCTAATGACCCATATGTTTGCAGAGCTAGGTTATTCGCAAAACGCTGACATCGGATGGGAATTGAACCCGCGTGTTTCTGTTTACGGCAGATTGCACTAACTTCTTAATGACATTTACTGGTCATTCACTTTGAAAAACTCTCCTGCACGTGTCTCACATAGCGTATGGCGTACAACTGAATAGAGCTAGAAACTTCCTTTTGTTGAAGTTTTAGAAATATAATGACTTATAGTTAATTGATAATAATGATAACTGTAAATAGAAGATTGCAGATGATGAAAGATAACAACCTGGTCCGACATTTGGACGCGTGTGAAACGATGGGAAACGCTACTGCAATCTGCTCGGATAAGACCGGAACGTTGACGACGAATCGAATGACCTGTGTCCAGTCTTATATCAACGGTGAGGCACTTGTCAAATTGGCTTTAAGTAAAATTAATCATGAAAACAAAAAAATCCGTTCCACAACCACTCGTTTCGTCGCAGTTACCTCACACGAACAGTTTCAAATAAATATTAGGTTGGTAAGAAAGTTCCCGCCGTTTTTTTCAAACGACTGCTGTAAGTTTAGTTCGTAAGCTTTTGCAGAGTTTGACACAGCATTCGAAAGAGAATTATTTGCTCTTTCGAGCTGTCTACTTGTAATTCGTTATAATTCTGAATCTCATCGTTTTTTTGGCTAGTAAAATGAAAAGCGAAAAAGTGAAAAAATAACCTCATCGACAGCGAAATTTCAAAAAAATAAAACTTGATGGACCGTTTGAAAGACGATGATCTTCTCTATTAGGCGGTATATCATTTGTTCTTATTTGTCTCGAAAATTACCAAGTTTTGAACCACTGAAGTCCGACCTTCGCAAGGCAAGAATAATTTTCCGATGGCGCTCCTGGTTTTCTTGTGAGCGTTCAAGTTGACTTCCGTAGAGTTTTCTATATGGAATTTTTCGCTCTACCAGATGATATGTTTATTTTTATGCAATGATCGATTTCAAAAGATTTTCACGAACAGTTTCAATCTTTTTACCAAATCTCATGCACCGTTCGAAAGAGGACGATACTCTCTACAAGATGGTTTGTAAAGCGTTTCAAACCTTCCTGGTTTTCACTGTTTTTTAGGCCGTCAAACTGGACCTAAATCGCAGGCGCGGCGCGTGGGGCTCGTGCGGCGCGACGTCGAATCGTACAGTTGTGCGGATTTAGGTCCACTTTGACGGCCTAAAAAACAGTGAAAACCAGGAAGGTTTGAAACGTCATATAAACCATCTTGTAGAGAGTATCGTTCTCTTCCGAATGCTATATAAGATTCGGTGAAAAGATTGAAACTGGAGGTTTGCCATGCCGAGAAACTTCAAGAAGCCCATCTCGTGAAAATCTTTTAAAATCGATCATTGTTTGAAAATAAACATATCATCTGGTAGAGCAAAAAATTCCATATAGAAAACCCTACAGAAGTTAACTTGAGCGCTCACAAGAAAACCAGGAGCGCCATCGGAAAATTATTCTTGCATTTTGATGATCGGACTTCAGTGGTTCAAAACTTTGTAATATTCGAGACAAATAAAAACAAATGGTCTATCAAGCTTTATTTATGCCTTTGAAACTGAAGAGAAAAAAATCGCTGTCGAAGTTATTTTTTCCGCTCTTCACTTTACATGCCGAAAAAACGATATTAATTTATTTCGAATGCTGTGTCAAGCTCTGCAAAAGCTTTCGAACTAAACTTACAGCGGTCGTTTGAAAAAAACGGCGGAAACTTTCTTACCAACCTAATAGATGAGATGTTCTGATGGACGTGATGGTTGAGCTGTTCTTTCAAGCAGGGAGAAAGGTGGTTGGAAAAAAGCTCTGTGGCCTTTACTAGAAATGGTTAGTGGTACAAAGAGCTGGTAAAACTCAATCGAAAGAAAAAATGAAATAAAATCAAAATATTAAATAAATATTAGATAACTTGGAAGCGTATTGGAACCTTGAGACGGAAACAGATGGCAATTCAATATCCGCTTAGAAAAGAGAACCTTTGTGCCCCGATCACTCCATCAGTTGATCTCTATCAGTAGCATTAGGGACAAATCTAGTGGGATAATTCAATCACTCCTCTTATTCTTTCTTACCCTTGTCGTCGTCGTAATATCGGACGACTCCCTTCTCCTCCTATTTCATATCATCTTTCTTATTCTAGTCCTTCTTTTTGTCTTCAGGCTGGAATAAATCAGTTGAACTTATTTGGCTTACTTCCATTAGAATTTTTGCCATTAAACTCCATGAATTCCAGAGAACTTCTACAAGAATCAACCGCCAATCTTCAACCTTCTGAACAAGAAAACTCGTGAACTGATTGTTGAGGGCATTTGTGTCAACTCCGGTTACAGCTCACAAGTGTTGGCGCCAGCGAAGCCAGGAGAGCAACGACAACAGGTTCGTCTTCGCTTCATTTCTCCGGCTACCTATATTTTATCTTATTTATTTATTTGTTCCCCAAGTGGTGCGCTGATTTGGTGAAACAAACAAAGGATCACAATGTTAATGCTTCGAAACGTTCTAACAACTGGACCCTGGTAAAAGGTAAAGGTAAAGGTAAAGGTGGCGGCGTGGACCAGTTCCCTATAGACGGGCCGCTGCATTCCCATTCCATCCAGATTCGTAGAGGTATAGCGAATGGGTATTTCCAGGGGACTGATATTGGTATTTGGTATTTATTTGGTGTAGGGTGTTGGATAATTTATTGGTATACGGTATTACCATTTTTTAAATACTTTAATTTTAACGATGGCCAGCCGCTATACCAGGCCAGTGCCGTTACCTTCACGGACAAATTTGATTCCAATTTACCTGACTTGGTTGGGGCTTGGTTAACCCGGACCGGGATCGATCGCCCGACCGTGCGGGTGTCAGTAGCGCCTGTTATCACTGTACCACGCTAGCTCTTCGAACCCTATCAGAAATACCTTAGTGGAAATACAAAAATGTGATGCAAGACCCTTAAGAGCTTGTTCAAGAAATGCGGTGTTTCAATTATGCCAGACCAGCCGAACAAAAGATTATTAAAAGGAGAACTGATCAAAAAAGAAGCTGATTTTGCGCATATTTTATATCAGTTTTTCCTTTCCATCTGAACCCGGCTTCTATATTCACAACGGACCCTTGCAGATTAAACACCGAGGTAGGGAGAGATCAAGGAAGAGGTCCCCTCAAGCGTCTGAGCAACATATTTTCGGAGCAAAAACCTTTGAAATTCAATTTGTCGCCATTTAGCGATCCGTGATTACATTAAGGCAGAAGGGCCCAAACGGGCTTTCAACGTTCTTCAGAGATAAGGGCAAAGCAAAGAAAAATTTCATTGAAAAACTCTGAAAAATCTCCAGAAAAAATGGTTCGAAGGTGCTGAATTCAGGTCGGAAACAAGACCGAGTGCGCTCTGCTCGGATTCGTGTTGGACCTTCAGCAAAGCTATGAGGATATCCGAGCCAAATATCCCGAGGAGACGCTGTTTAAGGTGATTTTGAAAATTTGAATTCATTCTGAGGCAAAATAACATGAAAAGGTAAACGATTTCCAGGTGTACACATTCAACTCGTCCCGTAAATCTATGATGACCGTGCTCGAGCTGAAAAACGGTGTCTATCGAATCTACGCTAAAGGAGCGTCCGAGATCATCCTATCAAGGTGAATTTCGTTTTTGATTTCGGTCTTATTTTTTGCGTTTTTTTTTTATTTTTCGTTTCTAAGGGAAGCAGAGCTTTGCTGTTTTTTATCGTTTTTAATGGCTTTTCCTTGTTTTCGAAAAAAAATTGGTGCTGATAGATATTATTTATCGCTAAAGTTTTTTGCGACGTTTCACAGTTCAACCCCGTCAATGTTCACTGTTTTTTCAGTTTTTTCTCTAGTGTTTATCCTTCTACTTTGCATACCATCTTTATTTTCGTTCCGTCGACTTTTGGCAAGTGTTGCGATGGACAATTCCGTCAACAAGTCGCCACTTTCCTTTTTATGACCGCCGTTGTTTCCCAACTAGAGCAGTTAGTCGGTTTGAACAGCACTCGTGACCAAAGTATTCGCTCTCAATTGGGTGAAGAGAAGGAATTGGGAATCCAGTACAGTGGGGTGAATTCAGTGACCCGGTAAGTTGGGGTCTAAGATCTCAAACGGAAATTTGACTTAAAATTAAATTGCCCAGAGGCCAGACAAAAAAATTTGGCTTCAAAAAACATTGGTAAGCACTACATACTGACGAATAGCTCGCTTTAAAAGGTGGTTTTATACCTACATCTTGTTCATCCGTTTTTATACTATTTTTTGTCAGACGATTTTTCTAACTCTTTCCAATTTTCTAGGAGTCTGAAAAGTTTTGAAGTTTTTTGGAACCTTTTTAATAACACGGACCTAATCGTGAATTGACGGTACAGCGATAGTGTCTTCCCATCTTCAAATTTCTTAAAAAAGCCGTTTCTTTAGTGCAAAATCTGGTGAAGGGCTGAAACAACAGCGGCAAAGCTCGTGGATAAAATGATCTACATTGAAAGACGAAATGATAATGATATAACAAGGTAGAACATGAAATATGAAATGAAACGGAGAAATCGGGATATATTCGGGAGGATTCGACGAATACTCGAGAAAATCAGAGCTCTGTGACTCATAGATAGCCTCTTTGATTCTTTCCAAGGCAGAGGTCTTTTACCTACGCATCTCTTTTTCGTCTTGTTTTACTATTTTTGCACAAGAAATTATTTGTGAATTGATAAGTCCTCCATATTTCAGATGCTCGTACATCCTTGGCAACGAGGGTGCAATCCAAAACTTCACCCCTTCCAATGTGGCCGAACTGACCAAGGAGGTGATCGAGCCGATGGCATCGGATGGGCTGCGAACGATCGGTCTCGCCTACAAAGACATGGTCCCAGCCGGAACGAAGAAGGATGATAACGAGGTGCGTTATTCTTCACCCTATCTAGGAAGAATTTAGGAAAGGAAGTCTTAAAAATCTCACCCTGGGGAGTTTGTGGTCCGTTCAGGTAGAGTACAGCGGCCCGATCGATTGGGACGATGAGGAGACGATTCGTAACGGTATGACCGCCATCGGAATCATGGGCATTCAGGATCCGGTCCGACCAGAGGTAGAGGAGGATTTTTCGCCTTCATTTACCTTTCTTCATTCCTTACCTATTCTAGGTACCGGCTGCCATTGAGAAATGTCAGAGAGCTGGAATCACCGTTCGGATGGTTACCGGTGACAACATCAACACCGCTCGGTCGATCGCCACCGCCTGCGGCATTCTCAAGCCCGGAGCCGATTTCTTGGCGCTCGAGGGCAAGGACTTTAACGCAAGGTGATTTTACCCATCATTTTGTGTAATCACGGGTTAAAGTAAAGTGGTCATGATTGACTGGACTCCTGAGAACGCACCACGCTCTCGGCTTCCAATCAGAATCGTTGAGGCATGGTGAGTGCATATTTAGCCTGTACAGCGACTTATAGGAACAGCCGTTGTACAAGACAGTGTCTCCATCTTCCAATATTCCCAGATGAGTCTAGTAGCAATTTACCTGATCCTGGAGGGCTGTAGGGCTGGTTATCCCGGGCGAGTGTCGATCTATCGACAGTACCAGTGGAAGTAGCGCCTCATAAAGGTAAAGGTAAAAGTGCCGGCGTTGATCAGTCCTCTGAGGACGCGCCGCCGCATTCGTGTTCCATTCAAATCGTAGAGGCATAGTGAATACGTATTTGGCCTATACAATGACCTGCGGGGAACAGCCGCTATACCAGGTCAGTGTCTTCACCTTCCCGGACAAGTCTGGTACCAATTTACTCGGCCCCGGAGGGATGAAAGGCTTGGTTAGCCCGGGCCGGGATCAATCGCTCGACCGTGTGGGTGACAGTAGCGCCTCTTACCACTGTACCACGCGTACACCGCTTACCACTGTACCAAAGCGCCTCATACCTATGAACAAAGCGTTGCCAGAGGGACAGGTAATCGTAAAGTTCCACTGGTAGCGGAACTATAAAATATGCAAGAAAAACTACAAAATTTCTTCGACCCAAAGAAAATTCGTCATTTGAACATCAGACACAACTATGTAGAACTAGTCACGATGTGCTGGTCATCCATTCTTTCCTTCCATTTTCCTTTATCCTAATCTGTCGACCAGGACCCTTTGGCTGTTTCACATGAAAAACTGAGCGCTCAAGAATTCGAATTTGAAGCAAATAATCCTTTAAAGAATACGCGACGAAAATGGCAAAGTCAGTCAAGCCAAACTGGACGCAATCTGGCCCCGACTGCGAGTGCTGGCTCGAGCTCAACCCTCCGACAAATACGTGCTTGTCAAGGGTATCATTGACAGTAAAGTGTCGAAGAACAGGTTAGCCAAACCTCCCCGAAATTTCTTAATTTTTTAAAATTGTATTTCCTTTTTTTCAAAATTCTTACTATAAAATCTCAAAAGGAAAGCCATTGCAGAGAAGTGGTCGCTGTCACCGGTGATGGTACCAACGACGCTCCAGCTCTGAAGAAAGCCGACGTCGGATTTGCTATGGTAAGTGCTCAAGAGCTCGAGATGAAGGACACGGTCGATAATCGATCGATCGATTTTGAGCACCTGATAGTTTTTGAGCATTTTTCTATAAAGAGAGCAATTCTAGGGCATTGCTGGTACGGACGTCGCCAAAGAGGCTTCGGACATCATTCTCACTGACGACAATTTCACATCAATTGTCAAGGTGAGCAAGCTGACTATAGTCGTGGTCAGATCGATAATCGATCGATTTTATTGATTTAGGCAGTGATGTGGGGACGTAACGTGTACGATTCGATTGCCAAATTTCTCCAATTTCAACTGACTGTTAACGTGGTCGCTGTCACAATCGCTTTCATCGGAGCTTGCGCCATCAGTGATTCTCCATTGAAGGTTTGAGTTTTGTCTTTGGTTTCCAAGATTACAAAGAATAAACAAAAAGAATAGAAAACGAGAAACGCTGAGTAGCTAAATAAACTTTTTTAAACAAAAAAGGGCAGTGGATCAGATTCAGTAGATAAGGCTCAAAAGAGTCGTCGCAGTCCTTGAATGAAAGCCTCTCGAATCCTATTCGGATGCGCCATGCATTCGTCTTCCAGTTGAAATTCAAAAAATTGGCCTATACATTTAAATTCTAAGGGCGAGCCGCTGTACAAGTCGATGTCTTTACCTTCCCAGTCAGGTCTGTGACCAACTTATATCTCCCGAAATGGATGAAGGTATGGACCTTAGCATTGGCAAAGGTCGATCCCTTGACCCTACAAGTGAATGCCGCGCCTCATGCGATTGAGCCACACACCCCACTCAAAAAAATTTATTTAACAATCAAAAATGAATAACTTAAGGCTGTTCAAATGCTTTGGGTAAACTTGATCATGGACACTCTGGCCTCACTGGCTTTGGCCACCGAAATGCCAACGGAGGACCTGCTGGAGAGGTTAGTTTTGAACCGCTACCGGAAAATGCCCAACAAAGAAGGAACTTTATTTATTCGTTCTGTTTTACAGGAAACCCTACGGCCGAACGAAGTCGCTGATCTCGCGAACGATGGTCAAGAATATCGTTGGACATGCCGTCTATCAACTGGTTATCCTGTTCGGTATTATGTTCTGGGGTGAGTCTGATATTCATAAATGATCTTCAAACATCGATATAGCGGCAATTCTCAGCTTTTGTTTATTTAGTTTTTTTTCTTGTTATGTCTTTCTGAAACTGCACCGATTCAGGAGATAAGTTCATTCCGGACACACCGTCTGGACGAAACGCACCGCTCGGCTCCCCTCCGAGTGCTCACTTCACTATAATTTTCAACGCGTTCGTTTTGATGACACTTTGCAACGAAATCAACGCCCGAAAGATCCACGGAGAGCGAAATGTGTTCAAGGTCGGTGGAGAAAAATATGCTCTTAAAATACTCACATATTTATTTACTTGTCTAAACACGAGGAACACCAGAGGATGAGGAACAGGAAAACCATAAGAAGGTAGAAAACTTGAAAAATTAGGTGGTATTGCAGCTCTAGAATTTGTAAAAAGGAATAATGAGCAGGAATAATGATTCAACAACTCTTATCTAGGTATTTATTTAGTTGTATTTTTTGAATACGAAGACAAGGTGGAAAACCATGACTCTTGACTTCACTTCACTTCATTGAGATGTGGGCATCCAGTTCCATGTAAGAACAAACATATGAGCCAATGGAAACAGACAACTTAAAACACAATTCGCTGAATTAGATAAGTACAACAAAATGATGACAAAAGAAAAGGAACAAAAAACAGAAACAACAAATTTAATAAATGGGATGACAGGATGGAACGGCAAATTCAAAAATAGGGATGGTAGGATGATGAACAATGGGATGAACAATGGAAATGTGAAACCAGTGGCTATTACAGTCGGTGGCCAAGAAACTCCCTAAAACGATCCGTGGACATTTGTTTAGCCCGTTTCCCGGAATGATCTCTACAAATGGAGCGAAAGGGAGGGAACAACCGCAATGTTCTGTTGGAGACGAAGTTTGCTTCCTTGCTGAATTTTCCTGCTCACCTCTAGGGGCTGGTCTCAGCCTTTACCATATTCTTTCTTTCTTCTTCCTTTCTTTCTTTATGACATGAATACACCAGCCATTCAGCGGCCTGCAGGCCTCCAAGTGAAGTAATGAATAGTAGTAAACGTATATGAAACATTGTTAATAACAAATAAAACGAAGAGCACAAGGCATGCCGCAAAAGACGGCGAGGAACTGATGAAATACGTCACTGGGAGAACGGTGACGGGCAATCGCGTCGGGACCCTAGAGTTGACAAACAGACATCGGGGTTTCGCTTATTTATTAGTAGGATCATGTGACTTTACATAAGTCTTAGAAAGTTCTTCGAGTCAACCGAAATGTCTGTTCATATTTGAAAATAATCTACTTGTAGGGTGTTTTCTCGAACGTGATCTTCTGCATCATTTGGATCACGACGCTCGTCTCACAAGTGCTTATCGTCCAGTTTGGTGGTCATTGGTTCTCCACGGCACCACTGAATGCCGTCCAATGGGCAATCTGCATCGCTTGTGGTCTGGGAGAGCTCATTTGGGGCCAGGTTCGTATGGCCACATTATTCACTATCTCAGCCACGACTCTTATAATCCGTAACTTTTTTCCTTATTTGAACGTCAGTCGTCAGAAGAATACTTTATTATCTTATTACCGAACACTTACAAGCCACTTTATCCACAGATGGCAAACGCTTTTACGAATTTGTTCCGACTGGAGTGTTCACCTAGTAGCACTTCAGCACATTGCTTGTATTGCCCGTTTTTGGCAGTTTTAGGGTAGCGTTCTTGTTTCAGATTAGAGTTTTTGCGTTCTTTTATATCTAGAGGTACACCATTTTTCGTTGCGGTGACGACAAACATTGTCAGCCGCTACGTTTGTAGTTTTTTATATTATTTATATAGAAGGTGAAGAAAGAGAGAGGCGATGCTCATTGCACAGAAATAGTTATCTGGTCATCGTACAGGATTTTCAACAAGCTAAACCGACCAGCGAGAACTCCTACTTTCGTAAGTATAACATATGTAGGCGTATCCTCATTAGGTTCTTCGCTCGTTCTAGTAAAATCCACCTTCTACTACGACTGCATCCTTCATTACCGACCCACTCCAAGGCCTGGGAAGATCTGAACCCCGTCGCAGGATTCAGATTCTGAGTGCTTAACACTACACCATGGGAACTCCATGTCTTATTTGGGTAGGAGGAATCCTTATATTATCTGTACTATGATCAAACGAACAAGGTATACCCGACCATACGGTATGTAAAGAACTGATGTGTTGATGGTAAATGATACACCATACCTAATGTGGACGAGTAGAGACAGACCCATGTCAACTTTTAGTGCTACTGTCTACCAAATGTCAACCTCGTCGTCTCTCTTGAGATGAAGTGTTTCCTGTCATTGTAAAACCAGACCTTTTACCCTCATCGGCTTATAATGCAAAAACTACTTCGAAACTAATGCCTGTTGGTGGGTTAACCAAAGGATATTTCTTTCGATACATTTGTGACAAGTATTTATTGCTACGTGTGCGTCTGAATATCAACAATATCACAGAAATCATCCTATTTATACACATACAGTACCGGACGCGCCGCAACGATAAAACGGCGGCAGCGGCGCCTCGGAGCGCCGAAACCCGCCGTTTTTTAGTAACTTCTTTAAAATTGATTTATTTGCAAAAATAAGTACATATTCGAGCTCAGCAGCTTGAGATCTATCCCTTCATATACACATTTCCCATATTCGTGGAACTTGTTTTCAGTCAATTTTTTTGACCCCTCGATTTGCGGATCCGGTTGCCGCTTCGGTCCCTCGCCTGGTGACTCACCACCGACTAGGCTCCGCCCCTCCTCGCCGCCTAGGTGGTTGGAGGTTCAAAACAATTTCACAATCAGAGCTAACACAAAGTCCTACATTAGATGTTTTAGTATCTTGGTCCACTCATTTTCAGCTATTCTACAGTGTTTTGACGCGATAGGTTTGTTATCTTCTTGGAACTCTGATTTTTTTCAAGAGTTGATTCTTTAGTTTTATCTTCTCATAAAGGCCGATTAATTATCCAATGTGAATGTATCGTATGTAGTTGAGTTGAACGCACCGAATTGTGTTCGAAAACCAAAACTAAGGCGAGAAAATAAAAAAAAAATCCAAGAGTGCTTTGTAGAGTGCAAGTGACCCAGAGTACGAGTGAGGAGACGGTTTACCCGAAAGTTTGCTCGGGTTCTTTCTCCTATGAAATTGAAATATTTCTCACAGGACCACCCACGCGGGAAACTCCACGTTTCCTACGGACAAGTTTTGTTAGGCTTTCCCCAACAAGTGCACCATTTCCGGTTACCTCTCTAAGTGACTTCAATTCCTCACAGGACCACCAACTGTGGAAACTCCATGCTTCCTACAGACATGTTTAGTAGATGATGTTGCTGCATGCGATATGAAGGAGAACACTTGTCGGTGTCTTCTTCGCAGCCGCTGTGCAGAGTTTTACCTAAGGCGTGTCTTTTCCTAGCGTCGCAAGCTAGCAGTATGAGCCTCCACGGGGTGACTCGAAGAAGTTACCGCGCGGGGCCCCCGTTGGGCATGCGGCCTAAGTGAACTGCGGCTGACTCCGCTAGGTCACCCCGTTTGGACGCCGAAACGGCGCACTTCGGCGCTCCGAAGCGCCGCTGCCGCCAGTTTATCGTTGCGGCGCGTCCGGTACTGTATTTGTAGGCTTAGCCACAGTCCCATTTTGTTACTTTGGAATCCCAATGGGTAAACACATCAGATGGCACCGCACTTGAGTGGGTAATGGATCAGATTCCTAAATGCTCACTTGCGGCATGCGTTCGGTCGTGCCTAGGGAGCCGTCTCGAGAGATACAGTACCGCACTTGTCTTTTGATCACTTTCCGGAAAAGCCGCCTAGAGTGGTTTCAAAGCGGCTTTTTTCAATAATTTTGTTGAAACTCAATTATTTGTATATTTAGAGATGCTAGGTTATTCGCATTCGCTAGGTAAGCTAGCATCTCCAAATATATAGGTCATTCAACTAGTTCTCGTCTATAACCCGCTAAACAAAAAGTGGTAATCAACAGAACAGTTTCAATTATCGAGCTCTATAGATTGGTACTCAGAGATCGGTACAAATGTAAAATACGGCTCCATTTGCCCTCGGTCCTCCGGAGGCCGAGCAGACGAGACTTAAGGGGTCGGCAAAGAGGGCCATATTTTGCAGTTGTACCGATCTTTGAGAACCAATCTATATAGCTCGAGCTGCTGAGATCAAATTTGTGTACATATTTTTACAAATAATAGAATTTCAACAATGTCATTGAAAAAAGCTGCTTCTGAACGCTCCTAAGCGGCATTTCTGGGAAGTGATCAAAAGACATGTCCGGTACTGTAGTTATATTATATTGTACTCACTCTAACTATAGGGGTTCCATATAGCTAACTACTACTTTCTATACATTGGGTTGGGTGTCCAAAATAGTTTTGTCAGAATGCTCTGTGCAAAGAGTCGTTGCCTCACTCTAAACCAATAATTATGTTCAATGGGAGCTAGTCCCATATCACACAGGTTCAGTTCGTGTTCAGTTTCATCACGCTGTTTTTCTTCTGCCTCAGATCGTCACCACGGTGCCGTCGTCGATTCTGCCGAAATCGTTCCGATTCGGTAAAGGCGAAGTGAAGCCGACGTCGATCATGCTCACCGGCGAGTACGACGTGCCGTCGTCGTCGTCGATGGCACCAAAGCCGGACGGCAGTGCAGCCGAGAAACGTCCAGGCCAAATGCTCTGGCTGCTCGGTCTCACTCGTCTCCAGACGCAGGTAACGAATCGGCACCGGTCGACAAATATCACCTCTAGATGCTTAGCCAGATGATTTTTTAGCGTTTTCGATGAGTTACGTTTTTTTTTGCAATAGCACAGTCTCGGCACTCACCATGAATTCGGATTCGTCACGAAATTGAAGAAAAATCGGTCTTTCAGCAACGTTTGACGTTTAAGATTCCTGTTTACAACATTTTGACAGCTCAATATCGGCTAAATCCTGCTCGGACTTGTTTCATCTATGGTTCTTTTAGGAAAATGTTGCTTTTGCGTACCTTATTCGAGCAAAGAGCTCCACTTTCGATTTCGATTGAATTTTTCTGCAATTTTGATCTAATTGAGATTGTCTAGGAATATTAAACGAACCGTGTTTAGTGTCACATTGCGTTCTGTAAGTTCAGTAGAAGCGTAGTTGATAAGGGGTATCAGCAATTTGCTGTTTAATGGAACAACTACGACCATTTGTCGTTGGTTTTCGTACGAGTACATGGGATTTTCTCTCCACTTCGACGACTTCGCAATGAATAAATAGGAATCTTCCTCACGTCCCCTCAAATTCAGGAGCATCTGGTGGACCATCTAAATTTGCAGCAATCTCATATCGTTGAACTGATCAGCAGAGGATCCAATAAAATTCCGTTAGCACTATTCCAAATTTTCAACTCCAGAGGTCGAGAAATTTTTTTTCGCTAAAACTTTGCGTAGGGGGTTTTTTGGGGTCCGTCCTGAACACGGTGGTGCAATCCGTTTTTTGATTGGCCGCCGGATACTGTAGTTACAAGTAGGTCCTGACAGGTAAAGTGGGCGGAGTCAGGATCACCGATTTCGCTGAAACTTTCCGTAGGGGGGGGGCTGGAGTCCTGAACACGATGGTGGGGTCCGTTTTTGAAATGGTGGCCGAATACGGTAGTTATAGGTGGGTACCTACCGACCTTACCTGGTGAGACTCACCTGTAACTACCTCATTCGGCCGTAATTTGGAAAACGGACTTTATCATGGTGTTTGGGACGTCAGAGAACACCCATAGGCAAAGTTTCAGCGAAATCAGTGATGCTGACTCCGCCCACTTTACCTGTCAGGACCTACCTGTAACTACAGTATCCGGCGGCCAATCGAAAAAGGGATTGCAACATCGTGTTCAGGACCCTAAAAACCCCCCATGCAAAGTTTTAGCAAAACGATTTTTTTCGACCTCTGGAGTCCAAAATTTGGAATAGGTAGGAATAAAATGGCCGTTCCGTTTTTGCCGTTTTAAAGAGAATTATTCTCTCGATTAAAGGCTGAGTCCTCACCAGTTGAAAAGCTACACCTCATTAAGGCCTTTGTTATACCGACGCTCACCCCCCAGCGTCTGCCAGCGCAACTCGTCCCATTCAGTATCAGACACCGTGGGGCCAGACACGTTTGTGCGAGTTATCACGTCAGACGCTGGCGTGATGACGCTCAAGGGCTGTTATGCAGACGCTCACGCGCGTCGTCGCTAGTGGCTGTGCATTGCACTGCGATTGACCCTTTCTCTGGGGGTCGGTCGAGGGCTGCTCTGTATGCTTCGGGCGCGTGCGTGCGTGCGTCGCATGCTCAGCGGCTGGGCGCTCACCGCCCGCAAGCAGCTGACACTCACCATGAGCGTCGGTATAACAAAGGCCTAAGATGAAACTTTGATGACGAAAAATGTGTGTCTCCTAGAACTTCTTCGTTCCCTCCATTTCAGCAAACAGAACGACTTGTTTCGCTTTGCTCGAAGTTTCCTAGTTATTGATTGCGAAGTCGTCGATGTAGAGGGAAAATCGCAGCTCGATCGCGTGTTGATTGATTTTTGGCCGTTACTGTAGGTGTGTGAGTGAGATAGATCGTAGCATTAGAAAGCAGCATGCTTTGTGCAGCACTTTGGTTGCTGTTGTTACAGATTCGAGTGGTGAAGGCGTTCCAATCCGTCAACGACAGTTCACATCCGAATTCACTGACGACATCGACCGCCGATCGACTTCGTGCCAGTTATCGTCGATTGAAGATCGCCCGCGAACTGGAACAGCAAAAGAGTTCGTGGTTGTCCAGCACCATCAATATGCTCACTCAATATTAGCAATATTCACTTCACTTAGAACAAATTGATAGTGATGTGGCTCTCAAACAAATCCCCTGCTCAGTGAGGAAATACCGGCACGGTGATATTAGGCTGGTGTAAAAGTTCTGGGACATTAATATCTGAAAAATAGCAAGGAGACATTTGAAGTAGGCAACGTTAGTATCAATGGTCTTCTCTTCTCTATACCATTTTTTGACTAGAGCCGAAAATCCTTTTAAAATTCAAGAAGTTCGTCAAATGTCCGATAACTTTTGCACCAACCTAATTGCAGCCCAGTTGCTCCTAACCATGTTGGTCTTCCTTAGATAAACTGTGGATTTTGACCACTTCAAGGGTAATCTTCTCAATATTATTTCTTCAGCCCTTACTTAGAGGTCGTTACGGGGAAATTCTTCATCTAACGGCCTAACGTTCGACCTTCCTGTCGACTTCGGAAGTCTAAACCCAGTCTGAGATTGACGACTTACTAGCCTAGAGCAATTCTATTCTTGCATCCCAAAAAATGAAAAATCTCCACCTAATAGCCTCGCGAGGCAAAGGAAAATGATATTAGAAAGATTACCATTGATGCCGAGGTTTAAGTAAGGGAGAACTTGAGGATACTATTACTAGGCCAGTTAATCTGCTGCTTAGCATGATGTCACCGTCATTTCTGATTCGCGTAGACGAGTGCATCAGATACCAGGGGTAAATGAACTTCTTGCGGGGCTAGGGTTAGTCACGTACTCTAGATAATTTACCAATGGTGCGCCATTGTTACTCCGAGGTATATGACACCTCGCATTGTCAGTAGGGTATGTTATACCTAGGAGGAAACACCGAATGTACCATTTTATTATTCCCTGTCGTCTCTGTTCGTAGAGAGTCTACCTGTATTGGTTTGTTGTCCGTTTGTTTACTGTTAGTGTTTGCGATCAACGGTCTAGTTGGGTATAAAAAGGTAAAGGATAAGGTTAAAGGTCGGCGTTGATCACCACTCCTTTAAGGACGCGGCTCCGCATTCGGGTTCCATTCAATTCGTAGAGGCTGTGTTGTGGGGGGAGCTTCAACAAGTGGAGTATACTTTAGGTTAAATAGAGGTTTGTCGATAATGAATTAGGAAACTACTCTAGATGTTCCCGATCATTTACCTAACCGGTTTAGGTAAAAAAATAACCTTATATGGCTTGATTACCGTCGCTTTGAGATGCAGTACCCAAGCCAATTACATTCCTACACCACCGGAAACTCATAGAAACCTTTTTGATTAAAAAAGTCAAATTGAAGAGCATTTTCTCTCTGAGGGCCACATTCAGATAAGCGAGTCTAGTAGCTGGTTAAAAACGAGTGTAAACGCACAACGCAATCAGTTAGAATCACCTTTTCTTTGGGTGTGTTAGCGAACGCTGGACTCTTTCATCGGCTTCACCATACCATGAATGGGTATAAATTGATCTGGTCTGGTGAGACCTATGAAAAAGCCAGCCTTTGCACTGCTATATAGAATTCATGCAACACTCCACTTCACATAGAAGACATACACAACAATCAGCCAGAGTTTTAGTTTCGATTTTTTTTTTGCATAGTCGAGAGAAAGTTCACACCAAGCACAACACTGCAGCCTTATTTTGCACCCTTATTTTTAGAGGAAAACATTTGCCAATTGAGCAATTTTCTGGTGAGAAAAATGGAAATAAAAAATTAATTTGTCTAATTAGAACACTGGGCTTATAAAACGATTTCATATACATTTTGTATCTCTTCTGATACTTTCTATAGCTATCTACATTTTCAGGGACCAATTTTTCTGTTGAATAATTGATTTGCCGATTTAGGGTCTGGTAGCATACGGTCCCGTGGACCGCTACATAACCCGCCACTCCCATCGAAGAGTCCAGCCTGAATGATGGAATTCGGACGGCGACAGTTCTGTGGCGATTGCTGATGATCCGTGTCATCTCAACGATGTCTAGCGCTCATCGATCATCTCGTTCCTCTCATTCATTCTCCATTCTCAGTTGCTCACGAGGTTCAACAATTCACTTCAGCGCCAGCGGTTCGACACTTGTGACCGCGGCGGCGACACGTTCGAACCACCGGATCCGCCGGTTTATCATAGTTGCTCAGTTCAGATTTCTAAATATCTCTTCCATCACCCCACCCCCCGACCAACGTGTACATAGACCCATCGGTTCTTATTTTTAGTGCGCGCGAATAACACCTACACATACCGTAACACCTGGTACTTCATTCGGCTCGATTCAGAGCCTTGTCTTTCCATATCACACCCCAAAGAATCCAAATGAGATTCGACCCATCGTCTCCGTGTTTCTCTCTCCCACTCTCCGTTTGCCATCAGTTTCGAGTAGAGTATCGACACCATTTGGTAGTGTCATTCAGTGTAAGCATGCGCATTAGACTGTTTTCATCTAGGCGGGATTCATCGAGGGTTTTGCCGAGCCCAACCGGTTAGCTCAAAGCGCACCAAAGACAAGTGCGCACCGGCTAGTTTCTCTTCTAATGTACAATGTATTCGCAGTCATGACCGGCTTTGTCCCCTTTTTCGTTGCTTGAAAGTGCTAGCACTGTGATGTTTGTTTACGATTGATTCCATGGCTACGATACCGTGTGTATTGAATAATTGAAATTGAATAAATTTTGATAAATGCTAATAAAACTTGTAGAACTGCTCAAAAATTAAGCAGAGAACATTAAGCTCGGATGAGGAGAGCCGACAGCTCGCTGCCCGTCGCAACTCGATGCTCAGGTTTAACTCATATAGGAAGGCATTCGAGAATTACTACAAAGAATCGTACATTTAATTGGGATGAACGAAAGTGGAATGTAAGAAAACAGGCGAATATATCGTGTAAGAAGAAAGAGGAAGAGTAATGAAACAGGAAAGGAAACTCAAAACCAAACAAAATGGAAGGGAAACTAAAACCGGAAAGGAAACTAAATTAACAAGAAACTAAAGAAACCGTAAGAGCTCGTTTCGTCTCCACCATGTACGAGCTAATCCTACTACATAAAAAGCGAAATCAAGCGATGTTTGTCATGGGTGGCTCATATGGGTCCCGCCGCGGTTGCCCGTTACCGTGCTCCCAGAGACGCATTTCATCGGTTCAGCTCGCCGTCTTTCGCTACATGCCATTTGCTCATCGTTTTATTTTGAATCTTTTTGTTTTATTTCAAATTTTTATTTCAGTTCATTTTTGATTTTTTGATTTTAGTGTGCATTTAGCAGCTGTTTGTCGAACGGAAGGCCGCTAAATGACTGGTAGTACTATAAAGCGATTCTCGGGACTCAATAGTATGGGAGGAATGGCTTCATAAGTTATAGGAAATGAAATCAAAACATAACTGATCTGTAGTAGAGGTAGCACCAGAAGTAGAGTGAAGAGGGGTAGTGTGTTGCTCTCAAACTTGGGTAATTGAACTGTTCCGCCTCAATAACCCTATTTCATTGCGCCGGATCTTAAAATATCTTCTCCATCCTGGGTAATTAACCTGAATTAACGTGAAATTCCAGTTTTATTACCGCTTTTTTTGCAGGTTACCATTATATATTCTGGAATAGGATGTTTCTATTATGGTGCTAGGTTTATTGCAAAAATCGCATCTCAGGCGGGATTCGAACCCGCGCCTCATCCTATTCGGGGCTGTGCACTAACCACTATACTAGTGAGACGCAATAACCTGAATTAATTAATTGAACCCTAATTAAATGAAACCAGAGGAAGGAACCAATTAAGGTGACCCAAGAGCTGGCAGCGTCAGCTAGGCATTGCCGTCTTGAACCGTAAGGGTAGTCTGCCAAGAGGAACGTGTAGCTAGAGGGACGGGTAGCTTTTATTCCTCATCTACATACTTGCCCAAACTAGGGTTGGGTCGGCTAATCAATTTTATTTTATTCGCTTATTATTGGTTGAATCGATTGTCCTCTTATCTACTTCGAACTCACCTCTACAGTTTGAAATTGTTCTTGATTGTGATTTATCAGAGCTGCTCAGATTGAGGAATTGAATCGCTAACAAGCTTGGAAACCATTCTCGCCGATTTTCACCACAGCCTCTTAATTCTGTTGTCCTATGAAACTGAATATGGGGTGTGAGAAAGTCTTGAGCCACTTTGCATGAAAGTTTCAGAACTTCCGACTTATGAATTGTATCCATAACCTAACATGTGATAGTTGCTAGTCATTCACGAAGCAGCGTTACGATGGGTATAAATAGCCAAATCCTATTCCCTTACTTCAGATACGATGTCATTTTCACAAGAGCATATTTGAGCCCACATTTTTAACGGACGGTGAGACAGCACTGGAACGATGGGAACCATTAGCAACAACAATGCTGTATTCACAGAAGACACCACAATCCTCAGCATCGTCGACCTCTGGTTATCTCGTTTTACAGCTTGAGACTACGGCTTCAAAGGCAAGGATCGGTTGAGACGGGCACCAACGGTAGAAAATTCTACCTTTCTCGAAGCGGTCGCAGCGGATTCAGAAAAAAAAACGCTCGTACTCTTGCAAGAAGACTATATCACACTCATACTACAGTGACCAGTTGGATCCATTCCCTCGTTACAGAGAAATGGTTAGGAGACTGAGGTCGGACGTCCCGGCCGATAGCATTCGGTGCACACTCGCAATGATGCAGCACCACGCGATAACGATAAAGAGACTAATAAAAATTTGTAGAAATGCGGTTGTCACACGATCTTACATCCATCTTATTACACTTATATTGTCACCTATAGTTATCAATTATCTTCCTTCCATGTTGCTTTTTAACTGAGAAAAGAGTCACCAAACTCGGCGATGCCATACGACCAGTCACCGACTTCTTTGGTTTCCAGCCTGGTCAGTTCTGCAAGTAGAAGATGGCTGAACTGCCTATCAGGGACTTTATGGCTCTTACTAACAACGGTGATTAAATCATGGACTAAAATTCATTCTGCACTGAATAAGAAAACAAAGAAAAAGTAGACGCCAAACGGCTCAAGACTTTCTTACCACCCTATAAATTGATTCTACTCAAGCAATCGCAACTAAACCTTACTCCAATGTCAACTACGATATAAAGTACGCTGCTATCTCCCTGGGAGAAGATTTATGGCGGTGAGATGACCTAAAAATGACGTTTATTCCCTGTCGTCTCTGTTCGTACAGAGTCGACCTGTATTGGTCTGTTGTCCGTTAGCGTTTAGTCTACTTCTTCGTCTGCGAATAGCAGTATTACAGGAAACCTTTGGCCTTTATAAACCTCTCTTCATAGATAGCTCTAATCAGATTCTAATACACATAGTTCTAGTTCCTTGAAAGCTGAGTAGTATTCGCCAAAATGTCAAAACAGGGTTCAAAGGTTCGAAAGTTTCCTTAACCATCGACCTATTGTTTATACTCGTTCTATCTGCTTCTCCCTTGCTTCCTTTTTTTCGTTCGTCTTATTGTTAGAGTATATGTATTAGCATTCGTTTATCCCTTCAGATTCGTAAGTTTTTACTGTGTACCAGTTCCCTCTTTGCAGTTCAACTTTGTTTTTCTGCGGTTCTGCAGTTTTACGTGCATTTGCCATGCACGTCTCAATGAATAAAATATGTAAAATAAAACAAAAACAACCTTCGATTACTGATGCTAAAGTTGCTAAAGCCGTATTCACACCCACCGCTTTCCTACTTTGAAGTCGTTTTTTTCCAGTGGACAGGAGCAAAATGCTTATTCACTTCCTTTTACTGGTCACCCTGGTATCGTCGTGCAACTTGAAGGCGAAAGTTTACTCAGAGACCAACTACCCGATGTGGGCTCAGTTCACGTTTCACAACGAAACGAAAAGCGAGATGTGAGTCATTTTCTCTAAATATTTTTAAGATAGAAAAATCTTCATTAACGAAACCGAATTCTGTTTCGGCTTGCTTAATGTTACCCGGTTTCCCAACCTCCAGACCAAACATCTAAGTCTTCCGACAGAGGAAATCTTGTCTGACTTCCTCTCCCCTCACAAGGGAAGTCAGTCAACTTCGCCGGACGATTCTTAACAATTCCTGAATGCTCTTGTAGAGCTTGAAGTATACATACATCACAAATATGTAATTTATTTTTGCTGAATGGCAAAGGGTGGTCCGAAAATTCACTAAAATTTGTGCGTTTCCCGCTACTCCAAATGTGATTTTTTCAAACTCCATGACAAATTCGCAAAACGGGCACGATTTGGTATCAATGCAATTGAAGCAAAACAAAAATGCACGAAAAGAATACGAACACATGACCCTCTGAGAAAGATTCCACTTCGATACCACTGAGCCTGCGAGACACATTCGAGTGAGCCTCTCACCTCAGGGACTATTCAGCGCCTCAAGAGTGGTGGTGTTTTTTGCGATTTTTGGATCACCCACTGCCATTCAGCAAAAATAAATTACATATCTGTGATCTACACTTCAAGCTCTATAAGATCATGCAAGAGCTGTTAAGAATCGTCAGGGGAAGTTCACTGACCTCCCTTGTCAGACGAAGGGATTCTGATTATGATTCTGATTATTACATAATTACCCTTGTTTAGCTCTGATGAATTGCATTCAGAGTGAAATAGAGACGAAAGCGAACGATATGACCTCGACTTGGCCACTTTTTTCAATCTCGAAAATTCTTTGGCTGCTCTTTTCAAGTGGTTTTTCGACCATTTGAGTGTCGTTACTTCAGTGGTAGATAGAGTTCCAAAATAGTGAAAGACAAGATAAAAGTTTGAGAAGTAGAAGTGTTACATCTCGGTGAATTTTTGGAAAAAAACTATGAAATTACAATATAATATATTATTTATTTATATTTTTAGTATATTCGCAGTTTTCAGTTTCGAGTTCAACAAGGTGGACCAGAACTACACCGTGCACATAACCGGTTTGTTGTGCAACTTGAAACCGACGATTTTGAAAGTCTACAAGGATAGGCCCACCACCCCTGACGCGAAGCCGTTCGGACAAACGTCAGCCTTCATCGAAGGAATGGGAATGCTCGACTATACGGTATGTATCTTTGATACTTGACATGACTATACTTAATTATACTTGATTATAATGGGATCGGGTTAGAAGGCAATTCGTCAGCGAAACTTTCGTGTCGTGGTGCTTGCTGATTTAATCTATTTCCGCTGGGTACTAGAAATGAAGGGTCCGCGTTTAAGTGGTGAGAGGCGCTGCTGACACCCGCACCGTTGAGCGATCGATCCCGGCTCGGGCTAACAATGCCTTTCATCTCTCTGGAGTCGGGTGAATTGGTAACAGCCTTGTCTGGGAAGGTGATATCGGTGTCTTGGTAAACCGGCTACCCCCCGAAAGTCATTTCATAGCCCAAACACGCATTTTCCACTTGTAGGGCAACTTGCTCAAGAGAGACATTATCTTTTCCATAATCCACCGTATGAACAAATTCTTTGAGGAAATGACTTCGATTTTGTGTTGTTGACATTGAAAATTGCTTTCCAGATATACTACCACGCCGGACCGCGAATGGGCATGCGAGCCGGAGTGTCCTGCGGGTTCGGTGACTGCGGTTCGAGAGGATAGCTATGTCGTTCTGAATCCTACAAATACGGTTTTCTTGAATGATCTGAATTTGGTTTTTCACTCTATAAACTATTTACTGAGTTGCTCAAATGCGTGTCTTTAGCGTGAGTTAATGAAGCACCAGCAATCACAGAACTACACTGCGAACTTCACCGTTCAAACGAGAAGCTCAAATCGTTTATGTAGCACCATGTTCTTCAATGTGCTAAATTTGCTAGTATAAGTTTGGAATCAATTGGATCAATAGGATCGAGCGTTTCGTTTAAATAAGAAATTAAGGTGTGCCCCTATCTTTTCTAGGTGCAGTGTATACGATATAATTTCTAAGCCAATACCGACTTTGTCACTGTGAAAGTGGAGTAAATTGAAGATACACCCCGGTGCAAAATTATAGGTTCACCCCGCGATTTGTCCATAAGTGCTTGATGAGCCTGTTGAGAAGATCTAGTAACATTACTGCCATATTCCTCACTATCGAAAACCTTGATATAAAAATTCTGGGCGGGATGTCTTGTCATTGGATGATACTACAATTTTTTATTGAAAAATCAGAGATAATGACCGGTGCAAAATTATAGGTTCACTTCATTAAATAACTGTCTGTTTTCAAAATATGAACATTTAAGTTAAGTTCAGTACTTTGTTACATTACCTTTGTTATAAACCACATCGAACATTCTATGTGGCATACTTCGAATGAGATTATCAAGAACAGTTTGCTTTACATGAGCACAAGCATCAAGAATGACGTTTTCAGATCAGAAACCGAAGTGTAAGTGGTGCCGTTCCTGTAAAAATTGTGAACGAAAATGCCCAACAAATTTTCCATCGGGTTCAGATCTGAAGAACAACAGGGCCACGCTAAAAGTTGGATTCTGGTGGAATCGAACCAACTCGTAGTTGACCTCGACATGTGTATGGGAGCATTGTCTTGCTGGAAGATAAGATTGTGCCTACGAAATCTTCTCAAATAAGGGAGAGGCACTCCCTTATTTGAGAAGATTTCTAGCACTTCCTGATAATCTTCGCTGGCCATATTACATGAGAAAAACTCCAAATCAACAAGTCCATATCCGGAAAATGCAGCCCAGACTATAACACTTCCACCGCCAAAGATGCGTCTACAGAATACTCGTTTCTCCTGTCTTAGATCTCTCCAATAGTCCTTGTAGTCGCCGGGCCCATCGAGGTTTGACTTTTTCTCATCGGAAAATATCACCTAAAAACTAGAAATGCTTTTCTACGCCCACGACGAATCGCGGGGTGAACCTATAATTTTGCACCGGGGTGTAAGGTGGCTAAGTAGCCGACGCTAACCAACTTCTTAATGTCGTGCCTCGCATTCGTCCGCCCTTTACAATCGCGGAGTATTTGAGAGTATGTACTAGTCTAATACATTGACAGGAAGAGGCCACCCGATAATCAGATCAACTACTTCCGTGGCAGGTCTATTCCCACTCTAACAAGTCCTCGAGGGATCGAAAGCTTAGTTAGCCTGAGCGAGGGTCGATCTCTCGACTATTTGGGTAAGTTAGAAGGTGCCTAAATTTTTCATATTTCTCCTTGCCAAAGTGAACTCTAGAGTGAAAGGGCTCTGAAGCTCCAGTGTCAGCTTCGTAAGACCTTGAATGAAGCCTGTACAGCAGTTATACCCGAAACCGAGGGACAGAAAAACGATTCCACAGAATAGTTTTGTTTTTTGTGCAATCCTATTTGTCGCTCTAATTCCATCAGACCTCTCTGTTTTTTTGAACACCTCTTCAGCGATGACCTGACCCAGAAATTCTGTTTGTTCTTCTGCGCATCAACATGTTCTGCAGCCGCCCTGATTCTTGTATTTGATCACGAGCCGGTAGTGGTTTTTCTGGTGTAGTTAGTCCCTTGTGGTTTGAAACCGATGCTCTTGGACATTAGTTCTCCGAACTATCGAGCTCTTCTCTCATTAATCTTCTCTATTTTCAGATCAGATAATTTTACATGTCTATCATTGTGTGCCTCTAACTGTTCTACGGTTACTATCACATGCTGGCTATTCAAGATACAACCGAAAATAAATAAATATTAGATTGGTCAATAAGTGACTATCAATTGCTAGCGCAACCTTCCTCATTCTTATCGATTTGCGCGCAACGACCGGTGATGTCTATATTGAGGTAGTACTATATATCTGCTCTATAAAACTGACATACCTCCTTTCAAACTGCTTCCACTTATAGAGTGAAATGCCGGAAAAATTCGTCCCTGACACAATGCGCCTTCGTCACGCCCAGCTTCTCCACTACAATTCTGGCAAGATACCGCCCGACCTCACGTTGCAAAAACGACCCGTTCTGAGCTACTGGAGTACGGGTGGCTGGTATTCCCACACCCTCCCTATTCCCCGGACTTTGCACCTTCCGACTACAGGCTATTCTTCCACCTCCATTCTCATCTGGAAGGAAAGCGGTTCAAAAAGTAAAGTGACCTCAAAGCCGACTTGAAGTCCCTTTTCGCCTCACAGCCCTCTGAGTTCTGAGAGAAGGACATCGACCTTCTGCGTACTCGCTGGCAGGAAGTGATCAATGCCGATGGTGCCTACCTCTGATTGTGTACAGGGTTTGTATAAGAGAAAAAAAATAAATATCTGATGTTCCCAAAATTGCTAGTAACTTATTGACCAACCTAATATTAGGCTGTCGCAAAATTAATTTCGGAAGTAGACCACTCAGTTCATACTGCAATAACTCAGCTCAAACGCAACTTTATGAATCAAACTAAAAATCGTCAGCATCTACACACCTCTGCCAGCGAAGCGATAATAGATCCAAACCTTTAGAGAAGAAACCAGGATCACGGGAATAAAGGAAAGCAAGAAAGGCATTTTCAACATCGGTCAAATCAGCGAATTTTTTCGGGCGCAAATAAGAATCAAATGCTTGTAAAAAGTGATAGACTGTTGGCGAAAGGTCAGGAGAATAAGAAGGATGAGACAGAACTTTAATGCCTAACTGGGTCAATTTTTGCCGGGTGATCTTCGCGGTGTGTGCACTTGCGATGTCCTGCAATAATATCGCACCGCTTCTGTTCGCTAGCGCCGGACACAATTTTTGTAATGGTATGATGCTATGATGGATAACTCCTTTACTACACTACCACACAGTGATCATAACCTTTTTAGGATGACGTTTCGGTTTAGGAAAAGGTTTTGGTGCAGCACCCTCATCAATCCAAGCTAATCTCGTTTCCTATTATTATAAAGAAGATATTTTTCATTCACAACTATAATACGGTGGACAAACAGTTCATTTTTATAACGATTTAGGGGATTGAAACAGATGTCAAAACGCGTAGGACGCTGCTCATCGGTCAATTCATAAGGAACCCATTTTGACATCATCTTCACCTTGCCGATTTAGTCCAAATGTCTTGCGACTGTAAAGTGATGTACAGCCAGGTCTTCTGCTAGCTTAGGAGTATTGGTCTCTGGATTTGCTTCAACGGCTGGCCTCAAATCCTATTCATCAAGTGACCACTTGCGACCCTGACCTGCTTTTTCTTCGAGATAAAAATCGCCAGAAGCAAATTTTCTGAACCAGAGCTACTCAGAAAGCGAAATTAATTTTGCGACAGCCTAATACCTTATGAAGTTCACTGCGACTAACTCTAGCGAACACTCCAACCAATCTTACTGCCCACAGCTAAAAATCTACCTCGTACCCGTTCCCAGTTTTATTGAACCTAAACATTAAGGACAACAATTCCCTGTGTACTTCATACTTACGATACATACTTAGTTAGAGGGCCCGCGTGGTGCAGTGGTAAGAGGCGCTACTGACACCCGCACGGTCGTGCGACCGATCCCGGCCTGGGCTTAGCAATGCCTTCTATCCCTCCGGGGTCGGGTAAATTGGTACCAGACTTGTCTGGGAAGGTAAAGACACTGACCTGGTATAGCGGCTGGCCCCGCAAGTCATTGTATAGGCCAAACATGCATTCGCCATGCCTCTACGATTCTGAATGGAACACGAATGCGGCAACGCGTTTTTCGGGGACTGATCAACGCCGAAACCTTTACCTTTTACCTTTACTTCATACTTATACCTCTACCTTGACATGAGCAATTATTTAGCTCTCTCCTTGTGCCTTTTAAAGAAAATTTCATTCATTATCCAGCGATTCCACACAAAAGCGTCGAAAGACACAAGAAAGTAGCTAACATTGAAATAACTGCTAACATTGAATCTTAAAATTGCTAGGGCACTTTGTCAGTGCCCAATAGGTTTTAGCGGAATACATGTTTCAATATCTTTATTTTCGGAAAAGTTATGGCTTTTCAAACAGTGTATACATCTTTTTGGAACACCTTGTATGTGTTGTGTTCTGATAAAGCGTTCATATTTCTAATATTCAGGAATGAAAACGGCTTCTCTTCTTCTGATAACGATCAACGTAGCGTCCATGTGCGACCTGCAGGTACAAGTTTACTCAGACGTCGATTATACGGTCTGGACGCAATTCACGTTTGCCAACAAGACAAAAGGCAAAATGTAAGAGCCTTACCTAATCTTCATTATTCCGGAAAACGGTAAATATAAAGAAATCACATATGTTTGCGGAATTTATCCACCAAACGTAAACTTTATCTTAAGTAAAAGTCGTTGGTATTTAGGAGGCAATAAACCAAAGAAGACCAAAGACCGAAGTATACAGTATGACACGACTTATAAAACAGTACAGCTCCACAAGCCGTGTCAAACTGTAGGCAGCACTGCCAGCCGCACGCGCGCGTTTGAATCGACGGATTACGGTATACAGTATGACAGTAGTTAAGGTGGTTACGGTATATAGTACGGCACGAGGTACGAGTGACAATTGGCTGGGTTAGGTACTGTAATGTGCGTGACGCGTCGCGTCGCAGCCGCTCGCGTACGCGTTTAACCCGTCAGCTTACGGTAGGACGTACTGTCCCCATTTGGATACTGTAACCGTACTTAGTAATTGAATGAGTTTAGTCACTTCTCCGGTTCTTCAACAAATTTAGTTATTTTCATAATTTCTTTTAATTTGATTGAGGCGTAAAACTTACTGGAAACTTCAGAAAGGCCACAATACTAACACGAAGCCAACAATTTCATGTAAAATAGGTGGAGTAAGGGTCAAATACGTTGTATCCGTGCCTCCACGACTGTGAATGGGAGAGCAATAAGCGGCGTGCCCTTAGGGAATTGATAAACGCCAAATTATTCATAGCATTCATAGCATAGTATTTGTGCTACTTTTTTAGGCAAGAAATCCGTGACTCTGGCGCCAATCAAACGCGCTACACGCATATTAGTAGCGCCAACTGTGAGGAAGGACCGACGGTGCTGAAGGGTTACAGAAGGGACCCCTCAGGGCGTATAGTGTTTTACGGTGAAACATCGGCCTATCTTGATGGCGACGGATTTGTCGACTACACGGTTTGTTGATTTTATTTGCCATAAATTTCGTTCATTTTTTCATTTATCAGCCTTCTATTAGATCTCCCTCGTCCAACTTATACCCGGTTACAGGGACCTCTTCCAGTCCACCTGATTCAAAAACGTCTTCGGCTTTATCGTCAAATGCTCTAAAATTTGCAATTAAAACTCATATCTTCTAGGAATTGGAATCAATCATCTTTTGATATCAAGGAACATTTTTCAGTTCTTCGATATAACGGGTCCACGAATGGGACTGCGAACCGGTGTAACTTGTGGTTTTGGAGATTGCGGAATACGAGGATAACAATTATTTCATCAGAATGATTTTTTATTGGTTTCATGTAATAAAATGCCTATAATTGGTCAAATTGTTTTCTGCTGTTCTTGGATTAAATTTTTCTTTTTCTGTGGAATCTAAATGACTGTTATTAAAAGATTCTCCGGCAAATAGCAATCAATCGGTCAATCAATTCATGGAAAAATCAGAAAACCAAACACCAAATAAAGTGTCGAAGAAAAACAAAATTGAAAAACGCGTAGAATATGTTTGTGTGCGGATATTTGAATGAAATAAAATGAAATTTCAAACATATAGAACGTTTTAGCAAGCTGAATCATATTTGGATGCGATGTCTTTACAAGAAGTCCCCATTCTCCACATTTATCATTCAAGATATCAAGATACCTTCATCTTGTCTTGTGTCCAAACCATTCATAACATTTTGTGAGAAATCACCGAGTAATGATGGTCTAGCAAAATAAATTAGAAAAAAATTACAGGTGTGGGTTTGGAGTGAAAATAATTCACAGCTTTCCCTTACCACCGGAAGTCGCTAATAAAATATTTTTTTCGGATTGCTCTGAAAAACAAATTTGGTGGCGACATCGAAAGTGTTGAGCGGTGTTTGCTGAACGACAAGTCCTGTCACCATAACAAAAATTACAACCTGACTGAGCAGTTGATCAAATACAACGAAAGTTTCCGTGCACCCGCCGCTCTCGAGTACTTGAACCTGAAATGTTGGAAAATCGGAGACCAGAAGTTCATCATTAACAACATGGAATCACCTAAAAATGTCTTGTTCATTTCCAGTGCTCCTTTTATTGGTTAGAATTCAAATCTTTTCATTTTTTCAAATCACTCTATGGAACTCTTCACACTTGACGAGTTGGCATTTGGTCGAGTAGACTAATTTAGTTTAGATTAACTAGGTCATTTCATTAACAACTTTTGGCTCACTCGACTTGAGGACCATTAAGTCAACAAAAACCAAACGCAATAAACAAATACAAATGCAGTGCTTTGTAGTTTTCGAATGATGTGGTTACAAAATTTTTCACTTTTCGATTCCAGCTGATTTTTGGATTCCCAGGTGGAAAAAACTAGCAACATTTCAAGTATCCATCAAGAAGGAATACATATTGTAAAACTCTAAACAATTTTATATCAAACTAGCTCTTTCACACTTACAGAAGGACGTTGAAAAAAAAACCGTATCGAAATGATAATAATCTTCTAGTATTCAAGCCCTGAAAGCTATCGAAAATTCAAAACCTATCGAGGAATAAATTCTAGCCCAAAGCTATGCTCTTAGAAAACTATACTTTTCGCTCGGCCCGCGTTCCTCGTCTCGTTATACAAATCCATACCTCCATTACTCGAAGAAAGAGTTGGGCAGCTTCACGAAATGATCGAGGACAGTTGGTTTTTCGAGGATTACGAGGCTTAGAGTGCTCGCCTTACCCGTTCCACTGCCAATATTGCTGCTGATATTACTTTACTTGACGACGTCCTATGTGTGCTTATCTCATCTCCTTTGCATTATTTCCTGAAAACTCGTTCCGTAGATTCTTGCTACTTAAATCGTTATTGTCACAAAAACCGATGCAATGAAGTGGCCTAACTCTCCCACCTTGACATCGTCTTGAAAGACCTTAGAACGGCTACAAAAGAGAGATCTCGGGAAACCGCATCATTAGCAAACGACATCCAACGTAGAGTCCAACTTTCGGAGATGTTCGTTCTTTTTGTGTTGTTCGTTTTACATTTTCGTTCAAGAAAATACCGAATAGAGCCTTTGTTTGTCTGGTAGTCACCACGCTTGAAAGCGTGCAAGGTTATGATACATAGTTAGTTGAACAACCGAGCAAAGGAACGCAAAGTAGTTCAAGTCAAGAGAGTAAATTTCAACAAAAATGAGTGAACTGCTCGGAAAGTCGATTTTTCAGACCCTTCGATTTTCAGACACACACCATATTGCATTAGTTTGTCGACATTTTGGAGCAATCACGTCTCAGAACGGAGATTAACGTGATATGTCACAATTGACCTAGGCACCGTAGTTGGAATAGAGGTTGATTTTTTGGTCCTTTGATTTGCGTTACGGCAATTAAACCGAGCCGAACTGTCTCGATCGAAGACTTCATCAATACTGAGGACATCCGCAGACTCATTAGGCCGAAAGACCTTCGTTTGAGGTTCTTGTTGTGATGGTGGTCTTATCCATATCATGATATCTTTATCCTTTATTCATAGTTATCCAATCAACCGAATTCAAACAGAAACAACACTCATATGACATGGGACTATTGGACTTGGGCAATGCTAACAATAGAAAATATAAAATATCAGATAAACTAAGAGGGTGATTCATTATAATTTAATCACTTATGAGGTTACGCTGAAATTTTTTTACAAAAATTAAAAACTCAGAAAATTTAAAAAAAAACTCCGTCAGAATAAGCCATGGGTGTGTGAGAAAGAGGGGCAGTCGCATCACTATGAATTCTGGTCAACAGGGTCGAGAGTGTAAAGCATATGAGTGCTGCGCATAATGTATAATATAGGGTGGTAAGAAAGTCTTGAGCCACTTTGCTTGAAAGATTCAGAACTTCCGACTTCTGAATTGTATCCATAACCTAACATTTGGTAGTTGTTAGTCATTCACGAAGCAGCGTTACCATGGGTATAAATAACCAAACCCTCTTCTTTAACTTCAGATACGAAGTCATTTCCACAAGAGCATATTTGAGCCCTCATCTTTAACGGACGGTGGCACAGCACTGGAACGAAGGAAGCCATTCGCAACATCAACGCTGTATTCGCAGAAGACACCACAATCTTCAGCATCACGGAGCTCTGGTTATCTCGATTTATAACTTGAGGCTTTTGCTTAGAAGACAAGCCGTGGTTGGGACAGGCTCCTCTGGTAGAAAATTCTGCCTTTCTCGAAGCTGTCGCAGCGGATCCGGAAGAGAGCCCTCATACTCTTGCAAGGAGACTATAACACAGTCATACTACAGTTACCAGTTGGCTCCATTCCCTCGTTACAGAGAAACGCTCAGTGGACTGAGCTCGGGCGTCCAGACCGACAACACGTGGTTCACCCGGGCATTCACTGGTCAGTTACCCCTTCTCCGCTCCCTTGAGAACAACTTTGAAAACGCATAGGTAGGTAATGTGAGAGGCGGAAAACCTTGTCCCTTCAAATCATGCAGTGTTGTCCTGTTTCCCTTAGCAGAAGCGCTTTTACGGAGGCAAAACCGGAAGTACATGTTAAGAAGGTTCTCCAATGGTGCTTCTGGCACAGGGCAGGAATGATGTACAAGAAGAAGGTAACGAAAGAGGACATGGTCTCTGCTGTCGTTAAAGCAATTCCCCTCTGGAAACCCGCGGGAGCAGTTCGAGAAAAACGGCCAAGAGTGCATTCGGTGCAAACTCTCAATGACGCAGCAAGACCCTATGTCGATAAAGAGACTAGTAAAAATTTAAAGAAATGAGGTTGGCACCCGATTCTAGAATCATCGTATTACACTTATATTGTCCCCTATAGCTACCAATTATCATCCTTCCACGTTGCTTTGTAGCTGAGAAAAGAGGCACTAAAATCGATGATGTCATACGTGCAGTCAGCGAATTCTTTGGCTTCCAGCCTGCTCAGTTCTGCAAGTTGAATATGGCTGGCCTGCCTATCAGGGACATCATGGTTCCGACTAACAACGGTGATAAAACCGTGTGGTAAAATGCACTGTGCATTGGACAAGAAAACCAAGAAAAAGTAGGCGTCAAACGGCTCAAGACTTTCTTACCACCCTATACAAGTGTTAACAGTCGTTAACATGACGTCAACGGTGAGCTGCCTAAGATACTACTGCAAGCAAGGAGCCCGGGCAGACCTTGCTTTCAGGGGTTCTTTTGAACTAGTGCGTAGACTATACACTGAGCTTAGTTCAGTTGTGTTTCAATTTTCTCAAGGGAGGGTAAGCTTGAGACACGCCTAATTTATAGCGATGTAAAATTTGGTTCTGTATGCCTAGATGTCCTCATTAAAGATAAATTTTATCCCAAACTTAGAATTCCGTTCACTAGCGGAGATGTGTAAAATCCTTCGTAAGGACTGTAAATTCGTCGATATGTCCGTCGTTTAACTACATCTTGTCGTCGGGGTTGGAAAAGAGGTTGAATTTTTGGTTCTTTGATTTGCGTTACGGTAATTAAACCAAGCCGAACTGTCTCCATCGAAGACTTGATCAATACTGAGGAAATCCGGAGATTCGTCAGGCTCAAAGACCCATGTTCGAGATTACGGTAGTGCTGGTGGTCTTATCCATATCATGATATCTTGTAGACTCTATATGAACTTAATTCAGTTGTGTGTCAATATGCACAAAGGAAGGTTAGCTTCGCTGGAGCTGAGACATGCCTGATTTAAAGCAATATAAAACTTGGGTCTGTAGGTCTAATTATACACATTTGAAATGGATTTTATCCCAAACACAGAATTCGGTTCGCTAGCGGAGATGTGTAAAATCCTTCGTAAGGACTGTAAATTCGTCGGTAGGTCCGTCGCCTAATGACATCTTCGCCGTGACCTTGCAGTACGATACCGAAACGACGTTAACTACGGTGATAGTGATAAAAGTGACGCGATTTTATGCAGCAGTCGCAGCAGCGGTTTGTTGGTGGTTTCGTCTGCGATTTCCATCCACCATCACGTCATTTGTTTCTTTTACGAGCTTCGGACGCCTTAAAACCGATCGCGACGATGGCGGGCTTTCCGCCTTTGGTTCATGCTGTGGTGGAATATTCACTATAGAATACATTTTTTTCGAGTACACTAATGAGCGCGTGGTGCAGCGGTAAGAGGCGCTTCTGACACCCGCACGGTCGATTGATTCTCGCCAGGGTCAGCCATGACTTCCATCTCTCCGGGGTCGGTGAATTCGTACCAGACTTTTTTGGAAAGGTTAAAACACTTATTTGGTATAGCGGCTCGCCCCGTAACTAATTGTATAGGCCAAATACGCATTCCCCAAGCCTTTACGATTCTGAATATTATACGAATGCGGCGGCACTTCCTTCGGGACTTTACCTTTTACCTTTACACCAATGAGCATATGATCTTCCAGATTGGGATTGTTTCCAGAGGCATCCTGTTTTTTGAGTTCAGTTACTCACCTCGGTAAAGTTAAAATCCTTAGGGTTACACGAGATGAGCATGACGGAATTGGTCGAGCAGTGGTCCGACTTATACTTTAGGAGAACGAAGACACCAAAATCACCCTGAACGGGTTTGATCGTACCACCTTTATGATCATCCTGGAGCAGTGGTTCAGCTACTTCCATTCTCGCGGTCGAGGGATCGATCCTCGTCCTTGCCATCCAAGCCTTCCATCCCTAAGGGTCCGGAAAAGTTTGACCAGACGTGCCTGGGAAGGTTAAGACTTTACTTTTGCCTTTCTGCTTTGCATACGACCACTCTAAGAAAACATATGTTGCTTGATAGAAGGTAGCTTCAAAGAGAGAAAAAAGAGCCGTCTCGAGATTCTTTCTCACTGATAACGACTTTCGCGGCATTCGTGAGTCATTCAACTAGCACGAAATGTTCAGAAATCTCGCTCGAGGTTCCACTACACGCATATATTTTGCTTTCCTTTTGACCGATGTTTTCATTTTAAATTATTTGGCTTAAATTATTATTTCCCCATGATTTTGCCAGACTCATTTCTGGTTATATTCCCTTCATGTGTCTCCCTACCTCTGTCGCGGACGGATTTCTAGTTAGTTAGTTAGTCAGCCTCTAAGGAAGCGTCATGCACTCGTCTTCCATTAAAGGGAGGGGGAGTTCAGTCAATAGTTTTCCTGATGGTTCCGCTACACTCCTGCATCATTTGGAGCTTCTTTTTGTTAGCATTGTTGTCAGGGAACCTTTTTGATGTTCGTCAGAGCTCCTATTCGGTTTTGCCATCGTATTGTCGTCATTTTGTGCATATTGTTGACAGCGCTCTTGATTTCGTTCGTCATTTCAATAGAACTTCGCCATATACTCGGTCGAAAAAGCCGTACACGTCGCTGTGCTACTTCTCCCACGGTTTTTAGTTTTTGATTTGCTATTCCACATATATTAATACGAATTTCTTTTGTCACCTTCATACATATGTTCAAATTTGAACCAAAGTTTCGGCGTTTTCGATGAACTAATGAGCTGGTATTTTTCAGTTTTGTAGGTTTCAAAGAAATACAAATATTTCTGACACCGTCCAGGTTAGACAAATTTTAAATTTCATATTTGCATAAACAGAATGGCTTATTTGATAGCAAGCACACATAGCCAAGTATTATCCACTACTCAATTTAATTGTCTAGTGGTAGTAATAGTTGCGTACAAATTATCAACGGGTTACAGTCTTTGTCCTAACAAGGTTCTTCCTACTTCTAGGCTATACCCTACCGTTTGATAAACCACACTCTTCCGATTCCAGCCATGTCTTCTTTTGTCAAAAAATTTTTTTTTTAGTTTTTAATTTTTATAAAAATAATTTCAGAAAGGGTTACTACGGGAACAGTGAAAACGGTTTGTTTAGTTAATATCGCATTTTGACGGTTGTTACCCGACGGTTCTGTACTAAATATTTACAGCTTCTGGCGGCTCACTCGACCAAGTAGACTACGATATTTTCCAGGGTTGATAAATATAAGTACTCATCGTCGGCTGCGGGAGAACATTCTGGAAAGGACTCGAGGACCTTTCGTTCAGAGATTTGACGAAGAAGCCTGTATATAAAAACACTTGAGCTTCTCCTGACAACTCGTGGAATATCGTTCACAGATCATCACATATTCTGCAATTGCCGATGTAGCTCGAGCCATCAAATTTTAGTACATAGCTAGCCAGCTAGCCGAATAAGAGCAAGTGGTACCTAATTCCGGTTTGAAGTTGAAATGTAACATCTAACTACTCGGACCACCTTCACAGTGTATAGTATGCAATTGTAAAATAAATAAAATATATTAGGCTGTAAAGAAAGTCCTGTCTTTATATTCAAAAGGCAATAACTCAACTGAAGTTCAGCCGTTTCTCTTAATTTAAGCACCAATCGAAAGCGCACATCATCCGCTGCAGTGCAGCAGCCCTAGTGTGCCTTTTGTTCCTTACTCTTTACTAGAAGATAAAGAAAGAAGTGCGCATTGTAAATATGTGTGACATTCAAAACAATTCAGCAAAAGCTAGGAACAATAAAGTCCCGTCACTTTTTACAGCGACGCAAATTTACATGCTTTGAAATGTGACCCTCCAGAATTCAAGCGAACGATAAATTGAAGATCTCCTTCATCCACCATAATTTTCAGACCTCTTGCTAACTAGCTGTCAATTTTCAAACGTTCTTACGGCTTATCAAGGAAGACAGCGTCTCTAAATACCAATACGATGTCGTATCCGCCTTCGAACAATCAATTTAATTTCTTGACTTACTTATATCATCAGACTTTTGCGATAGCGGCACACTACATACATATATTGCCTCCTTTCGAGAAAGATGTGGTCTTTCGAATGGTGGTTATTATTAAATGGTTGTTATTAATAAATTGTGAAAAACGGTAGGACATGAGCCGAGTTATGACTTTTTGAATATACATAAGTTGCACGAAAGAGGCAGAACTTTCTTCACAACCTATTAATAAAAGGCGGCATAACATTAGAATTAGTTCAAGAATGGTAGAATTCTGCTGCCTTTATATAGTCGTCAAAGCGGAGCCTTGAGAATGCCCTTGATCGTTCTTGCATAGTCTCAGTGTCACAGATACAATTTATCATACGGATGTTTCCGGTCACGCAATACAATATATAGATTTTCGCCAGAAAGCTCAAAAGATCATCGCCAGAAAGTTAAAAACAAAGGAAAAGAAAAATACGCGCTAGGGTGAAACCATATCCGGATAACAGTCCTAGAAAATGAAGAAGGAAGGAAAACATGAAGAACTCATCGCTTCAGTCGGTTGTCGAAGTATGTTAATTTTGAATCAAGATTTTCAGGATTTTCGAGCGCATCGCTAATCAGAAGGTAGACCATATTGTTCCAATTCTAGCCCGGTATCCTAGAAAAAGCTCTTCTTCCTAGCTCTAAGACAGTTCAGCTTCTCTAACAAGCAGCTCCTTTATGGTTCATTGAAGTGTGTAAGTTTGTTCTAGATGAGAATGTACTTACCCGTTGGGTAACCGTGACCCAACCGGTTCCATTACGCCTCGCTCGCTCGACTTGGCCACCACCACCAGCATCACCACCACACGATACCACCACCAAACACACCGCTATCGTTGCCGCTATCGATTTCACAGAGGAACGATCGCAGACGGGGCGGTTCCTCATATTATTTATTTCCATTGACACCTCCTCCTAGCGGAACCCTGGTAGAATTCCTCTCTAGGAAATCCTCCAGTCATACCCGGTGAATGTACGGAGCCGCTGTTAATGTCATTGCCACGACGACAACCATAATCCCATCCCCATGGTGTGCCTTACCCTTTGCTCAAATTGGTATCTACCGTGCCCTAATAACGGCGTTAACGTCATAGCTCTCTACTCACCCCATTTCTGGGCCCAGTCCTTATGTTCCCTTATTTGCTCGTCTAAGTTTAGGGACGAAGCGAGCAGTGCTTGACTTGTTTAATTATTCTTTTCTTACCTGTTGTTAAACCCTCACTGAACTACCGATGTCCTCGAGTGGGTAACTAAAGCCCCAGTGTCTTGGGGCATCTCTCAGCGCCAAATGGCCGTTTATCAGCCATTTTTTTATGGCGAAACCTTATCAAAACGGCTGAGATTTTCCGACTAGCGTTTCCTCATCGAATTGCTCAAAACTCAACTGGCGCAGGCTACCACTCTCTGCATTCTTTGCTCTCATTGAGCCTGTTTTGCCAATACGGCGAGTACTTTCGAATCCTTCGGAATCACCTCGGCTCTAAGCACCGCAGTTGTTGACTTCCAGTGGAGCTTACCGGAAAATGACCGACGAGCTCTACTTGCATCATCCATTCATACACGCTTATAGGCTTATATCTCAATCGGTGGGCATTCATGACTCGAGCTTGCGCCATTAAGGCAACTATTGCCATCCAAAAGCTTATTGCGATCATTATTTACGCATATTAAGTTGTTTGCAGAAAAAAGCGCGTTTGAGCGTGAAACATTTTTTGTTATTATATAAAATATTATTATTATAATATTAAAAGATAAAAGCGTTATTATTATAATTATAATATTGATTTTGATAATTTATTATAATATAAGTATATATTATTGTAAATGTATATAAAATAATATTATAATTTAAATATTATTATTATATAAAAGCAAAATCAAGCAAGATTAACTCAAAAGATGATCACAATCACTATCGATGACTCGCTTCCAGAGTTTACGCAGAGAATGGAAGATTTCTCTTTTAAACAACACGGCCTGCTGTGAGCCAAGGTCCTTAAAATATGCCCTTAAAAATACAAATATCTCATCCCCCTGACAATTTTGTTAGTTCCAAGAAAGCGACGCACAGACAAGAGTTCTTTGTTCTTCAATGTTTCATTTTTACATAGCCTCAGATGTTGGATTACCTTCTAACGAATGCAACCTCATAAATGAAATTCAATACAGTAACAGGAACACCGGGTGGCTCTCATTAGCCATGGTACAAATCCCCTTTTTTCCTTTCTTTTGAAATCTCCTTAACTTGGAAAATCTGCCATATGGTCCCCGTTTGACAGATCGGGACCAAGAATATAAGCTTTTTAGTTCCCTAATATCGGTTTTAGTTGACTGACTAACAATCTCTGTCTCCCCTCTGAAAATGATGGAGAAGAATAATCTGTCGCTCATTCCTTTAGATCATTTTTGTTTCCATTTCAATTCTATTCAGTTTTTTCCACTCTCAATGTCATGTAGTAGCGTTTGAGCATAAAAGATAAACAAAAAGGTCTGCATTTGGAGGTTTTCGCCCAGAAAACGACGACCGACCGCGGTGTGGTGGTTTCAGCTCCGAAATTTCATGCACTTTGCAGTTCGCAATTTATCAGAGCACCCATTTTTCTGCAGTTTCATCGCGATTAATCCGGTTTGGCACGTCACATCGACAGAAAACAATCACTTGGTCGTCGTTATCGCCTCGTCGTCGCCGCACTTCTCCCGCCGCTTCGGTCGATCGCGAACAGCTTATAAAAAGTTACGGAAGCTCTCTGAGCCTGCCGTGTCATATGTTTCTCAAAGTGGACTAGGTCTCTTAGAGGATCCTTGAATGTGCTAGTATGATCTCGTTTAGCCTTTGAGCTACAGCCCGCCAAAGTTGGAGGAAATTACGTGCGTTTTGTGAAATTGCATGGATCACCATGTTCAGGCCAGAATATCTGCCGAATTTTTCGAACTGAGACGCTGCTTTTTCTATTGTGCTACGTAGTTGATGACATAAAATGTTGAAAGTGAAACAAATTCTTCTGTACTAATCGCATTTTCTTGAAAAGCGAAGTTAAAAAATGAAAATTTTCATTTTATGAAAATATTCAAAAAGCTTCAAAATTTCCTCGAGAATGGTGTGTTAGGTGTCAAACGAACAGAAATGATGCAGTATATTCAAATTTGACAAAAAACTTTAAAAATGTTGTCAAAGGACCGCCCACAGGGTTTAGGAGCGTTCAAAAGCGCCTTTTTCGCCGCGCGTTCGACCGTCCGACGATCGGCCGGCCAATCGTTCGCATTGCATTTGTTCGTCGTCGTCGTCGTCATCCTAGTCGTTGTCGCCTCAGTCGGTTCCGCATTGCTTACTGTTCTTCATACATCTATCTTTCCTCTTTTTTCTTTTTCTTCTTTTTTCACCTTATTTTTGTTACCTTTCCACTCTCGCATTTCGTTTAGGAATCTTCCATCTTCTTTTAAATGATCCGAACCGATCCGTTTTTTTCGCCAGTTCATCTAGGTTTATGGCAGTTCGATGTACGCGCACTGTAAACAATTTCCGAAAATCTTCCTTCGCTCCGGCCGCAGTTTGCATATCTACTATAAATGCCAATTTTATGAATTTATTTTTTACATCAGTGTGGATCCTGAAGATCAGTTTGTAGATGATCAGTACCCCTATTCATAGGTAAGGAAATCTGCGAAATTCTTAAAGCTTTCCGCTTTTTCTGAATCATAATTAAACGCATTAAAGACTAACTTGACCATGCCAGGAAAGCCCGTGTCGCGGGTTCGAATCCCTTCTGTGCCATCATTTTTGCTATGATCCATTTTTGCTACCATCAGAAAAAAATCCACTTTGACTTAGCGACCACTTGCTTGGATTTAAGTAGGCAGTGGAGAGAAAATCTACAAAATAAATTCAGAAACTGTCGCAAAAAGCATGTACATGCATAGGTAGAATGAAACTTTTTGAATTCTCCTTTTTTTTCGAAGATTTTTGGAACAGCTCCTAAGAAATTTAACATTTATGCACAACATTTTCAGGTGTTGTCAATGAGCAAAATTCCCCCTCCTTCGATCCGGTCAATTTACGACAGGTTCTTCACATCCCAGAATTTGCTCAGCACTGTTTGCTTGCCTTTTTGAAGAGCGCACTCTCTTTTTTGTATATTGCTAAAGAGGTACTACATTGAGTCATGCGTTTGAGTCATTCTTTGCCTTGCTTGACCTCTTCCCAGCACGCTTCTATCGATCGTTGGAGAATAGTTTCACCTTGTCACCTAATTTTATATAAACTGTAACAGTTACCCTAAACTGCTCATTTTTAACGTCCGAAAACTAAATCATGTCGGACCATTATTAGAAAGTCTCAGGGAAATTTGTTTATAATTTCACGTCCTCGCGGTCCCTAGACATTTGTTGATATTTGCAATTCACACTTTTACATCTCTTCATTTTTTGAGCTTCAAAGTGTTCTATCAATTCAATGAAGGAACTAGGCGTAGCGATTTGTGGATTTTGATTTCTTGGCATCGTAACTCCACCTTAACTATCGAGATTTTTCCTTATCACATCATTTCATATCAGCTGCCTCTACAAAGGAATTTTCACCATGGTCATTGAGAATGTTTTTTATCAATAGGCTAATTTATCTCTAGAAAAAGATAAAAATTTCATGTGACTAGAACCTCACTCATTTCACTCTTAGTTCTGGCCAGTTTTCCCAAAGGTTCTACAAAATCATCTATCATCTCTTCGATCTGAAAATCCTACAATTGACATCTTGTTCAAAGGGTTGCTAGCAAAACCAGCCGTTATCTTGATTCTGTGTTCTCTGTTCATCCCTTTGCAGCCTTTCCTCGTATAGACAGAATCAACAGATTTTTGCAACAGTGCTTACCCTATCTAGAGATATGGTGGATAAGAATAAACAGTTTTGATGTTGTCTTTCATTTGTGCTTGTCTTCAACTGCTATGATCACTAATAATCATCCTGAAAACGATTTTACTTTTTTTCGTCGAACTTTTGATTATTTTCTAACGTCAACAGAGTTGGTGGAGAAAAACTGTCCTTTTACTGTCTGTCTGAAAACGATTCTATTCGATATTATTTTAGCAACCTATGGTCGTGTGCAGACTGTTTGATTATTTCTCGCAACATCAAATCAGAGTTGTAGTGGAGGATATGAGCATGATATGATACGCTTGGGTGATAATTGGGCATTAAGGAGGAAAAGGTATAGAGTAAGAGGAGGAAGAGGTGGAGAAAATTCAAGTAATCCGAAGGGCTGATAAATGACTCGAGGGAAACGATTCGGTGACAATGTGACATGGGCGTGGCGGGGGGCGTGGTAGGTGACTTTTTGAAGGTCGAACTACTCTTCGAGATGGCGCATGTCTCGTACAGTCGTCGTTAATGGTCTGATGTCTTTTTTTGCTCCTTATTGGATGATGGGTTTCACTTCTATCGAAAAATATAATGTAATCTATCAAAAAACTAGAATTTCACGTCAACTGTAAAACACTTTCAGCTTAACTGGTGCAATGCCGAATCTGGATCACCGGCTCAAGCCGTCATTGAGTGCTGGAAGTTAAAACCTTCAGGCTTAAGAAAGTCGCTAGGGGAGCGCAAGTGATCATCGCAGTTGGGGAGGAGAGCCGATGTCTCGGTAGCGTAGTGGTTAACGCGCGGCCCCAGTTAGGCGCGAGACCCGGGTTCGAATCCCGACTCAGATGCGATTTTCGCGATGAACCTTGCGCCACCACTGCAACATCTATCAAAAATGCTGACGTAAAATTTAAAATTCTATAATAACTTATGTATTTTTATATTATCATATATTAACTTATATTGTAAAATTTATAATTACTATATCCTATAACGACTATTAACTGAAATATTAACTGCTCTCTTTCATCATAGCGGCTGATTAAAAAATTGAGATTTTGGAAGAAGCCGTGGAATACTGTAACAGTTTCTCTCCTCCATCAGACGTCTGCTACCAGTGGTAATCTACCAGAGTATTTTTGTTATAAAAGTAATAAGGGAACTGGGTATTCAGGTAGATACCCACTTATCGTTCCTAGGAACTCCATAAAGTCCGATAATATAAAACTAAATTCCATATTACTCGATTTCTGTGGTGAACTTTTTTGTCTTTGATCTGAATCCTCGGACTCTACGTCAGTTGTTAACAAGCACCTATTTTATTTGCTTTTATTCTCTTTTTGCTGAATCGCAGCGCCTTCTCGTGATACCTCATCTTCTGTATAATGATCATGCAAAATTTGAAAAAGGAGTAATTTATGGAGCAAAGTTGCTTCCGCGTCTAAAGAGAGATCTGAATGTTTCACTCTTCATTTCGTTCAAGCGACCCCAGCGCTCGTAGTCACCAAAAGCGTGTTGCGTGTTGTGTTTTTGTGATGAGAGTTTTATTTAAGGTGGAGTCTGCCAACCCCCGCTCTCTCAGCAGTTCAGTCGATTGTGTGTTTTTCGTCGAAAAAATTCACTAACCGCGAAAAAAAATGTCCGCCGATGCTCAGCCAAATCCGAAGCAACGTGCTAATGTCGCGTATCCGCCGGAGCCTCCGATCGGTCGGGACAAAGCCGCCGTCGGAGCACTGGTGAGTAGAGGTGGATGTGGATGGTTGGAGTCTCGGAAGACGGGTTTATACTCGAGTCGCATCGCCTCGTCACTCAGCGCTTCTTGTCATTTATTTAGCAAATAAAAGAACTCGCGCGACGTCTCAGCTACGACATAACTATAAACTCGGCTGGCGGCTTTTTAGGACGGTTTCCGTGGAGCGAGTTCCTAGCAGAAATACGCAGTGTGGTACAGTACCGGACACGTGTTTTAATCACTTCCCGGGAAAGACGCTTTGGAACGTTCTAATGCGGTTTTTTTCAACAACTTTGTTGAAGCTCAATTATTTAAAAAAAATATACATATATTTGAGCTCAGCAGCTTGAGCTCTATCGACTGCTATTCGAAGATCGGTACAAATGCAAACTATGGCCCCTGAAGGATCGACCAGGATAGATTTGAGGGGTCGACAAAAGGTACCACGTTTTGCAAAAGGGGCCATATTTCGCATGTGTACCGACCAGCCATTCAGCGGCCTGCCGGCCGACAAACGGCTGCTAAATACATAATAAATAAAAACAAAAACTAACCACTAATAGACTGAAACAAAGATTTGAAATAAAAGAAAAAAGTTTTAAAATAAAACGATGAACAAATCGCGAAAGACGGCGAGCTGAACTGATGAAACGCGTCCCTGGGAGTACGATAACGGACAATCGCGGCGGGACCCATATGAGCCACCCATTACAAACATCGCGGTCTCGCTTATTAAATAGTAGGATCCTTGAATACCAATCGATAGAGCTCAATCTGCTGAGCTCGAATATATGTATATTTTAACAAATAATTGAGCTTCAACAAAGTTATTGAAAAAAGCCGCTATGAAACGCTCTTAAGCTGCTTTTCCGGGAAGTAGTCAAAAGACAAGTCCAATACTGTACTTCTCTCCTACGGAGACTTTCACCGCCGGACTTTTCAGAGCTTTTCCTCAGATTCTCTTTGAACGCAAACCCATCGGAAGCTGTCCTGGAAATTTGCAAGAGACACCACACACCACAAGATTCTCACTCTGTCATTTCCGCGCTCCGATCAAGTTCGTGTTAAGTGCGTGGTGTGTGGAGATCGAGCCTGTTCGCATCTCTACTACGGAGTCGCCGCGTGCCATGGATGCAAGTGTTTCTTCTGGAGAACCGTCAAAAGTGGACTCTCCTATTCGTGTCGTTTCGACGGACGTTGCTCTATCTCAACAGGTTAGTGACAGATAAAAACGAAACAACTCTAGTCTTTGTCGTTCTAGCATTAATCTGCTTACCTAAGTTAAAATAATATATATTACACGCTTTCAAGCTAAGTGATTGAATCAATGTCTGCAGTTTCTCATAAACCTCGCCTTTTTTTTTTCTTCTTTTTCGTTAAAAACGAAACATTTAACTCATGTTACTGTTTTGTTTGTTTATTGGACATATAATAAATAAATAAATAAATAAATAAAATCATAATAAACCACAGTAATAAAATTTTGTATTGAACTTGTATTAAAATGTGTGAAGCTACCTCTGTGGAAAAAATCGGAACCTCAAACTCTGACTTTAAAAATCGGATTCGATATTCAAAGTCAGAGTTTGAGCAGCCCACTACTGCAAACTGGGAGCCTGAACAAACAATGGAAAGTCAACCTTCTGAGGAGTGTTCTACAAAAGTAAATAAATGGGATATATTTTATATTTTTTAAAAACGCGATGACTGTAATTTTGGATTTAATTTTGAACTTGGTAATATAATCGATATCGATAAAAGGGTTCGATAAGCCCACTACTGCAAACTGGGAGCCTGAACAAACCATGGGAAGTCCAGCTTCTGTGGAGTGTTCTACAACCATAAATTAATGGGACATGGTTTATATTTTTGAAAAAACGATGACTGTAATTTTGGGTTATTTTATTTATTATTTTATTTGGGTTTTATTTTGGGTTTATTTTGGGTCTCAGTGGACAATATTTCCCTCCGATTTGCGTCGTATCATCCTAACGTTTATTGACAGCTAGACTACGGATAGAACGGGTGCGAGTGATCCGATTAGGCAACGAGATCTGGGGCGGGGACCGAAACGGAAAACTAAACCCTCCCCTCCGTAAAAGGTAAAGGTAAAGGTGCTGGCGTTGATCAGTCCGCTAAGGACGCACCACAGCATTCGTGTTCCATTCAGAATCGTAGAGGCATGGTGAATTCCGGCCTTTCAATGACTTGACTTGGGTCAGCTATACCAGGTCAGCGTCTTTACCTTCCCTGACAAGGACGGTACACATTTACCGGATTTCGAATTGATGGAAGCCTTGGTTAGCCTGAGCGGGATCGATCGCTAAATCGTGCGGGTGTCAGCAGTGCACTGTACCACGACGGCCCGTTTCAGAATCTTAGAGGCATGGTAAATGCATATTTGGCCTATACATGGAAGGCTTGGATAGCTTAGTCGGCTGATTTCTATTTGAGTCGTGGGTTACTTGATACCACCCAAGTGTCAGGACCGACTCTTACCTACATCGACATCTAGTTCGAGGTCTATGTCTAAAAATTCTACCGACATTTTTTACCTTTGGGTATTCGTTGACTAATCCACTGGTGAAATGCCATGCGCTTCCAAACTCTGCCAGGTTTGGATCATTTTTTTCAGATTCAAGTAAACTCTTGGCGGAAAATTTTGAAAATTTTCACCTCGTCAGCCCTGAACTCCTTTCAACAGACTTTTCTTTGCCTCGGAATCGCTAAGCAGTTCCCAATTTTTCTCCCACAAATAATACCAGGAGTGACGTCTACCCTGTAGGTGAAGACGTTTACCTTGTCGGCCGTCATCGACACCAAACATCAGTCGCCGTGGCCTCCGGTTGGTCTCAGCCACATCGTACCCATTCCTCGATCCCGGAAAGGAGATTTTACGATGTGGCCATAAAAATGCGCGTTTTTTTCTCTCGATTTCTGCCTTTTTGGAATTCGCCGGTTGGTGTCAGGTCGGACTTTCCTCCGAGTCCTCATCACTGTTTACTCAGGGTACGCGACGGTTCCAAGGGTCACAAATTTAGCTTTTGCTGACAAATTGTCGACAAATCGGGTAGATAGATTGGGTACATGGTCACCTTGAGTGATCAACCCTGATTTACCTTTTAGCCAATGAGCAATGGGTAGCTGTTTTCTCTTGATATTGTGGTAAATTATATTGATAACAATCTGATGATAATTGATAATAATCCTAATATTGTTCAAACAATTCGATACGGTTCTGAATTGGAGACGTCGGCATCTCAGAGAGAGGAGACAGGTGACAAGAGGTATCAAATAAGTCTGGATCCCATGAATCGATCCGTAAAGGTTAAGGATAGGTACAGTTCTCCTCGCTGATCATTTCTTTAAGAACGCGCCATGCACTCGTTTTCCATTCAGAATCTTAGTGGCATGGTGGATGTTTATTTGGTATGTGAATTGACTTGCGAGCACAAATGGTACACTAAGCCAGTGCCTTCACCTTCCCAAACAAGTCCGGTAGCCATTTATTCTGCATCGGAATGATGGTAGTCGCGATTCGCCTAGGCGGAGATCGATCGCCCATTCATATGTACAAGTGGAAGTGGCGCCTCTTACCGTAATACCAGTCGAGCTCTCTACAATCCGTAGAAACTGATTTCTGCAGTGGTTTATCTGGTTTTTTACACGAGAACACTTGTGAGGGGGTTATAGCCGAGCGTAAAACTCTTGTAAAACTGTAAATCGCTGAAAACACAGACTTCAATCTAATGCTTTAGCTTACAGCTGGCCGCAACGCATGCCGTTACTGTCGTTTCAATCGTTGTCTGAAGTCCGGCATGAAACTTGAAGGTGAGCGTCATATTCAAGTCCATCAAATCTCAGCTGTTCGATCCAGTTTTATCAGCTTATCAGCTTAATTATCACAGCTCATCTCGGTTGGTTTGTAGATGATCGGGCTTCTAAAGTTATACCATTTTCATTTCAAAATGGACTCTTTTCAAACCAAAGGGGACGTTTTTCATTCAAAAAGACACTCTCAACTTTCAAATTTTCAAACTTGAAGGAACTTTTCGAACTTGAACTTTGATAAATAAACGGCTTAATTAATTTTTCATTTTTTGCTACATACGTTTACAACAAATATGTGCTACAAGTAAAATATACTAGCAATACAAACATATAGGCGACACTGATGATGAAGATAATCCAAAATATGAAATACGAAACAACAAAATGAGGCTACAAATAAGAAATTGCAAATGATTGATAAAAATCGTTTCTTCAACAATTAATTTCTTTATTCTTATAGACGATTTTATTTTTATTAATTACTTAACAAATGATGAATAAGAATAAAATCACCTTGCTTATATGAGATCAGAAAGAATCCCTGATTGATTTGAGAATCCTCCAATATCGTCTGGAAAATGTTCCAGAAGAAATTTGTTCGCTTTGGGGACCACCCAGCTTAGTTCAGAAGACGCTTCTGAATGATTCCTTGCTCTGAAAACCATTCAGTTTGCATTGAATGTTGAAGCAGGGCAAATTTTGTTTTGATTGATACCATTTTCATTTTGAAACGGATGCTGTTCGAACCAAAATGGACGTTTTTCAAACCAGGTCATGCAGGGCAAACGTCTTTTTTGATTTGAAAAACGTCCATTTTGTTTTGAAAAACGTCCACTTTGGTTTCAAAAACGTCCATATTGGTTTGAGAAGTGTCCCTCTTAAGATGAAAATGGGCGTTGGTATATTTTAGCATAATAGCCACGTTTACATCGTTGAATCTGCTGCTGCTGCTGCCAGTAGTCGTCGGCACGATTCATTGCCGCCACTACGCCAAGTTACAGGTGAAAAACCTAAACCTGCCTACGGTAGCTGAGCGTTTTCCCCGCGCGGTTGCAGTCTTCTTGCTTCACCTTCTGAACGCCTTCTGTAGATGAATGGTGTGATGTTTTCGATCACAATGCTTTGAACTGAACGAGGGAGCAGATTCCAGAACTAAGTCGAGAGTTTCGCATACTCTGAGGTCGATAAAACCGCAACCTATCAGGGTGTCCGAAAAGGATTTGCAAAAATCACAGCAAAGTTCAGAACAACACGGTTTTTTAGCAACAACTTATTATTCTACCAAATAATTTCCATCTACATCAACAACCTTCCTCCAACGTTTCGCTAGACTATGGATCTGATCATTCGTGTATGACCTGTGATAACTTGAAATTTTCGGCAAATTCTTTCCGGACACCCTATTACCACGAAGTTTCCATGAAGTTTGCTGATTCGCGAAATAGCGGTAACTGAAACTCAGGGGTAGGATTATGGAGCATGGCGCAACGGTTATCAAAGGGGGTCAGAAATAAGACGTTGCCACAGGGGATATTCTGGTGCGCCAGAGAGGTGTGAGTTATACCTATGGATAAACCTCTTCAATATACCTCATCGCGTGCTGGTGAATCGCCCCAAAATGTTCACTAGGAATAAAATTAAGGATGATTTTCTAATTTCCAAATTATGAATCTGGTCTAGGTGTTCCAGTTCTGTAGGAGACTGCTAGATCGTTGCGTCCTATAGAGTGGGTAAGCTGATGGCTTGGGGTGCTACGATTGAGTAGCGGGTTTTACTAGGTAAGGTGACACATCTGGCATCCGATACCCCACCGCCTCAGTGAGGTGTAAGTGGTACCTCGGGATAATCCTAAATGTGTCCGGCCGCACGCTGATGAATCTTGGTTAATTGGACCAAACGGATCACGATTGAGGGTATTAGTGGGTTTATCAATCAGGAATCTGAGCCAGGATTCAATGAAAATGGCGCTGAAGCGGATCACCAAAATTTTGAATCCATGATTGGCGTAAAATGGCGCTAGGCTCATTGCAAAAATGGTGATTGAGGTGGGATTTGAAACCGCGTTTTATATCCTAAACCATAGGAAACACCAGCTTTTCCAGAACAATTGTTGCCATAGTTTTCTTGGCCAGACAGAAGCTGTGCAAATAACGACATATGACGGCTGTCTGGAGATTTGCGATTCTTGTGGTTTAAAACATGACCGTTTACCCAACTTTCACATGGTCGAGCTTGCTCTGATAAGGATAACTTCACGATAGGTGTAGCATTTCAGTCTCTCTGGTGACGTTGATGTTCACCTTTGAGATCGTGGTAGACACTCTTCCTTTCTTGTTGTGAAAAATGTTTTTATTTCTCCGTTTTCATCGTTTAAACAAAAATACTATACACATAGACTTAGAGTACCTGAGATCTCCAATCGATGAGAGGCGAATTTCTGAAGAAATATGAATTCCTTGAGGCGGATAGGGCAAGTTTGGAGTCGAACAATACTCACGACTTCTCTTGTTTTTCATATTTTGGCTTGTATTCCTGGTTTTTGGAGATGAGTACGTTCTTTTTCTTCTAGAAATTCTGAGAATACTCAGCGCAATCGTAGGACGTAAGATCTACAGCAAAACAAGCCACAGATAGAAACAGCCACAGATAGCAGTTACACCTAACGAATTGCCAAAACCTCAGCCGATTCGTTCACGCCACTGATAGTGAAACTGACCTGGTTTTTGCTGCTCGACAACTGATAACGTCGTCGACCTAAAATAGCCATTGATGTCGTGGGAACCGTTATCATAAATCGTCGAAAAAATTATCGATTCCACATGTCTAAGTGTTGGAAACTGTCCATTTTTGCTTTATTTTATTGTAACCTTCAACAAACCCAAGGAAGGACTAACTAAAAAAGAAGGTAACGGCAAAGAAACTTCAAAATTCCATTGGTAATGGGCTTCTTCATCAAAAGCCATCGAGACAGTGGCTCAGTGATTCTGTGATTAGTTGAGAGGAGTGGCAGTCTGTGGTTTAGAGGTTCGGGCCCTTGTCATCGAAGCACATTCCAAACAACTCAGTGGGCCAGGTTTATTTGCATTTTTTTGTTCTAACCACTTACCCTCCAGGAAAAAATAAACCACATTGCTGCGATTCCCGTCGGATACCCTTTAACACATTCACGACGGCGTCCGCCAATATTGGTGGACAGCAAGGGGGGCGCGTGGGACGGTGTCCACCAATATTGGCGGACAGGAGTGTTTCGCCCAGAACTTTCTTTGGCGACGACTTTTTGTTGTGTAGTTGACCAGCAATTATCTCCCGCCGCATAGGTCATATAGGGTAGGCACGCGGGAACCTGGCCGCATAAAAGGGCCGCCGGGGCCCCTAGGTGGTCTTCAGTCGTTCTGCTGTGGTGCCCGTGCTGGTGGCTGTCTGGTGTGCGCCGTGCACATCGCCTCGTCCTTGTATCGCCGTTGGTGGACCGAAGTTCCGAGAACTTCGTGTCCCTGTTACGAACGAATCGATTGGTGGTTAATTATTATTGTAAATAAAGTATTGTTTTACTCCTGTGTGAGTGCTGAGCTCCTGAAGGAAGGAAAAGGAGCGGGTCGAAGGCAAGAGGCCCAAGTGGTAGATTGTGTCCAAGGAAGGGGGACACAACAGTGGCGATCAGGTGGCCACTTGTCGCTGGAAGGTGCGACAAGGTGTTGAACCCGTGGTGGGTGGCTACACCGTAGCTGTTGGTGGCAGCTTTAGTTGAGCCTATACCGATTGGCTGAGAGGTCAAGGCGGTCGGTGGTTGGTTGGCTAGTGGTGTCAGGTAGACAGTGGTCCTTGAGGCGGATTGAACCATGGACCCCCAGCTGGTGATTGCAATGTTTAAGGAGCTCATGGAGGAGCAGAGAAAGATTGCTGAGAAGCAGCAGAAGGATATGATTGCCATGGTAGTTGGTCAAATGGCGGGCGTGAGAGGTCCATCGTCGATAACTGAAGAGTCTTCAGTTCCAAATGTGATGTCAGCCCTGAGCCATAGGATTGATAGGTTCATCTTCGACCCCGAGGTTGAAATGGGATTTAGCAAGTGGTACACTAGGCATAAAGAAGTGCTAGTTGAGGATGCAAAGCACCTGCCAGAGAGTGCTAGGGTCAGGCTGTTGTGCGAGAAGTTAGACTCGACTTCGTTTGAAAAGTATCAGAGGCACGTGCTGCCGAAAGAGGTGTCGAAAATCGGTTTCGATGAAACGGTTTCCACTCTCAAGCAGCTATTCGACCTAAAGTCTTCAGAGTTCACGACGAAGTACCAATGCCTGAAGTTGGAGAAGAGTGACTCCGAAGACTACCTTACTTACATGGGTAGGGGAAACGAGCTGTGTGAGAAGGCGAAGATCCATGAATTGGACGCAGATGGGATCAAGTGTTTACTATGGATCTTCGGCCTGAAATCTCAGAGGGAAGCTGAGATAAGACAACGGCTCATTGCAGTGCTGGACAGGGAATACCAGGAAGGTAGGAAGATGTCACTCCAGCAGCTGCACAAAGAGTGTGAAAAGTTCTTGAGTCTAAAGCGCGATAGTGACACCATCGCTGGTAATGTAAGAGTTGTAGAGGAGACTCGTAAGATTGGGAAGGAAGTTGTATGCTGGAACTGCGAGCAAAACCACTATGCTAGGCTGTGCAAGGCTAAGCCTTGGTTTTGTAAGAAGTGCAAAAGGAGGGCCACAAGGAAAAATACTGCGAATCAGCGGTTCATGGGTCTGATGGTCACAAGAAGGCTGCAGACAAAAGAGGGAACGGTAGAGAGAGAAGTGGAAAGGCTAAGGCTAGCAACAGAAGGCATGTTCGTGTGATAAGGATTGCGAATGCCGCTGTCGATGTGAACTCCACTCGCATGTATGTGGAAGCGGTAGTGAACAACCACAGGGTAGAGTTCCTGTTGGACACTGGGTCAGATATCACACTGTTGAACGATAAGATTTGGAGACAGATGGGGGCTCCAAAGCTTGAGAGAACCAATGTCGTTGTGAAGAATGCCAGTGGTAGTGAAATGAAGATTCATGGAAAGCTGCGCTGCGAATTTGAGATGAAAGGCCATAGGACGGAAGGTTATGCCTATGTCACGCCTTATAACTCTCTCATGGGTTTGGAGTGGATCCAGGCGAATGAAGAGATGATGTACCACATGAAGATGATGGTGGCACAAGTGGGAGTTAACAAAGGCAGTGACGTTGAGAAGGAATTAATGGAGACTTTTCCAGCTGTTTTTGAAGAAGGCCTGGGACATTGTACCAAAGAGAAGGCTGAGTTGATACTGGTGCAAGGTGTGCGTCCAGTGTTTAGAGCCTGTAGGCCCGTGGCACATGCGGCAATGGAATCTGTTGACAAGGAGCTCGACAGACTTCTGGAAATGGGTGTCATAATGCCAGTGACCCATAGCGAGTGGGCTGCGCCTATTGTGTGTGTGAGGAAAGCAAACGGCAGGTTGAGGGTTTGTGCAGACTTCTCAACAGGACTGAACAGGGCGCTACAGTCCTTCGATTATCCTTTGCCAGTGCCGGAGGATATATTTGCATCGTTGAATGGTGGAACGGTGTTCTCACAGATAGATTTGTCGGATGCTTATTTGCAAATCGAATTAACTGAAGAGGCGAAGAAGAAGGTCGTGATCAATACGCACAGAGGACTGTTCCAATATAATCGGTTGCCGTTCGGAATTAAGACCGCGCCTGGTATTTTCCAGCAGATCATGAATAAGATGGTGTCAGGTCTGAGGGGTGTAGCGACCTATCTGGATGACATCTTAGTATGTGGTAGAACGGAGCAAGAGCATAAGGAGAACTTGATTGCGTTGTTCAGAAGAATTGAAGAATACGGATTCAAGCTCCGTTTGGAGAAGTGTATTTTCTCCAAGCCAGAGATTCGTTATCTTGGCTTCATTGTGGACAGACATGGTAGAAGGCCTAACCCGGAAAAGATAGAAGCTATCAAGGGCATGGTGGAGCCAAAGAATGTCAGTCAGTTGAGAGCGTTCCTCGGCATGGTGACATACTATTCCGCGTTTATGCCTACGATCAAGAGTTTGCGTGGACCGCTTGATGCCCTGCTGAAGAAAGACAACAGGTGGGATTGGTCATCCCAGCATCAGAAGGCGTTTGATGGACTGAAAGCAGCGCTGTCAAGTGAGCTGAATCTGGCTCACTATGATCCTAGGCAGAAGACTGTTGTTGCAGCTGATGCATGTGACTATGGAATTGGAGGTGTCATATCACATAGGTACCCAGATGGATCGGAAAAGCCTATCGCACATGCATCACGGTCTCTGACGAGTGCTGAAAAGAACTATTCGCAGATCGAAAAAGAGGCACTCGCGCTTGTGTTTACGGTCAAGAAGTTTCACAAGTACGTCTTCGGCAGGCGGTTTTTGCTTCTGACGGATCACAGGCCTTTGTTAGCGATATTCGGTGACAAGAAGGGTGTCCCGATTTATTCAGCAAATCGGTTGATGAGATGGGCCACAACGTTACTTGGATATGACTTTGATATAGAGTATGTGAACACAACCAAGTTCGGTCAAGCAGATGGCTTGTCAAGGTTGATGCAAAAGCACCGATCCGAGGAAGAAGAGATGGTTATAGCTGCTGTGGAGAGCGACGTGTCTTCGACATTGAGAGAATGTATCAGGAAACTGCCGGTCACCCATGAGGACGTTGAAGTTTGTACAGAAAGGGATCCGGTGTTGAAGAAAGTGAAGGCCTGCGTAAACACAGGGAGATGGATGAAGGGAGACTCCAAGTTGATCGCATATTACAACCGAAGGGAAACATTGTCGGTTGTGGGTAACTGTATCATGACTGGAGAAAGAGTTGTGATTCCACAAGAACTGCGAGCGAAGGTTCTGAAAGAACTTCATGTAGCCCATCCAGGAATTGTTAGGATGAAGAAGTTGGCTCGAAGTTACGTCTACTGGCCAAGCATTGATAAGGATTGTGAGGACGTGGTAAAAAGGTGCACTAGGTGTCAAGAAAGTGCGAAATCGCCGGTAAAAGTGCCTTTGGAGACTTGGCCAGCGCCAACCCGCGTGTGGGATAGGATTCATGTCGATTTCGCTGGACCGATGCATGATCGGTATTACATGGTTGTAGTAGATGCGCTGAGTAAATGGCCGGAGATGGTTGAGATGAGAACCATTTCGGCAGGAGAGACAGTCAAGGTTTTGAAGAGCCTGTTCGCGCGCTATGGATTGCCGCAAACGATTGTGAGCGACAATGGGACTCAATTCGTGTCCGAACAATTCAAGAAGATGTGTGAGGAAGGAGGAATCTCTCACATCCGAACTGCCACATATCATCCGCAGTCCAATGGGCAGGCAGAACGCTTTGTTGATACGCTGAAGCGCGGTATCAAAAAGCTTAAAGGGGAGGAGAAGCCTACGCAAGAAACGCTGAACGTACTGTTGGAAGCATATAGAAGTACACCTAATCCCTCCCTCAGCGACAAGACTCCGGCAGAAGTGTTTCTGGGGAGGAAAATCAGGACACGACTTAGCCTACTAATGCCAAGGATCTCGGAAGGAGAGGATCCTTTGTCAAGGGAAAGACATGCTAAGATGGAGCAACAGTTCAACAGGAGGCACGGAACTGTGCCCAGAAGCTTTGAGAAGGGTGCAGCAGTGTTTGTGCAGCAGTGGAAAGCACCCCACTTTGTTTGGAAGAAAGGCGTAGTAAAACGGCGTGCAGGAGCCGTGAATTATGAAGTTGAAGTCGATGGGAAAGTGATTCGGAAGCATGCCAATCAGATGCGCCCGAGAATGGAATCGGAAGCAGATTCCGGATTGAACACGCTTTTGGGTGTTCTTCAATTACAGGATTATTGGCACCCGACTACTGGAACTACTGGTCAACGAAACCTAAGCGACGTCTCAACCTCGTCAATGCGTCCATCTCACTCGACTCAACCCTCACCTCCTCCATTGCGACGATCGTCCAGGGTCAGAAGGCCAGTACAGCGATATGGAATTTCTAATGCTTAGTTGTGTTGTTGAGTTATTTGTTTTTTTTTAACTTGTCATTTCTTATAGTAGGACAAATATGGCCTAACTTAATTATTTTCCTACTAGGGGAGGTGTTGTGTAGTTGACCAGCAATTATCTCCCGCCGCATAGGTCATATAGGGTAGGCACGCGGGAACCTGGCCGCATAAAAGGGCCGCCGGGGCCCCTAGGTGGTCTTCAGTCGTTCTGCTGTGGTGCCCGTGCTGGTGGCTGTCTGGTGTGCGCCGTGCACATCGCCTCGTCCTTGTATCGCCGTTGGTGGACCGAAGTTCCGAGAACTTCGTGTCCCTGTTACGAACGAATCGATTGGTGGTTAATTATTATTGTAAATAAAGTATTGTTTTACTCCTGTGTGAGTGCTGAGCTCCTGAAGGAAGGAAAAGGAGCGGGTCGAAGGCAAGAGGCCCAAGTGGTAGATTGTGTCCAAGGAAGGGGGACACAACACTTTTATTAATTGTTCTTTTGGAATTGCAGACTGTAAAGTAAAATCAATACTAGGTTTGCGTTTGCACGAAAGTGGTCGGGTTTATTAAACTTAACTAGAGAACAATTCTCCGCATTGTTGGAACACAATAAACACAAAAACTTCTAGGACAGGACTAAGTATCAGACATGGAATAAAACTTCAATGGAACAGTTAGACAACGCGAAAAAGTAGAGTGCAATTATATAAGCGACCAAAAATTCAGCCAAGAACACTTCTTATCGTTGAAACACAATAAACAAACATATTTTCACAACTCGAACAGCGCGTATCGACCCTCCTAACTTTTTTCTTTGCAACATATCTCCCCAAGCTATCGCGCAGACTTTTATAACATCCTGCACAGTTTTTTGGACTCTGAATATGTTATGTAAATGTTTCTGAGAGAAAAAACCAGGCACACTGGGGACACGCGCGCGCGTGCCAAAGAGCCAGCCGGCCGTCGCGCCCGCTGCGCATGAAAACCCCTTCGTCGTGAATGTGTTAAAATCGTGTAGGTCTTGTTGGGAATTTTTGGCGCACAGTCATTGGCCTCCCCTATAAATCTGACTAAAATGCTCTCCAGAGCCCCATGATAGCGAAGGTTTCCAACGTATCACCAGACCAATAAAATAAACCCCGCCCCGGAAACAAAAAAGTGACCTTGTAGTGGGATCGAGATGGCGGCGGAAGAGCGCATGACACCCAGCAACAATATTGTCCCATCGTATAGCGGTTTTATCAGTGGTAAAACAGTCGGCGCGGTTATTTTTGGCCGTTGAAAAACACGAACTGTCGGAATCGATCTGATAGGTGGCAATGCTGCGTTGACAATCGACTAAAAACGAGAAATTTGGTGCCTAAAAAGTTTATAGTTCTGTTGTTTCAGCCGTTCGTATGGACAAGAAGAACGAGAAGCTGCTGAAACGTAAACGCAGCGATGTTGACAGTGACGAGTTCGACGAGAATCAGGAGAACATTGAGACGGTAGCTGTTCTCTTGAAATAATTAAAAAAAATTACAATTCTCTTGACTGATTGTTGAAATTATTCCAACACGATCTTTGGATTGATAGCAGGAATCACTTTAAAACGACTGACCTCGACTGTTTAGATTAGTCATAAGTTAATCAGACAAACTCTCATTACACTGAAGATTCACTTATACTCGCCAAAGAGAGCAGTGATCATGAATCGCGGTTTGCGTACCGTTAGGATATTTTACGGATTTCTTCTCAGTATATGCCGATCGTGATTCCCTGAACAGAAATTGTGTTGAGCATTTCTCCTTTAACCAGACCTTACATTTTGGTTCACAACATAGTCCATCGTTGCGACTGGATCCATTTCCAAGAGCCCTTTTCTTGGAAGACATACCCAAAACATACCTCGAAATATATCCTTGAAAGCGCGCAACCCGTGATTCATCAACGTGCGCAGTGTCGTTCATTAATTGTTTACTCGAGATTCGAAAAGATTTTAATAGAATTCGTGAGGATGGCGGGTATTCGGATACCCCGACAGGGGCGTAAACAGTGTTTCATCAACACGCTCTATGGTTTATTAAAGCTTTATTTGTGATATACCATTTTCACTTTGGATTGAACACTTTTCAAATCATGTCGGACGTTTTTCAAACCACGTCGGAAGTTTTCAAACCAAATTGGACACTTTTCAAGAAAAACGTCCAATTTGGTTTGAAAAACTCCCGACGTGGTTTGAAGAACGTCTAAATCAAAGTGAAAATGGTAAACATGCGGGATCTTATGCACACTACTAGTGAGGGTTAGAATACCTCGGACAAGCAACGGAGTATAACCCCGACTAAGCGCTGAATAATTGCACACCTTCAGGGTATATGTACATATCATGAATCCTTGTATCATTAGACATCCTTGTATCACTAAACATTACATTACCACTGCAAATTTTCCAAAAATATTTCGCTCGCTAATTACTGTACAGACTACTCTGCGTTTTACCAACCAACATACCTAACCAACCGTTCAGCGGCCTGCAGGCATAAATTAACTAATGAAAAGTAGGAAACGTATTTAAAACATTTATAATAACAAATAAAACGAAGAACAAAAAGTACGCCACAAAATAACGGCGAGGAACTGATGAAATGTGTCACTGTGAATACGGTAACGGGCAATCGCGACGGGACCCTAGAGTTGACAAACAAACACGTGGTTTCGCCTATTTATTAATAGGATAAGTAGGATGATAGCGGTACTGCTACCTATTGGCCCTGAGTGGTTGTTTCCTGTTCTTACTTTCTTCTTCTGTTCGGTGCCACTCAAACTAATTTGTAAACGATTTGCATATTTTTCAAAAAAAATTTCATCATGCCAAGGAGCTCATTCAGCCGGCAGTGAAGCGTCAACGTATGGATCATCGTCTTCTGACATCGTCTCTGATGCTCATCGATCGTACGGCCAGTGACGGTAACGGAAAAATGCCATCGTTCCGTTCGTTAACCTCATTGGCGATGGTCGTCGAGGAACCAGAAATTCTAGACGGCGATCGTACCGAGGTTAGCAGCATTTGGGCTTTAGTAGGAAAGACAGTGATTTGTGGTAGAGCTCAACGAGAAAGCGATAAGATAAAAGTTAAAGGAGTCCTGATATTATTTACCTGATATTATTTACGAAAATCTGTTTTATAGGAATCGCTTGAGGGTCTTACCCACTTATTTAATTTTCACATCCAAAGCACCAGCCGACGACCAAAGGTTACGGCATGCAAAATCACTCTGCCTTTGGACGGCTTACTCAAACCCCTCGAAAGGCAGTAGAACGGTCCGAAATTCTGGAGAAAGTCTTTAAAAAACCAACGTCAAACCTGCCGCCCCTTTCCAGCTACACCGGTGATGCCCAGCCGCCAACCTTACCTGCCTTTTCCTACACATACCTTAACCCAGGGCCCGCATGGGGCAGTAGCAAGAGGCGCTGCTGACACCCGCACGGTCGAGCGATCGATCCTGGCCCAGGCTAACCAAGCCTTCCATCCCTCCGGGGTTGGGTAAATTGGTACCAAACTTGTCTGGGAAGGTAAAGACACTGACTTGGTATAGCGGATGGCCCCTGCAAGTCATTGTATAGGCCAAACACGCATTTACCATGCCTTTACGATTCTGAATTGAACACGAATGCGGCGGCGCGTCCATCGGGGACTGATCAGCGCCGACACCTTTACCTTTACCTTACCTTTACCTTGCCGACACCTTTACCTTTACCTTACCTTTACCTTACCTTTACCTTGCCGACACCCTTACCTTTACCTTACCTTTATCTTACCTTTACCTAATCGACTGAAGCAAGGCATCGTATCTCGTCCCTACATGTTCGCCCAGTTTCTAGTCTACTCACCCCTCTCTTTACAAAATAATCGGTGAGAGATTGTTCGAAACATTTCAGTATGCACGTGAACTATGCGAATGCTGTTTGTGTGTTCTCAGATCGCCCTTTGACCTTCAACATCGAGCAGCTTCGTAATGAAAATAATCAGCGAGCTTCCCATGAAAACCGCACATATCGACTAACTACATTTCAACAAACACAGCTTCGATTAGAAATGTGTTTGCGGAAAGTGTACACGGTGTAGGCAATGATCATAACACGCATTCTTCAAGCGCTTCAAAGAAAGTTTTCAGCAGTGAGACTATATTTTGGATATGTGAGAAAAAATTGAAAAGGAATACATTCAGGACCCTCCGTACTATTTTCAGCGTTTTTCTTTGACGTCAGGGATATAAGGGCGCGCTTTTCTCTCTGATATCAGCGGTATAAGAGAGCGCGTGGTACGGTGGTAAGAGGCGCTGCTGACACCCGCACGGTCGAGCGATCGATCCCGGCCCGGGCTAACCAAGCCTTCCATCCCTCCGGGGTCGGGTAAATTGCTACGAGACTTGTCTGGGAAGGTAAAGACACTGACCTGGTATAGCGGCTGGCCTCAGGGTCAGGTCATTCTATAGGCCAAATACGTATTCACCAAGCCTCTACGATTCAGAATTGAACACGAATGCGGCGGCGCGTTCTCAGGGGACTGATCAACGCCGTAACTTTTACCTTTACCTTTCACCAGAGGTATTTTCGCACTCCGTGATCCCTCGGTTGGCATTTGTGTGCGCGGATCCTCTTCGGAGGGTCTCGCCCGTCGACAGGTAGAGAGGATTCTTAGACTTCCATGATGTTGTAGACCAGCGAGACCCCCAAATAAATAAATATTCCAGTAAACCACTCACGTCGCACAGAAGCGAAACTATAACATGTGAAGATTATTCCACCAGAGGTATTTGAGAATTTGGAAAATTGGAACGACTCAAAGTTAAAGTGTTGTTGGTCAGAACAAAGGTCGCATTCGAATAAAATGGTCACATGAAAGGTAAGGTAAAGGTGTCGACGGTGATCAGTTCGCTGAGGACGCGCAGCCTCATTCGTGTTCCACTCAGAATCATAGAAGGCATGGTGAATGCGTATTTGGCCTATACAATGACGTGCGCCGGGATGGGTTGAAGGCTTGGTTAGCCCTGGCCGGGATCGATCGCTCGATCGTGCGGATGACAGTAGTGTCCCCTACCACTGCTCTACGGGACCCCACAATGTTCACATAGGTTTAGTGAAGTCGATTCCAGATGAGTTTCCGATGCAATCAGCCGGCTGACGAACTTGCATGCGCTGAAAGCGAACGTCGACTGCTGACATGGGCGATCGACTGGACAAGGCAGGTGGCGGATATGGAAGACGCCATCAGCAACGGCGATAAGGTTCATTCCACTTCATTCTGATTGTTCAGCTGATTTCACTCAAAGTTTATTTATTTATTTATTTATTTATTCACTTTTTCCAGTCCACAGTGGGCTAAACATTGAAATCCAGCGGGGTACAGCCGATTGGGATATAATGTTGGCAACATAAAGAACAAAAAAAATATGGCTAGTTACAAATCAATGAATAATCCTTGATGGAAGCCCTTCAGTAGCACTAAGATGGAAAAGAAAGGAAACATATTGATATGATTAGGTAGAGTTCCGCTAGGTTTAGTCCAGGGGCTTAAGGCTTAGCGAAAGATGGTTCGTCTGACAAAAACGTCCACCGTAATATAAGCGAGCTAAAAATACTACTACCGCCGTGGGAACAAGAGTGGTTCCGTGCTAAAACCCCTTTGAACTTTAAGTTACGGCCTTCCGGGTCGTAAATCTTCCGCTAAACCCTTGCCTCAACTGTAGATATACATCTGGTTAAGAACTCCAGCTGAAAGGGACAGTCACCCTCTGGAGTAGTTATATAACGGTAACATTTGATGTAAGGAGTAATATAACAAAAAGTGCCATATTCTACTTATCACGATTGTTTGTTTATATTTACATTTGAATTTATATTTACACAATCCACATCGTGAAGTGCAGCAGGATCTCTCCGACAAAAAAGAAAAACAAAGGCACCGAAACAGTACAGTGTCGAAGTCCTCTAGACCATGACAGAAACCTGCTAGTAACCTCTTTAGTGACGCAAGGAGAACAAGTACAGGAGTCTGAAATTCTTTGAAAATCTGTTTCTCTGTCCATTATTATGGATTATCATAATTCCCGATCTAGAAGGACAATAAGCTTACACATCATATTTCCTTTGAAGTCGAGTTCGGAAGCGATCCGATTTCTCATGACCAGAAATTAGATTGTGCATCCGATTTTGAGAAATTTCATAGGCTGGATGGTTACCGAAAAAGAGAAATCGCTCGATAAAGTGTTCCTCTTCATTTCTCTTCTTAAAGGTCTTGGAAAAAGCAAGTGATTTATCAGCACACACGTTGTCAGATATTCCATTCATAACCACAAACCGGTCGTAAAATGAAATTTCACACAACAGTTTGGAAAGTCTAGAAGGCAAGCGTTGTACAATAGCGGAAAGAAGCCGTTGCTGTGTCGTTTGGAAAAACGAGGGGTGAAACCGATCGCAAATTCATGCTTTGTAGCATCATGACACGTTGCTGAATAGTTCCATGACGGTAGTTTTAAAGGCCAGGTTTGGCATTCACAAGAATGTTGATAATGGTAAATTGGTTGAGTCACATAATACCCTGAGTTTCGCTGGCAGTAACCCTACAAGGATGGAAGACGCCCGGACGACACCTTCTCTTTTTCCACCATCCTAGGGAATTCGTCACCGGAAAGTTAAATTTGACAGTTTTTGTTGGATTTTTTGTTGGATTCGGATATTGCTCGATTGTGTTTCCAGGACCTTTATTTATTTATTTATTTATTTGTGTAAGCTGTTTAAAACAGACGTAGGAAAGTGTAAAACAACAACATCAACGCCAAAACATAAATGTGCCTAGAACAATTAATTAGTGAGAACAGAGTTTGCTGCTAGGCGTCTAAAAGAGGCCTCAGAGTGGGGGATGGGAGCAGGTTTTGCTAATTGAAGATAAGCAAGACCTGCTCTAACAGTAAACCTTACCCAATCCTCAGTCAGTTTACCCTATAAGACTGTCCATTTTTAGATTGCGCTGTTGCGGGCGTGCTGTGTGCCGCTGACTCTACTGGAGCTCGGCGCACGGTCTTGTGTTCTACGAGCGGTCGCTGCTCAAATCTCCGGCTCAGCGACGCTCAGAGGACACGTCCTTCCCCTGCCCAACAACACTTACCTTCTACCGGACGCGCAGCCACCATCGAATTGGTCAGTTTTTTTATACCTAATAGTGACCCGCAAAAATCCTGCAATAAAGTCAGAGTTTCACGTCAATGGTAAAAATCTCTTCTGGTTAGCTGATATACTGACGAATTTAGATTATACAGGATGTCTCAAAAAAGGTACTCGCTGTTTGGAATGCCATAACTTTGGCGAAAGTGAAACAATCGAAACAAATCACAGCTTGGATAAAAGCCAAGAAAAAAAAGAAAAATTTCTGGCAGCTACTATGTAGTTTTCATCAAAGCTATGATTCGTTTCGATTGATTCACTTTCGGCAAAATGGCATTTTTATGGCATTTCAAACAGTGGGTACATTTTTGGGACACCCTGTATATCCGATTTCGTCAGTGTAGTAGTTAAACCTAAGTTTGTTTCGCTTAGTTTTTTTCGTTTTTTTAAAGCTAAGTCAATTCTCACTCACCAGCATGACTTGTGACGGTCCATGTTGCCAACGGACCAGGACCTGCCTCCTGATCTAACTGTCGATCGCCGTCGGTATTTGCGCCTAGGCTGTTTACCAGAATAAGCGGCGCAAAAAGTTCCGACCTCAGTTCTGATCGCACGTATGCTGAAGAAGATTCTTACTGAAAGATCCTTTCCCTCTATGTAGATCTTGTTTCCGTTTTTTTGTGAAAAGTGAGCGCCTCCGGGCAAATAACAGCTGTGAGCACAATTCACTGGTACATAAATAACGGTTTTCACGAATCCGTGCTGGAAGCAAAATCCGTCCTGCTTAAGAAAGATGCTTTGTGTAGCGCAAATGACCGGCGCAGTGGCGGAGAGGACCATCTTATCGATGGCGTAGTGGCCTAACATTACGGTGACCCGGATAGGTTCAAAATGTGTGTTCGAATCCCATCCGAGCCGCGATTATGTCTGTTTGTCAACTCTAGGGTCCTGCAGCGATTTCCTGTCACCGTACTCCCAGTGAACCCATACCGTTCCCGCCGTCTGCATTGAACACCGGCTCGGGAGCAAATTTTTGTTTCTTAGGGTGTAGTGCTGAATTGGTTCTCATAAAGAGGGAAACCAAACCTCCTGTACAGACTTTCGTCGGCCGATAAGACGCTGAACGGCTGGTAACAATATATTTTGATCCTATTGGTCCCGAATTCATCAACGGGTCCCTTTCAGCTTCCTTACACCGAATGCAATTCGTGCGCTGCTAATATGGACGGAACGTCATCTGAAGCCACTACAGCTGTCACCGAGGGAGTTGGTGCTGCTGAAGGCGCTCGTGGTTCTGAATCTTGGTGAGCGATTTCGGTTTGAATGTTAGATTAACTAAATTTCTAGTTACTCCTACTACGTAATAAGCGAAACCCAAGCGATGTTTGTCATTGTTGGCTCATATGGGTCCTGCCGCGATAGTCTGTTACCGTACACCAAATGCACCCACAGCGACAAGGGAGTTGATGAAATTGTTTCAGTCCTTTACGTTTCCTTTCGTTTCCATTTCTTTCGTTCTCTCGGCCTCAGATTAGCCTACCTAGACGAAGTTTTAGGCCTATGGTATACTCTGGCAACGGGCCTGTCGCAGCGGAGCTAAAAATTTATGGCTCGCCTCTATAGAGCACTGCAGCTGGGATTTTTTTGTATGCTGCTGTGCGCGGGGACTCGGAGCAGTCCTGCCCGACCTGTCGCAGCTGGCGCCTGACAAAAGCTGCAGTACTGTCCTGGAAGGAACTGGACCATCCTTTTGGCCCTTGCGGTAAACTATCCAAATCCCCGCACACGGCAGCACAGAAAAAACCCAGCTGCAGTGCTGTATAGAGGGGAGCCATGCATTTTAGCTCCGCTGCGACGGGCCCGTTGCCGGAGTATACAATGGGCCTTAGTCGATCTTTGATTTTTACCTGAGAATCCAATCCGACATTGTGGATGGCCAACTAACGATAGGTCGATGAGTCGCTGGTAGTAACTATAACAGCAACTTACTTACAAACATCACTAACAAAATACCAAGAGCACTAGCGGTGGAATCGGCCTCTGAAGACGAGGAGCAGGTCGAAATGCCTGGCCGCTAATAAAGAGTTCATATTAATCCCTCGGCAAAGGGTAGGGCGAGCGCTTTCTGAAATTTCTCAGTGTTGTGAAGATTTTTCCACTTAGGCATCTATTGGGGTCACTTCTTCCTCTATCACGCGTGGAATCCTGTAGGACCTTCAATCCCGACTCGGTAGTGTTGGTCCAGTTGACCTCCTCCTTCATCGTTATCATTCCACTTTGATCAGGAAGTCAACAACGCCGCCGACTGCAGCGGAATGTTTACAATTCGGAAAGCGAGCGAAATCGCAAGAAAACCACGCAGCATTTACGACGTCGTAAAAACTGCCTACAACGAGTGCGGAATAGCGCATGGAAAATACGTTGGCGACGACAAAGTGATTCGTTCCGTGCTGTCTGCTGCGAAACGATTCAATTTGTCGAGCGTTTTTCGTCCAGTGATCGCTATCACTTCATACAATATGGCAGGGATGTCGATTGAAAATTTTTCAGCTTTTTTGGCCCTCTATGTCGCTGAAAGTTCCTTGACAATGACAGTATTTAACAGCTTAGATACCTGTACTAAGAACGCTGTACCAAGGAGACGTTTATCAATTTCTCGAAAAACCCGCGCAGAAGCAGGTGGAACCGTTCATGGGGAAGAAGATTGATGAGTTGTTAAGTTGGCGTTTAAACCGTCTAAAATTAATAATTTTGAGACAGGGACAATAGGGGGAGAAGACAGATGCAGCATAAGTTACTAACATTTTACTTTGCTTTAGTTTTTAGTTGTTATTTGGCACAGTGCGGTTGTTATGGATTGCTCAAGTCTGTTTCAGTTTGCGCATGTAACAGTGCGGCAAGTGAAACAGAAAACACAAAAAAAAAACAGAAAATAAATAAATAAACAAATAAATAGAACAGAATCTCTGGCCGACTCCAATCAAGAAAAAGAACATTTCGCGTCCGGCTCTTGTTGAATCTCTCCGTAGTCCTAGTCAGTGAAAAGAGTCTGTTTTCGACCAAGATTGATATGAAAACTCCACTCGGGCTTATGTCTGGCGTCGTCGCCTTCTTCGGAGCATGGAGCAAGCCGAGTTGAACCTGAGAAACTGCCCACACGACAGCTCATCGAAATCTGAAAAAAAATTGGAGAATAGGAGGCAATTGAAATATTAATACCATTGAGCATATCAAGCGAAAACGGTCAGGAAAGGCCTATATAAAAAGAACTAATTAGGACTGCTTAACACCTGTAGTAGGTTGGGTAAGTGGGGACTGAGGTTTCACGTCTAGAGACCGCTTTCCCTGAGGACTTTTGGGTTACGACCTTGTGGCCAGGCTTTGAAATTTGGCTTCACTCAACTAATCGCATTCGATTTCAGATGCTCGCGGTCTTTCGCCACTTGGCGAAGCGGCAGTAGGAGCGTTGCGGGACCGAGTGCACTCAGCTCTCTATCAGCACTGTGCCGACGTCTGTGAGCCAAGCAAAGCGGCAGGACGTCTCGCCAAGATTCTCCTGCTTCTTCCTCAGCTCTACGTAAGTCTTCTCTCTGAAGTACATGAAGATTGTCGGTCTGGTAGCGTTTAAGAACAGCTATTGTACTGATTATGGTAAGAGACGCTGCTGACACCCGCACGGTCGAGTGATCGATCCCGGCCCGGGCTAAGCAAACCTTCCATCCCTCCTGGGTCGCGCAAATTGCTACCAGGCTTGTCTTGGAGGGTAAAGACACTGGCCTGGTATAGCGGCTGGCCCAGCAGGTCATTGTATAGGCCAAACACGAATTCACCATGCCTGCTCGATTATGAATTGAACAAGAATCCGGGTCTCTTTTGCCCTTTTACCGCCTTGATTGATATTAATACATGTGCAAGAAGAATACTATCGTAAATTCTTCAGAGATCCATCCAATTATAACCCAAAAAGAGTTGGCTTACCATTGTTGTTGCAGCTGATCTCAATGGAAGTAGTTGAACATCAGCGAATGCGCCACACTTTCGCACTTCCGTACCAGCTGAATCCGCTGTCTGTTCAACTATTCGGTGACATATTCGAAGAAGGCAAAACAGATGAGCAGTACCTGATGTGAGTTTCTTTCTTTACATCTCTCATGTTTGGGGAAAACAGTACAAATACCAGATACATCATGTGAATGTACCTCGTTCATTTTGTGGGACCAAGAATTTTGTCTACTTTTTGTCGTTTCACTAATTTTTTGCGTGGTTGATGACATCGTGTTTCTTACTTCCTGAATCTTCTACCTTCTGAATAGACTGTAGATGCTGTCGTATTGTACATGTGAATGTAAATCCATCCCATTTCAGCCATTCCTCGTCATGCAGTCCGTCCAGTGTTGTAAGCAGCTGACTAGCGGAGCACGAAGGTCCGGTGACACGGGCTTTCAATCCGTTTCCAGAAGACCGGTCGGTCACAAACCAGCAATATGTGGTTCGTTTCAGTCGATGTAGTGCATGTAAAAATACCTCAAATGAGTGGGGCAACGGAAATGGATTTATGTACGGTGTGTACCTGAAATAGACCCCGAAGTATACCCGGGCGCTATGCGGGTTGGAGGTGCTAGGTGATAGTCCGCAACTTTACGTCGAGTTTTGCGTGTTATCATTGTTATATCTGTCATTGTTTACGATCAACTCGGTCGGTTTTGACATGTTTGACATGTAAACTTTTCAGAATTGTTCACACCTTAACATGTTAACAAGCACAGAGTCGACGCAGTATTACAGACCACCACTCTGCACCCCCAACCCACATAGCACCGTATACCCAAATCCGAAAAATGGCGATCTAATCCTCGTTCTTCAAAACTTTTCGGGGTGCATTAAAGGTTTATTACAAGAGGTGGAACACAGCTCGCTCGATCCACTAGTACAAATTTTCTCAATCGGGCTTCCCATATGGGCGTTCCCAACGCTAGTCTATCCTGGACGTAATTTAATCGGGATTTCTATATTTGGAGATGCTTTATAGTTTCGTGTTAATCGGGATTTATATGTAAGAGGTCTAGCACGACCCACTGGCGTGGCGAGGGTTCGTGATATCGAAATAGCAAAAGTTTAAGGGGTTGGAGTTGTTCATTCTCGTAAGGCGCCTCATTCGTGTTACATTCCAATCATAGAGAGGTGATGACATATAATATTAGGTTGGCAACTAATTTCGTGGACTGTTTTGCAGTCATTATTTCTAGCAAACACAACTTGCTTGAAAATTCACCTACTTCACTGCTCTTTTAACCGTTTGATAGAGCATATCAAGTAGTTTTCAAAACCATTCATAAACCCTGTTACTTTTGTTTGCAGGGAATGTTTTTCTTCTTGAAATGAAAACATCCAAAACCAGTGTTTGCCAAGGTCTTCTTCATGAACACCTGTTCAGCCACTAGCTTACTGAAACGTTACATTTTGTGTGTGCGGTATCTTAGGATGATGTCCTGAAGCGACTTATGGTACTCAAAGATATCAAGAGATTTTGAGCAAGCAGTTCCAAACGAAAACAAAAGTGCACTTCGGATGACCTACGGAGCTCGGTCGGAAGGCCGTAACTAGTTCCTTCGGACGAAACCGGAGATCAACGACGGCTATGTTGACGCTCGAAGTCAAGCGCTCAAAAAGCTGAACTGAAACGGTTCTGCACTATTTTAGTTTTTCTGTAAAACTGGCCAAAAGGTGCCTTGCGATTTGACCCGTCCCGCGACAAGGGTGGGGCGGATGCTGCAAACGAACTTCGAGCTTTCTCTAAAAGCGAATCACCGGTTAAGAAATGGGTAACGTGCTATGGAAAGAGGATATCTCTCAGTAATCACTGACTTCCTAGCCGGCCACCCAAAACAAAATGAAGGCCGCTGCAGATCCTCAAATCCACCTCCTCACAAGAGGCTGATGATCTCAGTCTGGAGGTTCTACGAAGGTGCCACCTTTTGAGAATTGATCGGTGGTAGTCTCAGTATTCACCTAGAGGCCTACTCTCTTTAGCCTGACTGTGTACAGCTTGAACTACGCGGTAGTCGGTTCAAGCAGTTCTCTGAAAGTTTTGTCACCACTCATCAAGACACCGCCAAACATCACGCTGAGTTTCGATCGCTCCAAAAATCCGAAGATGTAGGCTGGGAGACTCCTGTTTATGCAGGTTATAGTGCAGATAGAGCACTATATGTATGACATTTATTTTGGTTTTTGCTGCATTCTCTGGGACAAAGACGATCCAGTAATGAGGTGTAGGTCAAAATGCACCTATGAAAATAATTCTTCTCAAAAACTCAGCATTTCTTCGGAAGTGGAATGGGGCAGTAACCAGAGAGTGGAGAAATATCTCTTCGTTTCGGTGGTTCATATGTCGTTTAGGTAACATTTTTCTTTATTTAGTAACTAACACTTTTGTTGAAGGTGAGTGAGAGTCCACGAAATTAGTTGCCAACCTAATATTTGGCCTATACAATGACTTTCGAGGGTCAGATTCTCGGTAAATCGGGTAGATTGGTACCACCGAGTGCCAGGTGCGCCTCTTAACTGCCTCGACATACCGTAACCTTAGTGAGAACTTCATGCCTACGCTGGAACAGATTGCAATTTACCTGACCTCGGAGGGATCCAAGACTTGGTTAGCCCTGGCGACGGTTGATCGCTCGGACGCGGGCGCGATAGAGCGAAATGGTAGCTTCGTCGAAACCCCTGATGAACCTCAGAGCGACTTGATGAATCACTCAGTTTGTGCCCCATTCAAGGCAGGTTTGGGGTTTATTTGAGGTATATGTACCTTTCACGGAACTCACCATGATCTTCTCTATACCTTAACTACTTTCCTTACCTATTGTTAAGTATTATCTACTACCTATAGGCTAATACCTTGCCTATTACTTTTTTTCGCTTTCAGGCCGGCCCTGCACAAATTTACCCGTTCTACTCCGGTAGCACCTGTTCCTCACCATCACAAGGAACGCTGTCTGATGTGCAGTCGCCTGAGCTGTTCGCGGCAAAGGCCTGGTCTGGTACAGAACAGTCGTGGTTCTAGGCGGCTCCATGTCGTCGTGGATCGCCGTCCAACACCATCGCCCACTGTTCCATTTCCATATTTTTTATCATCTTATCATTCACAAAATGTCACTGTTCTCCTCATAAATGGTCGTTCCTCAGTCGATCGATCAATCCTGTTTCATTTCTCCAAGAAACAAGTAATTCTAGAGCAGCGGCAATAGTTTTCGTGCTCTCATTTTCGCATTCTCAGCATCATCGGCTACGTTTTAGTGGTATATTGCTGATTTAGTTGGAAATATTCTTGCATCTCTGATAAAATGATAGTGATGTGAGGCACTTTGGAGGTGTTCAGAGTCATTTCTAAACGACAAGAAGTTTTTGAGATGTGTTCGGTCTCTAATAATTCTTACTGCAATCATTTATGGCGTAGTTGTCGATCCTACTCGCCCTCGGTTCTAAATTTTCTAATTTCTGAATTCTGATAACGAGAAGTACATCAGAATCGTTGAGTTCTGCCCTCAACGAGTACCAATCAGTGATTTTGTTGGTTTTTGAGCAAACAAAAAGCAGCAACCAGAAAGAGAGATAGTTTTCCAACTTCTCGGAAAGGCAGATCAGAATCTGAATTATTTTACAAATTGTGAAATTCAGCTGAGCATCCAGAGAAACTTTAGACGACAGGAGAACTGATAGTAACTGATTATACTCCAAGAAACCCAAAACAGATCTTATACTTTTACTTGGTTTTACTTCTTCAAAAACTCGGGAACCGATCGATATCTGTGAATACCGCCCAAATTCGCAACAATAATGCTTTTCCATTGTATTTTTCAGAATAGCATCGCTTATTCTCACCAAAGTGTTTATTTCTTAGAATGTTTTCGTAGTGGCTCTCTAAAGCGTATTATTCTCCTCGCTCGAATATTGATGATCGCATTAAACAAGGAGTTCTATTCTTCTCATAGCTTGCCTGTTTTCGTAGACTATTAGTGTTGCATTGTTCATGGTTCGATTTCTGATGAATGATTAATTTGTATGCCACAGAAACTGCGACCGCAGTTTTTCTAAACCATTCACTTGCACATGATGTGGTTTTGTATCCGTATAGCTGACCTGAAGTGATAAATATATTCTATTCGGAGTAAAAATCGACGAACTCAAAAAAAAAGTCGGATGGAAAATACGAAGAAGGAAAAGGCGGCGATCAATCACAGCTTGGCCGCTTTGGCTTGAATTTTACGGTCAATAAATCACATTAATTAGAATTCTTCTGTCCTTTACATAAGAATCAGCTAAATCCCTTACATAATAATGAACTGCAGGTTCAGTGGTAAGAGGCGCTAGTAACACGCCCACGGTCGAGTGATCGATTTTGCCTGAGGCTAACCAGTCCCATAATCCCTTCCTGGTTGGAATGGTTGGTACCAGACTTGAGCGGGAAGGTGAAGGCACCGACTTGGTATCGCTGCTCGACGGCACATTGTACTTTTCCAAATTATTGCCAGATTGTAGAAATTTACCGGTACTGGCACCCGCGCGGTCGAACGATGGATCACTGTCCGGGCCACCCATACCTTCCTGTCCTTCGGGGCCGGGAAAATTGATACCAGACTTGTCTGAGAAGGTAAGGACGCTGACTTGGTGTACCGGCTGGCCCTCGCAGATCATTATGTAGGCCAGACACGTATTCGCCATACCTCTACGATTCTGAATGGAACGCGAATGCGTGGTGTTTCGTTAGGGAACTTATCAACGGTAACACCTTTATCAATGCCTTTTATCAATATAGGGATCTTGTCTAAAGCAATGTTTACGATCCGAAAGCATTACGAATTTCCCTGGAAGAAGAACTGGACCAGAAGCTGCACGCAGTAGTTACTTATGTAGTTCTAGAGTCAGCGAGGATTTTTGAAAGCCATCACGTTTGGAGTAAACAGCTCTAGTTATTTGTTCTGTAAAGTCGATTTCCGTAGCGCTGACTACCATGACGCGTCCTCTGCATTTCTGCTCTGAAGCTGACTCTTGCTTCCTTGTAAAATCTCAACCGTAAATTAAAAGATTAAGGTGTCGGCGTTGATCAGTCCCGAAGGACGCGCCGCCGCATTCGCGTTCAAGTCAGAATCGCAGACCTTTAGTGGATCCGTGTTTGGCCTATACAATGACTTGCTGGGGCTAGCCGCTATACCAGATCAGTGTTTTTACCTTCTCAGAAAAGTCTGGTACCGACCCCTAGGGGATGGGAGGCTTGGTTGGCCCGGGTGAGGACGGATCGACCGTGTGGGTGTCAGTACCGTCTCTTACCACTGCACCGATATTCGGTGGCGATCACGTTCATTCCGCTTCTGTTGTTGATGATGCTGATAACGTGCTGATAGATTGACCGAGAGCCGAGAAGTGACGGTGATGTGCTATTTCAACTCGTGAACGGTGGCGGATGGTTGTGCTACTCTAAATGAGCAGACTGCCCATCTCTGAAAGGATGAAGTTCTCATTACTAGCGCGCAAAGATAATAAAGACGAAAGTCCGCCACCTCCACCTCGACATCGGACTCGTACCTTAGAGGTGCTATGGCCGGTGAGTTGCAATGTTCTGGACACATTTACTAATACAGTTGATTGATACATATTGATTATTGAATGTTTGATAACTCAGAATTTGAATTTTAGAGTAATTCTCATAACTATGGCCAATGTGAAATCAAGCCAGCGATGTATTTCGGTCGTCTTCCGAGCGAATCAGCTTGTGGACCGGATGGCAGCGTCCACCGCCTGGGTTACGTGAGTCGATTTACTTTTCTCCTTTGTTAGAGCCTGCTTCGCTCCTTCATTCATTTTTCGGCGCTATGTGGGTTGGGGGGTGCAGAGTGGTGGTCTGCAACTTTACGTCGACTTTAACGTGTTATCATTGTTATACCTGCCGTTGTTTACGATCAACTCGGTCGGTTTTGAAATGTTTGACATGTAAAACTCTTCTGAATTGTTCACACCTTAACATGTTAACCAGCACAGAGTCGACGCAATACTACAGACCAGCACGCTGCACCCCCCAACCCACATAGCACCCATTTTTCTCCTTCCTAAAGCCTGCATGCAAGATTTCATTCAGAATCCGATAAATAGACAAGCAGCCTGTATCGGATCATAATCTCCAACACTATAAGATCCAGCCTCAAATTTCCTGCTTCCCTGTCACCGTTGTTCTCGGCTACTTAATCTTCCCATCTGTTTCATAATTTTTGAGTCATCTCACACTGACCAACTCTCAGCGACAGGCCAAGTCAACCACTCCTTTGGTCCTCGTGAGAAAATAATGCCAACCATATTGTATGGTCCTTATCAATGAATGAGTGATTATTATTCCTGAAAATGGCTCTGCCGATGTGATACACTCGATCGGTCGAAGTGTTGCCGAAGCGTGGCCTGATTCTTGTAATGCAATATTTATTGCACAGGTGGTTACCCACCTGTGTGGGATATGAACCAACACAAACAAACAGCAAATCGAGGTGTCGGAAGACTACACGACGTGGATTACAAAAGAGCTAGATAAAACTCTCTAAAACGATGAGATAGAGGAAAACACAGTGAGAACGTAATGAGTGTGATAAGTATGACATAATAATAAGTCATAGTAATTCTTCAGCCACTATGAGGCCTTCGCCTTCTCAAAATGGAAAGGCGCTTCTGGAGTTCAGCTGACTACTAGGTATCGTAGTTCTGATATGAGGCAGATGTACCGTGTACGAGTTTCTGTGAAATGTAAACAAGCTGAAGGAAAGCGTCGATGGGTCGGTCCTACGATAAGACGAAAGCCGTTTGACAGGATGATTAGTGAAACGGATCCCAAGAGGTTGTTCACTATGTACCTCAGTAGATACCTAGGATGAGGTTCTCTGCGTCCGTCGAAGAAAACAGACAATAGCTTCCCTGAATGGTTACCGCCTTTGCCGCAATTGACCTCGAGCAATGAAGACGGTGAAGAACGTGAGGCATAAATACAAACTCGAAAGTCAAGTTGGGACGTGTTTAGTGAAGCTTAGCAGGGCCTAGTGAAATCGAGATTGATTTGTATAGAGTCCTATATTGGCGGAAAATTAGCACCATATTTGAGTGACCTGGCAGATGAAGCGACTTGAGTTGTTCAAAAGTTTCCGCCTCAAGCTACAGTACCGGGCGATAAAATTGCGCCAGAGGCGTTTTCCTGCGCAAAAACCGCCGTTTTTTCTACATTTTGTCTGAAATTGCGAATAGGTACGTATTTGATCTCGGCAGCTCGAGTTCTATCTTTTCATCTGCAAATTTCCCATATTCGTGGATCTTCTTAACAAGCGATTTTTTGACCCCCTCGATTTCCGTTCCCTTGTTCCTTCGATTCCTGGTCTGGTGACTCATTGCTCGCCGAGGGTCCGCCTCTAGCCGGGCTACTACGCGGGGACCCCCGTCGGGCATGCGACGAAAATGAGTTGAAGTAGGCTGTGCCCGGTTCTCTTTGCCGCACCTTACATACATACTATATGTAAACTTTTAGGTACACTCCGTTGATATCCTACTGCCAACGATGCCTGAGGCTAGGCGGCGCAGCACCATCAAGATTAAGTTGGATAAAGTACCTCTGTGAGTTGGCAACAGGTACCTATTTAAAATTTTCTGCCTAGTCACAAACATGACACGGTTACAGATTTCTCGTCAATGCTTTCAACTTCATTAATAAGTACGGACTTGATTGCGATGGTCTCTTCAGACGTGAAGGAAGCCATTTACGTTTGAACCAAAATCACTCGGTTTGTGCTCCTATTTCTTAGAATTCTATAGCTATTCAACGATGACCATTTCAGCTGGTCTACATGGGTGGTGCCGATTTTCCAGAAGATTTCAACGTCCACGACGTGTGCACCATGGTGAAGCGATTTCTTCGTTCGCTTCACGAAAAGCTTTTGTGGAGTGACCGACTGATTGACAAACTGCTGGAACTCGCTGAAAGACCCAATACGGTATCAGTACAGAGCCTAAGATGTCTCGCTGAGCAAGAAAAAAAAAACAGGGTTATATGCAACAAATGAACCAGCAATACCTACTTCCGTTGTTTCTCTGAAACGACTAGGAGTGTCACGTAAACCCCTCATGTTCCTTCTCTACCGCCATTTCACTATAATGCTGTCTTACGATTAGTGTCGCTACTGACACCTGCATCGTCGAGCGTTCGACTCCCGGGCTAACTGAGCCTTCCATCCCTTCATTGTCGGGTAAATTTGTGCCAGACTTTTCTGCGAAGGTAAAAACACTGACTTGGTTTAACGGCTGGCCCCACAAGTCATTGTGTAGGTCAAACATGAATTCACCATGAATCTACGATTCTGAATTGAACGCGAATGACGGTCTCACCTTACCTAATTCACCTTCGTCTTTTCCTATGACGTATTAGGTTGTAACAAAGTTCTGTCCTTTTCCACACTTCCCTGGTGTCATTGAACATCAAATTGGAAGAGCAAGACGAGTAATTAACAAGTAGTGTTTTTTAGGTTGACAAATAGTTCTTCTTCTCATAGAACTACTTCTTTGACAATTATGCACGATTACTGATTTTTTATAAAGCTTCAAACACAGCAACGTTGAGATGGCTTTTTGAAAGAATTCACTTAACCAGTCCAAACTTTGCTGAGTGGTGGAGTTGAGCGCTGTAGATCTAAATATTGCATACCTAGAAAGTACACTTTCACGGAATTGTACGATTTAGTGATTTCCCTGAAGAAAGCAAATCAGTTCAAGTAAGGGTACCATTTGACGGAGCTTTGTTCGCTAATCCTTGTACCCAAAGGGAAGTGGGGGAAAAGAAGCCACACTAACTACTTCACTTCGGAGCAGGTGATCTAGGCTTCCTCCATGCCATTGTCCTTGACCACCTTAAGCCGCCTAAGAAGGTGAAAAAAACTGGTTAATGGCTTACAATTTCACCGAAACGCGCAGCTGGAGCGAGTAACGGTTGCAAAGTCATTCAATCAGGGCGACTTTTACGAAGCCATTTTTGATACATTTCTAACATGCGATGAAGAATGAACACTATACTATGAGGAGAAACACTTTGCACATTTTTTGACGTCGACTGGCCCTCCAAGCTCTTTCTGAAGACGGATTTCCACTATAAGAGGGCAGCGGTCTCCATCCCGTCAACTACACCTTTATTAGACTTACTTTTTCTTCCTTGCTGCAGCCAAACGATAAAGAAAGAGGTGTACATCGGAAATACATGTGACATTGAAAAGGTGACAGACTAAGCTAGGAACCACCGTGCCCCGTTACTTCTTCAGGACAGGTCGCCTCTACGTGTCTCAGATTTGGCCCTCCAGAATTCGCGCGAACTGCATATTGAAACTTCTTCTTCGTCCATCATATTCAGCGACCCTCGTTCTAAGTCACTGCCAGTTTTTAGACATCCATATTGTATTCGAACGAAGAGAGGATCAAGAAATTAACATGATGTCGAAATCGCCTTCATGGATTTTACTCGATGCAGATGTTCAGATTTTTTTGCTATTGGCAAGAGTGACTAGCGCTCCTTTGAAGAAAGACATGCTCTTTGAAAAGGTGTCTAGATTAGGAAAAACGGTTAGCCCTGAGCTGAGTTATGACGTTTCAAAATAAAGTGCGAAAAAAGGACAGAACTTTGTTTACAACCTAATAGTTTTATTCAATTATTCATTTATTCATTTGAAATGCACCGAAGTGCGCACAGCTCTGAGAACAAAAAGAAAACATCAAACAGGCTAGTGAGAACATAATGCCATTAGCTGTAGTAAACATACAACCAAAAAGGGGTGACACTGAGAAATATTCCATATAGAAGATCAAAATTAATGAAAAAACATTTTTACCGCTTCCTGCTACGCATCTTATACATCATTTCCTAATACTTACTTGTTAGATATTCAGAAAGAAGCTTTTCACATGATGAGGTTTGAGAAGGTTTGAGGGGAAGCTGTCAAATGTTCGCCTTCAACTAAAAGTGCTTTTACTTCGTTGTACTCAGATGTGCATCAGCATTTTCTAGGTAACGCGACAGGATATCTGCTCACTTTTTGAGCCTGAATATGAAGCGATAAGGATGGAGGGCGACAAATCCCCGAATTCTACTCACTTAGGCACACTCGGTTATTTGTTGAGACAACTGCAAGGGGTTAGTTCACGTACTGAACACCTTGAAGCTCAAATTTATCCGAGCTTTTATACTGTGGTAACACTACCTTGAATGGGTTAAATATTCCAACATTTGTCTGACAGATATCGCAACATGAGGACAAAACTCAAATGAGTTCGGAAAGTCTGGCGCAAGTGTTTGTTCCTGCTCTATTCGGAGATGAAATGTGTATTACGAAGATAAAGAGGCGGCCAGGACAAAAGGTTTGTATATTTATACTCCGCAGCGCTGTTTCTTACATTACATGCTATTAACGGCTCTGTTAAGGATGATAAACTAAGAGCTGCCAAAGAGTTGGCGAAATTGCGAGGAATAGCTGTGGAGTTATTAATACTACATGCTCAGTGGATCGGCCTCACCTGTGGAGGCCGCCAAACACGGAATCCCCAGCACGGAAGCAGCTCTGTGGGAGTGCCACCAAGGTGAGCTTCGACTTAAATCTACCTGAGCACCTACCGCTTTACCTGAACCCAAATTCATGAACGGAAATTAGGGTATAAAACGCTCCGGGCGAAATAGACCGGTCTCTCTCCCAATATTCGCATTCATCACAATCGGATAAGCGATACCCGACGTGAAGTAATACAACGGCCGTCATCATGGCTGTTATGGTTAAGTGGCCGTCAGTTCACAAATCGATAGATCCGATTTCTTATCAGAATTTTTCGAGGATGCATCAGGTTGCTATTCGTTTTAGTTTTTCCGGTGTAATTTTTGCCGCGCCAGCTGGGTAGAATAAACCCGCCATGTCCCCGGAATAAACTCCGCGGCGCGTTCATGAATGCGAATATGAGCGCCGAACGGGGTTTCTTCGCGGGCCTATAGCGCCGATACCCGTGGTGAGTCTAGGCCCTGGATTTTCCGTCTGAACCAGAGACAAAAGTGTCAGCTGAAGCCACGAGGACACAATGACCGAAGACGTACCTATGTGTAGCCGTCCTTTTGATTGGACGGTATGAGGTTTTCATACATACCTCAGAGATATTCGGGGGACCCATTTTTGAAGCGTTTTAAAACTATTAAAAACCTGAAAACTAACCCTATTTCTCAGTATTCAAGCTGAATTGTGAGAATCACTACGCTTTGAAATATTAACCGAAGATTCTTACGAACACTGTCTACCACCATGACTGACATTGCAAATGCTTTGAAAACTACCACAGAACTCCACTCACTGGAACCTAACAAAAAATGCAAATCAGTCGAGGTGAATGGATCAGGTTCATACACACAGGCGGCGCAAAAAGAATGTCCTATGTTTTCTTGATCTACTCTAGCAGAAGGAGAGTACATTCATAGACCTAATCTTAAAATCTTAGGAGGGGGGCTTTCTTCCGAATTTATACGCTTTTGAATAGCGAAGAAGTTCTGAAGATCTAAGCTAGATAAAGGTTCTAAGGTGATCTATGCAGACCGCATATGGAACTTTAGTATTCAATTTCAAGAAGTGGATACGATTTCGGATCAGATCTATCAAGCTACAGAGTTGAACTGGACGGAAAATTGAAACTGAGTTATTCTGACTGGATCAACAAATGTTTCAGACGACGGAACACTCCAATCGTCAAGAGATCCGTTTGCAAACCTGCTGCTCGGCCAGTTTCCGAAGGAAAATGTTCTGCCAATTCTTTTCCCCTGGATCATCCTATCCGCACGAAACCAACGAAGAGATCAAAGGATGAGAAGGTTTTTGACCTCTTTCTCATGGTTTTCTTCCGACGCTCTCTTACGCACTATTCTCAGACGGCCAGCAAGCGGAAGTCGTCTGCTATCCAAGGCTTCATTACCGGGATCAGCGACCGACTTCTCGGACGAAGTCCAACTCGTGTAATATCCGCGGACCCAGCGGTGAGATGTAGTTAGAGTTTTGTTGCACTACGGTATGGCCATTGTTTGCCACCAATAACATTTCGCTCAGCGATGGATTGCGCAGCTGACACTATTCAGTATCGGACCCGCGGTAGCAGACGTGTCTGTGTCTGTTGTCCCGCCGGCCGCTGACTGGGTGTCGTGCCATCGCTCGGTCGCAATTTCGCAACACTCGCAGTCCTCACTCTCTCGTGAGCGATCTCGTGATCACCATGAGCATCGGTATAACAAAGGCCTAACGCCAGCTAAAGCGTCAATCGCAGTGCAATGCGCAGCGACGACGCGCGTGAGCGTCTGCATAACAGCCCGTGAGCGTCACCACGCCAGCGTCAACGTGATAACTCGTAAAACTGTGTCTGGCCCCACAGTGTCTGATACTGAATGGGACGGGCTCAACGCTCGTCCGGCAGTCGCTCGCGCCCTGGCGTTAGGCCTTTGTTATACCGATGCCGATGCTCATGGTGAGCGTCAGCTGCTTGCGAGCGGTGAGCGCCCAGCCGCTGAGCACGCGACGCACGCACGCACGCGCACGAAGCATACAGAGCAGCCCTAGACTGACCCCCAGCGAAAGCGTCAATCGCAGTGCAATGCGCAGCGACTAGCTACGACGCACGTGAGAGTCTGCATAACAGCCCGTGAGCGTCACCACGCCAGCGTCAACGTGATAACTCGTACAAACGTGTCTGGCCTCACGGTGTCTGATACTGAATGGGACGAGTTGCGCTGGCAGACGCTGAGGGGTGAGCGTTGGTATAACAAAGGCCTTATGGTATAACGATGGCCTATCAGAAAGTCAAGAGGGGGGTTCGACACATTTCATGTTACGGGAAAAAAAAACCTTAGAAAATCATAGTGGGAGTGGTCGACAGTGGAAAAACAGGCACAACACGAAGAGTCTCCTTCACACCTGCAGCAAGGTATTGAAGTAATCAGAGAGAGGAACAGTTTAGCTGAGACAAGTGGGCAAGGGGATAGCTTCTTCGAGTCACCCTGTGGGAACTCCTATTGCTAGCTTGGGACGCTAGGGAAACACGCGTTTTAGGTAAAACTTTGCACAGCGTCTGCGACAAAGACATTTTCATGGTGCAGAGGATGCGCCTACTCAGAAAGATGTTGTCCTTCATCTCCCATGCAACAACATCATCTACTAAAGGGCGATAAGAAGCTGGAGTAATGGTACCGATTCGGGTTCCCAGCTATCATTGTAAAAATGATCCCCTTGACGGGTGCTCCCTAAGAGACTTTAAGTTTTCGCAATGAGTGGTTCTGTGAGAAATTTAACTCGCTTAGGGAGTTAATCGGAAATGATGTACTCGCCGAGCCTAATAAGACACCTCTGTAGGCAGGGTGGAGTTACCGTCGTGGGTGGTCCTGTGAGAAAATTTATGTCACTCAGAGAGTTAAGGCAGTTTGGGCGCTCCGATTGGCCGGTATCGTTGCGGCGCGTCCAGTACTGTAGAACACATGACTGAGCTAAAAATCTAGGTAATACAAATAATATTGCCCAGAGGTCTAGGAATGGAGCGAGCCTGCTAGTACCTTCGAGGCTTTCATATTTCTGTTGACTTTGGGGCTCTCTTGAATTATCATGAAAACTCACCTTTCTAGACAGCCCAGGAAGTCTCGAACGTCCGGTCGAGCAAACCCGTAACCTCGGAGCGGCGGACCACGCGGCGGCCTATATTTCGATCTTCACCGCGTCATCTACTGTTTGAGGAATCTCCACCGCGTCCTGAGAAGTCCGCTAGCAATCAGGTGCGGCTTCTCTTCCAAACTGCCTTATTCCAAAATTTCTTCTTTTTTCAGAGCTATAACACTCGCTCACAACCTGGTAGCAATGCATCGAGCCGTCAAGCGTCGTCTTCGACACTGGCCAGTTCGCAGCATTCTAATGCACGGGTTAGAGGATTCACCTTGAAACGCAAAAAAACCTGAATTAAAAAGGAGAAAAAATAGAAAAGCTCGTTTCGTGCCTGAACATGAACGAGCTAGCAAAGAATACAGAGCGTCCCCAGGGACTCATCAGCATGTTGGGAGAGGCTTTATAATGCACTAAGAGAAAAAATAACGAAAACAAACCAACCTTCGTGAAGTAAACTGGAATCCTTTTGTGAACCTACGATTTGGGTTGGAGCATCTCTCAAACTTGAGTAATTAAACCTAGAAAATGAAAGTATGAAGTTCTCAAAACTGCGATACCGATATTGATCTTCACTCCGCGTTGTGCAGTGGCAAGACGCGCTGCTGACATTCACACGGTCGAGAGACCGATCCCCGCCCGGGCTTACCAAGCCTTCCGCCCCTCCGGAGTCGGGTTAATTGATGCCAGACTTGTCTGGAAAGGTATAGACACTTACTTGGTATAGAGGCCCCCATAAGTCATTGTACTGACCAAATACGGATCCACCATGCCTTTATGATTCTGAACGAAAACGGCGGCGTGTCCTTAAGGCCCTTACAAATCAGACGACAGAAAATTGAGCGACGAGTTCGCAGTCTTCACCACGGCGGTGACCGCGCTTGAGCGATTAGAGCCATGCGGCCGCAGCAAACGTCGCGTTGGACGAGAATGCTCGTCGTCGTGTGTTTCGCTCAATTTCATTTATAACGGCTACTCCGTCGCTCAGATTGCACGTCGTCGGGTCTGTAAGGGCCCTTAGAGGACTGGTAACCCCCAACCCTTAACCTTTACCTTCTACCTTCACTCGAATTGATGACGGTTTAAGCCTCTTGAAACCCACTGAGACGGTGTGGTGGCGAAGCCGTTAACTAAATAAAATAAATAAATAAATAATTAGATAAATTAATGGGGCTGACCGTCCTATCTGCCACCAACGCCACCACTGCTGTGTAACGCATGCCCTTCAGTTATCGTCCTCGCCGTAGTGCATTTTTTTCATATTTCGAAGCCGCCATAGGGGCCTTTCAGACAACATGAGCTACCCAGAGCCAAAACACTTCAGGCTCAACCATCGAGTTCGATTCCAAGACTACTGAAACGCAACGACCAGGACGCTATTTTGCGGCGTGATTCAGGAAAGAAGCGTGGAGAGACGTCACCGCCCAGAGGCAACAAGGTAGTTATTATATATCTCTCTTTGTCGTTGACAATTTTTCCTTTCGTAGATCCTCAGTTTTCATTCCTACACCTCGACTATGAAGTGACATCTCTCATCACTGAAACGAATGTTGCGTAACCTTTTCAGATCCTGAGGAACAATTCTGGGCCATTGCTAGAAGAGGAACCATTTGGCCCAGCCCGTAAAGTCCGTAGTAGCAGTTCGCAGACTACATCGGTAACGTTTAAGACACGTCCGAATGCAGTGAGGTAGGACTTGGGTGTTGTATTTTGCTTTACCCGGAAATCCTGAAAAAATACTCAACAGTAAAAATAGTCTGTATTCCAGGAGCAGCAACATGAACACTCAACCCTACAGATTGCAGTTTCCACAGCAAGAATTTCTTACAGAGGTTTCTGCGATTCAGGAGGTGATGTTCTGTTTGTTTTAAAATACAAACATGCTTCAGCGTAATGTCTCGCTGGTCGAGTAAACGTAAAAGCAAAGGTGCCGGCGTTGATCACTCCCTTAAGTACGCGCCGCGCACTCGTCTTTCATCCAAATCGTGGCCCATAGCGAGTGCGTTTACGCAATGATTTGCTGGTGCCTGCTACCATACCAAGTCAGTGTACCTACCTTCCCGAACAAGTCTGTTATCAATTTACCCGACATACGAACATTGGAGTGATGGAAGGATTGATTTGCCTGGGGGGAGTTCGATCGTTTGACCGTGCGGGTGTCAGTGGCGCCTTTTATCAGTGCACCACACCCATACATGAGGTGTAGGTAGCTTACGGACAATGGTTTTCAATCGAATAAAGCCACTTTCGACCCAACCCTCGTGTTCTCGGTTTTCATGAAGGAGGATTGATCCTTTGTTCCCGCTTTGATTTTATTCTCATTTTTTTCGTTGCGTTATCGAACTTTATATAAAGTAAGTAAATAAAATAAAATCGGAAAGGTTTCTGTGGGAAAAATGACCTCAGGAAGTACTTTACTTCGACAAAATTCTTCAACCCACATTGCACCGAAAATTTTTTATTTACCGCTTCGATCTTCTTTTCATTTTTTTTTCGCTGCGTTCTTGAACTTCAAATAGGGAAGATTTCTGAGGAAGATTTTTGGGAAAAAAGACCTCAGAAAGAACGTTTCTCCGACGAAACCCTCCAAACCAACAAGCACCGAAAGCTTTTTCTTGGCACAAGCTAACGTAAGCTAACAGCCGAAACAATGTACTATGGTTGGAATATAAATTTCCATGAAACTTTCAGCAACGTCACGGCACGGCTACTGTAGGCGAGACGATTGTGGTGACGCCATCTGTTCGATCTCCTCCCATAGAACTACAAACGGATGCACCACCTACACCACCACCCACAATTCTCTACACCACCCAGCCCATATCCACTACATCTACTAGACTAGTAGCCTCTAGTTATGTGTCGAAGGCGGTGGCTGCATTTTCCCAACCGATTCCGTCGAAGGAGTGAGTGATTCCACAATATTTTTACTCGATTCGTATTTTATTCGACAATCTCGTCAAATCTTAGGAAGACTTCAAGAGCAGGTGTTCCCGTTCCCCGTGGAAGTGAGTTTTCCACAATATTTGTTGCTTTAAAACTTCAAATCTCAGAACTTCTTAGAGTGTTCTATTTAGGAAGAAGTCAAACATGCCCCGTGTCACGGATTCCTTCTTATCGACGTGCATCTATGGCAAAGAAGGACGCCTCTCCACCTGAAGACAATGTAAGAACCCTAAAATCAGTGAAAAATTCAAAATAAGAAACTTATTGGAACCAAGGTAGTTTGACAGGTCCACAATGGAATCTTTTTTTGTAGAATGGACACGCCGTTCTGGAAGAGAAGTCATTTGCTCCTACATCGCCACAAAAGCTGTCACTTTCTCGACTACACTATATGGCAAGTCCATCTGTTTTCTAGTTATAATATGTAAATTCTTCCCATTCAGAAATAAATTTATTATTAGTAGCGTATTCTTGAGTTTCGTAGAAATCAATTCCGGTTTCCATTCCAGTCCCTACAGCAGAAGACAATCAATGAAGCGAAGCAAAAACAGCAATCCCAGCGGTCGCCATCAAACCCACAGGTGCATACCTTGCGTCGCGAGGTGAATGAACTGAACTAAGTTCTTTTCAATTTCTTCTTGTTCCTTTTTCTTTTTTTTTGAATTTTTGCACTGTATCCGTCATTCTCCAGATGAGAAAAAGCTCCGATAAGGCATTATCCAAGACATCTCGTGGTGCTTCATCAAGAGAGCGTCGTAGTCGCTTGAGCCGAGATAGCCGACGAATGCCGAATGAGCCGTTCGTGGAAATGAAAGAGATGGAGGCAGTGATTGTAGGATCACAGTCTGCCGAGGAATTTGTGGGTTCCCATCTCCACTGTACTTTTTAAATTTACAAGGAATACCTAACGGTAACGGTTCAAATATTATTCTGTTCTCCTTTTCCATTTGCTGCACCCAATTTAACCGAAACTGTCTACTTTGTAGAGTTTAAGAAAGTGTGTCAGTTTGAAGAGCTCATCAAAGTTCATCAGTTTGAGGGAAACTAAAAGGCTCTGCGGTGGATTAGACCCTATTCTCTATTCTTATGAGTGGGACCACTTCTACAGGCGGTAAGGAGATATCGTTGGCATATCTGATTTTCGATCCCATTTTGGAAGGGTTCTTTATAAAATCTACTCGGCATATTCCTTAAAATATTCCACGAGTAGGGCAAGAGTGGTGCTGTGGTAAGAGGCGCTACTGACACCCACACGATCGATCACCAAGCCAATTCCTCCGCGGTAGGGTAAATTGGCGGCTGGCCCCCGCACTCATTGTACAGGCCAAATACGCATTCTCCATGCCTCCACGATTCTGAACACCAGTGCGGTGGAGCGTCCCCCGGGGGCTGCTCAACGCCGACACCTCTACCGTTTCCTTTATTTTTACTGACGTGATTTTATTATGAATCCGTCTAACTTCTTTTGATTTTTGTCCTCAGTTTTCACTGTTACAGTACCGGACGTGTCTTTTAATCAAAAACCGAAAAGCGGGCGAAAACCGCTCCAAAGCGGCTTTTTCGAATAACTTTCTTATAATTCAACTATTTGTGAAATTAGGCCTAGATTTGAGCTCAGCACCTCGATCTCTATCCATCCATATACATTTTTCTCGTGAAACTTGTTTTCAGTCGATTTTTTTGGCCCCTCGATTTTCGGATCCCGTTGCCGCTTCGGTCCCTTGCTTGGTGAATCACCACCGACTAAGCTCCGCGCTCTCCTCGCCGCCTATAAATATGCGACGCTCATTGCACCGAGCCAGGAGTGGGAGTCCCCACGGGGTGGCTCGAAGAGGCTACCACGCGGGGCCTCCCGTTGGCCTCGTCGTTGACGGGGTCCCCCGTTGGGGCCCCGTCAACGACGAGGCAATCGATGGATACGAGGGACATGCAAAAAAATCCACATTTTGTAAAACTCTCAGGTGTGGGTAATTTATACACCAAACGATAGGGCTCGAGCTGCTGAGCATAAATCTAGGCCTAATTTCACGAATAGTTGAATTAAAAGAAAGTCATTCGAAAGAGCCGCTTTGGAGCGGTTTTTACCGGCTTTTTCAGCTTTTGATCAAAAGATACGTCCGGTACTGTACGTTTGCCTTTTTGACCGTTTCATTGTGTGCGTGTAAATAGCTCTCTGGTATTGAAATAAATAAGTAAGTAAATATTATATTGTTTTTTTTTTGATCGCTGTACGATGTAGGAATTCACCCATTTAGTGTTCTCATCCACCAGCGAATTCAATCTCTTTCTTTCAGAATAAGAACTTTAGCAATCAGTTCGTTCATCGTCCTTCGATTGCCTTCCTCAGTAGCAAAGCGTTGGTTACGGAACGACGGAAGCACTTCGACACACCGGCTGGTTCTGCTCCTCTCCCGCCGCCACCACCCAATCAATGGGTAAGCTTTATGAAGGTTTTTCGGTGGGACAGGTTACTAATCCACCTAATCCACCTTTCCAATATGGAAAGCTGGACTAGTAAGCTGTTGATAATGTCAGACGGTAGTGTTCTTAATGGTACTCTCAGAGGTATCCCAGTCGGCGGGGTGCTACGTGGGTTGGGGGGTGTAATCTGGTGGTCTGTAATATTGCGTCGACTCTGTGCTGGTTAACATGTTAAGGTGTGAACAATTCTGAAGAGTTTACATGTCAAACATATCAAAACCGACCGAGCTGATCGTAAACAATGGCAGATATAACAATGATAACACGTTAAAGCGAACGTAAATTTGCAGACCACCATCCTGCACCCCCCAACCCACATAGCGCCGTCGGTGGTAGCTCACTCGAATTCAATGTTTGCCTCACTATGGACCAGAGAAAACAAAATGGAAATTAGGAGAAATTAGGGAAGATTGGCCTAGTCTTGGTCTTTATCACAATCCTGTTGAAACCAACACATCATCTTAGCAATTCCAATTGGTCCCTGCCCTGCATCATAGATGCTGGTCATGGACAAGTTTGTCTTGAGAAATATTTTTCGAAAAATTGTTGAAAATATGAAATAGAAACATTTTTCAACTTTGTAGGACAACTTGAAGATTGCGAGAGCACGCAGAGACGGGAATTTTTCGAATAGTTCCGCATGTTAGGGTATGTGTTTTAATTTTCCATATGTTTTGAAAGAAATGAATATTAAGCGAGGTAGCCCTCTACACTAACTGCGGCGCCTTAAATACCAAGAATCAGTTGAATTGGATAGTGCTTCATCACTAGGTAGTGCACCGAATCAAAGCAAGAATGAAAGTAATGATCTACTCTGGAGTACTGTAACTACGGGTACCGTAATCCCCCTGACCTATCGCAACTCACATTTGCCCGAGCCTTACAGTTTTATGCACTTATCAAGTTCTCGAGCGCAGCAGGAATGCTCCTGACGCCAACATACACATCAGACCAGAGTTTTATTCTGTCCAGTGTTTTTCTGATAACATAAAAATACAATGTTTTCATATTAGACATCATAATAGACATTCGATCAAAAATTTCCTAGGAATGAATTAGGGCAGCTTCAGAATAGAATACAACATTATACATATTGACTGCACACCGAAAACGCAAGATTGAAATATGATACGCCGAAAATTGCACTTCATTTCATTTATTCTTGTCTTGTTGAATTACTAACTCATTTTAGAGAACAAATATTTTGCAATGCCTCACCTCGATATCGCCGAAGATGGTCTGCTGATGATGACTCCAGAAATTTGAAGAGAACCTCCCTTTTCGGCTTCACCCCTTTTCCAATATCCATGATTGTTTTCTTTATAATTGTCACACTTATTCGATGGATGTTAGCAATGGAGCTTCCTGAAAGTGCACGTATAGTTTTTGTGGCTTTTAGAGGCCTAAATGTTTTCCTGTTTTTTGTTTAACTAACGAAAAGCGGCTCACAAAATGGGTTACAATTTTTTCTAGGCATCACTGAAAGAAGCCACAGTACACAACGCATCCATTCCTCATAGTAATACGAGTCCGCTGTTAGTTATCTCTTGTAGGACGAGTTACTACTTTTCTCTCAATTCTAACCCATTTGAAAATGAGAGATACGTATTGTAATAGTTTTTTGAAACCCAACCTTGTTCACCTGTAACTCTGGTCCATAACAGATCACTTGCAAACGCTATTTTGTAGCCTTCTCGAATTGCTTAATTGTTCTATTACTCGAATTTTGTATGCTAGCCAGTTTCTTGTGTTTTGTAGTACTTTTCTGGTCATAAATAAAGCTGATGTTGCGGATGTGTGACCTATTGAAGTTCTGCACAATCAAATCTCATTTTCGCCCTTCTGGAGAGGATCCCATCCGTTGATGGTCTTCACCATACATTTGTCTTTAAGTCTTTTTACTACTTTGAGACCGAAATTGAAAAGGAAGAACGCACCGAAAAAAATAAAGAAAAAGAGAACTTGAGTGCCCAATTCTTTTTCATTGTTGCGAAATTGGGTGATGCAGCGGTAAGAGGCGCTGCTGACACCTGCAAGGTCGATTGATCCTCGCCAGAGCTAACCAAGCCTTCCATCCCTCCGAGGTTGGGTAAGTTCCAGACGTGTCTGGAAAGGTAAAAACACTGACTTGGTATAGCGGTTGGCTCCGCAAATTATTGTATAGGTCAAATACGCATTCGCCAAGCCTCTACGATTCTGAATTGAACACGAATGCGGCGGCGCGTCCTTCGGGGACTGATCAACGCCGACACCTTTACCTTTACCTTTCACCTTTTATCGTCGCAAAGAATCCATGAAATGATGGGGACTTCCAGATAGAGGCTCTTTTACCAATTGTCAAAAAATCCTGCAGCTGATGTCAATTTTTCGAGAGCTATTCCATTAGTGAGAGCATTTGTTTGGTACATTCTCATAGATAAATAGTGACGGGCATAGGCAAAGTTTCCGACACAATCATTTTCGGCAGGAATGCCTAACTGTTTCATCGATATTCCAGCTCTACATTTGAACAACGATTCATTGAAATTCTATGTAATATAAAACAGTGCAACCCCACACGTTGGGTATGGATAGGGTAGTATCGAGTATAAACCTCCTTCCCTTTCACATTGCGAATAATAGCGCCGAATAATAGTCGTCCGTCCGTTTTGCATTCAAATCGCCCTGACCTTGAGCTTTCCCGATCGCTCTTTTTTTGAATTTCATCTCTCGACCTCCGCACATTTGGCGCTAGAATAACATTTGTTCATTGTTGCAACGTGTTTCAAGGATTTCGGTGATGCGTCATTCGTCCAATTTTATTTATTTATTTATTTATTTATTTATTTATTTATTTACCATGTACGTGTCATGCACCTTATCATCTAACGACGAAATTAGTTAGGAAAAAGCTAAAAGTGAATGGAAAAAGCTAAAGAACAATACAATGTGGTGCTTCTACCTCTTTTCATTTTTGATTCTGAGGAGAAATGTGCTACTATAAATGTGAAAATATCTGTTTTGATTGAACATACAACATATAAATGTGAGGAGTTATTGATGAATGTTCAATCAAAACAGATATTTTCAGAAGGTCTTTAATGCTTAATTTGCAACATGTGGTTCATTCATTGGCCTTGGATCCCTTACCTTAGAACTTTGTAACGTTGTCCAGTCCAGCCGGTAGACACTGAGTGCACGGCGTAATGTTGTACTATGTCTTTTGAAACACCTTCAGTGCCATAAGTGAGAATTGTCGCTGTCAACAGGTGACCGGCCCAGTTTTTTTCTTCATTACTGTCTATGATCACAGAAAGGGCCCGCGTAGTGCAACGGTAAGAGGCACTACTGACACCCGCACGGTCGAGCGATCGATGCCGGCCTAGGCAAACCAAATCTTCCATCCCTCCGGGGTTGGGTAAATTGGTACCAGACTTGTATGGGAAGGTAAAGTCACTGACTTGCTATAGCGGCTGGCCCCCGCAAGTCATTGTATAGGCCAAATATAATTCTGAATTGAACACGAACGCGGCGGCGCGCTCTTTGGGGATAGATCGAAGTCCACATCTTTACCTTTACCTTTGCCTTCAAGATCACAGATAGCTTTGAAGAAGCCTTTCTAATCCAAACATTCCTTATCCCTTCCAGCAACACCGTTCAATCTGGGTAGCCTGTCACAAAAAGCTCGACCATTTCGGATTTTTTCAGACTTCAGAGATGCATCCATCTCCACATCGCCTTTCCCCTTTCCTTCCTATCTCTCTTCTTGTGATTTCTATTATGGGACAAAGAAATTTGAGTGACGAAATGTTCACCGAGAAGAAAGAGCCCACTTCTCGAAACTTCCCTTTGAAAATTTACCTTCACATTCCATCCCCTATTCAGCCGTTTCATTCGCATCTAAACATATTTATTTCCTCTTTTCACTGATATCTTTCCTGCTTCTACTTTTATAAATCATCAGAAGGTTTTCAGTGAGCAATTTTCCGATGATCACTAGAACTGCTGTCTGCAGGCGAGAAGATAAATAAATCATACGATGACGGCACTTTAATGGCTTGCCTGATAGTAGTCGTTGCTCCACGGAGTATGGCGACGCCCATTTCCATAGTTTTCGCCTCTTTTTTAAACTTTTTTCGTAAATTTGCGTTGAAAACCAAATTTGATGACATAAGAAGATCGAGAAATGAGCTCATGGCCTCGGGACAAGATTTCATATAGAGCACAGGATCGAGGGAATTTCCAACCTACACTCCTTATTAGTGCCCTAAGTGTTCCTTTGGCTACTCAGAAATGGTGGCTGATAGATGAAAGTGTTCTCTCATCAGTGTTCCGCTCCTTTGTACCCATGAGTAATGGATGTTGCCGAAAAAGTGGTACGAAAGTCATTGACCTTAGACCCCCGGGAAAAGACGATAAGCTATCGGCGAGGGGCAGACTCGTACCGTATGGCGTGATTGTATCAGACCGTCTTGTATATAATCACCGGTCTCGATTTCGCTCTTCTAACCTTATCTTCCCCCGATTCGCACTTCACAACCGTCCATTTCCGCCGAGCCCCTTTTCTAGGTGGTCATTGGTGGCACAAGTAGAAGTATCTCGTTTAAACAGTGATCCTACTGAGCATTCCTGGTCAATTCAAATGTGAACATAGAATTCATCGGTATGTAGGAGGTTGCGTAAACCCCCGATCACCTTGTTCGACTCAACAGGGAACAAATGTGTGATTGAAAATAACTTTTTGTGATGGCAACGCGATAGGTTGTAAGAGCACCAGTTAGCTCCAAAAAAAGCGAGAGAATAGAACGTGCAGTAGAAAATAGGAACGGAAACTGGGTCCAAGTGAGGAATCTGTTCACTTCATCCCTCACAGTTTTTCCGGGATTTTTTTGTCAGGACTGTGTGGAGTTGTTTTTTGTGAACCATTTCAGATTTCGCAGTGAATATATTTTTGAACGCGGCACCAGATGTAGTTGATAAAAGAAGAAAAGCTTTTCGGTAGAAAGTGTCTAATTCTTCTTCTTCTTTAGCGTTTGTCCCGCTTTGAAGCAGGGTCCGCTTTACCAATTCTCTGACGCCATACCGTTCTATCTCGCGCGTGGTCTGGATGAATTCTTTCTGCCTTCTAAATCTATGAAGTGTCTAATTGAGCTCGAATATTTTGCTGAATCTTTTCGACCCCAAGGTGATGTATCACTGGCCATCCTTGCTTTCTTGGTTACAGAACCATCTTTTTCTTCAAATCTGCCTTGGTTTCCTCGTGCACATAATGCAATATTAGGTGATTCATTTGAACTTGCTGATTACTCTCTCCATAGCTTTGAGCGATTGCTATTAGGTTGGTGCAAACTTTTTCGGACATTTGGGATACAAAACAGTTTATTTTATAATATTTGAACAACAGCACGGGGTCATTTGAAGTAGGAACCGTGAATATCAATGCACTTCCCTTCTCTATAGCATTTTTTGACCGGAGCCGAAAATGGAGAGAAAATCCTTTTCAAATTTAGGAAGTCGCAAATGTCCGAGAACTTTTGCACCAACCTAATACCATCTCGAAAAGTTAACCCACCAACGAGGTCTTGGGTTTAGATTTTGGTGCACTTTCTTGAATCCAATCTGCGCTTGTGTAGTTATAGTGCAATGGGTTCTTCGACTTTCAATGGCAAGATATGTATATTCACCCAGGGCAGATAAGTTCGGGAAATCATTCCTTTTTTACTTATGAGATGTTCCGCACTCACTCCGCGGCTTCTTGTTCAAAAACGATGTGCCGCAGATCTTTCTCCTTAAACCCCTCGCCTACTATCTTCCTCTTTTCTTCCTTTTCCATTTCATTCCTTATCGTACAGGATAGAAACGTATGCCATCCATATTGCTTTTCACTCATTTCTATCACATAAATGGAATAGTCGCTGTTGGCTGAGTTGAGGATGCTGAGAAAAAGGAATGAAGGGAAATTCATCTAAATTGTGATTCACATTATGTGCACTTAACGGACCACCAACTTTTTGGGAGACCATTTTGCAATTACGTCATTGACAGTTCGACTAGTGTCACCTTTATTTGCCATGACGTGTGCTCTGATTACCAAAGCCGTCCGGGTAGAATTCACCGCCTCCTGGGACGCCATGATGGGTGATATGGAGGGTGAACTTTGATCAGGTCCGGTATCCTCTCCGGGGTAAGGGAGAAAAGAGCAACAGCATTGTTCTACTGCTCATCTCTTCAATTTCTATCGCCATAATTGCTGTAGTCTCTGTTGGCTGCGTTGGAGATGTGAAGGTTGGCGATCACCGATCTTTCCAAAATCGGGTGGATTCATAGTCATTCTTCCAAGCTTGCAGCTTCCCCATAATAACCGATCCTTACTATATGATTTATTTGTTCATTGAATACGCCATCAGGCATGTCATTACAAGTGAGGTTTAAAGTGAACTGGTGGAAGGCGAGAGGTCCTCATAATCACTGACAACACTGTAGTTCAGTTGCATACTATTTGAACAGAGTAGGGCTTGAATATTCAATTTGGAAATTAACACTAGATAAAAATCATGTAAAGAGAAACTAAAGGAGAAAAAAAGGAATCATATATAACTGCAAGCGAATAATAGAATATTGGCGGAAGTAGAACGTTACACAGCCTATCCCAATAGCAACTACCACGGTAGAGAACAACGAAGCTTCATGTCCTGGAGGGTCTGAAGTGGGCTGAACATCAATGGAGTAAACTAGCAATCTAAGCCGGCTGTACTGAAATGACATGAAGCCTGTGAACCCCGCTGATACCGTGGGTAAGAAATGCGCCCAACCTCAATCCAAGACGAAATTTAGCCAATGGAGTCAAAGGGCTAGTTAGTGCATTAAGGGAAAGGACTGTGGATTCCAGTGTGAATAAAATCTGGTAAAAAATAAGCGTACTAAACAATGCGTCTATATGATAATCGAAACACTATTGTCTATTTGGATGGATTGATGGATGGATGTCGATTCATTTTTCAAATGATCGATGGTGGTTGGTGGTGGTTTTATCACTGCTTATCACTGAAATCATTTTGAGAATCACATTCTACGATACGCACTTACACTTCATCTACCTTATATTGCCTGCCGTCTTATTTAGGTCAGTCTTATTTCATTTGAGATGGATTCATCCAAAGAGGGCGGGGTATGAGTGAGTGAAAGTGGGATAAGTTAGGAAAGTAGGTGAAAACTCGATGAAGATGTTGAAACTGCGTCAAAACTTGGAACACTGTCGAAATTTCAACTGATCGAAGTGTGGCTTGACTAGGTATGCAGTATAGATTTATTTATGTGTTCATTTAACGAAGCTGGCGAACAGACGTTTGGCGGCCGATAGGTCCATGGTATTCATTCATTCAAAATATCCAGTCCATGATAAGCAATAATTGTACAAAAACAAGATTGCGATACTCTAACTGGACTGCAAAACTTTAAAAAAGCTATATCACAGAGATTCAAATGCGTAGGTGCAGGTAATATTGAAATAAAACGGTGGTGCATACCTCTGCAGACAAAGCACTGAATTTGGAAAGGTCTTTCTCCTTAACAATACAGTAACCTTTTTCACCTTTCCTTTCTTTTTTGAAAGTTTCCAGTTGCCGTTCCGTCGTCGCTGAATAGTTCGATACATTTTTTACAAATGGACGTTTCAGAAAATGTCTCCAACAGTGGGCGTGTCCGACATCGTCTTAGGATCATGGGATCTCAACAAAACAGACGCTTATATGTCACATTGGGTGCCAACATCATATAAAGTAAGCTGACATATTGAATAATCCGAAATTTCTCAGCAAATACCGGTGTTATTTTTCAGATCACAGTTGCATATTTGGTATTGATATACTTTGGACAAAAATTTATGCGAAATAGAAAGCCGTTCGAGCTGGACGGTACTCTAGCCGCCTGGAATTTCTTATTTTCACTATTTTCTGGTGTTGCCGCGTATAAATTAATTCCGGAATTATATCGAACATTCCGGGATGATGGTTTTGTTGGTGAGTGCATTGTTCGCATATTCATAAATCTATCATTTAAAAAGTTGTTTTCATCTTCCACATACAAATTTAATCTGAAGCAAAAATCTATGTACTTCTAGTACGAGTATTTCTCCCAAAAACCACTCGAAATTCGGAATCACTCAAACGGGAAATGAGAAACTGACAAGTTTTCACCTCTCGTTGAGGGGTCATAGGGCTCGTGAACTGTGTCTTTATTGTATGCTGGTCTTAGGAGGGAGGGAAAGACCATAGTTCTAGTTTATGTCATTGTTTTTACTTTTATTTATCATTATCTTCCTTCTTTTTCGTTTTTTTGCAAATGAGATCGTAGAGACAACCCTTGCATCCACCTACATAGTTCAATGATCGTCCTCCAAACGATGCAGCAGCAAAGATGGCGAGAAAAGCAAACGTGAGAACTAGCTGATAAGCGAAATCAACACGCCATATCAGTTCACCTCGCCTTTTCGTTGAATGTTGAAACACGCCAGGGAGCGAAAGGTCACCGTGGGTGTTCCTTGTGAAAGGGCGATGTTTGGATCCTCTTCTGGGAAGGGGTCGTAAGACTATCCAGAGTCAATTTTCAAGACAAAACTCTCGTTTCCTGATTGGAGACATAAAATGCAATGTTTTTAAACCAACAAGAGTAACGGGGAAAATTAACCATACACATAAGTAAACACAATGTCAACGAATAGAACTAACGTGCTCGTTTCACCCAATAAAAGGGCCAAATTCCTTGGATGGACCCTGGAGCTTAGTCTTCAATGAACATCCAAATTCACTCGATAAAATAGACAATTTTGCAAATTAAATGGACAACCCACAATAATGATAAATAGGTGAATAATCCAAAATTTTTTGGTATTCCATTCAATTCACCAAATAAGAAAGGTAAATTGGAAAATCAACCGTACACATAAGTGAATCGTTCTCCCCTCCCGTTGCACCCCGGGACATCATTTCATTTATTTTAAAATCCAACAAAAGAAAACAGTAACAGAACCAATAGCGGAACTGGACATTATAATCTTAGGAACACGGTAGAACTATTTGCACACGAAGAACAGATTCCCGTAGTCACTTAGGACCCATCAGTGCTCAGATTCATAATTGGTAAACCCCCGATAAACCCCGAGATATAGCCCCACCGGCACCCACCTTTGTTTATTTATCTTAAACTTCCTATGTTAAGTGCAATCTCTCATCATCCTTGCCGTCTGGCTCTGGCTGCGCCGCGGTTTCGGAGACCGCTCGCCCGTTCATGAATCTGGGCCCAGTATACCATTTGACATAAGGGAAGAGATAAGTCATAGGAGGCACGCTAAAAAGAGAAAGAAAAAAATACTTAAAAACAAGATGTTAAATCCACAGTCGATAGCCAGTAGACAATAACTGTAATTGCCGCCGCTTAACGGCAGGGAACAACGGAACTTATCCGACTTATCTTTATACAACCCACGATAGAGATAAATAGATGGATTATCTGGAGTTTTGTTTGGTGTTTTATCCAATTCACCAACTCCAGGGCTCTTCTTTAGCGAATCAACTCTAAAATTATGGAAGTATCTGGAGTTCCATGTAATACGGGAGCACTTTTCAGGATCATATTGCAATAACAACGACTACTATACGGATCCATCAACGGGTTTCTGGGGATGGGCTTTCGTCATGTCAAAGGCGCCGGAACTCGGAGACACCATGTTCCTTGTGCTCAGGTGAGAACACACCTACATACAGTAACATCTCCTTTATTCGACAATTGGCGTTGTTCAGGAAGAAACCAGTGATCTTCATGCACTGGTATCACCATGCGCTCACATTCGTCTACGCCACCATCACCTACTCAGAGCATCAGGCATGGTGTCGGTGGTCGTTGGCCCTCAACCTCACCGTGCACACCATCATGTACTTGTGAGTCTGACAGATTCTTTGCTTTGGGTATTGGTTAATGCTTATGGGTTTGGGTAAAACAATTAGGAGAGGTAAATCTTTGATCGGTTGACTTAAGGCCCCTTCACACTTTACTGCGCTGCTGCCGCAGTAATGATGAAAGATAGGGACCGACTACGGCAGCTGCGCACTAGCGCAATATCCGGTTCCTAACTTCTTTGCGAAAACCACCCAAAAACCCTATCGTCAGCTATGCACTAAATAGTTTTTTGACCAACGACAGTCCAGTGGACGGCTGGAAAAGCGCGCAGATATTGCGGAAATACGCGCACCCTCTTTTTACTGCTCTAATTTGGTTTACTGCCGCAGTAGAGTCTGAACGGACCCTTAGAAGGCGATTTGTGTTCGTTAACACCTCGCCTGGGCAGTAAAGCAGTAGCAGAAGCAGCGCTGCGGTCACGTTTATGCTTTTGCCGCGAAAGTGGAAGTTGTTACGGAAAGGTGACGTGGAGTGTGAGACCAGGGCCCAGATTCATGAACGGTCGAGCGGTCTCCGAAACCGCGGCGTAGCCAGAGCCAGACGGCAGAGTCGATGAGAGATTGCGTTTAACATAGGAAGTTTAGGATAAGTAGACAAAGGTGGGCGCCGTTCGGGCTATATCTCGTGGTTTATCGGGGGTTTACCAATGATGAATCTGGGCCCAGGTCTCTGGATTTTCGCGAATCTCACAGTTCACCTCATTGTGGTCCCAACACAAATGGCTGGTTGCTGGTCCCAACGCGAAAGATTCCGTTTGAAAGTAATGCTGCCATGTAAGGGACCATTTATTGCGGAAATACGCTCACCCTGCCCGTCCCACTGAACTCCTACTTTACTGCCATAGCAGAGTGTGAACGGGTCATTATACTCGACTGTGGGAGTGAATATTTAGATTGTCTCTCAAAGCTAAATGAAGAAGAAAACATGATTTACAGCTACTTCGGAGTGCGTGCACTGAAGATTGAAACACCTCGTCCAGTGGCGAAATTCATCACCACCATCCAAATCGCGCAGTTCGTTATCAGCTGTTACATTTTCGGACATCTGGTCGTCATCAAGAGCTTCAACCAGATTCCCGACTGTGCAGTCAGGTAAGGCGCTCCCACGTCCCAACTACATTCCTAAAATACTTAGTAACATCCTTTTATGAATCATGTGTGATTCCAGTCCACAAAATCCGGCACAATTTCAGCTGGAATGTCTTATCAATTGGTGGACTGATGTATCTCAGCTATCTCTACCTCTTCGCCGAATTCTTCTACAACGCCTACATCAAGAAGCGATCACCAACAAAGCCCAAGTCGCAGTGATGACCAATTTATTTCCACATTGGAATAAAAACGCCTTCATAACAGAAATGTTACAAAATAAGAATATTCTTTACAAATGTGTAACGACAACAAGGAAACAACAAGCAACCACAGGTTCAAATCACGAGAAAAAACAGCGCATTTTTACCATAATCGAATTTCACACCACATCACATTCTTGCGCTTGAAAAGGAGAGAAAAAGGAGGAGATCAATCAAGTTCAAACTTCGTTCTCGTTTACCAACAAGTTCGGTATTCCGTCCTTGATCGGAAATTTCCGTCCAGTATCCGGACATTCCAGCTCTCCGTCCACGATCTCTACACACAGCATCACTCTGTGCAGCTGAAATATGCACGATTTCTAAACAGAGATTCTCTCAATGCTAACCAATTCCAGCTCTTTTTCAAATTAAAATGGATAATCAAATTAGGTGCTATGACATACGAGCACTATCGTAAAAGAAAAATGAAATGGAAAAACCTCGGAAGACAACATCCACCATTGAAGTGAATAGAATGACCGCTAAAAATATGCATACGAACTTAATATGTACGTGAGTTTTCAGAGAGGTAAGGTAGAGATAGAGATGCCGGCGTTGATCAGTCCCTAAGGATGCGCCATGCATTTGTGTTTAATTCAGAACCGTAGAGGCATAGTGAATGCGTATTTGACCTACACAATGACTTGTGAGGAGCAGACGCTATACCATGTCGGTGTGTTAACATTTCCAGACAAATCTGATGCCAATTTACCTGCCCCCGGGGATGAAAGGGTTGCTTAGCGCGGAGGGGATCGATCGCCCGACCGTGCGGCTGTCAGTAGCGCCTCATCACATTGTAAAGCGCACGTTCCAGCTTTCAGCTGTACTCGTCATCTTTACTGAGAGTTACTTTAAACTTAGAATAAACTGCTATGGATAACCATTCCTGATTCTCTGAACTCCGAGTTAGAGTGCTTCTTCCTTCCCGATTCTTTACTACAACGGTTTGATGTTTTAATAGCTTATTTGTCACATAGTCTTTCGTCAACTGACACTTTTCTGGATGTTCAACTGGATCAGGACTCATATGAAAAAATTGCTGTCAGTTCCTGAAATACTAGGCTAAAACCAAAAAAAATGGAGATTAGAATTTGGACCCAAACCGAGCAGAGGTCTTTGCTAGTTTGCTTGTGAGTACTTTTCGCCTTGCAACGAACTTGGGTTCCGCTTACAGAAACGATTTCGTTATCACAAACTATCATAATTCTGAACACAAACACTGCTAAACTAACGGGGTAGGATGGCCGAGAGGTTAAGAGGTTAAGCTAGGTTATTCGCAAAACGCTGACATCGGACGGGAATTATTTGTTTACTTGCAATTGTAAAGGTAGGGGCGGGATGGCCGAGAGGTGAAGAGCTTAGGATCAAGATCTCAATGGTCAGGGTTCAATCCCGTCCCAGGCAGAAACCATTGCCTAGCTTAGAAATAGCTGAAAAGGGTGACGGTAGCGGCGTCAGACCCGGGTGACAGGTCGGCTGATGGAGGAAAACTGTCACGATCACAAGACGGATCGATGGTCGCATGCAAGGAAATGGCGCTCAAGAACCTGTGATCGGATAAGATATGACCACCCCACATGGAGCTCAAGACTGAGACAAGATGACAGTGTGGCACCTCAACGAACGCGGGAGCAGCACCAATGGATAAGAAGACGGAGCGACTATCGTGAAAGACGTATCCCATAACTGATCGGGATAAAAACGCTGTGGAATAAGAAAAAAACACTGCTAAACTGACTTCCATCAATACCGGCACATTCGTCTCCCAGTCCTCGGGCAGCGATTCAGGCATGTTTCCAGCTTCTCCTATCGACTGCGCAGCATTGTAAAGTGATGCGTAGTCCAACTAGAAAAGACATAAGCTAAGAAACATCGGTACTTGTAAACCGTTGGGACATTGCTCGTTGCGCCACCGCATGCTATCTCCGCGCGACCAGTTTTCCTACGTAACACGCGTTCATTTCGCAAGTTGTTATTCGCCGTGTTGGTTGTTCCAATAAATGCTTTAACTTCATCAAAAGAAGAGAAAGAATCCTTGCCCAGATACTCAGAAAAGGGGCTGTTTTTGTCTAATAAATTTTTTGCAACTTATCGCTTTATTTCATGAAGAACGAAAACAGTGAAATCTTCAATCGCTTGGAAGTGTGAAGACGTTCATTGCAACAACCAGTTTGGAAACGAGCAACGCAAAAAATGAGTGCGTATCATGTCGCGGAAGAGCGACGGTAGCACGCGGTGGCCCGGCGAGCAATGTCCCAACGGTTTACAAGTACCGAAACGTCTGCATAAAACTTTCAAAACAGCTACAGCAGCTCATTCTAAACCCCCAGCAATGGTTAAGATCACGGCAGGAACTCTTGGCTGCCAGAGAACAGCCGATATCCCACCTCACGCACCATTGCAGGGCTGGATGAGGGTTAAAACGGTGAGATCTCGTTGCTTACCTTCGGCATCATATTCAGGACAAATTTCTCGTTGAATTCCACTTCCTTGTTAGAAATTTGGTTTGCTCGAAGAATAAGAGGATAGCCGTTGGTGACATTTTTCAGGAACCTGGACGACAAAAAGTTGTGAGTGAGCAATTTCATCTGAAAAAGTACTCCAATCGCTTCGTTGCGGAAGGATGGGTAATACGATTAGTTTTAAATACATAGTAAACAAAAATAGTAAAGATAGTCTCTCGTGTTGCCACTCATTCCATTACACAACGACATATTGCGTCATCATTTAACTATGGGATACAAAGAAATAATAAAATAATACAATACGGAATCATCGGTAGACAAGTACTGAAAGTTGTGATATGAAGGGCATGACGATAGCAGAGTCTCTCCAGAGTTTTACGACTTGAAAGGAGGCATCTGTGGGGCGGACTTAATGGCCATTAAATGGCATACAACAGAAACATTCACATGCTTAAATGAAATAATTAGAAACCAGTACCCGTACACATGAGGAAAGAATACTTCTAAAATTCAAAAATAACACCTAAGAATACAGTGCCCCAGTGAGAAATAAATCTCATCCATGCAATGCGATACCAACAACGTAAAACTCTGACCTAGGTCGATATACTTGAAGTAGCACGACTATGGTACAAGAACTCTACAGTTGCTAACGGAGAACAACGAGGTATGAAAATAGTAGGCAATTGAAAATTTCGTGAATTGATCACTGTAGAACATCAATCAGATTTTGAACGTTATCACAAACTGCTAGACAGCCCGAGATTAAACCGTAGGGTCAGTTTCTCCCAGATGATGACCCTGTGAACAATAAACGCCCCATGTGATGAGTAGCACTATTCAACAAACGAGTAATTCATACAGAACTCCCATGGACCAGAAAGCTTGAAAGGTTGGATGTCCAAAATCAAAAACTGATTACAATCCAGGACTTCACTTAGCAATCACTGATGAAGAGGGAATTTCAGGAGCTCTTGATAGGCGACAGTTCCACGTCGAATCCGTCAAATGAGTTCAGACGGCCATCGAAATCACATCGTATCATACTTTGACAGCTGTCGTCCAACAAATCTTCATCGTCTTTATCCTGAAAGGAAAATCAGTAAAATAGTTACTACTTTAAAAGCTACTACGAAGGCATAAAGGTTATGGAATTTGGTACAATAGCAGTGGTAATCAGTCCTCTTAGCATGCGCCATGCATCCGCGCTCCATTCGGAATTGTCGAAGCAGGGTGAATGCGTATTTGACCTATGCAACAACTTGAGGGCCAGCTACTGTACAGGCCAGTACCTTTGCCTTTCCAGAGAAGTCTAGTAATAATTTACCCTACTTCTGAGCGACGTGAGGGATGAAAGGCATGATTAGCCCGGGTGAGGGTCGATCCCTCGGCCATGCGAGTGTCAGCGGAGCCTCCTACTACTTCGAAACATATAGTTACCCGAGGTTCCCTTGACAATTAATTTGAAAACCATACGAACAAGCCAGTACTGAGTAATCCAATTCTGCCGTAACATGCCGTGGGGAGTTGTAGTAGGACGCAATGGATCGGTATGAAATCGCGAAATATTATGACTAACGGTGGGAGTAAAGAAATGGACAATCACTAACAAAGGAATGCTAATAAAATGTCCTAAAATAGCGGGAAAACTATCTTTGTGGGATCGTTTCATTCATTCATTCATTCATTCATTCATTCATTCATTCATTCATCCATTCATTCATTCATTCATTATTATGCTGTTTAAGACAAGCGCTACACAAACACCATGAGACAATCACAACCTCTTACTGTGGAATCGTTTCATTCTAAATTTTCTCACATTGTAAAATTGAAATGAGCAGGTTCCATCACATGGCATGAAGAAAGCATAAGACAAAGAGAAGAAACACACCAAATTTGTGGGACTGCCGCAGTTCGGGACATCTCGGTCAAAGTCATCTGAGAACAACCGACGTCGAAGGGATCCGGCGCTTGAAGCGGTTGCGTTAAATACCGACTCTTCGTCAAACTCCTCTGAGGAATTATAAACGCATGACGGACCTGAGAAGCGAATAAATTGTTAAGACCAGCTAGGTAAAATTTAGATTTGACTTCAACTTTTCAACAATTTTACCTAGAAATTGGGCAAAATCGAAGTCAACGGATGGTGCGATTGTGAGCTCAGTCTGAGACTGTTTATTGCGACAGGGTTGAATGAAGCTCGCACGACGCGATATGTTGCCTGCATTTGGACGAGCTTTAGGTGAGGACGTGGAGTACTTCATACGCATAGCAGCACTGACTCGAACCGCATCGCAGAGAGGTGTTTCATGAGCAGATGCTAGCAGGGGGTTCTGGATAATAAAAAGTCATGAAATAAACAGAAATTCAAAAATCGCATCACTCTGGAGGAACCTCGAGAAACTGACCTTCACCGGTACATCGGGCGACGGAATATAACAAGTATTATTTTTCCAGTACTCATCAAGAATAGATTGAATCTTGGCTTCCTGTTCAGGATCTCTGAGCAACAAACAATTTTATAACGACAAAAGAAAACAATGGCAATATCTTGGTAACAATTAAACAACTCACGGCGAATATGCACTTTGTGCTATCTCCTCTTGCGTAATGTGAACAGGTTTAAGCAGAGAAAGCTCTTCGATGGACCACTTGAACTCCTAGAGAGGATATCAAAAATAAGAAAGATAGGAACACATAATTCAGGCGAAAGCAAATAACTTGAAGGACAAATTGATTCACGTACTTCCGGCGTCGGAGGAGTTCCAGTTATGGCAAACACGCTTGGACTAAACGTGTTCGTGTGGAGAGTTTCGAGAAGTCTACTTTCAAAGGAATTGGTTGATCGAGAAAATCGATTCGTCGTTGTATTGCTCTGTTCTCTGAAAAAAGATTCTAATGATGGTTATTCTAGTACTCCTTGTCTCACAAGATTTAGATTTGTAGGAACAAAACTTTATTCGACCAGGCCTTTACCTTTAGAGCCCTAGGCATCAGTGTTCTCGTGAACAATCTCCAGCGAAAAAAGGCACCAGGAAGTTAACCCCTACCAAAGAGAAGAGCACAGTCAATGCAGGAACAATTGACGATATGGGTGGCGATGTTTTTTTTTCAACGAATTAGTGCTTGCAATTATCTTTCCCGATCCTTTCTGGAGCAAGACAAATGGTGAATCGTCGTGCGCAAGAACGGCGAATGTGATTCAATCGCTCTCCAAAATTAACGACATTGGGAGCAATTCAGCAAACTTTTTTGTTGATGTAGTGCTTTCAGTAAAAGAACAATCAGAAGTATCACAAAGCGAATTGCTTCGCAAAAGCAATTATACGCCTAAAACCGAATCTTCTGGACGAATGACAATCGGCCGTTAGCTGCTTTTTCAACGGGACAAATCTAATTCTCAACTTAACATCGGTTCCATTCGAGAGCAAGACCAGTGCAGCAGCGTTTGATACACGATATTCAGTGGTTCACTTTCACTATCACCAAAAATGTGCACTGGGAGCACGAAGCTCCTGTGAATCTCGCTGACCACCCGATAAATATGAAAACACCTGGGCCCAGATTCATCATTGGTAAACCCCCGATAAACCCCGAGATATAGCCCGAACGGCGCCCACCTTTGTCTACTTATCCTAAACTTCCTATGTTAAACGCAATCTCTCATCGACTCTGCCGTCTGTTTCTGGCTGCGCCGCGGTTTCGAAGACCGCTAGTCCGTTCATGAATCTGGGCCCTACTCAGCTAGTATGGTGAAAACACAAACACAATGCGAAGATTGAACTTTAAGAAAAAGCATAAAACACATCATAAGCGCACCTTTCCGGAGTTGAAGTACCAGGACGATCGTTCTCCTTGTTGGCCTGACTAGTTTCGAACGTCTGATTGCTGGATTGGAGATTGGAGCTATCTTCCTGAAAAATACAGTAGTAGCTTAATGTTCCAGCAGTCATATCGCGAACAAGCGTCTTACCTTTTCGTAGTGAATTTCAGAAATATCATCGAGTATGTGGTGGGATTCCAGGTTACTACTCTTCACTAAAGGGCTCTCACCACGAGACCTATACTGAACCATTCGTTTACTGAACACCGTCCGTCGTTCAACGACGCTGTCGTTCAGGATTGGCGAGAGTTTCAAATCTAAAAAATCTTACTGATCCAGGAGAATAAACGGGATAGCTAGAAGAAGGCAACTTGGTACATATCCATACTGTTGCCGTACCGGATCAATAAATTGAAGTTGGAACTGCGATGTACAAACATACAAGGATATTATGTACACAAACAAGATTCTAAATGTATGTTATGGGTAAGTACTTAATCTGAATCTAACAAAAAGGACTTCTCGTAGCAATATCTATCCGATTTTGAAGTTCCCTCATATCTAAATATCGACATCACAGGTGATTACTTCAATATTGTTAATATCAATTACTTCTGCCGCACGAGGCTGTTAGGTGGAAACATTTGATTAAACGGCCTAACGTTTCGACCTTCTTGTCGTCGTCGGAGGCCTGAACACACATCGAAGTTAGTGACTTGCCAGACTGGCCCACTAAAAGCCGTTTAATCCTAGCATTTTTGACCAGCCATAGAAAGAAAACAAAGAAATGTCACCTAGAAGGAACGAACGCACCTCTATCGTCCACTAACTTACTTGGAGCACTAAGCTCACAGGTGGACGATAGAGGTGCATTCGTTTCTTTCAAGTGACTTTTCTTTGTTTTCTTTCTAGAACTGGTCAGAAATGCTAGGATTTAACGGCTTTCGGTGGGCCAGTCTGGTAAGTCACTAACTTCGATGTGTGTTCAGGCCTCCGACGGGACGGTCGAAACGTTAGGCCGTTTAATAAAGTGTATCCACCTAACAACCTCGTGCGGCAGAAGTAATTGATATTAACAAATCATCGTCAATGCCGAGGTTCAAAGACGAGAGAACATGGAGATCATTGAACTTCAATATTGTCATATTTTTCCATTCGAGGTTTCAGGTGGAAGTTAAATGTTTTTGTTACATTTAGTTGAATGGAACTTTCACCTGAAATCTTCGTTAAGTTAGAAGGCAGTAATGAAGTAATGACTAGCCGAGCTCTACGTACTCTCCCAATTAATGGAAACCGATGAAACCAAACCAGAAGAGCCAACTTTCTGAACCACAACGATCCTCATGCTCACAAAGTTCTCGCACACAGAGAACGTCTTAATGTGTATTGAAAGTATGCTTAATGTCACAGTAATAATTCTAAGAAAACTTACTGATAACTTTAGGCAAACCCTCATCCAACAAAGATAAGTTGAACAAATGGAGTAACAAACAAATAAAATCATTGAACACCTCACCAGGCTTTTTGTTTACATTACTGGAACATGGATCCAACGACTCTTCAAGTGATCCTAGAGCTGTGCTATTGAATTGAGTGCAGAACCGATCGGAAGTGATGTCGGTTTCTGACGACGAGTTTGCGCCTCTATCCATCTGCAAGAGAGCTCTCAAATAACTTCCAAAGAATAGAAACTTTACCAGTGGCTCAGAAAGATGTCGACGAAACGATACACAGAGATTACACGTAGAAACGAAAAGTTCTCGCACTTGAACACATCGTTCATTAATTTACACATTAAGACACAAGACAAACATCTCCGAACGGAATGAGATGCATGAGAGTAAATTACTGAACGGACTAAAGTACAACGGGTATATACATCAAATCCAGCCACTAAAAAAAGAATAAAAAGCATGTACAACAATTTCTAATACTAAAAAGAAATGAAAAATCATGGCATTGAAGAAGTTTGTTGGAAGCTAATCGCCTCAAATCTGGGAAATGTTCTGGGAAGTGAAGCGTTTTCGTGCAGCTACAAAAAAATCAAAGAGATTTCGTTGGATTGTGGTTTAGTCCACCATTAATATGGCCTGAAAAGAATTTAGATAGTTTAATCCGTTATACTAAACAGCTAGACAACAAACATCAAACAGATTATACACTAAAACTTTCAAAAAATCTTTTATCTTATTTTTTGTCCTCGACATTTTATTCGCTAGATGTAAAGTTATCTATTACTATTAACTCGCTACTAGGCACTTTGGGTTACAATGCTGGTGTCTTCCACCCCTTTTGTTGAACTAAGCCGGCTAGGCCTTAGAGCCTGTCCGACCAAAGTTATCCTAGTAGCACTGATCTCTACGATGAAACCATTCGACTGTCTTCTAATGGACCGAGAAGGCGTTCCTCACATCTATTTGCACACATGTTAGTCTCTACTAAAGACTGGGATGCCGCAAAAATTACCAACATTTTGTTTTATTCTAGATTTTTTATTCGAGATTGGGCACGGTGTCGTTGTTTGATGATATTCAAGTGTTTTATTTGGCGCATCTAACAGAGCAAATAAAATAAAATAAATAATATTTCAAAAAAAGGATTCCCAATTTTATTATATCTCGCCAACAATCAAAAACGAACAGCATCTTCTCCAATCGTACGAGTCATATGCAGAAGGACGAACTTCTAGAAAATCACTACATCCATCCTACTGAACGGGACTACTACTTTGTCAATTCACAGCCCATATATTGCGCTAGAAAATGAACAAAGGTGAAATAGTTTGAACGGGAAAAGAATTTCTACTACTAAAGGAGTTACAGTATCCTAAGATTGCGTTGGAGCGCGCCGACCGCTGCGTCTATGGCCGAAGAGCGGCGCCTAATTATTTACCGCTTAGGGTTACAATCATCATCATCATCATTTATTACGTATATATAAGACATACTTCAGAAAAAGGATAAAAGCACGACGTTCGTTTGGCAACTGCAATACAAAAAATTGAAATCAATTCAACAATACATGGTTTCTTTGAAAGGTTTTAGGAGGACAACCTGTCGTTGACCTTTGCCCTTTTGGGATTAGTTTAAGCATGGAGCAGAAGATATGGCTGTGATAGCATCTTCTTTGCCTGCTAGGTGAGTTGCGTTCCTGGGTAATCTGAAAAGGTAATGGTAAGGTGATCAGTATTGATGAACCCCAACGATGCGCCATGCACTCCTCCTCCATTCAGAGTCGTAGAAGCATGGTGAATGCATTCCGTTCGACGCGAAATCGCCCATCTATATTCCTGAAAAATCGGATCTTGTACGTCTCAATACGACAAATCCACACGAAAAACGATTCCGACATGCAAAAAATATCAGGGATTGCCGCCGTTGACATGATCAGGTGGTTGCGACAAAATCCTTTTGGGATTTAGTCAAAATCTCAAGAAAAAAAGCATGGAACAGAACTCGTTGAAAACCTATTTCTGGCTTCATATGTGCCTAATAAGGAGCGAGCACTTCAAACATGGCGAACAAATAATAGCCACCTCACTACTTTACAGCCAGTCAAAAAAGCACTTAATAAATCTATTGCGTTGAAATGTCAACAGCCTTAACGCGAAGCGATCTTGAACACAAGGCCGCTTACTATGTCTTGATAACTCTTCCGTTGCGACCAGTCGATTTTCTTCGAAGACCTGGAACGAAGACAACGCCGGCGATCCAGTGTATATTTCCAAACAACAAAACAAGCGCTTTATTCTGAACAAGGTGGGACAGCTGGAAATCGCTGTACCTAGTGTCGTTGAGAGAAACGCAGTCATCATCATCATTGTATTACGTATATATAATCGTGGACGAAGATGGATTGATCGTAAAAATTGCCAAATCACAAAATTATGCACCGTCCATTGGTAATCTGTTCTGCAAAACTAAGATCAAAAATTGTAGTGCCTTGTCATGGTTAGCGCTTCAATCGCCCCAGCTGCTGAAAGGTCATGTGTAGGAGGACAATGCCACCTTTGCCCTTCAGCACAAAGGTTGCAGTGGATTAGTTTAAGCATCACCACGGCGGAACACTGCTCGGAAATCCTCACTGCTGGCCGATAGCAACGCTAACTGTGCTGTGATAGCATCATTTCATTAGTAGTTCTTCTGCGCAGCCAGTGTTGCCACAGGTGGCTAATCGCTATAACTCCGGCCCAACGATCTTGTCTGTGTAACCTTTGCCACTACGAATATATTTTGAACGGGAAAAGAATTTCTACTACTAAAGGAGTTACAGTATCCTAAGATTGCGTTGGAGCGCGCCGACCGCTGCGTCTATGGCCGAAGAGCGGCGCCTAATTATTTACCGCTTAGGGTTACAATCATCATCATCATCATTTATTACGTATATATAAGACATACTTCAGAAAAAGGATAAAAGCACGACGTTCGTTTGGCAACTGCAATACGAAAAATTGAAATCAATTCAACAATACATGGATTCTTTGAAAGGTTTTAGGAGGACAACCTGCCGTTGACCTTTGCCCTTTTGGGATTAGTTTAAGCATGGAACAGAAGATATGGCTGTGATAGCATCTTCTTTGCCTGCTAGGTGGATTGCGCACCTGGGTAATCTGAAAAGGTAATGGTAAGGTGATCAGTATTGATGAACCCCAACGATGCGCCATGCACTCCTTCTCCATCACCCCGCCCCTTGGCATACACAGTGAGTTACGAAGCCCAGCCGTTATAGGAAGTCAATGCATACTTTGCCATACAAGTCTGGTACAAATATACCCGACCGCGGAAGGATGGAAGGCTTGAATAGCCTCGGAGAGGATCGACCGCTTGACCGTACCGGTGTCAGTGGCGAGTTTTACCACACTACTAGTCTTATAAGTTCAAATAGGAAGACAAAAGCTTTTTGAACGTGTTCCTGCAAACCGTTATACCCCTTTACGATTCCTATTGTTTGATCCTTCGAACAGCATTTTTTGCTTGTCCGCTAATGAGCCACGTTCGTAGTGAGTACGCGACTGTCATGAAGTGGCTAAGCTTTATGGAGCAGGCTTCGATAGGCCTGACTAATGGGCCTGACAGGCCTATATTCGATATGAATACGAAGTCCGCGGTCTGAAAAACACGGCAACTGCCGATATAAGCACTCTAATGAGATGAAAAACAGTTCAGTGCCCCAATAGCGACCGAGACAGTCCACTAAACTATTTCTCTAGGCTCTCTATCTGGTTACTTATGAATTGCACAAATCGAGATTTGGTTACTCGTCCAATGATGCAGCTCGATTCCATATTCAGTTTAGCATTTGTCTTTACTATTCACTTCGATTCGATTCAAGTCGTCTACCTATTTGGAAGCTTACGCTTTTTGTTGTCATAGTTTGTCACGAGTTTTTGAAGACAAGATATCTATGTTTGGAACAGCTGTCTTTCGATCCCGTAGCCAAGCTAACCAAGCCTTCTTTCCAGGGCCGAGATTCATGAACGGTTCGCCGGCCGGTTACAGCGATATTCATCTTGGTTACCCGGCAAAAAGTGATTCATCAACGCGCGGTAAATCACCTTGGCGGTGCACTGGCCGGTGAAAGCTAACCGCTGTTGGAATTCACCGGCGGTTTCGTCTATGAATCCCGGTCTGGTCGGGTACGTTGGTGCCAGACTTGTCTGGGGAGTTAAGACGCTGACTTGGTATAGCGACTGTTCCTCTCAAATCATTATGTTGACCAAACACGCATTCACAATGCCTCTACGATTCTGGGCTCAGATTCGTCATTGGTAAACCCCGATAAACCCCGACATGTAGCCTGAACGGCACCCACCTTTGTCTATTTATCCTAAACTTCCTATGTTAAACGCAATCTCTCATCGACTTTGCCGTCTGGCTCTGGCTGCGCCGCGGTTTCGGAGACCGCTCGTCCGTTCATGAATCTGGATCCTGCTGAATAGAACACGAATGAGGCGGCGCGTTCTTAGGGAACTGATCAACGCCAGCATCTTAGCTTTAATTTTTACTTTAATCCTATATCGGTGAAATAATGAATACGAAAACGCGTCATCCGGCCAGATTTCTGTCGTGTCATGAATTTCCTCTTTGAAAAAAGTTCAATTGAAATTGTAGTTGAACGACGACGATTACGAGCGGCGATCTTCGGGCTGTGACGGTTCACGATGGAACCGTCAGGCAGCCATTGAACGCTGTTAATACCGTCGTGAGCGGTGCTGAGCGATGGTGAAAGTGAATGCCGCCGACGCCCCAGATTTCTGCAGATAATTCGACCGACCGAACGACCCGTCTCCACCGGCGCCGGTGATTTTTCTCGTTTGTGGTCACCTCTGTGAGACGCTTCCGTTCCGAACGCGACGTGATCCGCAACCCATCTCGAAGAGGTTTTCTCGGTGGTGTGTGGTTTTTCGCCGTCACCACAAAATCAGCTGAAATTCGACCGCGCGCAAAACCGCACGCGTCGACAGATCTCCGCTTTCATTGATATTGTTCCGTCTGACTGAAATCGTGATTGATTCAGCTGATATCGGCGGATTTCTCGACCATTATCGAGGATTTATACAAGCCGTTGCGTCAACTTTTCCGCGTTTTTGCGGTCCTTGGGATTTTTAACTTGTGCTTTCTCTTGAATATTTTACAGCTTCAGCTTCTGTCATCGAGGCGCATCTCTCCTTGTTCCGATTTCTCTTCAGTTTCTGAACACTATATCTGACCTGTCTGTTTTTCAATTTAGTTTTCTTATTCACTTATTATTTATTTTATTATTTTTTTATTGTATTATTTTTATCGAAGATTGAATTGGTTGAAGGGTTTCTGTCCAATTATAGGGTGTGCAAACCTTGGTGTATTTCGAACTCAGACTCTAGAGTGGCATTGATTTAATCTTTCTTGTAACTGCATGGAGCCGCTGCAAAGTCACTGGGAATCCCGCTCTATATCTGGTCTATCTGTTTATTTGTTCATTTTGATCATGTTTTATTTGCTTTTCTGTTTTTTCGTGGTCATGAAAATTTTTCTAGGAAGAGTTTCCCTTACACAAAAAGGCTTCATTAATGTCCCCCTCTTCAGATTGGCTAGAAAATATTTTCTTGTTATATATTAATACGATTTTTGTCTATTTGTCTGCCTGTTACGTAAGCCAAATATTCACTCGAAAAAATTTTTTCTTATTATATATTAATACGATTTTTGTTCATTTGTCTGCCTTGCTTGCGTACACTTTTCAAAATAACAGCAATTTATGAAATCTCACGAGCATTCATATATGACTCTTCCTCAAAAATTTGAAATTCAAGAAATGCTTTAGATGAACACATTTTTGCAGTTGTTACTCTGAATCACTCAACGGTAGGTGCGGTTTTACCTTTTGAAAGGGAAAAGTCTACCTTTTGAATGACAACGCTCGTCCTCATGTCGCAAGAGCAACTCGTGAGAAAATTCAGGATTTAGGCTGGGAAGTTCTATCGCGCCCACCTTATTCTACAGATCTTGCTCTTTCAGATTATCACTTATCCAGGTCGTTAGAGCAACACCTTCGAGATATGGAATTCGACAACCGAGACGAACTGGAAATGGAGGTCGGCCAATTTTTTTCGTCACAGCTCCCTGGCGGAGAGGAACAGTTGCCCGAAAGATGGGGAAGAGTCATATATATGAATGATGATTATATCGTTGGCTGAGATTTTGCTTCAGTAAATTGCTGTTATTTTGAAGAATGTTGCAAAAGTGTTGCAAGACTTTTGCACCAACCTAATACTTAGGAAGGAACATTTGACCGCAGCAGTTCCTTTTTTCACTCTGCACTTTTTTCTCCAAACTTCAGTATTATCTAGACGATAGAAAACTTTTATACGCCTTCCTCTGCGTTATCATTGAATTTGCAAGAACTACTAGGCACTTCCTTCATTTAATCCAGACCACCCAGGAGACGTGAAAATATAAAAAGTGTTGGCCGAGGTGAACAAACTGTTTACGAAAAGAACTTCAAGTGCTCCTGAGTGAAAGCAATGATGGATCTGACGAGAATAGGAGGTGACAAGGTTTTGACGAAGTGGAAAGATCAAGTTCAATGTTGGAAAGGTAGAAATCGAAAAGTTGCAGACGAGAAATTGGATGGGGATGGGTTTTTTGGGAGGAAGGGTTTGGAGAAAAAAGTCTTGCACGAGAAACCAGACATCAGCCATTCGGCGTTCTCCGTTCCTAATCCCGTGGACGATTGACATCTCTACGGTAGTCGTGCCAATTTGAGGTGTCAGTCAGGGTGAAGTCGTCAATTGGGGAAACCCGATGATGACTGCATTCAGAGAGGATGATGGTAGTGAATCATGGCTCACGATTCAGATTAGCTGGTTCTCCTTTTTTGGAGACCTCGTGACCTTTTTTTCTTTTCTTTCTTTCCTCCTTTCTTTCTCCTTTCCTCATGGGTTGATCTTATTTATTTCTATTTATTTATTTTATTAATCATTAAATAAAATATTATCAAATAAAATAAATATAACATCAAATGAAATAAAAAAATAAATAAAATAAAAGATCTTCTAACCTGCGACCTAGATTAATAACTTAACGAGGCGTGTTTCAACTCAATTTTCCATTCTCAAAATTCTTTGTTCTTCAGCTATACCTCATCAATGGAATAAGTTCCGTACAATGACATTTCTGTGATGGTTGACTCGCAACTCTACCAAAAGCTGATAGGAGAAAAAGTAATTCGAATCCTCACACTCTATACAAACTCAAAAACGATCACCCATTGACGGTACTACAGCTTTCCGATATGGCTGTGTAAATTTTCAAATTGAGAAAGTTCTGTTCTTTTAATTAAGAAAGTTCTGAGAAACTTCTAACGGGTGCAGAAAGGGCAGATTAATCTGCTATGGACAGCGCTTTGTGAATGCGCCGCATTGTACTCCAAATAATAACAATTGTTATATTATTAATTGATATTAAAAATAAACAATAATTGTTCACTATGCCGGTTGAGCAGTTCCAAGGGTCCATAGAGCTACATCGTTCTTTTAGAGAGTTTTATGTCGACTAAAACGTCAGAGTTCTGAGAATTCAGCTCTCTTAAAACCTGTAGGATTGTTTCCAAAACGTTATAACATCTACAAAAGAGTGATATCACATCTTTATCACCCCTTTGTCACGATAGAAGATAATATCCATGTATGTGCGTGTCTGCATCGAATTCCCATCGTCTGTCTGGTATCACAGACCACATTAATCGGGATAGGAGCGGACAAACGGGATTCTCAGACATGACCAGATTCTCTTGTCGGACAGCGGCGAGCAGCTCCACCACTCGTCGGAACGTGATTGTGACTAATCGGACAACCTGAGACTGGTGATCATGTTTTCGAGAACATCGTTGTCGATTCAATAAAGCCTCTTGTCACTTCTCGATCTGAGAAAATCGTTTGATTTTCGTCGAATTATTGGATGACTACCACTTTCCTTGTCGACGAAATTGTCCGAGAACGTATAGAAACCAGCTTCTCCCCTGATCAAAATTTACCCAAAGCTGTAGATTTTTCTGATGCGAATGCAGCTCACAAAGGTCTGGATTCGTCAATCATAAAGACCCAAAATTTACAACAAACTCACTACATTTACCGTAGGAGTGAGAATGGTATGAAAAAGCACCATAGAAGAGGTAAAGTGGTCGGCACCGACCGGTACCCTGAAGATGCGCCACGAATTCGTTTTCCATTCAGAATCATAGAGTCATGGTAAATCGGTAGTTCGCCTTTGAAATACCCTACGGGACCAACAGAAGTTAATTTCTTCCAGTTGCTTGGTAAATTTGGTACCGATTTATTCGACGGAGCGGTGAAGGACCTCGTTAGCCACCGGTCGAGGATTGATCGCTCGACCTTTACGTAGTAAATGCTGAGTTACCGTATAATCACCGGTATCGCTCGCACATATGTTTTTATATCACATATCAAGTATATCATTTAGTATATATTCATATTATACATATTATATAGCATATTATATATTCCATGCGTCCTTCCATAACCAGAGGCGGTTTGGAAAAATTACATTTCAAATCGCCCAAGTCGCTGCTTAGAATGACCTCGTTTTCGGCAAGAGCAGGTCTGAGATATATCAAATGGAGCAGAAATAATAGTATACCAGCTTCTTTAAGTTCCCTTAAACGTATGGCTAAATCGTCTCTTCTAAGCTTTGTGTAGCAGCAACATATCCAGTACTTCTTCCACGTTTCAATGATAGTTTCCTCCTCAATTTCCTTCTCTTTACTTTACACTTAAATCTTGTTCGAGGCATTTGTTCACTGTTGATTGTTCAGTATGAGTTTGAGTTTATTTCAACCTGTTTGTGTAGCGCTTGTCTTAAACAGCGTAATAAATGAAATGAATGAAAAGAAATATATTCATATACAGTACCGCTCACGGCTTTTGATCAAATGCCGGAAAGGCCGAAAATTTTCGGCTTTTTCGGCTTTTTCAAATAACTTTCTTGAAAATCAGTTTTTCAAAATCTAATGAACACCGCCGTGTTCAGCGGCTCGAGCTCTATCGAATGGTGTACCATGTTTATAGGAAAACTTTCCAGTAAACGAAAAAATTGAAAGAAATAAAATTCGTATGTAATGTAGTATATTAATAATGAGTTTTTTGTTGTGAATTACTATGAATGTTCCACTATCAATTTGAGTTTTTTCTTTGTTTCAGTAAAGTTTCGTCTTCAGCAAATGCACGACTGTCTTAACCGCTTTGACTTGTATTTTTTTAGCACGCCAATGTGCGTAGTTAAATAAATAAATAAATAAATATCGGTGCAAAAGGGAGTTACAGCATGGGCCCAAGTCTAAGCGGACGAGAAAGTGCAGTAAACGAGACGAATGACGAACGAGAAAGTGCAGTAAATTCAGTGTAAGTGTTGGTAAGCTCGAGGTAACCGAAGCCTCCGTTCATGAATCTGGACGATGGATAGCACCACGGCCACCGCTATCCTTACACGGTTTGTCGCCTCTTCGTGCGGGCTATTAGCGCGCATTTGTGGTCGTCGGCGTTCGTCTCCGTTCCTTCCAGTTCGTGTAGCTTATGCGTTACGTTTGTGGCTTATTCCATTAGTCATTCTTTCCTTTTTGTCTTGTCTTTCTGCCTTTGCAAAAAAAAGAAGAATGCTTCTGTAAATATCCTTGACGTTGGTCCTGGCGAACCATAACGGAAAGACTGGCGGAATTTGTTCAAGGAATGGAGTTGTAACATGTGTTTGTAATAAAACTTAAGGACCATTTATACTTAACAGTGGTGCTTTTGATCCTATCCTACTGATGAATAAGCGAAGCCACGATGTCTCTTTGTCAACTTTAGTTCCCGCCGCGATTGCCCGTTACCGTACTCCCAGTGGCGTATTTCATCAGTACCTCTCCGTCTTTTGTTGCATGCTTTTTGTTCTTCGTTTTATTTGTTATTATAAATGTTTTATATATGTTTCCCTCCATCCATTAGTTCATTTGGCTGCCTGCAGGCCGCTGAATGGCAGGTAGGAAATAACGCATACTTATAACGTGATGCGTTGCGTGAAACAATCAAAAATCTCACTGGTGGCACCCATCGGTAGGCTACATCCTCTGCGTCTATGCCCTTCACATGCTCATTACTGCTCTGTAGAGTATGAATGGCCATTTAGCGTCATCTAGAGAACTTTCCCTTATTGGCAGCAGAACGTGCCGCGGTAGTTGAATCATGATCGGCCACGGATTAATCGGATCAATACCATGATAGCCTGTGGCGACCGAGGCAAACGTCGATATCATCGGTTACACCATTGTCGAATTAAAGTGATTTATCAAGTGGGAACATTTCTTATAGCGGCGGGCGACTTGAAGGGACTTGCCGTCGTAGGAATGGGAGCTACGCAGTGTCCCTTTAGAGGGACGCTGACCACATTCAGGACATTAATCTCCTGAAGACCGAACTAAACTTCTCTTTCTCGACCACTTCAAGAGCTGCGTGTTGATTCACCTTAACATAATTTTGAAGGCAAAGGTGTTGGGGTTGATCAGTCCCTTAAGGACTCGACATGCACTCGTCCCCTATTCAGAATCGTAGCGGCAGAGTGAATGCGAATTTATTTATTCATTTGGCACTATTCAACTTAACGGACTCCAGTCCTCGATTTTTTTTTTCGAAATTCGCTGAAACTTTGCACAGGGGGTAATTGAGGGCGCTGATCACGAATCTGCCGTCCCTTTTTTACGTGGGTGGTCTCGGACCACCCAAATCGCTACTTGATTGGTCCAATCAAGATCATCGATTTCGCTGAACTTTCCCTATGGGGGTTATTTGGGGTCCTGAACACGATGGTGAAGTCCATTTTTCACCTGGTCGTCTCGGACCACCCATATCGACCACTTGGGTGGTCCAGTCAGGATCACCGATTTCGCTGAAACTTTGTCTATGGGGATTCTCTGGTGCCCTGAACACGACGGTGAAATCCGTTTTCGAAATGGCAGCCGGATACGGTAGTTATAGGTGGGTACCTACCGACCTTACCTGGTGAGACGTTTCTATAACTACCCTATTCGGCTGTCATTTGGAAAACGGACTTCACCATCGTGTTCAGGACGCCAGAGAACCCCCATAGGCAAAGTTTCAGCGAAATCGGCGATCCTTACTGGATCACCCAAGTAGCGATTTGGGTGGTCCAAGACCACTCACGTGAAAAACGGACAGCAGATTCGTGATCAGCGCCCTCAATTACCCCCCTGTGCAAAGTTTCAGCGAATTTCTGAGGAAAAAATTTCTGACTTAAAAAAATCGAGTGCTGGAGTCCGTCAAGTTGAATAGTGCCATTTATTTATTTACGCCTCTCATAGACGTGCATAAAAAAAAACAAATACGTTAGCTAAAACAGAGCGATTCTAGACAAGAAACTCGTGGTATAAAGATAATAGCAACAGTAGCCTACACGCTGATTTACGGGGGCCAGCAGCTACATGATATCAGCGCCTCTACCTTTGTGCGGTACCCATTTACTTGGCCGCGGAGGGATGGGAGGCTTGATTAGCCCACGCGGGGATCGACCACCCGACCGTGCGGCTGTCAGTTGCGCCTCTTGCCGTTGTATCACGCGCACCAAGCGAGATACGTAACTGCAAGTTACTGGTAGGTATAGGTATCAAAAACGGAAAGTAGCTGGCGAATCGGATAATTGAGGAAGATGACGGAAGTTTCGGTTCCGCAAATATCACTGCAAAAATGCGGTCTGGTGTTGTAGCCAATCTCAGAAATAAGCTAATAGTCCACGATTTAAAGCTTGTTTGTATGTTTAGTACGCAGATTGTGAACCACCTATGCGAAAAAAATAAAATGTCAAAGTCTCAAAATTTAATTAATCAACCCAACTAACGTAGAAAAACATGAAATCAAAAAATCAATGCATCTAAAACAAACACAGAAGTTGTGGCTTCAATAATCTAAAGGGCAAACCCTTACAAGGCTTCCATCTTCAAGTCTTTAAGACGATCCAGCGTGACTTATACTATTATTAGCGAAAAATTCGACTCATGTAAATAGTAGAGGTGAATTCGAAAGGTAAGGTGCCAGTCGTTGATGAGGTCCTTTAGAATGCGCCATGCACCCGCCTCCGTCTCCGTTCCGTTCAGCATCGTGGAAGCATAGTCCCATAAAATGACTTGTTCAGTTGCTGTTGAAGTCCGTGTCTGTCCGTGTCTTCACATTTGCCTCACCCAGCATGGATGTAGGGCTTGCTTAGTTTTGGGCGAGGGTATGATATGTCGTCGGTTGGGTGAAAGGGATATTTGGCTGCTGTTTAGCTGCGGTCACTCCCCAGAGCGGGTTCTACGCGGCAGTCGCCTGACCACGCTGCTTCTCATTTGTCTTATCATCTGCTGCGGGTTCTCCTATGTGATGCCAATTTTGCTACATATATTTCCTAATATAAGTGTATTTATTTACATCTTTTGTATTATGGATGCTAAGGAAATCTTGAGCCGTCTGACCTTCCTTTTTTTCTGCTTTTTTGTTACGCAGACAACGTAATTGATTCAACAATATATTCATCACCAGCGTTTCACTAAGTGCGCACATCATCGATCATGTTCATGTTCTCATTGATCGGCTACTTCCCGGAAGCCATTTTAGTACAATCACATTGATCAATTGATCCGAATTGATCCGGTCCACGTCTCTGCGCCAATGAAGGCGGTTCAGCATCAGTTTTGGAGATACACCCGAGAACTCTTTCTACCCAACACTTCTCTATTGATAACGTCCCAGATCTTGAGAAGCTCGCTTCCTTAAGAAAAGTTCTTTTTCACCTGGGTAACTAGCACAAAACGTGCGTTAAAAGAATTATTCGACGCACTTCCCTTAGACTTTTCTTCTGATAAGTTCGATGACATTCTTCTCATTGCTTCGTTGCTTGTCGATAACGAATAGAGATCTTCAAATTCGTTATGAGCTCACGATTGAGATTAAAATTATGTGCAAAACATGTTTTAAAACCTTTTGACCACGAAAAACAATCTGGAGGAACAGCACATTTGAGTTCTTTAACTATTACTCTTTTTCTAATTCGTCCTAAATCTTGTGGCTATACCTATATTCAGGATCTTAATCCATCTCTTGTTTACGGCTGGAAAACTTCTGGTCATTCAGTGACTCCTTTTGAATTTCGAACCATTGCTTCTAATCGTTCGATGATGGATCAATGGTCTAAGCTAGGCGTTCGATTATCGACGTCCGGTTTGAGTGCTAGTGATTACAATGACCGATTCGGTGACTTTTTCTTTGAATTAAGCGATCTGGAGGAACATGTTGTTGTGTAGGAAAGCCGAAAGAAAAGGAACTTCATTTATTTATTTATTTTCGCCTCTCATAGACCTATTTTAAAAACTGTATGTTCGCAGATGAGACAAACCTTCCGTGCTTCCGGGGTAGGTTGAAATTGGTGTCAGTCTTTCCTTCAAGGTAGACAAATTAACCTGTATATTGGGTAGTGTCGGCAATGCATTGTATTTTGTTTTTATTTTCTTGTTTTATTATTATTATTTATATTTATTATTATTTTTCTTTCAAGATAGACAAATTAACCTGGGCATTGGATAGTCTTAGCAGCGCATTGTATGTATTAACCAGATACGCATTTACCTTACCTCTACGGCTCTGAATATTTAAGGCCCTTCACTTCACTTTAAGTCTTCCACATCGAACAAACTGCCTCCTATGTAGAATTGGTGCTGATCCTAATGTTCGTCGATACACGTCTGAGGTGTAGGACGCGGATATTCTGGAAAGTTCTTTGTTTCTCCTTTTGTTTCTCTTGCTTAGAAAAGCAGACACACCCGAAATTTAGTATGCATCTATTTAATGCCGTGTAGTGGTTAATGTGATTGCCGTATTATTTGATGACAAGTTCTACATAGTTCTTGCGAAACAACTGAAAGCAGAGATAGCTTCCGTTTATGCAAATCAGCGCCATGCTTATGATCACGAATTGCGGGAGTGATGATGGAGTTTTCTAGCAGATCAACTGAAAACTTTCAGGAACCGGTTATCCCTCGTACTGAGTAGAGTCTCCAGCAATCACAAGAGGGAGGATCATGCAGAATATCATTGAAATCATTCTGATTTCACCTCCGGCTTTCCACGAAGTGGGAAAAAATATTCTACGTATCCTACGCGCTGCTGGTGCTTCACTAGTTTACTTCATAATGGTTAGCCTTTGCTGACCTTCTTCAGTTGTTCATTCAATTGTCTCTTACCTTTTCGGGGATTTGGTACGGTACTGAGTGGGTAGTTTCTCAGTTGACCTCGGTTTTTTCTACGCACTGAAGAGGACGCCAAAACGTACGCAAATAAAGAGTTCATACCAATGTTGATTGAGCTGCAGGAATCAAACTCTCTCAATTTGTTCGGTGAATCTAAAATCAATAACCGAAAGCATCTCCGCAACAATCGTTCCTGTTATCAGCTGGTATCAGATCAGTGTAGCTCTGGGTATAAATAGATTGACAGCATATTTAACCACTCATTTCTCACCTGCTAGCAACAACGAGCTCAAACCTCTAGAAAATGGTGAGGTTGCCATTTTTCGAGTGTATTTTTACGTTGTACACTGTACATTTTGTCAGAAATTCTGGCTGTATGTAGCTTCAGAGGTTTGAACCTTAGTCATGGTTAGAAAGCCAGTGGAATAATTACTTGAAAAATGGGAGGCTTAGAACATTCCTATCAAGTTTGCGTAGCTCTAACTGTTGTGATATAGGATTACGGCGATCTAGAACGTAGTTGCATATATTTACAAGAAATGATCCTGATGATCTTCCTTCTTGTTACCCAACAGAGCAATTGGGCAGTCATCATAGAGGTTACTCGCCCTCGTCGGTGTTCAGAATGACCGGCAAACTGCTTCTATGCCACCGAGACTCCATGAGTAGATTGCCAAGACTGCAACATTTTCGAGTGTCATTAAGAGATCCTGTCGTTCGTCGTCCTCATCCCCCTCTACGCGATCATGAGCCGCTGGGAAGCGAATGGTGTGAGGAAAAAGGCCGAACAGGCAAATTCATTGCAGAGACGGGATTCAGGCGTATCGTCCACCTTCTTTTCAGGACGTAGTGAATCCGATTTGTTGGAAGCTAGGAGACAGATTCATCAACGCTCAGCCGATGGGGTAAAAGCAGAAATTGTTGGGTTTCTCCTCGGTTTCTCACCGACAGAGAATAATCGCAGGAGTTAGCTAATTATTTACGTTTTTACAATTATTTTATTTGCTGTTAAGCAGGCGACCGGGAGTGTTATGATATTTTATTCTTTTATCGTTCCGGGGATCCTTCGTCGGAGCCTGGAAGGACGAATATGCAGTGCCGATCAAAATGGTATGACAACTTATATTTTTGAATACCAATAGTCGAAACCAAGAGGAATCCTGGTCCAATTGGTAGTAATAGTGACTTTACTCAAAAGTACATTCATCCGTGCACTCGTTGGAAAATCTGGATTTCTCAAAATATTTTGAATGCGTTTCTATATGCATTTTCACACGACTATATCTTACGAACCGCTGCACACGAAATCGATCGAAGGTGATTTTGATCAAGTTCAAGTGAAGTTACCAGTACTACCAACCGGACTAGGGTTCCTCTTAGTTTCAACTATTTGTATTTATTTATTTATTTACCATGCACTTAATGTGCGCCGTACAATACGAAAACGCGAACAAACAAAACAATACAAAAACACACTACTTATGATATCACTATTTGGCCGATAGCTAGGACGTCATCACTGTTTTTTGTTGACAAAGTTTATAAATCAATTACTGTTATTGCCCTGCCCACCACAGATGAGAAATAATGGTTTAATAAATGTTATTTCGGAAACGATATCATATCAGTTAGAACGTATGAATGGATCAAAATCCACTGACAATAGATCAAGTATGCAGTACCACAGCAGAGAGCTCCATCACAACTGACATAGTCATTCCAGCGCAGGTGTGTGATTGCACCTCTTTCAACTAACTATAATACATAAATACGTACCCTGGGTACTACTCCTGGGGAGCATACCAATGATATTGTAATAGTCGTATGGAAATGAGTTATTAATAAAATCACGGTATACAATAAAATTCAAATTATTAAATTAAAATTGCAAGGTGACATATCATTCTGATCGGTACTGTATATTTGAGAAGCTACTCGCTGAAACACCATTTCTTACTACGAAGGACTGTTCTAAAGTTCACAAGAACGAGAAAAAAGTTCAAGTGAACAAGCAGAAGCGATTTGACAGTGCTAACCATAACATATCCATTGGAGAAACGGAGCTGTCATTTAAGGAATCGTAGGTCAAGCTGAAAACTGCGCTTTGTATCATAGAATGCTGCCTTTAAAACCTCCTCTTCCGTTAGTTTCCATTCGAGATTTTGAGCACTTAATTTTTTTCGTCCATAGCACTTGCTCACCATTCCAACAGCCTCTTTCAGTCCTTCTCTTCCTTCCTGAAATCCACTTCTCATCCCTCCTATCCCTCCACGTAACTCATGGATTTAGCAGAAACTGATCTGAATAAATGTGCTTCCTCTGTTCATTCCTTTGCTTTTCATTTAATGAATTAATGAGTTCCGGACTTCCGGACGTTTTACGTTCCGTATTTTCATCTTTACAAATGAGAATATTAGGGAGTATGTCTATTTTTTTTATTTTTTTTATGCCTTTTCACATACGTGCTACAAAAATGGTTATTGGTACAAATAGCGGGGAAAACTCGACAGAAAGAAAAAATAAAAAAAATAGAAACAAAACAAAGCTCAGCGAGTTAGTAACACAAGCAAAGAGAAAGGGACGTTCCTAACAGTTGTTTATTTGTTAAGAGTTTTCTCCTCACAGCTTTGTGCTTTCACTACTTTTCATCCATCACCCCGTGTTCTCCTATAAGACTGCTCCTCACCTCTAAAGGACTGCTACAGCTGTGAGGATTGTCAAATGTTCAAACTTTTTGTAACATTTCATGCCATTTTCCGTTTGTGTTGGAATTGTCAGCCAGAATAGTATTCCACACTCCTTATTCGGTATCGGATTAATTGGTACCAACTCTTTGTATTTGAGACTGTGAAGGGATTCTCATTAACGTGGCCCGACCCGGTTGGTTATTCTAAGCATAGGTGTTTCGTGCCCGCGTGTTACGGTGGTAAGAGGCGCTGCTGCCGCCCGCACTTTGGAGCGATCGATCGCGGCCCGGGCTAACCATGCCTTCCATGCCTCCGGGGTCGGGTAAATTGGAACCAGATTAGTCTGGGAGGGTAAAGACACTGATCTGGTCTAGTGTGTGGCCCCGTAGGTCATTGTATAAGCCAAATATGCATTCACTGTGCCTCTACGACTTGAATGGAACACGAATGCGGCGGCGCGTCCTCAGGGGACTGACCAACGCCTGCACCTTTACCTTTTACCTTTATAGGTGTCACATCCTTTTACCTTTATAGGTATCACATATGTACTACTATTATTCTGAATGAGGCGTAAGACGTATGCGCTGTGCTTCTTTAAGAGACTGATCAACTCTCACTACCTTATTTTTAGCTTATTATTACATCTGAATATTAACCATTAACATCTCTGGAAGTTGCTCTTCAAACATCCGCCTTTTAATGTTGAATGCGAATTTCTCCTTTCTTTTTTTCGAAAGTTATATGAACAAGTTCTATGCTTTGTACCTACCATACATACATATTATACCTATTATACCTATTCCTACGTTTCCCTGCAAACAGATCCGCTACCTTTTTTTGGAAAACAGTACGAGGATGATTCTTTCGTCGCGTTTCCTCCTAGCGCTTTTTCCCACGGAATTGCAAGACGCTGAGTGAAAAATGGCTTTCAAAGAACAGTCGAAGCTTTTGTCACCTGTCCGGAAAACTCGTTTTGCTGGCTTCGTGGAAATTGCGGTAGCGATAGCGGTTTATGGCACAGGTTCCGATCTCGGCTATATCAGACGTGAATAGAGGAGTCTTATCGGATGATTCCAACTCATTTCCGCTGTTTGTAGCTTTAGAATGGGGCGCGCTAGTGCAGTGGTAAGAGGCGTCACTGACACCGGCACGGTCGAGCGCTCGATCCTCACCCGGGCTAAGCAAGCCTTCCGTTCATCTGGGGTCGGGTAAATTGGTACCAGACTTGTCTGTGAAGGTAAAAACACTGACTTGGTGTAGCCGCTAGCAGCCGAAAGGCATTGTACAAGCCAAATACGTATTCACCATGATTCTTCGATTTCGCACGGAACACGAGCTTCCACAGGAGACTAGTCATCGCGGTTACCTCTATTTTTACCCTTTATCTTTTTACTTGTCTCTAAGTTCTTCAGCATCATCTTGTTATTGTTTCGTGCTGCTGTGCCGAGCACTAGGTTAGTACGTGAGTCAGATATTTATTGGCCAAACAATTCGGACTTGATCTGAACGATTCGACCTGATCGGCGTCGTCAGAGGTCTGCAAAAGCTTCGGGTAGCTCCGAAACGTTCTTCTTGCCGAATAGATGAATGATGAGCGGTTTAACGCGATAGAACATCTTTATCTCGCAGCACGGACGACGACCCAAACCAGTTTGTGTGATATATGTGCAAGCTCGCGTTGTTCTCATTGTGCTCATTATTAGACATTTTTATTCCCTTCATAAATAAGTAATCTCCTCCAAACGTCATTATTCGAACTACGCAATCCCTCCAGCTGCAGCGGAAAATTTACCGCCATAATCTGATTCAAGCCAATTCAAGGGGCAACTTTTTCCTCTTCATTGTTTTCCTCCTCATCTTCGGAGTATAAGGGTTCAGTTTAGTACGGCTGTTTTTATAGAGCATCCGGAAATTCATGAGAGCAATGTTGATATAGGAAGAGTTGCTAATCCCACGCTAACAATCAAGTGATCGACCCCTACCTAAGACGAACCAAGCCCTCCATAGTTGCTAGCAGACCACGGAGAACACGGGGTATGAATCATTTATTCATACTTTGCTGGTTATTTACAGTTGTCCTTCTTGTTGTCCTCGCCACATTTTCGCTATCCCGTTCTATCTGAAAGTACCCTTCATTCTAACCCTACTCCTATATCCTACCAGCCAACCCTCTAGCTTAACCTCACTCCCCAACATCCATTGCTCCGGAGTTGGGTAGACTTGTATTTGTCTTGTCTGGAGAAGGATAAGGCATTCATCTATAGAACAAATGCACTTTCTTCGTACCTTCATGATTCTGAATGGGAAGGCGAGTGCATGGCGCGTCCATAGGAGACCGATCAACGCTGATCACTTCACATTTTTTAGAGATTTAAGTGGCGCAGAGAATACTAATTCTTCAAATGAATTGTTTTCAGTTCTTATTTCTTGCATTTTGTTCATCCTGTTCGGAAGTCTCAGCTCTTCCCTCTGACGCTGACCACCGGATAAATCTCTTGGAATAGCACTTTATTCATTTTTTCCAATTATCGTTATTCGGTCAGAAGTCGCGGACCCGATGGAAACTTCCCACTCTTCCGCGGGTTTTGAGACATCATGACTTGGTTTTAGTTTTATTTTTAGGGTTTTTTGTCTAAGCAGCGGCATTTGTTTTCTCCTACGTTCGTAAAGCATCTGAGTTTCCCTGACTTGAGGACGAGGAAACAACCGAAAGCTGAAGGGACCAGGTTGCTCGACCATTTGTGGTAAATTGTGGTCACCTTCTGTTACTGCTTTAACCCATTGACGACCGCGTGTCCCGCCGGCGGGACACACCTTGTGGTCCGCGGTGGACCGTGTGTCCCGCCGGTGGGACACACCTTTTGGGCTACGCTTCCTCCCTCTTGGGAGACACTGTGGATAGGAGTGTCCATTTAGGCAAATTACTACCCATTCTATATTTTCCGTTCTATCAAAGCTGCAAGATATTCATCAAGTGAACGACCCTTCAACAAGCTCAAAAAAGGTCTGAAAACCGTCTACTCCTAATGATTACTTGAGGAAGTTTCAAAATCAACAATATACACAGAAGAATTATACTTATGATTATTTTGAAAACAATTAATGCCGCTGAGGCACTTTCATCACTGCACGTGCGCGGTCCCCCGCGCCAGACACGCAGAGAGCGCGCGGTCGTCAATGGGAGAAAAATGGGAGAAGCTGATTTCTACCGATTTTTTTACTGATTCGTGTTAACCAGGTAGATCCACCGGATTTGAGAAACTAAATACAAATATATGCTGTATCTGTATATCTATCTTCTGTCGAATGATTCTGTTCCGCTGCAAAGGGATTGATTTTTCGTTCGTTTCTTTGTTTCGCTTGACACATCGTTTACCCAATAAATCAATTTTTGCCAACGCAGCCGTCTTATCCTTTTTTGCGAGATTCGCTGCAACTTGTAAGACTAGCCATTTCAGAAGAGACAGTTAATAGGAGCTGTTTCAAGGAATGTCCAAAGCGGAGAATGGCAATGTGAAAAAGCCGATCACTCCAGCGCTAAACGAGCGGGGCCTTTTCGAAACGTTCGAGAAGGATGGCATGCGGGTCACTGAAATTCTGAGGTTAAATTTAGTTGTTTACTAGCCGTGTTCTTTGTGTTCGACTTTTCCTTTTCTTAAATATATTCATATCCCCGGGATGGCATACCAGCTTTGACAGTACTCAAAATGTACAAATTCCACAAAATTTGTCAGATGTCAGAATTGTCAGAATTTGTCTGGTGTCAGAATTTCATCGAATTACTACTCCCTGAACCGGTGACTTGTTGTTCCCCATAAATGAAACATATCAAATTTTAATGTTAGGTATCTCTCGAAACCCTATTAGGCCGTAGTAGATTGTATCTGATATCAGTTTAGACCATGAAGTTCCCTAATCTTTCGTTATTGGTTAACCGCTCTCCAACTGCCCATTTGATTTAGTTACTTCTTGTGTTATGGCATAGTGTTTTTGTTTTGTTAATGTCTGCATTTATGATCGGCGCATCATCATGTGGCGTAACAAATAAATAAATAAATAGATAAGGTAATAATAATTATAAGGATCAAGGTTTAATTAAAAGGTATGCATCAAACTGCAAATTTTTCAGGTTTAATGCGGTGGAGGTGTTCTTCGCGGGCTTCATTCCTCCTCTTGTTGGATCTGTGTTGGCAATAGTGATCGCTCTTGTACTTCACAACGACGCCATCAGCAACTACAATTGGCAGTGCGGGGTAAGCCGTGCGCTCGAAAATCGTTCCGATTCCATTCACCCAGATTTCTTCGTTTCAGCGTGCACGACTACCGTCGCTTTCTCGAATCATTAACCTCTCAGTGGAGCGGACATTCTGGCAACTGTTCCTCCTCTTCCACGTCCCGATCAGAGTGATTGAGCTGATCACAGGCTGTTAGTGTTTTCCAACATTTTCATTACTTTTTTACCATTACCCATTTTTGTTCGACTTTGAATGGGGCCTTGTAAATTTTCAGATTTGTGCACGCTCCTGTCATTTGACTAATGGTGGTGAATGACTCAACAAAAATGTTAATAGCCAGATAGTATTTACTTGATTGTATAGAAATTTTTGTCTCTTTTTCCTAGTGGGACAATATTCCATCATTCTGTATAGCTTCTAGTCAAGAAAACCGAAAACAAGAAACTTTCCAGTATAACGTACTATTGCACCAGAATCGATCCTCGTATCCGAGTTCCGATCCCTAAGCCAATGAGTATTTCGTAATAGTAATACTCATCCGGGTAAAATTGGAACGTTTCTAGCCCCCTATGGTACAAAATTGTTTTTTCCTTCAGCAGGGATTACCAAGCGGAAGTGCTGTCCTAATTTTAATTTTTGCGATTTTTCGGGCAACGCCGTCTCGTCTCAAAAAACATAATTTAATTTTTCATTATTTCAGTCTCCCGCTACAAACGGCTCAGAAACATCCACTATAAGCGCACATGGGCGTACGAGTTCTTCCGACACGTGTACTTCTATATTGGTCTTGCTGAGTTGTTTTTCCTCTCGGCGTTATCGATTGTGGGAGAACGAGAGAATATCAGTAAGTGACAAATATCATTTTTGATTTTTCCGCGATGCTATTGGTTGCACTTCTTCAAATCAGACATTATTCACTGATATGACTCCAGTATTCATCTTTTCCGTCTCACGAGTTTATGTGGATGGAAATTTTTCATTTGACGACCTAACGTGTCGAGGCCTTGAATTTCCAACGTTTGGTGTATAGCCCATTGTTAATAATTGTAAAAATGTAATAGTACGAAACGGTGGGAATTTAAGGCCTTCGGAGACCGCGCGAAGTTAGGCCATTGAATGAAGAATTTCAACCAGACAACCTTATGAGGCAGAAAAATCAATATTGAACTTTCATCAGTGCCGAGATTCAAATAATAAAATAAATAATAATAATATGATAAAAAAAATATATGATATAAAATATATACATATACATATGTATATTTAGAGAGTGTAGGGTAAGGAACCAACAAACGACTGTAATTACGAGAACGACCACAGACTCCACTGAATATCATAGAACATATCACCGAGATGAGTCTGGAAAAGTTTATTCACGATCTTCAATCACTACCAACCGAACTGTTTATCAATAACATTTATTTAACTTCGAGACGGTCGACGACTTCAAATCTTGCAATTTCTTTTTCAATTTCAATTCAATTTCGAATTTCAAGTTACAGAAAAAAAAAGCAAACCAGCACAATCCAAAATGAACAAACAAGGCACATACCACACGAATCAATCAAACAGCGATAAAAAAAGGTTGTAAATAAAGGGCACGGTGGATTGCCTCCAGGAATCAGGAACTTGGATATTGGTCCAAAGTTTTTTTGAAAGAGTCATGGCTAATAGGGACTTTGTGCTTTTCGCGAATAACCTCAAATGAATTAACAATTTCCATTATGAATAAAAATTCAGCTTACCAGGACCGAACTAAATAGATTCCCACGAGTTTTTGATCCCTTAAGCGTTAGAATATCTTCAAGCCTGATGCCGACCTTGCCATACAGTACTTTATGAAATAGTAGGAGGTCGTTCCTGGACTTGGAGATTGTTCAGTAACTCACAGGCAGCGTGTCAGTCAGTGTTTGATATCTAGACGCCAGCGAACCGTTTGTGGAACCTCTACAACAACATAACGATTGACACCGAATTTCAGGGCTTCATGTCATATTCTTCTACGTGTTTGGCTTTTGTGGAATCGCGCACATGATAGCGAATATATTTTGTCACGCTCAGTCGTTGTACTACCTAAATCCATATGTGAGTCCTTTATCTATCCTTCAGAGCAAAATAATGCTCTATTAGAGAAGAATGAAAGAGTACAGTACCGGACGTGCCGCAAAGATGAAACGGCGCCAGTGGCGTTTTCTTGCGCAGAAACCGCCGTTTTTCTATATTTTCTTTCAAATTGATTTTTCTTAAGAATTAGAAGGTATTTGAGCAGCGCGAGCTCTACCTGGACATTTTAATAAGTGATCTTTTGATCCCTGAGCGACACCATTCGGCGCAAAAAAGCGCCGCTACCGCCGCTTTATCGTTGCATGTCCGGTACTGTAGGTGTAGAACTCCTAAAACGTCGTGCGTAGGCAAGTACATTCAACATTGTGTTGCTGAAGAACTGCATTCCATTAACTAGGAGCGTATCAGGTCAAGCGTGAGTAAAAGTGAATGAAAAAAGAAAAAACACAAAAGAGAAGACTGAAAAGAAAAGACTAAAATAAAACAACCTGGGATGAGAAAAATTTACAGAAAGAAGAAGATACAGCAGATATGTTTAGGGACGACTTTCCTACTACTTGAAGATCACCTTCTGCAGTCTTTACATGCTATCCGCACCGATTTTAGTGTGTGCATTTATTCTGTACTGGAAGCAATGCATCACGTGGGGTAAGTCAATAAATGATCTTCAATCGATATATTTTACATTTATGCGATTTGTTCCAGCTTATGATGTGTTTGCTATCTGCGAGTACTGCGGTGTATTCCTGAACATTTGCTTCCACGGATGTGCTTTCTTCGATATTCGCTATAAAGTTTGTTTTAGGTAGGTGATGCAGTTTTGTGAACGATTACTGTAGAGTTCGTTACTGTAAAGCTCGTTAGTTCAATAAATGCGCAATTTCATTTTCATTTCTGATACTCCATGAGAAAATCACACGAATTTCAAAGCTTGTTCCGGTTAACAAGCAATTTTTCATAAATATATTTGAAAAGTTCATGGATTCCGGTCAGAAGAGCAATTTTTTCATTGAAAAATCCACGGTTTCCTGGTCGTTTTGCTTTAACTATCTCAGCACTTTATAATTATGACTCTCACACATTATTTACAATGTACTATTTACAGTACCGTCGGTAAATTGCGATAGAAACGATATAGATCTTTCTCTCTTCAGATATGGTGTTCTTTTTTGATGTTACATAGTTACGTAAGTGCTACAATATAAATCTCGAATGTAACTTAATTAAAATTATCCACAGGGTGTAAATATCGAGGACGGCCTAACGACGTTGATCTTGCGTGGTAGTCGGTTGATGAGGTCAAGAAACACACGCATGAAAATTGAATTTTTTAGAATTCCACTACACGTTCCTTACCGTTGGATAGATCACGCTTTTCTGATTTCCGCCATGTGTTTTTTATTCAAAACAAACAATTATGAAGTGAATAATGGCGGCTGAACGATGAAAGCGATCTATATCGTTTATATCGCAATTTAGCGGAAATTTCCCGACGGTATTGTATATTTATTTATTTACTATAAATTTCGTTCAGCGTGCGCCATGTTGAGCCTATCAAAGACAAAGAATCGGAGCCGGCTAAGAAAAACGAAATCAGTCTCGAGGCGGTCGCAAAAACAGAGCGTGCACATGGATGAATCCGATTGTCGGGACCCTCGGAACCTAGCGTGGATCTCAGTCACTCTACTAATGCTACAGTCTTGAATAATCAGCTTTTCCAAAGCTTTGTTCGCTCATTTCTTGTCGTTTCGCTAGATTCTCTGCAGTCTATTTATTTGCGATCTATTTATTGAACTGGGTTCGTGAGTATCATATATTATCGTGTATGAAAGTGCTTAGGAAAAGAGGTATTTTGTCTAATAGAAATTGCTGTGTTCAATTGAAAACTGAAAACAGAAACTAAAAGTTCAAGGTGCACTGTTTTTTTTAGAACTAGAAGGTTCGAGTTACCAGCAGTCCACCTTCCGTGTTTGTTCAAAAGACATCGGATATTGCCTTTTCACCATTCGTGAATTTGTGGTTGTTCTGATTCTGGCCGCTCTCATTCTTGTCCTTTCAGCGTTGTCACTCGGTATCGAGTTTTACATTCGGTACTTTTTTCTATGAATTTGCAGTGAGGATTTTGCAATGAATTTTATCGTCAGAAAATGTCTTTGTTTTGTGTTTTATTATCATTATCCCATCTTGTCAAATTGATTTGCATTCGTTGATCGTTGGTGTCTCACTGCTGGTGGAATTCTTTTCAAAGAAAAATATTTGGGTGAACCAAAAGTTCGTGTGCATTTCAGATTCCGACTTCCTTTATTCAGAACTCTAGAAAACAATACGGATAGCATGGTTAAGCGCGATTCTCTAACAGATCACTGGCAATAAACTCTGCGTAACCCTGATAGCCTAACTGATTATTCGACTGTTTTTCTCGAGTATGATTAACACATTGACGACAGCGCCTTTTTCGCTTGTGTGGCGCGTGGGACCAAGCGATTTTCTAGCGCGCCGAGGCTATGGCATAATGCCGGCATACGGCGAATTTTTCCAAAATGGAAGTGAATAGCAGATCTCGAAGACTACATATACAGTCCTGTAATATCGGGGATGGTGATTATTTCTTTTTTTTTGCAATGAAAATAGAAAAATAGCAGCTGGAAGCTTTTAGAATGTCCTTTTCCCTATCCAGGTCAAAAGGAAATTGTTACTCGTTTATTGTTCATTATTTGTTTATTCTAATAATCAATATTTGTTTGTATTTATGTGTTGTTTCTTGCAATAACCATTATTTGTTTTTACTTGTAAAGAAAACTAGTGCACAATCAAAAATTCCAGTAAATCAGAAGCTAAGAGATGTTTTTACGGACCACGAGGTTTACAATGATTTCTAATCATGACGTATATAGTGGCCAGACAAACATTTCCCAAAAAATCGCGATAAGTCCGAAAAGTAAATTTCAAAACTGTGACGCAGCATTGCGTCACACGGTTGTGTCACACGGTCGTCAACGTGTTAAAGGATGTCAGAATCAGAAATGCACACGAACTTTCGGGTCACCCTAATATTATGCATTTTTGTTATTGTTCGAGGTGGTTCAGTGATAGATGTTTATTCTGGAGCCAGCATCTAATCAAAAGATCTGAGAGAACTAAGTTGCTTAACGAAAAATAGAATATCAACGCCACAGCAGGCAGGCGTTCCAGATAATCATCTCCTCCATGCCAACTGGCAGCGCGCCTAGCCCTTTCCATCTGGCACACGTCCACATTTTCTGTCTTTCAGAGTTAGGAATGCTATCCCTCATCAACAACAAGTCTTGTCGACTCTTTCGAGTCTTACAAATATTGGCAGGGAGGCTTCGCCGCCCACATGTGTGCAGGTGGGGATCTCTGAATGGAAGTGTGTATCAATGGAATTTCGATGCGAAGCGGATGTCCCGCATGTGAGACACCGTCACGTACGTGACTTCCAAGCCGTTCCCTGGGAACAAGGATGCTCACCCGAGGCAGCGATCGTATGATTCAGCCGTTCGTCCAGCGACGCATTGTGAGCGGGAGGACGTTGAGCGATCCATCGCAATGGAGGGGGCAGACTGCCGTCATCAAAAGAGACGAGCACACTCTTTGGTTTAATTGACGAAGGCTTGCAATCATCCTGCTTCACGAAGATGATCTTTGTCCACCGGAAAATGCGATCAGTTCTGACTGAGGTATTCGCAAAACAGAAGGATTTTCGTGAGATAGAAGAAGAAGGGACACTTCGGAACTTTTGACATGAGGATCGACTACGTATTCGAATCTGAATCGGGTTTAATTCTGAATGCAGATGTTGATGAAATTATTTCCGTCTCTTACTTCAAAGTAGTGGAACATTCCATCTGTTTTTGAAACGGCCGCGGAAGCGCTGGAAGTTGAAAGGGAGAGCGCTTTCTCAATCTCGAGGACACTGATGCCAATTGTTCCATAAAGTCGTCAGATTTAGAGCCGAATGAAGGAAATCCATAATCCGCGATCAATTCTGTGCCATCGATACTGTCAATTATCTATTGGAAGTATAACAAAGTGACCTGTCACCACTGAGACTGAAAGCACGGGGGAACGCGCGCCCCTTATTGTTGGCAGTAAAGCGAATTTATCTGATTTTTTGGGGTATTTTTTAGCTCTGGCACAGTGCCACAAGTGTAGGAACCCGAATCACAATTCTATGTTGCTCTCGTGGTTCCTCTCTTGTCGACTCTTTCGAGTCCTTCAAAAATTGGCAGGGAGGTTCCGCCGCCTACCTAGATGGTTAGGAACTCGGATATTATGTATGTATCGACTGGATAACAATGCTGAGCGGTTGGCTCCCGTATGAGACACCGCTACATACGGATATCCTAACCGTTCCCTGAGAATAATGGAGTACGATCGTATGATTCAGCCGTTCGTCCAGCGACGCATTGTGAGCGGGAGGACGTTGAGCGATCCATCGTAATGGAGGAAGCAGACTGCCGTCATCAAAAGAGACGAGCACACTCCCTCTTTAGTTGACGTCAAGAAGGCGTGCTATCACCCTGCTTCATGGAGATGATCAGCGAACATTGGGATTAACTCTGAGGTTGCCGCAAAACAGAAAATTTTTTCGAGAATAGGAAGAAAGAACACTTCAACCTTCTGATGTGAGAATCGACGACATTATTCGGAACTGAATCTGGCTTAACACGTTGACGACAGCGTCTGTTTCGCGTGTCTGGCTCGTGGGACCAAACAATTTTCTACCGCGCCAAGGCTGTGGCATGATGCATACGGCGAATTTTTTGAAAATGGAAGTGAATAGTAAATCTCGAAGACTATATATGCAGTCCTGTAATATCGGGGATTGTGACTAATCCTTTTTTTGCAATGAAAATAGAAAAATAACAGCTGGAACCTTTTAGAATGTCCTTTTTCCCTATCCAGGTTTAAAGGAAATTGTTATTTGCTTATTGTTCATTACATGTTTATTCTAATAACCAATATTTGTTTGTATTTATTTATTTGTTTCAGTAAACCGTATTTGTTTGCAGTTATTTGTTTCTTGCAATAACCAATATTTGTTTTAACTGGTAAAGAAAACTAGTGCACATCAAAAATTCCTGTAAATCAGAAGCTAACAATAAGAATCATTTCCATGGACCACGCTTCCTATAACAATGTACAATGGTATGCTAAAAAGTGGCACAATGTATCGAGAAAAACACAATACAAGACTGTGGCGTGGCATAACGCCACACTGTCGTCAAGTGTTAATTCTGAATATAAATGATGATGAACTTTTTTCACCTCTTACTTTGAAATGGTGGCACATTCCATTTATCTTGAAACGTCCGCGGAAGTTGAAAGAGAGAGCGTTTTCTCTTGAGGACACTAACGCCAATTGATTCATATAGTCGCCAGATTTAGAGCCGTTGCTGAATGAAAAAAATCCATGATCCACGATGAATTCAGGTCTATGAATACTGTCAAAGATGGATTAGAAGATTGACAAAGTGATCTGTCACCACTGAGACTGAAAGCAATGACAAATATGCGTCCTTACTGCTAACAGTAAAGCGAATTTATGTGACTTTTAAATTTTTGGGGTATTCGTCGGCTCTGGCACGGTGCCACTGGTAAAGGAACCCTCCTCACCCTTTTCTATTGCTTGGCTCCACTCTTGTCGACTCTTTCGAGTCTTTCAAAAATTGGCAGGGAGGCGGAAATGCTTCCAATGCATGCTTAGCAGCAAGGAAATCAACAGGTTCAGATGCAGGGCAAACATGCCAACCGGAGACTTCCCGAGATCGTGGGCTCGGGTCCCAAGAGCACTCACGTTTGCATGCCCCTCAACCACCGCCGTTCCCTGGAGGCCGTGGTGTCAAACAGACATCAGCAGGGTGCAGCGGCCTCTCGCTCAACGTCGCATTCTGAGCGGGGGGCAGCGACGCGTTTCTATCACACGGGAGAGAGCAGAACGTCCGACGTTTCGCGGTCGCCGGAGAGACCCGGGCGAGCCAACCGTTGAAGGTACGTGAAAACACCTGACGATTATACCTGAAATTTGCCCTTACCTTCTACATTCTGCAGCGAAAATGACCCGTTGCAACTCGACGCAACTCGACGCAGCACATTAACTAGTTGTTTCGTCGCAGGCTCAAGGTGGGTCGGGCAAGAGGGCGGAGCTCCTTGATTGGCCGTGAGACATCCTGGCATTTTGGTTGCTCTGTCACCTCGATAGAGTGAGTGCAATATAAGATAAGTATCTCTCGAGACGGCTCCCTAGTTCCAACCCTATGGAACATCGAGAGGGAGCGCTACGAAATTGAGTCTGTAGCTCCACTCAAGTGCGGGGCCAACTGAAGAATTTACCCATTTGGTCTCAAAAGTAACTTAACGGGATAGTATATGGCTACGCCCAAAGATGATGTGCATAAATAGAATGCTTGATGTGATATTGTTGACTTTCCATGTCATGTGTAACAATAAATAATTGTTGCTAAAGCATCGAAGAGATTCTCATGATTTACCCAAGGCGGATAATAACGATGTATCTTGTTAGGCAAATTCTAATCCAGCGTCGCATGTGTTCCAGATTAGTAAACACCTCGACGACCTATTTGCTCAAGTTTAGGCCTCTAATTCACCTCCATCGCTAATTGCACTGTTCTTTGAAGTCACCACGATTTCTTCACATGTGCTACTTTGTCGATTACGAAATACCGTCGCATGGAAGTCCAATAGTGTTCAACCTGCGACACGATTCATTTGATGTCATTGTGTGTTTTTTTCATTTTTTTGTCAAATATGAAAACGATGTGTGTCGCCATAACATAAAATAAGGAGACAGCTTTATCATCTTCCATAAAAATGTATGTTTTTGTCATTTTTGTCATTTTGATGTGGAATAACCCAATTAAGGACCGTGCCAATGAAAACGTTCGACATTCTGCCTCAATTGGAACATCCTAATCGCCATTGCATAAAGTAAGAAACCGGCTTTATCGTCCTTCATGGGCGAAAAACAACAACATGAGGTAGGAACGCCGCAAGACAACTCTAATGGTCAGGCTTGGTGAAAATAATATAAAACGTGTGGTAGAATAGAAATTACGAACGTCAACATGGTTTGAGTTTACGAAGGTGATAATCTGTTCATGTATGAAAGTTGAATTTGTATTTGTTCAGGTGACATTCGGTTATTAACGTCCTATTCATGTCGAGCAGTCCGAAAACGCTGAGAAACTGAACTTCCTTGTCCATGAAGTTCGATAGCGCCTGAAAGTACAAAAAGTAGCTCCAGCTGTAATTATAAGGGTTGGTGACAACTAAGTACTTGGACGAGTACATCGCTTCTACTTTTTTCAAGCTTAGCTAGTGCACTCACCTCAATACTTGTCATCATGTGTTCGATTTGGATGATGTGGTTGAGCTTCTCGTCAATTAGATCGCTTTTACCATTCAGATGAGCAAGCAGAGCACTGCGGTGACGAGCTTTTTCTCGTGAAATCATGGCTCTGCCTTCCGGGGAGAGGTCAGTAAAGGCGAAACCTAAACAACAATTTTTACTTTTCCAACAACAACATCGCGTTTTCGATAGGTCAAAAATGTTCTGAAGCAGGACGCGGAGCTCCAAGAAGTATTATTTCGGGAATATTCCTTGGAAACAGAATGTCTTGACCGCCAATTACACATTTGAAACAGACCTTCAAACAGAAAAATGCAGGCTTTGATGAGGACATATGTGGCGTCGTTGAGTGAGAGATGAGCCATAGGGAAGATCACCTCATTGAACAAGCCGTCGCAGAGTCGTGAGAAGAGCTTCCTCAAGCTGAAATGGCGATCTTTCGGTGAATTCGGATGTTAATTTTCATGAGCGGAATGGAAGGGTTCAGCATTTGAAATAGTACCAGGATTTCTCCAAGTTCTCTCTTCTTCAAAACTCGTCATGATGTTAAACTTCTCAAATGTTTCTGTGCCGAGCGAGGTTAATATCGTGAATCAATCTATATTTGGCCTAACGTTTCGACCATCAGAGGCCTAAAAAGTAGTACAAAATTCCTTGATCCTTGAACTACACAGCGTCTCATCCTCCCCAGCATTTCTGAAGAACTTGAAGAATCCCCCCCCACGAAACTGATAAGTTAAGAGAAATCTAATGAGTTACCTCGACATGGTGAATCACGGAGTTATTCACTATTAACTTCTCAATTTCGTGGCGGATTCTTCCAGTTCGTCAGGAATGCTAGCGATGGTCCTGCGCTTGGCCGGACAGATCAAGGATAAGTATGTAGTTTCCAACCACGTTTTAGTGCTCTGACGACAACGAAAAGGTCGAAACGTCAGGCCAAGTAAAGTTGATCCACCTTACTAACCTCGCTTGCAAGAGCACAACACAAAACTTTCATCATAATGACGGAAATGTTTTTAGTTATTTTACCGCCCATAGATCTTCAGTCTTGCATGACAGTGGAGTGAAGAATTTGGCTTTTACTTGTGGGAAGTTCGCTGTACCGATTGTTGTAACAATCACACCTTTTATGTAGCAATTTTGAGTTATGATTCCCAGAAATTTCATTGCATTTTGCTGTAAAAGCAATAACTACACTTGTACGTTGCAATGATGGTGGGGATCACAGCAAGGATCGCAGCTCATGCGGGGAACGAACCCGAACCTAGAGTCAATCCCAGGCACAATAATGTTAGACCTCAACACCCGGCACTTCCCTTAAGCCAGAAAGCTTCTGCTCCTAGTGCTGATACGTAATTACGGTTTTGAGCTCGTAAACTAAACTTGGCATTGTACCGGCTAATTCGAAAACATTTCTAAACAACACTAGAATCCAATGAATGCGTTTAACTCACTATTCGTTCTCAACATTTCCTCTCGAGTTGCGCTCGAACGGGAAAACATTGCCGCAGCCCAGGAGTAATCCACTGCAGCTTTCACGATAGGTTCGGTAGCACTTGGTGAACAAGGAAAACTGCGTGAACCGACCGATAAAAACTTTCACCTGTAATCTGAAGCTAAAGGCCTACAGTATTTCTAAAATCAACTCTTAAATCTTTACAGTACTATCAACTGAAATCATTTTTCGTTTAACAACATTTTCTTTCTACTTGCGCTTGACTTCTTTAGGAACTTCGTGGACTAATAGTATCCTCTCTTTATTAAGTTAATTAAATTCAGGCTTGTGTATCCGTAATAGGTCCACGAAAAAGGCACCCTGAGTTTGCCACGAACTATTTCTATAGGAGAAACCTTAACTTTTATTTCCTTGTTTTTCCGATTACTCATACAACAGCTAAAGGGGGACTGATACTACAGACTGGCACTCAATCCTTCCTAGATTCTAAAGTCAGCGGCAAATTATTTCCATTTTTTTCTTCAATTCGCTGCTACTCTTTGTTCTTCTATAATGCGTTATGGCATTTTCCACACTCAAAAAGTATAGAAGTGGCTATATGGAGAGGGTAGTATCAGTGACGGAGCTTCTCTTTTTTTGTTACTAGTACCACGTTCTCTGATAATTTGTTGTTTCTTCGTATCTAAACAACATGTTGTTCAACGAACACATTCTTCTTCTTCAATAGCACATCCATACTCGAGGATGTAACGATAAATAAATAAATAAATAAATAAATAAATAAGTTTTCGACGATTTTTATGAAGATTTTGGACTAGTTTCAGCAGATTCCCCAAAGATCAGACCTCAGACTGTGATCCCGAGGAAAGAATGAACGTTCTTACCAGTGCAAGATATTCGAAGCAAACTGTGGGGTTTAAAGATGCGAAAAGTCTCACCTTGTCTTCCGAACAGAGTTTCTTGAATATAGGAAAATGATTCGCCCAGTCGAGAAGGTGCACCACATCTCTGGCCCAACTTCGTCGAAAGTTATACAGATCGAGGAACTCGGTTGGCTTCCAGTTTCTCTGGAAGGGTGATAGATAATAAAAGATGTGGTAACAGAACACCTATTGGTATTTTATTTCGAAATCTAACTCGGAATACTTACCGTAAACCTTGGACACTGCGGACATGTTCTGTCAATCAACTGTAATACGGTGGCATCGAGCATCCGATGAATAAGCACATCCTCGTCGGCTCGACTGATATCGCTAGAGTTCACTGACGTGCTTTCGCAGAATCTAAACGCTCCATTTTTCAGACTTTATTTAAAAAGAGAATGAAGAAATAATAATATAAAAAGAAAAGTCTTTTTGCGAGCATCTCTCAATAGTTTAGCCTTCCACATTCCCTGTCTCACAGCTAAGAATCGTAAGGCCAAGCATACCTGTTCAGATTTAAATAAAGATTGATAAGCTGTTCCGCATTCTCAATCATCAGGCAGTCGCTGGGCAACCTCACCTTGTCCACCTGCAATTGGAAGACTTTTGGATGAGGTCACTAACGACTGACGAGGTGTTGTCACCTAGAGTGATAATTCCATCGGTGGAAATCGCTCAAGGTCTTGTTCTTAGCTGAACTTCTGAACAGGCTTTTGAAGAAGTTTTCCCCATGGGGGTTATGAGCATACAACTGAAGAGTTGAATAAATGATTCTACTATCGAGCATAAATAAAACAAGAAGTTTCTTCATATCCCGTTCGTTTTTTTTATTTGCCCAAAAACTGCATTATTGTTTAAATAGTTCCTCTCATCAGAATCTTCTTTAGCACCTAAATGCGCTTGCGGCATTCGTAAGAGAGCGTTTGTAGTGCGATATTAGTTTGTCCAAGATTTTGTCGCGTCGTCTAGACCACGATTTAGTTTCCATATCCGTTCCGTATATAATAATCGAGTAAGCCCTTGTTACGGTATATTTATGTTGCAGTTCACTTTTGTTGAGTTTCGTATGAAAAAAATTCTCAATTTTTATCACTTTCCAAAGATATGGGTAAAGATAAAGGGTCGTCGTTGGTCAGAGGATGCGCTGCTGCATTTATGTTCCATTCATAACCGTAGAGGCGTGATAAATGCGTATTTGGCCTATGCAGTGACTTGCGATACCAGCCGCTATACCTAGCCATTTACCCGACCCCGATGGAAAAGTTGGTTAGCCTTGGCAGGGATCGTTCGTTAGAACAAGGAAGGTGTCAGTAGCTTTTTCTTTTACCACTGCAGCACACGCGACCTTTTCGATGATATTCGTTGAAAGTATTAGCCATACCAGGTCAGTATCTTCACCTTTTGCCAATTTACCCGACCACGGAGGAATGGAAGAATTGGTTGGGAGCGATTGCTCCACCGTCGAAGATTGATCGCTCCGCTGTGCGAATACCAGTAGAACCTCTTACCACTCTGCCATCCTCTCCCATTTCTTTACTTTGTAATAACAAAAACAGCATGAAAAAGGGGATTCTCACTTCCATGCAATGCTGTTGTGCTGATGCAGATGAAGTGCTCGGTCCTATGTCGTCACCCATTTCTGGTAGGGTTACCGGTGACGATGTGTCCGCTCGCCCTCGTATTTCTGTAAAAAAACTTTTTGTGGTTAGTTTCTCCCACGAAAGAGGAAAACCTGGTAGTCTAAAAGAGCTCTGCAACCTCAAAGTAGATCGCAAGAAACAAGAAACAGCGTACGGCGCTCATTTACAACATTTTGCGCTCATAAGCAACAATTACAAAGGAAAAGGTATTTTAGGGTAGACGCAAAATTTCAGCTGTCTAAGCAAAAAAAGGAGAACTACAATAATTTTTCCCAAACCAAAAAGAATGTTTGAACCAACCGTTCGGGTTCATCCCCACTTGTACGCACTTTTTGTAACGGCACGCTCGACATGCGTTTCGAGTCGCTGAAAATGATCTGAGTGAAGGGTAAGCCGAAACCCAAATGAGGCTAGGCACTGTTATTATGAATAGACACATATACTTCAGAATAGCCGTTGAGGGAAGCAAACCTTTGGTGATTTGGCAGCAATTTCCTCGGTAGCATTCGAGGTTCTTAGCCGATAAGTAGACGCGTCGAAAAAAGCCTTTGCAGCTTCTGAAACGAATATCATCGACAACATTTAGGACAAGGGAATGTGAGAACACTGATTTGATGATCAGCAGATCCTTTTTTTTTATCTTATTTTACCTTTGGTATAACTCCCAGATAGTTTCAAAGGTTAAAAGAGGTTAATTCGAAACCGTGAATTATAACTTCACTGCAGAAATGTGCAACCATTTGGAAGATCTCAAATGATCTTTCTTCAGCCCGTGGAAGGTGTGAAAAGGTTGGATCAAACTGATGAAAACGCCAGCAATCTGATAATAAGATCTTTTCGAGTTACGAGTTAATCTTCTGAAAATTCATTTAAGCATGAACGTGGTATGGAGGACGGTTGGTTGGTTTTGCTGTAATCTTGCCAGTTTTGTCACCGTTTTTTCACTGTATTAAGGGATTCCACCAGTAGTTTTTTCTTTGCTGTAGGTAGCGAGATCGGTAAGTGTGAAATCCACAGATTTAGGACCAAAACTAAATTAAATTAAATTAAACGAACGGGCAGCAGATAGTCCCGTAGTGATGTTGAGCATTGGTGTCCGAGCAAACAAGGCATTCGCTCATGGTGAGCGAATGACGGCAGATCTTTACGAAAAGTCGCTGTCTTCTGAAAACGGGCGAGATTTGCTAGAAGATGGATTATAGAGAAATTCTCCAAAATAAAACAGTGCTAATACGAAACAATAGACGCCTTTCCTCGAAAGCCATCAGATCTCTAGATTTATGTCATAAATTCCCTCAGAGAGCCCTCATATCCTTGACAAAAATTGCCTGCGCAGTAAACAGTTACCGGTAAAGTAAAGCAATGAGAGCAATAAAGCCAAATCAACCCGATTCGGCGTCAAATATCAACAGAGCCAGAGGGAAGCAGATGATTACATTTCTCTAATAAAAGCAGATAGTCATGAAAGAAGCTGTTCTTATCTGTCCTCATCTAGATCCTCTCTAAATACCTTACAATGCAAAAGTTTCTTTATCCAACTTACGCTGAGCTCAAATATTGTTGCTATCAGAATCCGTTTGATAATTTGCACAATATTTCGCTGGATTAATAACGTATTCCCAATTAAATGAACCGAAAAAGAAAAAAGGGAGGTGATCTTGATGGTCGTCTGACTAGCATGGGCTGTCGTCTCCGACGGACCCTGTCTGACGTCCACCACTGTCAGCCTGGATTAGTGTAGGAGCATACGCTTAGAAGGCCGCTGAGTGGGATCAAATCCGCCGTGGAACAAATATCTTTATTAAAAATTTGAAACTCGAGGCAGAAAAACGTTTTCATTAGAACAGGGAAAGAAAAATAGCACGCAAAATAACGGAAATGATGATAGAAAGACACTGAAGTCGAATACCATGAGAACCGCTGAAGATTTCTCAAGTATCCTAATAACGAGATAATGATTGCAAAATTGGACGGTTCTAAACTGGGAAAGAACTCGTCCACAACTAGATAACTTCACGCAGAAAAAGCAAAATAGCGACGTTTATTTATTTACTTGTCAAATATCTTTATTATTTATTTACGCAAAATAACGGAAATGATTATTTATTTATTCATTTATTTATTTTATTTATTTTTGCGACGTTTATTTATTTACTTGTCTATTTATTTATTTATTTAATTATTTATTTATTCATTTATTTATTTTATTTATTTTTGCGGCGGTATAAGACAGCAGTGAGACAGCTGAAAAAGTGACCTAGAAAAAGAAAAAAGTATAACTGTCAACTGCTCACAACCGAGGACTAACAACAGAATTGTAGAATTTTTTTAAATTCAGTGGAGACTGACGAGGGGGCTGGCATGTTCGAGATCTTTAATAACGCGGTAGGTGAGACAAATCTTGTGACATAAGTTGTGACCGGTAGCGTGTGCGACGACGCCGTAAAGGAACTATTTTTCAGTGGGTACAAAGAAGGGTCAATGAGGTGGACGTGCAGCTTAAAGTGGCTGTGAGGGTAATTGTTTTGAGAGCGGCGATTGTTTGTGATACGTGTCTGTTGCTGTTGTCATGGATACTATCCGTTGATTATGGCCGTATCAGATAGCGGGCGGCCAGCTTTGTTGCTAGCATACAAATTAGTGCTATGCCGTCATGACCGAGGCGAGAGGAATGCCAGAAGATCATTTTTGTTAATAATTTATAATCAATTTTCCCACCTGTCATTGCAACAGGTCTTTCTCCCGTCGACAAAAAAAGCTTCCCAATTAAAAAGACAAGGAAACCCATTTTTAAAAAACCAAACTTATGAAAATTTGCACCTTCTTCCACATTATCGTCAAGTGGAACTCCTCAGAAAATCGGAAGCTATAAAATTAAAATCGAGTGATAAGGCTACCAAGAATAGCAAACGGATAGAATCACTGCTCTCACTAAGCCTTCAAGAGTATCAAGCCGTACTAAAAAATTTATTTCCTTACGGAATAACAGGAGATCCCTTTCTTTTAGAACAACTTTTGCATTTCTGAAACTCAGAATGCAAGACAACTTATGGCAATTTCCGCTTGCTGTAGTATTGGGTTGTCGGGAAGTTCTGTCACAAAGTTTTCAAAAAATTCGTAAAATTCAGCGAGAAGCGATATGATATCTGCCAATGACTACTGATCAATAGATCCAACATTCTAGAATATTCTGAGCACAGAACCTTCCCTATATATCGCTGGTGCTATCTACACGACTCCATTGAAACAGAACCACCTCCTATTAGTTTCGGTCAACCTTTGATTGTTTTGGAGGAGGTTGACGGTGAGCTAGCTACTGTGCCATTCGGGTGTCATCGACCTAGAGTATTCATGACTCATTTCCAGTTACAACATTCCTCAAAAAGTTCTGCGAACGGTAGCGGTGAAGGAGAGATTGAACAATGGTTACTGGAGAAAAATGGTTTGAGTCACAGAGCTCGTGAGGTACCCATTTCGATAGCACCTTTCGATATCCAGAAGACTGAAGACGATCATGTACCGACAAGTGGTGACAATAGAACATCTCCGATAATTCACGCGTTGTTGCACTGGGCTTCTCCTTCAGAGGTTGCTGTAATTGCTCATCGTCTACGATGGATAAACGTCCGGAGCGCGGCAGATCTTCGAAGGTCACAGCTCCTCCCTCGATTCTGCTGAACCATCGGTGGAGTGTCCTGAGTAAGACCACGCCTTCGCCAAATACACCACAGATGTTGCCAGCTGCTTGCACTGCGGAGTGCCGTTGAAGGAATTCATAGTACAGAACCGGTCCCAGAATACGTTTGTCAACTGGAGTCATAGCTTCGGCTTCAATGGAGTCGCGTACCCAGCACCAGCGATAGATAAAAAAGGTTCTCTGCTCAGAATATTCTAGAATGTTTGATCGATATTGATCAATAGTCGTGAATAGGTCATAACTCTTCTTGCTGAGATTTACGATTATTTTTAAAAATTTTGTAGCAGAACTTTCCCGACAACCCAATGTATCGTAGCAGTTTTCTTAGTCACTTTTCATGCCAGCGCTGCCGAATCGCATGTCCGACGAAATTGAAATAAAAAACTAGGTAGAAACTTTCGTCTGGAATAGATGATTGAAAATCATTTTTTCTTTCTGCTCTACGTATTTGAAGACGGCAACTAATAAATCTTCGTTTCAGCCAAGAACAGTTGTGCTGTCCGAAGGCGGGACTTTTAACGAGGTACTGATCATTCAGATATGTCTCGAAGTGGAAACTCGTCACCTAACACACAGATTTCTAGCCCTCTGAAGATGTAAAGACGGCGCAGGTAATAAACGATAAGGTAAGTTGAAGTTGCACTATCGTTGAAGATATTAGAAAATGTAATAGAAAAAAAACAGAAGAACTGAAAATTTCCTATCTCATTCAAATCATTCTCGGGTTTGAAGAGAGGCGAGAGAATCGCAATCAATAGAGAAATTAACAGTTTGACTTTCAACTTTCGAGGCTTCTGTCGTAGGAACGTCAATCGGTTTCATTCCTTGTCATAATCATAGTTCATTATCATTGTCATTGTGTCATTCATTCACTCCACGACGAGTTCAACCATTATCATATTTGTTGAAGTGCGATTGGATTTTGTTATAAGGCAGTCATAACTCAAATATTTTTTGAAATAGAAAGTATTAAACAAATGTAACTTTCAGTCCTCTGAAGACGTAAGGACAGCACAAGTGATAAGTGATATGGTGAGTTAGGTGGTCACAGCAGACCAGATTCTCTTACCTGGATTTTCCTGGATCAGCTTCGCTAATTTTATTAAAATATAATTTTCCTCGAGAGGTATTGCTTATAATTTTGGAATCAATTAAGCACATTTATAGCCTTCATGTAATGTGCGTACCGCTCAACAAATCAGCGAAGAGGTTGGATTATGGAGAACTTTATCTACATTTATTTCATAAATTGTTGGCACACGTTGACTGTTTACTTACCGAATTATTTTGCAGCCATCATGCGATGTCAGAACAGCTCAGGTCATATCAGACATGGTGGGAGTTTCTGCGGTTCTCGGGTTTCTGGTGCTGTCTTTTTTGAAAAGCCTCGTGAAATTAACAGAAGGCGTGATGAAAATTTTCAACAATTTCATTTTCATTTAATCAGTTTTCTTATAATATTAATTCTTATATCTTCCTTGAGAATGGTGCCTTTGAAGTTCCTTCTCTCAAGTTATTTTCGATATAAGTCCTTGTTTTAATAAACTACATATTATTAATTGGTAGATTATTGGTCCTTTTACGGCCATCATTAAAGCTGCTCACGTTATTTCGAACAGGGGGGTGTTGTGGATGCACAACCAATCGAAGAGAAAATGGTAGTTAGAAATGGGAGCCCATAGGTTAGAGTGACAGCAGTATAAGATAAACCAGCCGTTCATCGGCCCATCGACCGCCAAACGTCTGTTCGCCAACTTCGTGTTCATTTGAAATTTCGACATTGTTACACTGGTTGCACTCCGGTGGTCGACGAATTTTCCTTTCCCACTTGGCTCAAACAGCCAACTGGTGCTATGTGGGTTCGGGGTGCAGCGTGGTGGTCTGTAATATTGCGTCGACTTTATGCTGCTTAACATGCTAAGGTGGGAACAATTCTGAAGAGTTTACATGTCAAACATGTCAAAACCGACCGAGTTGATCGTAATCAATGGCAGACATAACAATGATAACACGTTAAGGTCAACGTAAAGTTGCGGACCACCGCCTTGCACCCCCCAGCGCACATAGCGCCCAGTCAACAGAAAAGTAGAATTGTTGTTCTTACCCTCCTTGGTAGTTTCTTCGACGAGGTCAACTTGTTCTCGAATTCAAATGTGTATTTTCAAATTCTCATTATTCTGACATCAATCTGAGAGCGTGAGAACTGCGAAATAGCCTACCTAGACCAATTTGAGCCATATATGAAATGTTAACCTGACCACCCTTACATGAATTGTGAGTGCGTTGCCATAGAAAGTGATTCTCAAAATAATTTCAGTGATAAGCAGAGATAAAACGACTACCCACCGCCATCACCACCAATCATCTGAAAAATGAATTCACATCAATACATCCTTATAAACATCTGGGTTTCGCTAATTATATAGTAAGCATCTCTCTCGAGAGGGCTTCCTAGGCATCGTTCGGTGGCCAAGCCCACGAATAGTACATAAATAGGATGACTACTGTGATATTGTTAATATTCTGACGTACACGAAATAATAAGCATAATAATAATAAACACTTGTTACAAACGTATTGAAAGAAATCTCCATTGGTGAACACACAGAAGTGCCAGTGCAATTAGTTGGTTGATTAATTAACGAATGGATTAGTAGTGTTTTTGCAGCCATCATGTGATGTCAAAACCGCTCAAGTTATATCAGACATGGTGAGTGTTTTTGTAATTGTCTGCAGTTTCCGTTGTTTGTTTCTTTGTTCAACAACAATCTAGCAATCCTCTTGCAGCCTTCATGCGATGTCAAAACTGCCCAGATTATATCAGATACGGTGCGGGCTTCTGAATGATGATTTACCTTTTGTTCTGGCTACATTAATTTCTTTTACTGCTAGCTTTTTGCAGCCATCGTCAGGCGTCAGAACAGCTCGGGTCATCAAAAGCAAAGGAAAAAGCACAAAACAACAGGAAGCATGAAAGAGTCGCTAGCCATTTCATGCATAGTCATTCAAAAGCCCTATATTCTCGGAATAAATATAAACAAACATAATATAAACAAACAACGAAAGAGAAATTGGAAAAAATGCGATAATGCGATCATTTCGATCTTTTCGAAGGATTACGGTGACAGAGGCGGGTAACGAACTCATGAGGTAAGGTAAAAGTTAAAGGGGTTGGCGCAGATCAGTCCTGCGCCACCGCAATCGTGTTCCATCCAGAATCGTGGAGTCACGAAATGAATGCGTATTTGGCTTCTACAATTTGCGGGGCCAACCGCTATACCAAATCAGTGTCTCTACCCTCCCAGACAAGTTTGGGAGCAATCTACCCGATCCTGGGGGATGGAAGGCTTGGTTGGGGCGGGCAGGAGTCGATCACTCGACCCTGCGGGTGTAAGTAGCGCCCCTTACCACTGTGCCGCGCTTCAACGTCTATGTGCGTATATTAATATTTGAATGAGTATATAATATTCAGAATATGAAGTTATTGCTCTAAAAAATGAGTTCCAGTTTTGATACATCCGATGCATAGTCATTCACCCGCCCTACATTCTCACGATAATTATAAACAAACATGATCAACGAAAGATTAATCAGAGAAGAATACGATTCGAATGAGTAAATAATATTCACCCCGAAATTAAAGGTCTAAAAAAAGAAAAAATAATAAGAATAAAAAAGTTTCGATATTGCTACCGCTACTTGACAAATGGACACTGGAAATGGATTTAAATGCTATCGAAGCAAAGCGATTTCATTTAAGCGATCACAGGCTATTTAAACGGCACATCAGTCGAGGGTGGTTTCATTCATACCAATTGTTAGTCGACGGGATGTCTGCTATTCTATTTATTGCGATAGTCATATGTGCGGTGCTGTTCCTATATCTTCAGCAACAGGTCGACTGTAACATTATGATTTTGGGTTCTTCCTGGCACTGTTCGCTTTTATCCATATTTGGAAAGCAACGAAGAACATAAAAAAACTGATATAATCTAAGTCTTAGAGACTTATCTATTTCAGAGAGCTGCTGGACCAGAACCAGCACCTGCTTTATCAGAGAGTTGTCAGGTAGGCACCTATTTATAGTCACCGTAAATAGGGTCTCCTCATCCTAATCTAGTAATATCTCTCTTTGTAGCGTTCAGCTCGAGAAGAAAAACAAGCGCTAGGAGACGAAGGGGTAAGCATGCATCTTTTTGGTACGCTTTCCAACAAAAGCAATTAATTGGGGCTTGTTTCAGCCGTCATCGGATGTAGTAACTGCAAGGCAGATAGTTGATGAGGTAACAATTTACTGTCAAAATTTTAGTGGGTTCGAAAATGCAGCCACTGAGACTTATTTTAGCCGTCGAAAGATTCGATTACTGCAAAGGAAATTGTGGATAAGGTACGGGTAGTCTCTACAATTTTCGAAAGAAAAACTTTTAGCCAGCAAGTTTTAAGCCCTCTGATGATGTGAAGACGGCGGAGGTTATAAACGATGTCGTAAGTCGAGTGCACTTTTCTGAGGAGATTTTTATTTCTTTCCCTTTTCTGTGAAAGCCGTGAAAAAAGCTATTATCTGAGTTAGGTTTTTATTTCAAATGTCAATTACCTGATAATATTTATAGCCGTCATCTGATGTGCGCACAGCTCAACAAGTGAACGACGAGGTTTGTTAGGGTTGTGGCTGGAACTTTGCTCTACCTACATCTGCTACCGTAATTTAATGTTGACCTTTTTGTAGCCATCGTGCGACGTTAACACCGCTAAACAAATAGTAGACAAGGTAGTACTTACAGATTATTATTTGCTTTGATATTTCTCGTATGTTCTCTCTGCGGTATTCCTACTTTCCTTCTTTCTTTCTTTATTGGGACGTGAAACGCTTATATTCACGTAAAAATATAACAAAGCAGTAAAACTTGAACTGAACAGAAACACAACTAGTGACCCTTTAAAACTTCACCTCATACCATCATCAGAATAGGATCAATGTTTACTTTTGGACCGGAAATCCTTCTGAGCTATTTTCTCCAGAGGCGCAGACAGACACAGTTCAAAATGATAGTATTTCACTTAATCTGTTACTTAGCCTAGTCCTCATTTTTCCATTCCTCCCACCCGTTGCTTTCTTCACATCTCCCTTTGTCACTTCGCAGCTTATTTAGTTTGTTTTCCGATCATTTCGCTCTTGCAACCTCACCCATTTTGTAGTTTTTTCTCATTTTATTGTTCATCAACTGTTTATCTCAGCTCCTTTCAATGAAACTTTTGAAGCTTTTAATAATCTAATAGTTATAAGAAAATAAATATGGTCAAGTCGAAAGCAGGAGATAGGAGTTCAACCTTAAGTGCATCCAGGCTTAAAAACTGTTTTTTTCAGCCAACTGAGGACGTCAACACAGCGAAGGACATCAACGTAAGATTCTTATCATTGCATCGAAAAAGTAACTCACATTGCTCATTAAACCTTCATTTTCTCTTCTTTTTTTATTGAATACATCTGATATACTCTTTTTTGTACTTAGTTTATTCTCTGGGATCACCACTGAACATCATTTTCAGACTGGAGGAGCTGGATCGTCTGAAGCCAAAGGTAAGTGATGTTCTGACACGGAACATCTCCCCAGGAACATCTCCATCAAATGGATACACTACAACTAGGGCCCTGATTCAACAATTGTCAACCAAGGGTAGAGGGGGCCTGCTGTTATGCCGTGTCCACTGCGTCTCTGCCCCATTACCTCCACTGAACAGCGCGGACAGCGGCTATCGGCCTTTGAAATTCCGTGGAAGATCCATTTGCGGGAGAATCCAGAACATCTTAAACCTTTTGACTTAAAGCTCCCATTTATTGCGTTCCATATAGAAAATCTGCTCTTCAGATGACAGCGGAGAAAAAAGCGGCTCAAGAAGGAGAAAGAAGAAGAAGGCCAAGAGGAGGTCGAAGAAAAGCAAAGGTATTCTTAGTCGACGTTTGTTTTATCACCGTCGGACTTCTGGAATCTGAGAAACATTCTCTGTCTCAGTATTCCTTAGTTTTTGATGGAAATTTGTATTGATCTATTCCTGATGAAATCTCTTGCCCTGTTACTGGCTGCGTCATTGGAGAACAGGGCTCGGAAAGATCCTACAGTCAGAAAGCGAGTCTTTACCTTGTTTAACCTGTGATTCTTTATTTACAGGAAGATCAAAGCGTAAGAAGAAGTCGAGACGATCCAACGAAGGAGCCACAACATGATAGAGCCATTTTTGGGACACTTAACTATTTAGTACAACTTTATTTCGCGCCCAATAAAACATTTGACTCTCAGAATTTCGACTGATGCTTCCCTCAGCAACAATTCAAATGGGGTGTTTGTAGTGATTAAGTCCTTCTTCATGTCCGACTTTATCCGCTTCTGTTCCTCCAAGCAGCAGTAGGAAATGGCGGCAATGAGCAGTCCAGGATGAATTTAGAGAAAATGGGGTTTATGACAACCGAAAGACGCTGGTGGGCTGCTATGAGTAGGCGGAAAAATTTGCGTACCTTGGAAATGACCCGGGTAGAGGCAAAATAATGTATCCGGGCAGGGCATCAGTGCTGATCGGATGAGCATGTCAGTGGAATTCTGTGCTCAGAAAATGCCCCCGGGCACTCAACGGAACAGTGTACGGACAAGGGTTAGAGCAGGCCAGTATCCTAACCCCGGGAGAGAAGACGACAGAAATTAAGATGCTGTGGTGAGCATATGGATGGACTAGAAGCGATGGAACAACAATTAAAGAGGAAAAACGACAATGAAAACGGTACCCATACAGGAAGAGCACGCGTAGTGCTGTGGTAAGAGGTGCCACGGACATACGCACGGTCCAGTGATCGATTCTCGCCCGGGCTAACCATCCATCCTCAGCGGTCGGGTCAGTGCTTGCCAGACTTGTCTGGGAGGGTAGAAACACTGACTTAGTATAGCGACTGACCCCGCAAGTAAGGAAAGACGTAAGCCAAATACGTATTCACCATAACTGTAGGATTTTGTATAATTACCGAAGTTTGAGTCGTGATGGTGTTAATTTCCCGTTTTCCCCCGTGTTGATTTGCCATCGGTCGGGATTTTTGGTACAAGGTTTGTTTATATTGCTTTTTTTCACTTATCTTTTTTTGATTTTCCATTTTACATATTTCTTTTACGAGCCTCCCTAGCTTACTGATGAGTCCCGGGAGGCTCTTATGTTTTCTTATGTGCTCATATAAGCCGTACTTGCTCTGCCATTTAATCTTTTCTTACTTGTTATTGAATGGAACACGAGCGCGTGGCACGTCCTAAGAGGACTCATCAACGCTGGCACCTTTACCTAGCCACTACTCCATTGCTAGCTCTTTGAAAACTTGCAGGAATGTTTTTCAATGACCCTTTTACCATTACTTGTACCTTTACCTATGCAAGGAAAGATATGAACACACGGATGCCACTGGTACGGGTAAGTTCTAATAGTAAGAAGACCAATCCACGGGAGGTTTCCGAAGAAAGAAATAGAGAGAAAGCAACCGTGAGATGCACCTCAAGAAGAAGTGAAAGGTGGTGGTTTAAAAGCATCTCTTTGGCAGTTAGCTGGGTATAGTTTAGCAAGACGGCGAGAATGAAGCAAAATAGAATCGACTAATGAGGATAGCTACTGAGGGAGACAGTCACCAAGTAGAAGAACATTGACTAAAAGCAGGGGAACTGTGAAATATGAGGAATTTTCTAGCCACAGCTGCTCATGGAAATTACATTGGGTTGAAATTATACCTCAAGGGAAAAAGGTAAAGGTAAAGGTGTCGGCGTTGATCAGTCCCCTAAGGTCGCAGCGCTGTATTCAAGCTCAATTCAGAATCGTAGAAGCTTTGTGAATGGGTGTTTGGCCTACGAAATGACTTGCGGTGGCTAACCGCTATACCCGGTCAATGTTGTACCTTCCCAGAAAGGTCTGGTACCAATTTACCGATCCCGGAAGGCTTGGATGGCCCGGGCAACGATCGATCGACCGTGCGAATGTCAGTGGCGGCTTTTACCACTGCATCAGATGTGCCCCCGAAAGTACACTTCAGTTATGATAATTAGACCTTCAAAATTCCGGAAAAGAGGGTAGCTGGCTTCACTCTCTAAAACAGCGTGCATTCCAAGGAATGCATGCGGTTGGTGTTTGTCCAACATTCTTCATCTTTTCTTCATCGTAAATGGTCAAAACCGGCAGGTGTCACCACTGATCGATTCGAATTTCTTCGAGGAAGGAGAAGAATAGTGACGCTCTCGAAAAATGAAATTTAGACTCGGGGGTACGTTTTTCGACGGTTACATAACTTTCAAGTAACGGACGTGTCCTTTAATCAAAAGTCGAAAAAGCCGGCAAAAACCGCTCCATCGAATAATTTTCCTATAATTCAACTACTTGTGAAATTTGATCTAGATTTGAGCTCAGCAGCTCGAGCTCTATCCATCCATATACACTTTTTCCAAATTCATGAAACTTGCTTTCAGTCGATTTTTTGACCCCTCGATTTTCAGATCACGTTGTCGCTTCGGTCCGTCGCTTGGTTAGTCACCACCGACTAAGCTACGCCCTCTCCTCGCCGCATATAAACATGCGGCGCTCATTGCACCGAGCCAGGAGCGGGACTCTCCACGGGGTGGCTCGAAGAGGCTACCACGCGGGGCCTCCCGTTGGCCTCATCATTGAGGGGGTCCCTGTTGGGGCCCCCGTCAACGAGGAGGCAATCGGTGGATACGAGGGACATGCAAAAAATCGATATTTTGAAAAAAAAACTCTCAGGTGTGGGCAATTCATACACCAAACGATAGAGCTCGAGCTGCTGAGCTCAAATCTAGGCGTAATTTCACAAATAGCTGTATTATAAGAAAGTTATTCGCCTCTAGAGCAGTTTTTGCCGGCATTTTCTTTTTTTGATCAAAAGACACGTCCGGTACTATAATTTCGAGATCTACAATTCTTCTCAGTACTGTCGACAACTGACAAGATAAGAGACGAACAACATTTCAAATCTCGAAAACATAGTCGTATAACCCGGGCCTTACATCCAACTTCGACCACTCCAACCCTTGAAGTTTGATATCCGCGTCTTTATAGATGTTATTCACAGCTACGTGAACTAGCTTCTACTACTACTACATCATCTGTGATCCTCTGGAGAAGATTCCTGTTTCGCTTCGGTCCCGCTTGCAATTATCGCCTGTGATCATCAACCATGACAGAATGACTGGCTACTTCTAAAAACGCTAACACCTTTGCGATGCTGACAACGCTATCAACAAGATGCGTCATCGCATCGCCATTTATGATCTCGACTGAACGCTGAAACATGCTGCAAGACAAGCAAGTGATACGTGTGCAATACGAAATGATTCGGAAGAAACGCCACATTTCTGCACTCCAGCTGACGTCCGTTGAATGGTGTTGCAACCAGCCATCACTGAATGGATAAGCTGCAATGTACGAGCTTCATCGTAGTGCCCCCTCACCACGCTCAACCATGACCCGGTAAAGGTACGATCAACAGTCCCCCTGCGATCATAACCATCGCACCCCACGTGTCCCTGGTTGGGGCCCCCGTCAACGACGAGGCAATCGATGGATACGAGGTACACGCAAAAAATCGATATCTTGTAAAAGTTCTCAGGTGTGGGTAATTCATTCACCAAACGATAGGGCCCTAGCTGCTGAGCTCAAATCTAGGCGTAATTTCACAAGTAGTTGTATTATAAGAAAGTTATTCGGCTCTAGAGCAGTTTTTGCCGGCTTTTTCGGCTTTTGATCAAAGTTTTTGCCGGCTTTTCGGCTTTTGATCAAAAGACGCGAGACCTTTTAAGTACTTTAATGGACAACAGTTCACAAATAATGAATTTAATGTATGGCTTCATCAAACGCTGGTTATATAATACGTATTCTTACAAAATCGCAGTTCCAACAATAAACGGCTGAATGACAAGTGAAATAGCCAGAAACCAAGAAAGTCCCGCCAGTAGTCTCGATCTTGAGCCGACCACTGAAGCAGTAGGATCGTCACTTTCTTTCTTGTTACAAAAGTCGTTCGAGCAGCAACACAAGGTAACATTATTTCTTCTGCTACATCCTTCGCCCTAAAAAACGAAGATTTCACTATATGAATGAAAATTCTGCTGAGATATGAATTCAGCTTAGG